>CM060375.1:21522216-22227504 GCA_030545235.1 Helianthus tuberosus | reverse complement strand
AGTTTTCGCTTTCATTATCTGTTCCTCTGGTAGGGTTTAATCCCAACAATCTCCCCCTGGAACAGATAATGCCAAAACCCTTCATTATTCTGGATTTTTATTTCTCATCAAAAGTTCCCTAGCTTGTCTTTTAAATTCTTCTTCAAAGTCTTTGGAACTTGAGTCATCCTCATCCCTGCACAGTGAAAGTTCAAGGAGATCCTGCAAATCTTCAACACCAAGACCTAGTGCTTCTTTCCTTGATATGTACTTCACTTGGCCATTGGATCTGACCAAGGTCAATACGTGGGTCTTTTGATCAGACATCCACTTTAGTACTTTTGAACCCAATGGGTTTCTTGGGAGAGATTTATTTTCTGATGAGTTTGGAGAAATTGATATTGTGAAAAGTTGTAAACTTTCAGACATTTGTTTGAAGGCCATTTCGATGACATTATTTGCTGCAGCTGTCTCTTCTGCAGTCTCTCTTTCAATCTGCTCTTGCCTCTTCTTTTGATCTAGTTCAAAGTCTGTCATGTTTGAAGTATTTGGTGATGTAGGTTTGGTTAATACCTTTTTGGCAAGCTCTTGAAGCTTTGCTGATTTGTCTTCTTTTAGATCCATTTTCTTGATGGCTTCTGTGAAGTACTCAGCTCCCTTTTCTTTTTCTTCTTCACTGGTCAGCAGTTTTCCTTTTTCTTGGTTTTCCACAATGATAGGGTTATCTGCTGATGTGATCTGTGTTTTAAGAGTATCAATCTGCTGTTCTAGCTTTTTGTAGTCAGGCTTCTTAGAAGTGTCTGAGACTGTTATGCTTCTTTTCTTAAGCCTTTCATAAGCCTCGTCGGTATACTGCTTTGTCCATTTTGCTATGGCTTCAGCAGTATCCACCTTAGCATCCACCAGTCTCTTGCTTCTTTCTTTTATACTCAGATGTAAGGTCAGTAATGAGCTTTTTGTAGTTGTTCCAATTTGGAGCTGTCTTCTTCTTTCTTGGATCGTTTTTAATTCTTTGAATTCTGTTTGCCTCATGTTTTAAAGCAACTATTGGCCATTCTTCAAATTGTTTTTCTTCAGCATGATAGAATTTTTCTTTCATGATATATGCAAGATATTATTTTCTCATTTTATTTCGTTGATCTGTCTTTTCTTTGTTTAGATCTTGTGCATAGTCTTCCATCTGCTTGACCTTACTGAGCAAGAATTCCAATTTTTCAGATATGGCTTCGTCACTTTGACCTTCACATTCAACTTTTGCTCTTATTTTAGCCTGCCTTGCTTTAAGCTTGAGATATTCATCCATATCTTCTGGGACTATGAAGCCTATGAGAGAAGGGAATCTTCTTGTTGAAGGATCATCCTTGGTGTAGAATTGTCTCATCTAATTTTTTACAGCTTCCAGTTCCAGTGGATATTTTGCAGCATTAGGATCATGTTTGTCTTCATCTGGTTGAGTTATTTTTCTTTTTCTGGAGTAAATTTTATTCAGTGAAGGAGTGCTTTTGGGTGATTTGTTGAGTGGAGCGAAGATGGTTTGAAGTGAAGTGAGGGTAGTGGTGAATGGTGGCTGACTAACAGTTGTTGAAACAACTGGTGTTTCAACTACTGTTGCCATTACAACAGATGATGAAACATCTGATGTCTTCTGCTTTTTCGCAGGAGGTGATGGTGGTGATGTGACATTGATGAGAGCAGTGGTAGATGACTGGCAAACAGCTGTTGAAACAACTGGTGTTTCAACCTCTGTTGTCATTACAACTACTGATGTGTCAGTATATGTCTTCTGCTTTTGAGCAGGTGGTAATTTGGTGGATGGTGTTGTACTTTTAGGTTCTGGTAGGGCAGTGGTTGTAGTGTGTGTTGTAGTGGTGTGTGTTGAAGAGATGGCAGATGTTTGGTTAGCAGTTTTTGAAACTACTGCCATATCAACAGTTTGAATGGAAGTTTGAGTTTTTGTGGTTTGAGGTTTGGAGCCTTTGGGAGGTGGTTTAGATGTCTGTTTTTCTTGCTCAGGTTCAACACACAAGCCATGTTCTATTCCCTTCTTCTTCAACTGCTTCATTATCTCCCCCTTTTTGGCATTATCTGCAGGGGGGTTATCAAAGAATATTAGAGTGGAAGGAGCTTTGCTAGTGGTGTTTTGGATACTGGCCTTTATAGCCTTGATGTCTGCTTGAGTATCTTTGAACATAGACTCCAACATGTTTGTCAGCATTTGTACATGTATTGGATGCTGGTGATCAGCCGCTTGTTTTTGTTTTTGGAGCAGGGGTTGGAATACACTACATAGCTCATTTGCAGCAAGTGCAGGTTGTGCAGGTGCTTGAGCTGGAACAGCAGTGGATTGTGCTTTTTGAGCTTTTAACAACTGTTGCACCATATCCTTTATTTCAGCAACTGATGTTTCAAGTTTTTCAACTCTGCCCATCAATTCCTGATATTTTGAATGATAATCCAATTTAATGGAATCATCTGTTTCCCCACCAGCAGTGGTTGTACCAATGTGTGACTTAGGACATGAAGCCCAGAAATCATCCATTGATGCCCCTTGTTCTTGGTACTGGGGACTTCTTTCTTCAGCACTTGATAACCTTTCAATGGTACCAGTGGTTAAAACAAACTCACTGGTGGTTACCAGAGGTGCTATAGAAGAAATTGCCTTCAAGGGAGTCTTACTAATGAAACAACTGTCCAAATGTAGATCTGTTGATCCATCACTTGTAGTTGCTGCTCCACTTGAACTACCACCAAGAGTTACTTGTAACTCAAGGGGTGTAACCTCCTCAGTTGCTGCTGGGATAGCAGAGGTAAAATCATCAGACCCAGTCACTTGTAGGAGTATGCTCTCAGTGATAGGTAATTGAGAGGAACTCATTTGTGTCTGAGCTATGTTAACTGCATGCAACAAAGGTATCATGCATTGTAGTAATGTGAGGGGTGAGGATAAGGGTGTTGAAAGAGACATGTCCTTGGGATCAGGACTGTGGAAGATGGATCCGAGTGAATCCAGAGCTTCATAATGTGGAGTCCCTGTGTTTACAACCTGATCCTTTTGTGAGGATGCAGGAGGAGTTTGAGGTAAAGGTGGAGATCTTTCTACCATCTGCTGTGAGGAAGTAGCAGCAGTGGTTTTTTGTGACATTTGTGTTGTCACTGGCAGTTGCTCTGGGATCTCATCTTCCAGAGTTGCCTTTGATTTGGGTTTTGAGGGCTTTCTGGAGATTTTCTTTTTGGTCCTTTTGGTAATGGCAGGTGTGGGTTTCAAAGCAGTGGGCTCAACAGTAGATGCCTGAGGAGCAGTGGTAGCTGCTAAATTTTGCTCAGGCACCTCTGCTTTTGTTTTTATAGGTGCCATCATTCTAGAAAATGTTTCAGTTGTCAAACCACTTATTTTAAAAGATGCACCTTGTTTGAGTAAATTTTCATTTTCTTTTCCAAATTTTTCTTTGAAATAGTAGCTTAGAAACCTTGGAAAGAGTAAAAATGATTTGCTATCAACATTCTTTACTCAGTCATTAAAGATCTCCTTGGAATAGTTATAATTTTCATTATTCAAAATAGCATAACCCAGACATTGGATCTTCAATGGTATTTCGTTAAAACCAGTTGTTTTATTTGAAACACACATCAAAAGTGTGTGGAATAAAAACCTAGGTGCAGAAGGGAAGAAACCCTTTTGTAAGGTATCCCTTTTTGGTTGTTCTGCATACCCCCTTTTCAAGAAATCAGTTTTCAAGTCGGTTTTAGAAAAAGAAGTTTTACCTTTCTGATCATCGAGTTTAAAGACTTCTGAGATTGATTGTGGAGTAATCTGAATTGCTTTTCCCTGTATAGAAGAATTGATGGCTATGACGATGTCTCCTTGTTTTTCAACGGTAGCATTTTTCCAGAACTCTCTTTGAGTTTGTTGGAAAATGGGAGAATCTGCTGTAAGCAAAGTTTTGTACTTTGATGCAGATATGGTGTCGATGATGGAATCAAAGGTGTGGTTGATGGTGAGTTTTGTGAGTAGACCCAAGTAATTGTGAGAGGATTTGTAAGGAATTTCAATGGGTTCACCTGCCGTTTGAGCGACCTCTTTGGAAGATGTTGATGATTTTGACTTTGATTTTGATTTAGATTTCGTCATTTTGATGAAGAAGACGAAGAATGGTTCGAAATGGAAGGCTGGAAACTGCTTTGAGAATTCAATTCCACAGTGTAAAACCCTGTTTGGGGGTTTTGATCAGGCTTTTATTTAGGGAAAAAGTAAGTGCTGATGTGGCAGCGGTTACAAAGATCTGAAGGCTAAAAACTGACCACGTGTGAACCGCTGATGAAAAAACCAATGATTGTAAATTTCAGTGCATGTCAACAATAAAAAGGGGAGCAGTGACTATTTTTTAACTATCAGTGGATACCCAATAAAATGTAACACAGATGTTTGGTCAGTCAGTGGTCAACATGAAAAATGAAGAAACAGAGGCTGGCCTTCAGCAGTGGATAACATTTAACAATCACATGTTTGCGCTTAAACAAATGTTTGACATTAAAAACTGTTTGCAAGAAAAGACCAATTTGAAGAATACTATACCCAAACAATCAAAATGAGGAGCTTAATAATCATCCAAGTGTACTTCACTTTTATTCAGTGGATGTCAACCTCCAAAATGTGAGCAGTAGTTGTTTTTTATCTAACAGTGGATAGATATTGATTTAATTTGCAACAAATAGTCATCAAGAATATTTTTTATTTTGTAATTTAACTTGCCATTTTATCATTAAAACAATGTTTTAAATTAAATACTGTTAAACATCTAATCTGGACATAAACAAAATTTTGAAATTAAATAAATATTCGACCTGAAACATCTGTTTGAACATAAACAGATGTTTGAAATTAAATAAATACTGTTAAGATAAACAGAGATATAATATTAACAGTTTGGACATATAAATACTGTTAACAAAAACAAAGATAGAATATCTACTGTTGATGATGAACCACTTTTGTTGTTGGGCAATGGTTAATCTTTGAGTTTGTATAGGTTTGTCTCGAGAGATAAAGTATAGAGAACCAATGTTTGTCCTAAACACTGTTACATAAGAAAAACTGATACATAAATACTAAAGTTGAATCCGCTGTAGAAGCTGTTATAACTACACCATAAGTGCTAGTCTTTAACAGGACTTTGCCTTCAACAGTGCATAGCCCTCATGAGACAATAAGCCCATCAGTCTTTATATGGAGCAGGAATTAATTATAACAGTCCTTAGCATGATCAGCTGTTATAACCACACCACCCTTTCAGAGTTGGACCATTAAACAAATCCTTGACACTATTAATCCTCTGTTGACTTACCAAACAGATCTTCAGACACAATTCAACATCAACATAATCTAAATATTACTGAAACAATAAATAATAAGTAAAAATAAAACACAACAAAGATTCATAAAATTATATTTAATCATTTATTCAGGACCTTAAAACTAAAAGTCCAATAATTACATGACATACTGAACAATATTCAAGTTCAAATCAAAGAATAACAGCAAGAACTAATAAACTTTAGTTTCCACTACATCTATTGTTGAACCTCTTGATGTATGTCCTTCAGCATCGCCATAAACTGCACGTCTCTATCACCACACTCCATATTACGGACAACACAAATACGAATAAGAAACTAATCTAAAATTCAAACGTGTCTTTTTCATTTTTATTGCACATCTGAGTTTTCACGAGCTTTGGACGAATGTATACTTTCTTTAAAAGAAGAAAATCTTCCTGGAGCAAGAAAACGTGACTTTGGATTTAACGGAAATCAAAAAAAAAATTGCACATGTAACTTTAAAGTTGCATCTCTGCCATCAAAAAAGGTAACACATGCAACTTTTCACGATGTTGCAACAATGATACTGCAGCATCGATATTGAAAGGTTGATGTGGGATGCGAATTTACATTGAAACAACGATGTTGGAACAATGATACAGGAACGATAACATGTAAACATTATCAACAAACATTCGAACAAAGAAGTGTAATGAGAAATTAGCTGCTAAATCACAAGAAAGATGCATTTGAGAGAGAAAGATACGGTCACATATATGAGCGAGCGAGATTTGAATGTGAAACCAGATAATTGTATCTTATTTATAGAATAATAAAAATATATATGGTTTGAAATTTGAATTTCAAAATTACTAATATTAATTAGTAATTACTGATTTGATTTGAAAGCAATTGTTATGATGTTTTTTGGGAACTGAAATATGCAAAGTAGGAAAAAAAAAAGAGAACGTCAATTTTAAATTACCTTTTACATATTTTTTATTTCAAAATTTCAAAATTACTGAGAGATAATAACCGTCAGTTTGAAATTCTAGTTTTGCATATTTTAAAAGTCCAAAGCTCAAGAAATTACAATTAATTATTATTGATTAGATTTGCAACAAATAGTCAAAAAGTATTTTTTTTATTTTTTAATTTAACATTAAGGATAAAAATGTATATGGTTTGAATTTTGAATTTCAAAATTACTGATATTATTAGTAATTACTGATTTGATTTGACCGCAATTGTGATGATGTTTATTGGGAACTGAAAGGTAAGTAGTGTATATCTTTATATCCCTCGTTATTAAAGTAAATAAATATTAGTAATGATATGCAAAGTAGGGAAAAAAAAGAGAGAACGTCAATTCTAAATTACCATCTTGCATAAATTTAATTTCAAAATTACTGATATTATCAGTGATCTGATTTGAAAGCAATTGTGATGTTGACTTTTCTAATTTTTATTTTAACTTTAATTAAGAGATAATAACCGTCAGTTTGAAATTCATATTTTGCATATTTTAAAAGTCCAAAGCTGAAGAAATTACCATTAATTAGTGATTTGATTTGCAACAAATACCCATCAAGTATTTTTTTTATTTTTTAATTTAACATTAAATTTCATCAGGAAAACAATATTGGAGGAACTCTTATCTCATTGCAATGTAACGATTAGGTAAAATGGTAATTTCATTTTAATTCTAGTTTTTATTTGATAATTTCAATATATCACTAATTAACACCATGGATGGTAAATATCAATGGATGTCAAGAATAAAAAAGTGACCAGTGGCTATTTTTTCCTATCAGTAGATACCGAACGTCAATTGTCATTATGACTTTTCTGTAATTACTGATATTATCAGTAATTACTGATGATGATTTGAAAGCAACTGTCATTGTCATGATGACTTTTCTAATTTTTAAACCGTGAGTTTGAAATTCACATTTTGCATGTTTTAAATGTCCAAAGCTCAAGAAATTAGCATTAATTACTGATTTGATTTCCAACAAATAGTTATAAAGAATTTTTTAAATTGTATGATCAAAACAATGTTGGAGGAAATCTTACCTCATTGGTATGTAAAGATGAGATAAAATGGTAATTTCATTGTAATTCTAGTTTTTATTTGATAATTTCAATCTATCACTAATTAACACCATCAATAACAAAAAAGTGAGCAGTGGCTGTTTTTTAGGAAAACCACTGATGGTCAATATCAATAGATGCCAACAATAAAAAAAGTGAGCAGTGGCTATTTTTCCTATCAGTGGATACCCAACAGTTTTTTAAACACTGATGTTTGGTTAGTCAATGGTCAACAGATTTTGAAGAAACATATGCTTCGCCTTAAACAGAAGTTTGCCCATAAACAGAAGTTTGACCATAAACAGGTGTTTGCACATAAAGAGATGTTTATCTGGTGGTTTAAAACCACTGTTGGGTCAAACAAATTTCACAACAGGACCAATACTCAAATAGATGTTGACCTTAAACAGATGTTTGGTTTAGAGCCAAACATCTGTTAATGCCCAAACATCTGTTTAACCCTGAACAGATGTTTAAGTTAATAACATCTACTGTTCAACCTAACAGGGGTTTCCATTAACTATTGACCAAATTGCAAACAGATGTTAAAACCACTGTTTGTTATTGTACTTCTTTACAAAATTACATAGAATTCAAGAAAACGAAACAAACACTTAAAGAACTATAATTTAACACATAATCTAATCGGGCAAAGCAATCTATTATCTAAGAATTCACTGATTCTTACAACATGAAACAAACTCATAATGAAATACTAAAGTTACATAAGAACCACTGATAATTAAATACTAAATTTGAATCCGTTGTAGATGCTGAACCACTGCTGATACTAAACAGTCGTTTTCCTTTGATTAATCAAACTCTAGGTACATAAAGTGCAAACAGTCGTTTTCCTGAACAGATGTTTAAGTTAATAACATCTACTGTTCAACCTAACAGGGGTTTCCATTAACTATTGACCAAATTGCAAACAGATGTTAAAACCACTGTTTATTATTGTACTTCTTTACAAAATTACATAGAATTCAAGAAAACGAAACAATCACTTAAAGAACTATAATTTAACACATAATCTAATCCGGCAAAACAATCTATTATCTGAGAATTCACTGATTCTTACAACATGAAACAAACTCATAATGAAATACTAAAGTTACATAAGAACCACTGATAATTAAATACTAAATTTGAATCCGTTGTAGATGCTGAACCACTGCTGATACTAAACAGTCGTTTTCCTTTGATTAATCAAACTCTAGGTACATAAAGTGCTTGTCTTTAACAGGACCTTGTCTTCAACAGTGGATAGGCCTCATCAGTCTTTGTTCATAAAGAGCTCCTTTAAAACAAACTTTATGCTTCTTTTAATACAAAAAAGGTAGGAAACACCATTACTCTAGACTCTCTAGTAACATAAAATCTTATCTTACAACAATAGCAGATCCTTTCTTGCGTTTAGTAGGAACTACTGTGGGTTCTCCATCATCATCTTCTGCACAAGTCAATTATAATCATCATCATCATTTAGACATAAGCAAAAATTATTTTAACTATAAATTTAATAATCTTTCTTTGTGTTTAATTAAACTTTATGCTTCTTTGAATACAAACCTATAATAACCCGCAGCAGATTGTATGAATTTCAAACAACTGTGATTAGACTGAAATATAAACCGAGAATTAGAGTATATCACTTCAAAATAAAAAACTCAAAATTGAAAATCAGAGTAGCAAAAAACACATACTTTAAACGATGTTGGAACAATAATACTGGAAACAACCGTGGAACAATCATCATCATTATATGAGAATACCCTTAATTTATGGAACCTGTAGAATGAAATGCTCCACTGTTGGGTTATTAACTTTCAACCTCACTTTCCCTAAATTTATCAATTCTAATTTTCAACAGGATGTAATACAATTATTACCTTAATTAACATATCTTCAACTGCAAACAACAATAGCAAACAACATCAAACAATAATAGCAAACAACATCAGACAATAATAGCAAACAACATCAAACAATAATAGCAAACACCTGATGTTGAATTCACTGTAGATGCTGAACCACTGCTGTTACAAACAGATAATACCTCGAGAATTGGAAATGAAACTCTAATTTCAGAAAGAATAATGGCTGAACATACTCAAACATCAATAATCAACAGATGTTATACTCATATCATCACCATCTAGAAAAAAACGCTAATTTCAAAACATATTCAAACATACCAGCTTATGGCAGAAATCTATCCGTAGCTAAGCGGATTTCAACTTTGATGACAACAACCCTGGAACCATATGATTATATTACGAGTAGAAATTAGGATTAGTGTAAATAAGAGGAAATCATGAAAGTATTTCAACTAAAAAAAAGAACAAACCTTTTGATGAAGTAATCGATGAACAAAAGAAGATTTTATGGTGGCGTCTGAAGAAGATTAAGGTTTGGATGGAAAGAATTATCTCAATAATTTGCAGGGTTTGTGAAATTTGAATTTGAATCGCCTGAATATAGAGAGAGAAAGAACCCAAGGTTTGTAAACAAAGATTAGAAGTGAGAAGAGAGATTATATAAGGAAAAGGGGATGGCACTGTTGGGCGGGAAAAGAGAACTGAGGATGCCCTAATCAAGTGACACGTGGCCCAAATAACTTTCATTTATTATATATAATAGATAAATAAAAATCCATTGTGGACATGTGTTATGATTCTAGATCTTATCAGTTTTTTTTCTGGCTCTTTCTTTTTCTGCTTCTTTCATCTATTAAAAATGATATTAAATAATATTACTATTAAAATAATATATTAAAGATATTTAATATAAAGTTAATTGTGGGTACTTATTTTTTTAATTATGTATAGTAATTATATCGTTAAACAAATGAACTTATATGAAATTAAGTATGGATATTTATAGTTTCTAACTTTACTTATCAATTTGGAAAAATAATTTATATTATGGATAATTTTATTCAAATAATAAAAAATGAGATTATTGGATTTTAATAATTCTAAGTTTCACCTATTGGCCGATAAAAATCACAACTTTAAAAAATGTCTACAATGATCCCAACTTGTAAAAAAATTGGCCCTCATTGATCATTTTCTAACATATAAGAATTTGGCATCCTCAATAGATTCAAGTACACCTCTAGACTCCTTAATTGATTTAAGTGTACCTATGTTAGAAAAAAGATCAATAGGGGCCAAATTCTTACAAGTTGGGATTGTTGAAGTGAATTTTTAAAGTTGTGATTATCAGCCAACATGTGAAACTTAGGATTATTAAATCCAATAACTAAAAAATGCAATATGTTATATAATAATAACTAGGCAATTTTAAAAGAAATTTAAAGTTTTAGTTCTTAATTGTTTGTATGTATTTATATACTAGTGGGGTGCCCGCGCGTTGCGGTGGGAACACCATTAAAGGTTGTTAATGAGCCAGTTCTTTCCATTAGGTTCGAACCAGTTCCAAACCCTACGATTTCTATTATGCTTAAACCAGTGTCTCTCCATATGGGTTGCAAGCCGGTTTCGGTTCACGAACAATTTTGAATCTGCACCTCTATCATGTATCATGGGCTGCAGGCAACATATTTTAAACATTTGGTTGAATTCACCACCGTTGGTTTTAACCATAAACACTTGCAAGCAAAGTAAAACAGGGGGATCCATCGGAATATGCTATAACAACATAAGAATTATTCAATAAAGCTAGCTTTACATACAAAAAATATCCATATCCTATTTAGGAGTGATCGTTAATTTAGACATAACATCAACAAAATTATAACTATAAGACTTGGCTCGTACAAGAACTAAAATTTATCATAATCTAACTATTTAAACTTAAATAAAAACAACAATTATCAAACAACTAAACCCATTACAATAAAAAAAATAACAATCATCTAGATCTCATCAAACAAGAAATAAAAACTGAATAAAACTAAGATTATTATTCATTCACGAAAAGTAGAGTTTAGACAGCGGATCAAGCCGTAAACGACACCGCATCTGAATCAGAGATCTAATCAGCAAAGAAAGTCTATAACTTCCACTTTTAGTCGACCGTCGAGGATTGGCATCACCGGCTAGTTCATTAGGAGTAGAGATTAAAAGGTGATTTGGTTTCTTTAGAATTTGAAATATGATGGAGTGGTGCTATCGTCGCAGAGAAGGCTGCAGTTGTCGGCGGACATGAGCTGCAATGTAGTCGCTAGTGATTGGGTGGTGATATTCGAATAGTTTGCAAGAGACGAATCGTAAGAACAAAATTTGAGATCCAGCCAAGTGATTTTCTTACGGGTTATAGCCACCATATGAATTTGAACACTATATATATTTTTCAATGATGGCCAACGGTTTGACTGTTTCGGAATTCAATTCATTTGGTCGATTGGGAAACCATGTGGAAGAGAACTCTTTGAATTCTTTTTTTTTTATTGTCATTGGGGGAGGGGGTGGTTATCACTTGCAAAAATTTCATCACTCACAACATCCAATCAAGTTCCGCAATGTCATCAACCATTATTCCATCACTCACAACTTTTTTTAGTGGTAATGGTCATCACTCACAACACCCAACAATAAACCTTCACACCCCCTCACATCCATTTATCACAGAATGGGCCATAACGCGTGAAGTTTATCACGCTACTTAAGTTCCACGCGTAGAAATTGAGAGGGCGGGGTGGTGTGTTCATTTCCATCACTCTTTATCAAGGGCCATCACGTGCAAACTGTTTACCACCCCGCCTCCCCTTATGGGTTAGGAAACCATGCAGCACGGCTGCACAGAATTCTTTGAATTCTTTTTCTAGTAACATTCAAGTCTATACTAACTCTTTAAATTCTTTTTCTATTAACATTTAAGTCTATACTTATTTTTTTAATTTAATTGTATTTAACAACTTCAATTATTAATTTATAACTAGTAAAATCCCGCGCGCGTTGCGCGAGAATTCAGTTGATACCATTTCAGTTTACTACGTTAATATCTACACTCAGTATAACAACCAGAAAAAAAAAAGAAAACCCAGAAAACAAAATCTTAATATGCTCAAAAGATGTCGCTTGATTCAAAATCCCAAAATAAGCAATAACATGCATTAGCAAAATTTTTACCTCCTGCTTCATGACATGTAAAAAACATTCTTCATGAACACTAAAGATACTCACATGCCCAAGTTGAGTAAATGTGATATTATATATGTAATTAGTCATATAAAATACATTATCACATAATATACGCTTATTTCATATTGAAAATTTAGGAGTTAAAAGTGCATTCATGATTTTTCTTATGTATTTTTATGAATACGGATGTAGAAAATTGCCAAACATAATTATGGTTGTTAAATACAAATGTATCAAACTTATGGTAAATTATGTTACTAAATACAAACAGTATAAATGATTAAATTAACAAAAAAAAAAATCAATAACTTTTTAGTCAATATTTAATACAATACAGTTCAAAAGAAAAAAATAAAATAAAATAAAATGATTTTCCCAAGATTTTTCACTACTTTTGCTGCAGCATCATCATCATCCTCATGAACCTCATATCACAGCTGAAAAACACCATTATCTTTTGCAAATCCAAAATCACCCTACAATCTTATACTTTTCTGCAAATCCAAAATCACCCTCATTATCTTCGTATTTGAAGATCAAAAAACCACTAATCAAAAACTCATCCCAACAGTGTTTGGTACTTTATCTCTTCCAAAAAAGAACCCTAAAGATAAAAGCACACAATCTGTCATTTACTCACTCTACAAATCAAGAGATGAAGCTGGTACATGTAATACCACCCGACACCGGCTGCAACCATCATAAATGACCACCGCCATTACTGTTCACCACCATCAACAGCCACCACAACCCTTCGCTGGAACCACCATCATCACCCCTGTTCTTTATCAACACCGTTGCTGTCACCTTTACAACCTCAGGCCACTGTCTTCATCACCGTACACTTACCCATCGTCATCACCTTCGACCACAACCACCACCATTGTTACCTCATTTAGCTGGAACTGCCGCTATCACCATAACACATACAACCGGCACCATCGTCATAAGCTACTATTTCTATCACTGGAATGAGGAGGAAGATGGTCGGAGGCCATGGCTGACTCCTCTTCCGGCGTCCCTCACTCTACCCCCTCTCTCTACTTCTATGTCTCTCTCTAAACTCAATTTTCTCTTTTCTACCTTTCTGTCGTGTCCCCTTCTCTCTCTATTTTAAGCAACCAACAGCTGGACATAAGTAAATACCTAAAGTGGCCCTTGGCACTGTAGATAAGAATCTACGTGAAATGTTATTATACTAGTAATTTTGACTGCCGCGTTGCGGCAGCGTTAGAACATAAAGTAACTCGAATTTATATCGTTGAACGAAAACAAATTATATTTGAACCGTGTCATTTTCGAACAAAATTTACATCAAAATATAAACACTTGAAAATGTACATAAAAATAAACATAAAAGTGTATTATATTTATCCGAGTAATTTCCGAAAATAAAAAAATACATCAAAACTCACGGTCAAGCAAATTTATCTTCAATCAAATTAAATTTGTGGCCAATCATTTGAATTCTTGTTAAGACATGTAACCCAATTTGCAGTTCCAAAACATTTTAAATCTTAGACCATGCGTAGTCGTTGGGGTGGATAATGCCCCACCCTAGGGCGTTTTGCACCATATGGCAGCCCAGTCAGCAATAGGGCATCATTGGACGTTTTTACAAAAGGGGTGTAGTGGGAATGTGGGGATTGTGGGGCATTATGTTTGTAATAAAATAAAAAAAAACATTTAAAAAATCTTATTGGCCAAAAAAAGGAAGACATTGGCCAAGAAAAAGCCCCACCAGGGTGATTTATAACACGCCATAACAAAAAAATATCGCCAAACACGCCCATGCGTAGTGGCCCTTCGGCGTGATTGGGCGATATTGTGCACAAAAAACGCCCCTTTAGGCAGCTACTACGGGTGCTCTTAGGTCCAACTAATTCACAAACAACAATCCATGGTCAGGAATGTTATACAAATCTTGGCGCAAATAGAAAGATCAATAACTCAACGTTCCATTTTAGTTCCTTATATCCTTTTGCAATTCTAGCCCCTGGTTTTAAGTTTAGCACATCATTTACAAAACCATCTCTGACACCACCACAACTGATGCTGTACCTTACCATCACCAATTCACCATTACCATAATCATTTTACTTCACCTTCACCTCCACATCTACGGCTCTCTCACCGCTACCAAGACAACAACACCACAACCAACACAACACCATCATCGCCAAATAGCCATGGCCACCGCAACCACAACAAAACAACCCGGCACCACCTCAGTGCCACCACCATACCCGCCATCGATTCATTTCTTTTTTAAACCAATCGTCGGAAAACCTTCCTTACAACCCTGAATAGCCATCGAGTCTACCGGCGAGTCTTCCAGCCGGCCACCACATCTAAACAAAAAGTCATTAGATCATGCCACCCGAAAATTCCGGTCACCCAACCACTAACCACCACCGTGTTAAACGTTCAAAGCCGTAACTGATCGAGTCACGTATCTCCACCGCATGGTTCACGCTGTTGTAGTTGCACTCTTTCTCGGACTCCAAACACCCATGATCTTCTTCTTCAATGTGGGGCGGTGGTTGGTCTCATAGGTTACTTAGAAATAAAGACCCTGCAGAAAAAAAATCCAAAAAAGGAAAAGAAAGGGAAAATGTGGGCTAATCAAACCTTGACACTAATGTTTGCTGGCCCCTAACGACTGACAGATGTAGGTTGAAAAACCTGGGTACCGGAACTGTAGTTAAGAACATACCCAAAATGTTATATAGTATAATATGATAATTAGTAATTTAATACCATTGTGTGAAAAAAAGACAAATTTATCCTTCAAAAATAATTAATATATGCATTATGTGTTATATGCTAAGCATCTCTTCTTAGACCTCTTAATTTTTAAGAAGCCAAAGTATAGATTTATAACTGTAATGTAATTTAAGTTAATTTTACCATGTTAAAATGATATTTAAAGGTCTATTAACACTTTAATTAAATCAACATTTATCAGTTATATAAAAAAATAGGAATATTGGGTTTTAATAATCCCAACTATTCGTCGTTGGCCGCCAACAGTACCAACTTAAAAAATAGCCACTGGCAGTCCCAACTATTGACATATTGGCCACCAATGGACCATGAATAACAAAACCTTAACGTCATTAATCTTTGGTCGCTGAAAAACCGTTTTTGGCTAGAAAAAAGGTTTCTAAAGGTCCGATCTAAGGTTACAAAGAGGTTTGAGACGAAGTTGTTAAGTTTTCCAACCAAAAAGTTGAGTTTTCCGGCTAAAATAAGTTTTCGGGCGAAAAAGGGAGTTTTCTGACGACTTCAATAATTGGGGCTTTTACTAGAAAAAGGTTCTTAAAGGTCCATAATAAGGTTACAAAGATGTTTGGGACGAAAATGTTGAGTTTTCCGGCCAAAAACATTTTTCCGGCGAGCAGATACTAACGAAGTTAGGGTTCTGTTAGTCAGGGTCTATTGAAGGCCAATATGTTAATAGTTGGGACTGTCAGTGGTTATTTTTGAAGTTGTGACTATTGGCTGCCAACAACGAATAGTTGAGATTATTAAAATCCAATATTCCAAAAAATTAATACCCAGTTGATTTTTTTTAAATTAACTTTACAGAATTTATAACTGTGTTAAAATTCATTTTTAAAGGCAAATTGGAAATAAATAATCCCACCAAACTCAATCTAGTTGATAATAATCCCAAGTCAATTATTGGCCGATAATAATCCGAACTTGTCAATTTTTTTTTTGTAAAATAGTTCGCCGTTAAAATAGCTTAATGGAGTTAAGTTTTTTTTCTCGAATTATAAACCGAAGTTTTAGGGCTTTTGATCAGAACGAGGATACGAGTCGATTGATGTAAAACTTACCTCGAAATACTGCCCCAACCCACGAAAACGGCGCTTCAATTCGGGTGTTTAAATTTCCAATCAACAAAAATCAAGCTATTTCTAGCACAATTTCGAGGTAAGTTTTACATCAGTCGACTCGTATCCTCGTTTTGATCAAAAGCCCTAAAACATCTGTTTGTAATTCGGAAAAAACTTAACTCCGTTAAGCTATTTTAGTGGCGGACTGTTTTACAAAAAAATTGACCGGTTCGGATTATTATCGGCCAATAACTGACTTGGATTATTATTGGCCAAATTGAGTTAGGTGATATTGTTTATTTCCAATTCCCCTAAAACATATATTGACGACAGTATGTGTTAATAGATTATATTAAATTTTATTCAACCTATTTAATAGACGAGTTTATTCAACTAGTGGATCACACGGATTTTTACAAACATGTATTTTTTTATTACTAAGTATATAAAATCATATTTATTCAACATGTGTAATACACGATATATTCTAACCTAATATACATAACAAATAATAACAGGTTGTATTATTTGTTACAATTCAATGGTCCAAAACTTTTTTTTTCTTTTTCCTTTTTTTATTCACTCATTCGTATTCTGTTTCTTAACTAGTATTTAAGCCCCGCGTTGGTAAGCAAACGACGACCAAAACAGAGAAAAACCGTAAAATAAAAACATCCCTTAATATCAATATTTAGTTAAAACATTAAACCAAATTACTTAATATCAATATTTAGTTAAAACATTAAACCAAATTAACACATAAATGATAAATCTAAACTATCATGCATTCAACCAAAACCTTAATCTTCAAAACCCCATAGATGTTCATTAAGAATAGAGTACATCAAACACAATAAACAGTAAAAACACATAAACCCTAATATTTTTATAACAACCAAAAAAGCTATAATTAAACCACCAACATTCAACCAAAACCCTAATCTTCAAAAGCCCAAGGATGCTCATCACGAAGAGCCTGTTCTTCCTCCGGTGTAAAATCATTAACTATACCAAAAATCTCTCTAACATCCACCACCTTCTTGTCCTTGATCAAATCCGCCACCCTTTCACAAAAAGCATCCAACAAATCAGCATTCTTAACCTCATGAGCATACTTAACCACAACCAGCAACGTCGTAATCCCTATCTCTTCGCGCTCAATAAAATCTCTCAGATCATTCCTCGCGGTTGTACGCACTTCCTCATCGTCCGAGCCGCTTTTTAGAATAAACTCTTCCACCACAACTTGAAGTTGCGGTCCCACATCGGGGATGGGGACCGCAACATTTATTGTGGTGGTTTGTTCGGGCTTTGGTTGGGATGATGATGTTGAATCGCCTAGGTTCGGTGTTTTGGGATCAACGGTGGGGGTTTGATCAGTTTCATTGACTTCTACCATAGTATGATAAACCATTTTCGTCAAGAAATCATCGCGCCAATTGGGAAGCATTAGTGAAGAAGTTACACGATGGCTTGAAGAAGTTTCATCACCTTCTTTGGTAAGCAAGCTATTGATATCCATAGGATCCATGAATTAACCTGTAATAAAGTAGAAACTCATGGTGAATCGAATAAAAATATGAAGTTATAAGAAAATGAATGTCAACATAACATAAAACAAACATGAAGTAAAAACGCGTTATACATGAGGAGAGTGTGGTTTAACAATAAGAATTTATATAAAGAACTTACCAGTAGGCTTAAATAGGAGAAAAGGTTGTAGTGGGCGATCAGATAAGAGGTGGTGTTTGATGGTTTTTATAGTACTCTTTTAAAAACTGAATGATTTCAAATTCCAAAAATATAGGAAGTTATTTTCTTATCCCACGTTATAGAAACCGTTTCCAAAAAAAAAGCTAATCAATTTGATCATGTTGAGATCAAATCTCAGCTGTCTAAAAGAAAAAAACCATTTTGGAATGAGAAGTTAACTTAAAACGTGGTCAATCCGACATCAAAAAGATAATTGGCCAGGTTACTAAAAATATCGGGATGTAATTTTGGTAACCCTCGAAATTTAATAAATTTAAAAAAAAATAAAACATGGTAAATTTAGCATTCTAGAAATTCAAAAGGCCATGTTACCAAAAATATCGGGACATAATTTTGGGTACACTCGAAATTTGATAAATTATCCAAATAGGAATTCAAATTCTCGAAATTTGATAAATCATCAAAATAGGAATTCAAATACAAATTCCAAAAATATTGCAATTTCATTTTGAGTAGCAAGCACCAACTAAACTGTAAATAAATCCTTGAAATTTATTTTTGCATAGAAAGAAATCCTTGAAATTTATTTTTTGCATAGAATTGAACTGTGTTAGTCGAGAGCGCTGGTATTTTTTTTTAAAATAATTGAACTTTTTGGGCAACTTAATCTACTAATCTACTAAGCAAGTCTGTAAATTTTAATCATACCTGAAAAGAACTTTCTGGGCCATCTTTCAATTTGTCATCATATTACAGAGTTACCATGATTGATTTGTCACAAGCAATCTGCAATAAGAAATAAGGTTGAATTAAATAATTATTTCGTTATGTAAAACTCTCCATGAGTAAACTTGATGAACCGTGGGAATGTCAACATCTGTTGGAATGCGCTTACAAAAGTTACCATAATATTCTTGAACTTGAAGACCCTTAATATTAATGGAAAAGAACCACTTTTAGTGACTAATAACAATAAAATCAAATGATAATTATGGAGGAAATGAGTGCTGACTGCACCTATCACGCTTCACTGCTTCAAACTCTTGAGGCCTTGTGACATTCCACCTGAAAAAAAACAGTGAATAATAAGATATTAATGACTATATGCCCTCTATTATCAACAAAAGGCGCAATACCAACATAAAGCAAGACCGGTATATTGAACACTGATTAGAACCGAATACACTATCAATATAGTATATCTATCATATATATATATATATATATATATATCTAATTACACGAATGGTCCATGAGGCATATTCATATTTTGGATTTAGGCGACTGGGCCTTTTAAAAAAATATGGATTTGGTTCCAACTTTTTGGACAATTGAATCTACTAATCTATGGGTATATTGTAACAAAGCGAAAGCGTGTTCTAGTTTTGCAAATAGCCCAAAGAGAAACCGTCTACTAAATAAAAAATATACATCTACACTAATCAACCGACCAATCTTCACTATACAATATAGAATCTTATTTCAGCCCTAAACAAACCAAAACCAAAAAAAAAGAAACAAAAAACAAATTAAACAATTTCACCATCATTATCAAATTTATCCACAACTCAATCCCCAAATATCATATTCATATTTACATCATTACCTACCAAGATATGAACACTCGAGTGCCAAAACGTATTTCCACCCTCACTGCGATCAAAAGTGAATATTTTGAGCTGACAATCACCTTTGATAAGATGTAGACATTCATTAACACATATTCAATATATACACATATGAAAACCAAAAATTAAGGTATTAACTCATCCAAAAAAAGAAAGTGCTCGGAAGATAACCTGAAATACATATCACGGCTCACACCTCTAAAAAATAAATATACCTGAAATTACCCAAGAAATTTTGTTCATTAAATGATCCCCAAAATATTATTGTACTTAACTTGTGATAAAACTAACCGAGAGAGGCGGCGACTACGTTATCGTTTCATGGTTTTCCAACGATGAGGGTACCGCCGACTACGGGTTTAGATTTGTCATTGATGGGTATGAAATATCCGGAATTTTAGGGGTACATGATAAACCTTCACCGCCGTTGCACTCGATTTAGATTTGATTGCAGGTGAACCAGATCTGCCGTTGTGGTGTCGCTGTCGCTACACCACATTCTGGAGATAGAAGGAAAGAGAGAGAAGAGAGGGTGGTGACTCTGGCGGGCGGTGGCGATGGAGTGGTGGTGGCCGAAGTGGTGGCTGCCGGAGACTGGTAGTAGTGATGGTGAATCTGGTGATCTATGAAGAGATGAGGGAAGGAAATTTTGGGTTGCAAACAAAATCAAGAACAGAGATGAGAGAACATTGATGGCGGCTGGAAAAAAAATTAGGTTTAACTTAACAACGGGTGGGTCTAGAGAGACGGGTATGAAATATCCATGTGTTTTTTTTCCGGGTTACAAAATTTGACCCATTTTATTAATTCGCTTATGTGGGTAATGGGCGGGAAAAAAAGGGTTGGGGTTGCTGTGAGAGTGACATGTGTCCAAGTTTTTATTCCTTTATTAGAGAGGATAGATTATTATTTTAATTTTTTACTTATTATAATTATAATTATAATTATAAATATAATAAAATAAAATCTATCTATTAATTAGTTATTAATTATTTATTTGAATGTTAGGAGTAGTAACTTAACTGCAAAGTTAACGGCGTTTTTTCCCATTACAATACTACGTGTCCTCTGACTTGATAAGCATATATGTGTTTCTTTTGTCACTCCACTTCCCTCCCCTTGCCACCTAGCCCTTCACGCTGCTTCAACAACCCCACTTCACCAGATCTCCATGTCTTGCTTTATTCCCCAATTTCTCATCTCATCTTCATTATCTATCTCTCTCTCTGAATCGGCGATTCATCTCTTCATAATCAAATGACGAAAGACGGGAAATCATACAACAAAACAACCCATATGACGAAAGACAATTGGTTGCAATTAACATCAGCATTGATGAACGATGCGCTGATAGGATTACCACATTCATGGTGTTACTGGGGGTGATTAACAGCGACGACGATAGAGGCTTTAAGGGAGAGTAGCTCGACGACTTGGAGCATATTATATTAGGGTTTACAGATATGAAGGACTTGGCGCTTTACTTGGCGTAAATAGATCAAACACCGTGTAATTTGTTTATTTAATCGCTTTTTGTTGCTGTGAATCTATCCATAAAGTTCAGATCTAATGTTGTATGTTTATTTTTTTTCCCTTTTATGGTGATTTGTTTTGTTTATCATGTTGCTCTTTTTTGGTTCTGTATATGATTACATTAGAGTGAGTTCGTCAAGTAATACACTCTAGTAACAAAAATAAATAGTAAATATATAAACCATTATATGTCATTTACACACTTAAAATTTTAAGACCAGATTATTAAAATACCTTGTAGATTAATATACACTTTTCATGAACAAGTACTTTTATCTAACACTTGTATACAACTAACAACTTTATCTAACAGTTTTGTTTCAACTAACAACAAGAAGATGAGGAAATCAAAACATACAACTTTGTTTTTCATCACTTTGATCATACTTCCACTATTAGCATCTAAATCAAAGGGGATTACAAAGCCTAAAGGAGACTTCCAAACCTTGAGGTCTTCATCCCAAACTTTGTTCGCACAATGAAAATAATCAGCAATGTTTTGCAAACTTCACTTAACGACGATTGTCGATAGCTGGTCCAATGAATCTATGCACTCAACCAATGCTACAGTGATCTCTCTACACAAGACTGCCGTTTATGCTATGCCCAGACACGCAGTGTTCTTCCTATTTTTATTTTGGGTTATTGGATTTTACCACTCCCAACTACTGGGTATTGGCCGTAGCCACTCCCAATTATCAATTTGACTCCCATCACTCCCAACTGAGCACTTTGTGTGTTTTGTCACTCACCAGAGTTAACCAACCAATAACTTCATTAGTTTTTCTACCATACATGTCTATTGTATCTAACGTGGCAAGATGACGTGGATCGGAGTTATTATAACCTTACACTTAGTAAGACCCCTCATTGTTTCAAACAAACCACACAATCGTTCACTTACATCCGATCAAGCCCTAATCTCTCAATCCAAGACATCGATCCGATTCAAACCATAATCTTTACAAAACAGAGGTACGTTTTAGCTTAGGGTTTATAGCGTTTTGATATTATATGGTGATTAAATCTGATGGAAGGAATCAAAGTTATGCTTGGTATGGTGGGACTATTGAAGTGGGTTTTGGTCCATCTAAGTATATTGGAGGTGACTGGAAGTTGCTGCTCATAAATATTGACCACATTTCGTTCTTTGAGCTAGTAGATTATGCAATGGAAATGAAGTGTTACAAATCTAGGGAAGGGATGCTAATGAGCATATGTATCCCTTGGCATGGGTAGTCGTTGGGGGGGAAAATAATGATAGTTAGGAATGTTTCATGGATGAGCTTTTGGGAATAACCGATGGTGGGGGAATTATGGACATTCATATCAGACCAGCAAAAAGGAGTTATACTAAATCAGAAATTTATTTATTCATTATTAAACTAATGTTTGATTGTAGAAGGGACTATTGAATGATGTTGCATTGGTGTGGCCTAAAGCAGAGCATAGAAACTGTGCAAGTCACATCTATGCAAACTGGCACAAAACATTCAAAGATGAAGAGTTGAAGGAGTTGTTTTGGAAAGTAGCTAGGGCATATTGTGAAGCTGACTACATGCAAGCTATTGATGAGATGAGAGCAATGACTCCTAATGCAGTATTGGCCTTACTGAAGCAGGATCCCAAATGTTTTTAAATGTGCTATTTGAACACTCACACAAAATGTATGTAATAATAAACAACATGGCATAAACTTTTAATGGTTATATAATCAATGCAAGGTCAAAACATATTATACGCATGTTAGACGATATCAGGATTCAAGTCATGAGTAGGCTAGTTACAAAAAGAATAGAAATGGCTACCAAAGATGTCATCATATGCCCTAAAATCCATGATAAGCTTGATTTTTCAAAAGTAGGGCTTATATATGCGTGGTATATCCCTTATCATATCATGTTTTCCAAGTTAGAGATTTTGATGATGTCTCTGTGGATTTTGATAATAGAACTTACACATGTAGGAAATAGGATTTAATGGGATATCCATGTAAACATGTGTGTGTTGTGGCTGGATTTTTACATGAGAATGCAAAAGAATATATTGATGAGTTCACAATCCTTCCATTGCCTAGTGAAAGGCATTGGCCAAAAATTCATGATGATAAAAAAAAAACCCAGGAAAACTTACAAAGCATGGGGTGATAATGCCTTTTGGTATTTGTGGGCAAGAGGTCACAACAAGAGAAAGTGTAGTGAAATAGGAAAATGATTGCACATGAACATTTCTTAGTCTTAGGTTTGTGTTTAACTTGTGTTATTGGTGATATTAGGGTAACTATCTACACACTTTGTGAATTACTAATGAATGCAGGTGAACCTGCTCCTAAAAGATATAAGGGGGGGGGGGGGGCAAAACAATCAACTGAACAAGCTTCACAAGGACCAACCCACCAGTTTAGTCAGCAATCAACTCAAGGACCAACCCAACAATCAATTGAAAAGGGCACAAAAAGGTAAACCGGAAGTGGAAAGACAAAAAGAAAGGTTGTTGTTAATTGGGGAAATGGATTTTATCACCCTAAACTAATCAAAATTGGCCAATGCCACTCCTAACTTTCATTTTGGCTCCCACCACCCTCTACTTAACATTTAGGTGGCAGTGTCACCCCTTCGTTAAATAATCACTAATTAAGTTTGTTTTTTAATCTTACGTGTCAAGGGACATGTGAGTTGGACTGCCTACGTGGACTCACCCTTTATCATCCCTGTAAACTGAATAAAAACCCTAAATCACTTGCGAGTTCAACACAAACACAGAATCTCCAAATTGCAGAGCAAAATCAATCGGAACTCCTAATCCCCCAAGCCATTCTTGTCCCAATTCCTCCCCAAGTCGTCGAATTCATTACTTGTGCCCCTGGAAACTTTGATTCAAAATGACCTCGTCTTCTACCTCTGTTATAATTCAAAAAACCTAAACTCTTCAAGGTCGATTTGGATGGAAATGCCTACTGCCATCACGACATTGTTGCAGTTCTTCGAGTAGCTGGACTGAAAAGTGAAAGACATGGTGAAGAATTTTACGGCTGCTCTCACTGACATGTAAGTTCAATTGTGTTGTAAAGCAGTTGTGTTTTGTAGATAGCCGATTGCAATTTCTTTGCAGTTGTTGTGTTTTGTAGAGAGGCGATTGCAAATTCTTCTTGTGCAAAGAAGATGTTGATAACATGTTCATTGAACATTCAAACGACACCTCAACTCCAGTCACGTTTAAAGACCTGAAGATAAAGAACCTTGAATTACACAATATGCTATTAATAGATGAGGGGTTAATGGATTTAAACACCCCCAACTATTGCCATTTGGCCGCTGGCACTCTCAACTTTGACTTTGGCTCCCACCACTCCCAACTTAACACATTGTTTGTCATGGCACCCCGTCGTTAAATAAACACTAATTGGGTTAGGAAAATTAGCCTACGTGTCATATTAATCTGACGTGGCATGTATGACGTGTAACGTAAACCTGATTCAGATCTGTAACTTGAAGCAAAGAGAAAGTGGCTCAGATCTGTAACATGAAGATCAGACAAGAGGGACGATCACCGCCATGGCTGCAACACCGGTTGCACCGTAAGAGCAAATAAAAAGCCCTTGTTGGAGCTCTCACATACCATCTGGGTTGCCCCGCCAAGATACGGGTGGATGTTGACCCCATGACTGATTACGATGCTCGGATATCAATCCGTACACAAATCATTATCATCGTCGCCTTCTCATTTCATCTTTCAACAGCGATTTCACACTACAAGTGGAGGTGAAATGGCGGATTTCACCGGCGACGGCACCACTGTTCCCATCCTCAACATCACACCACCCCCTCAAATAGCTCTAGAAAAGTGAACAACGAGTGTTTAACTGTTAATCTAAACAAATTACCTCATGATGATCAGAACAACACGCCATTCTTTCCGAGAGGACTGAGATTGAGACGACAACACCGACATCGGAGAAACACTAGCGGTCGCGTCCATGGGATATCGGAAAAACGACCAGCGGTGGTTCCGATTAGGTGGCGGAAACCCTAACGGTGAGATGAGATGGAGTGGGGATGATGAAACCCTAGGTAGAAGAGTGCGAATTGAGGGGGATCTGCGACGGCACCACTGTTCCCCTCCTCAACATCACCTGATCATCATCTTAACCCCGTTTTCCCCCAAAATCAAAACCCATCGTCGTTTTTTTTCGATATCATCTCAAACAGGCTTCTAGATCCAGATTAAGCGGTGTTTTGTGGTGTGGGGTAGGTGGTCGCAGTGGGTGGTGGCCAATGGTTCTTGAACAGGGGATTATGGTGGTAGGGTGGATGGCAGCGTAGGGTTATGGTGGGGTGGAAGTCAGGACAGCGGTGTGGGTGGATGGTGGTGGTGTTAAGTGAGAGAGGGGGGGGGGGGTGAATGTAAACTGATTTTTATATATATAATATATAAGTTTTCATCAGCATGCTACCTCATTAAAAAATGCCACATCATCTAAAATTAGCAACGTAGGATAACAAAACTAACCAAGTTAGTATTTAGTTAACGACGGGGTGACACAGCAACCCAAGTGTTAAGTTGGGAGTGGTGGGAGCCAAAGTCAAAGTTGAGAGTGCCATCGGCCAAATGGCAATAGTTAGGGGTGTTTAAATCCATTAACCCATAGATGAGAACAAGAACATGAAAGCAAGGAGATTTGATACAGAGACGAAGTCGAAGAAACCATATGTGCTAACCTTGTTAATTGCAATTGCAATATTGTTGTATTTGTCGAATTAGTATTTAGTGACTGCTGGTTGTATTTGTGTCCATTTGTACCCACTTGTTTTGAAATGGAATTTGCAAGCACCAGAATTGAACTTGAACCAATGTTTTGACTCAACTTGTTAATATGTACATCTAACTTAAGCTTTTGTTACTTTGACTCAACTGGACATCTAACTTATGTACATATTGACCATACTTGCAACTGCACTTGAAGCATATTACCAATGTTTGAACCAAAACAGACTCAAACTGTGTAAAGCATGACCAGTTTTGACTCAAACTGTGTAAAGAGCATACCAAACTGAAGCATGACCATATCAGACCTGAACCAAGTTGAATCAAACTGCACTTGAAGCATATTACCAATGTTTGAACCAAAATTGACTCAAATTGTGTAAAGCATGACCAATTTTGACTCAAACTGTGTAAAGACCATACCAAACTAAAGCATGACCAATTTTGACTCAAACTGCAACTGCACTTGAAGAATGGCCATACCAAACTGAAGCATGACCATATCAAACCTAAAACAGACTTGAACTAATGTTTGAGTCAACCTGTTAATGTGTACACAATGTCCAAACTGGAACTATGTACACCAATGTGTGACTTAGAAAAGTCAAACAACACAAAATGACCATTATCCAAATTGCACACAAAAAAGGCCATTATCCAAATTGCACACAAAAGTCAAACAACACAGAAAAGTCATACATTGACTGATTAATTTGTCCCACATTACTAGAAGGTGTTTTTAGACAAAATATTAGAGTAAATAAGTCTTAAAATAACATTAAGTTGTCCCACAAAGCACAAAAAGTCACATATCCGCATCCATCTAGTACATATAAAAGTCCCTACTTTTGTACTGGTTGGTTTCCATGGCATACTCTACTAGCTCAAAGTATGCGAGATGGTCATAATCCATGACCAACAACCTAGATTCACCTCCAATATACTGAGGTTGATCAAAAGAAAAGTCTAAACAACCACCATACCAAAGCATAACATCGATACGTTCCATCAGTTAAATCGGTGTGTAAAATCACAATGCAATCAACCCTAACATAAACCTTACCTCTGCGTTGTATGAATTTTGGCTTCAATCATCAACTTACAAAGACTTAGGGCTTGATCGCCATCATCACAGTGGAGTTATGTATACAAGGGTTTGAGACGAAATGCAACTGATTTTAGGGTTTTTATTAACTAAACAGGGGTTGTTTAATGGGTGAGTCCATGTAGGCAGTCCAGCTCACAAATCCCATGACACGTAGGATTAAAACAAACTGAGTTAGTGATTATTTAACGAAGGGGTGACAGTGCAACCTAAATGTTAAGTAGAGGGTGGTGGGAGCCAAAATGAAAGTTGGGAGTGACATTGGCAAATTTGATTAGTTTACGGTGATAAAATCCATTTCCCCTTGTTAATTAGTCAATGTTTGACTTTTTTGTGCTATCTTGTTGAAAAAGAAAGATGTTAAAAAACGAAAACCACAAAATCTTATTACCTACTTCTATTTCCTTGACCATTACCAATTAAAAATAATCTAATATTCTTGACCCTTGATAACGTCGGTGACCCACTAACTAACAAACATCATACCCAAAACCCAAAAAAAAAAAAAAACAAAGCTATGGTTAATAGTAATAGATCACGATAGGCTCAGATCTCCACTATAGCTATAACATAAGTTGCCATGCCAAATATGGAGCATCATGATAGCCTGAATTGCCTAGAAAAACCGACGGCCATAACGATACTAGCCATTTTAAATATCAAAAACTGTTTCGATAAACCGATAAGATCGAGCAATGAAACTGTCCGTTGAGCCTGAGCTCACTATCATTGAGTTAAACACAACACAACGAGGGATAGAAGGCCGCAAAGGTATGCCACTGCCATAGACGTCCGGATAGCCACCCGTAACAGCAATGCAACCCCTCCTCTCTTTCTTTATGTTTTTAAAGAGAAAATTAC
Organism: Helianthus tuberosus; assembly: GCA_030545235.1. Classification (NCBI taxonomy): domain Eukaryota; kingdom Viridiplantae; phylum Streptophyta; class Magnoliopsida; order Asterales; family Asteraceae; genus Helianthus; species Helianthus tuberosus. Next base: position 22,199,555 of record CM060375.1, on the reverse strand, counting down.
CAAAATGTTGGTTGACCAAGAGTGTTTTCAAATTTGTCACCCTCCTGCGTCCTTGGAAGGACTACTCAGCCTCGGAAGCATCCGTATGTTTTGTTGAAGCGTCCATGTCCTAGATGCTGACACGTGTCCGACATGTTTATGCGTCCTTGGAAGGACCATTCCGGTGCGTCCTTGAAAGGACCATTCCGGTGCGTCGGCCTGACTCATTAATTGTTTTTTTCTCTCACCTCTCTCACTCTTTCTCTCTTCTCTTTATCTCTCCTCTCTCTCTTCTCAACAACGTAAACTTTTCTCTCTCTCTCCCCCTCTCTCTCTCTTCTCTTTCTCTCTTCTCTCTCTCTTCTCTTTCTCTCCCTTCTCTCTCTTCTTCTAAACATTTTGTTCCTACCCAGCATCCTTGTTTGCTGGCAATTTAAACTCAAATCTTACAGAAATCACATCCAATTCATTTATATCACCATGGATCCGGCCACCAGAAACCACGGGTAATCATACGTTTACGGTGACGTAGAAGATGGGGTGGGGATAATACGTTTGATTTTGTGTTCTCCGGTGCCCATGGATTGGACAGAACGGAAAAAAACAGCGGAGTTTGCTGCGAAAATCTGCTGGACGGGTAAACGATAGGTTATTTCGTTCTTCATACAACTTTTAAAGATACTTATAGTTTCAATTCTTTTCTTTTCTTTCTTTATTCAGTTGTTGTAAATTCATAATTCAGTTGTTGTAAATTTATAAGTTCGAGACATATAGGTGGATTGGGATCTAAAATTCATGAACTTGTGATGAAGAAAGTAAACAAAATTTAATTTAAGAAGCAAACAGAGTAAATTTATGTGGAAAATGCTCCGCTTTTGGTTATAAATAAGATTTGTTTAAGAGAGTTCTCGTGCATTACTATGTTTCCGTATGTTGCGTGGGTGAAAAACGAGACTTTGGTGTTTGAATTAACCAAACAATTGGAAACTCAGACCGGGGTGGGTGGTTGCAGGTTAGAGATAGAGAGAGTGTAGGTAAGAGAGAGAAAGAGAAGAGAGAGGAGAGAGAAAGAGAAAAAGAAAAGAGAGAGGGGAGTGAGAAAGAGAAGAGAGGAGAGAGAAAGACGCATTAGAATTGATATGCTGGACCCACCTGCAAAATGCCACGTGTCCAATTTTTATTGAGTGTTTTAAAGAGTCTGCATATGGACGCATCCAAGCCGGATGAGTCCTTCCAATGACGCATGAGGGTGACAAATTTGAAAAGTGGTTTGGTCAACCGACATTTTCGTAATTTTCCCGTTTTTAAAACCCCAAAGACAGGTATCTCGCAACCGAAACACCAAATAAGCCAAAAGTACAACAGCACAATGCGTAAAGCAATTACAGAAAAGAGAGATGTATAGAAGAATACACAGCTCCGTCGCTACCATGTACGGCCGGAAGGCCGCCAACAACATAAAGCCAACACCCATCTCGCTTAGTTTTTCTCTATTGAAACCCCATGTCAGTTTCTCTCTCTAGAAACTCTCTACAAAATAAGACCGCATAAGGTCTGTAAATGGCGAGACACAAAAAGTCATCGGAGAATGCATGCAACTTAGAGAGAGATTTCTAGAGAGAGAAAGGACTGGGAAGAATATGAATAGACAATGGCTTTTGATTAGGGTTTTAAAACCTAAAAGAGACAGTTGTCTCATAAATAGAAAAGATGGACATGCAATAGCTATGTGTCAAAGAAAACACCATATAAGCCTAACATACAACTCAATGCATAAGAGTGTTGAAAATTATAGTATATATAAATATAAATAGACTTGCGTTTGCACAACTTTGTATAATTAAGTTTGATAGTAATGTTAGCAATATGTTCTATTTTATATTTGGGCAGGTGGAAAAATAACGGGTTATATTTGAACTTAAATGGGTTATAATTGCTCCATATACACCTCATCTTGCCATGTTGGATAAAATAGCCACGTAAGATAGAAAAACTAATGTGGTTAATGGCTGGTTAACTCCGGAGTGACACAACACACAGAGTGTTAAGTTAGGAGTTGTGGGAGTCAAATTGATAGTTAGGACTGGTAGCGGCCAATACCCAATATTTAGAAGTGATAATATCTAATAAGCCTTTTATTTTTATAGTATATTCAGGCTTTTTTTTATTTCTCTTGTAACTTATATATATATATATATAATTGGAGTATACCAAAACAAGATGTTAAAACTATTTATAAAGTTGGTACTTTTGATTTTTTACAAGATTATTTTATAAAAACTCATGAACAAACTATACCTATTAATAAAGAGTATCAAAACATGCAATTATTATTAGTAGAAGCTATTAAAAGACATAGAAAATTATATAAATTTCTACACACAGGATTAGTTCAAGTCGCCATTAAACCTATGTTCAGATTAGGAATTGATGCTCCTGTTTTGTTATCTAAGAGATGCAAGACATACAAATTTTAATAATTCTTTGCTAGCTATGGCTGAGTCTAATATTTCAAATGGTCCTATTTACTTTAACTGTTATCCAAACTTTTCAATTGGTTTATTTGATCCACATATTTTAGATACTTTAACATTAACAATTAAAACTAAAAACTTAGAATTTAAAGAAAAAACTAATGCTGCAGTAGTTATATATAGAATATATTATAAGACTATGACTACCACTATAGAACCTAAAACAAAATTAGTATCCCCAAAAGATGAAACTATTATTTTTGAAGCTAATACTATGCATACAAAAATAAGAACACCTAAAAAGTTAAAATGGAATGAAATAACTCAATCATTAACATGGAATTTACAAGATATAAACCCGCCAAAACCTATAGAGATAGATAATCAAACATCTAGCATAATAGAACATTCTGATGGTTCAATAGATATTTCTTCTAGCAATATACCACAAAGGCATTCTATAGGAGCAAGTACTTCTAGAAATACTTTAGATGAAAGTCTATTTAGAAGAAGTTTATCAATGAAAATAAAAGGTGTTGATTTCTCAAATACTATTCCAAAACCACTATATGAAGAAAATGATAGTGATAATAATACTTATGTTCCAACTAAGTCTGATATGGGAGATTATGAAGATATACAATGAGTGATTCAAAGGTTCAAGCTCAAAGAAATTGCTATATTTGGTTTTTAAAAATTGTAATAGAAGAATAAAAGATTTAAGACAAAGAATAGAAGATTATAAGTCATGCAATTCAAGTATTATGCCTCCTTCCGACCCATATCATCTCTCTAACTATATAGACCCGTATTTTCTTTCGCCTAGATATATATTATTTTTAGAAGAAAAATTAAGAGAAGAAAATAATCATAGAAAAAAGCTTATAGAAAGGATTTCAAGCACAACTTGTTAATTATGGATAAAGAAATGTTAAAATATTTAAAAGATGAAATGTTCAATAAATATAATAATAAAAATGTAATATGGTATTTTTCTAAATTTAATGAGGATGAAAGATTTTTACATGAAATTGATTGGCAATTATATATGTGTGAAAATGATGAAAATATTCCATTTTTCTCCTGGTTTTCTCTTTACTGTATAGAAAATAAAATTGAGTATCCATTTTTTGAAAATATATCTCTTAGTAATACTATAACCAAAACCTATACAATCATAGATAAAAATGAAAATATTACTAGTGTAAACCCTCCACATATGGATATAAAGATAAAAAATGAAAATAAAGAATATATTGCAAAATCTTTAGCAAACATTAAGGAAGATATAGAAAAAAAGTAAAAGCAATTATTTTTCAAAATAATTACACTAATGAAAAATTAAATACCATAGGAGAGCAATTAGAAAGAATAGAAACCAATAATAATAAAACTTTAGATCAACCTAGTACTTCAAATACTAAAATATTAAATGAAACTATTGAAAATCCAATATTTAAACCATATAATATAGATATCCCAATACGTCTAAACAAACAACAAGACATGTTACAAGATATTAATTCAAAACTCTCAAAATTAAATATAAATGTTATTTCAGAACAAAATATTCAAAATATTGAAGAACAATTTAATGATTTTCAGATAGAAGATTCTATAAACAAAATTAAAAGAGGAAATTATCATTTTTCAAAAAATAATACTTATACTACTAGACCTGAAACAAGAAATTATTACCCTAGACCTACTCCACCTGATTTACAATTTGAAGAACGACATACTTTAGTTCAAGCCAAATATGATGGAAGTTCTCTATATGAATGGAGTATAGAATGTCAAACAGAACATCAAATTCTTAGTTTAATGCAAGAAATGATAATGGCAGCCAATGCATATAAAGCAAATGGAAATGATGATACTGCAATTCTTAATATGATAGTTTCTGGTTTTACTGGAATTTTAAAAGGCTGGTGGGATAAGTATCTCACAGAAGAAGAAAAACATATAATTAAAAATGCTAAAAAAATAATTATTAAAACAGAAAATAATGTTCAAACACCAACTGAAATACCCGATATAATTAATACTCTAGTATTTGCTATAATCCAACATTTTATTGGAAATCCAACTGATTATCAAGAAAGAAATTCATTAATATTACTAAATTTGACATGTAGAAAATTACAAGATTTTAGATGGTATAAAGATGTTTTCCTTTCAAAAGTTATGACTAGAGAAGATAGCAGAGAAGCCTATTGGAAAGAAAGATTTATATCCAGGTTACCAAAATTATTTGCAGAAAGAATAAGAGAAAAAATTAAACAAGACTTTAATAATAGTATTCCCTATAGAGACTTGTCTTATGGTCAAATAATAAATTATATAAATCAAGAAGGATTAAAAATATGTAATGATTTAAGATTAAAAGAAAAGATAAAAAAGGATGGAATCCAAGGTCATAAAGAACTAGGAAGTTTTTGTCAATAATATGGATTTTAACCATTTAAAACTCCTTCTAAACCTAAAAGAAAAATTCCTAAACAATTTATCAAAAAGAATTATAAAAGAAAACCATATATTAAAAATAAACAAAAATATTATAAAGATAAGTCAGATTTTCAAAAGAAAAAACAAGGAAAACAAGATATTGTTATTTGCTATAAATGTGGAAGACAAGGACATTATTCTAAGGATTGTTATACTAAGAAAAAGATAAATGAATTAAATATTTCTGATGAATTAAAAGAACAAGTAATAAAATACTTATTTATGATAATTCAAGTGAAAATAATATTTCAGACTATAGTGATAATGATTTAAATTATATTGAAGATTCTAATTCAGAAAGTAGTTCAGAAGAAAATTTATGTGAATGTAGTGGTCCTTGTATTTGTGAAACTGATGGTACAATAAATTCTCTAACATCAGATAATAAAGACTTATTTGAATTATTAGAAAAAATTGAAGATAAAGAAGTAAAACAAGTATATTTAAAACGATTAAAAGAAAAATATAAACTACCAATAGAAAAGGAAACAAAAGCATATAATTTTAACGAAATATGTCAAAGATTTCAAACAAAACAAATAAAAGAAAATCCTGTTACAATAACTGATTTACAAATAGAATTAAAAAATATAAAAGAAGAGATTCGAGAAATAAAATTACAAATTAAAGAATTAGAAAGAGGAAAAAATAAAGAGGATGAAGAAAATAATAACAATACTAAAAGTGATACTGAAAATACAGGAATAATAAATCGTTTAAAAGGATTAACTTCTCAAAAATGGTATACTAAGTTAAATATAATAGTCAATAATGAATTTTGATTATCCTTAGTTGCCATGATTAATAGTGGTGCTGACATGAATTGTATTCAGGAAGGATTAATACCTACAAAATACTATGAAAAGACTACTTATAGATTGTCTGGAGCCAAAGAAAACCCATTAAATATTGAATATAAATTATCAAATGTTCATATTTGTAAAGAAAACTATTGTTATAAAACTCAATTAGTTTTAGTCAAGGATTTAACATCTCAAATTATATTAGGACTCTCATTTATAACTTGGATTATATCCTTTTACAGTTGAAGAAAATTAAATAAGTATTAAAATATTAAATAAAAAGATTTGTTTTGAATTTGCCCATCCAATTACTTCTAAACAAATAAATATTTTAAGCTTAAAAGAAAAACAAAAGGAATTTTTTAATTGAAGAAATTGATTATGTTAGAATAAAGAATCAATTGCAAAATAAAACAATTATAAAAAGAATACAAGAAACTGAGAATAAATTTAAAGATAATGTTTGTGCAAATATTCCAAATGCTTTTTGGGAAAGAAAACAACATGTTGTAAGATTACCTTATATTAAAGATTTTAATGAGAAAAATATTCCAACAAAATCTAAAGCTATACATATGTCTCAAGAGTTAGAAGGATATTGTAAAAAAGAAATTCAAGAGTTATTAGATAAAAGGCTGATAAGACCATCCAAATTCCTTTGGTCTTGCTCTGCCTTCTATGTTCAAAATAGTGCAGAAATAGAAAGAGGAGCTCCTAGATTAGTTATAAATTATAAACCATTAAATAAAGTTTTAGAATGGATCAGATATCCTATACCAAATAAAAGGGATTTATTAAAAAAGATTTATGATTCAAAAATATTTTCTAAATTTGATATGAAGTCTGGATTTTGGCAAGTACAAATTGCTGAAGAAGATAGATATAAAACTGGATTCAATGTACCATTCGGGCACTATGAATGGAATGTTATGCCTTTTGGATTAAAAAATGCTCCTTCAGAATTTCAAAATATAATGAATGATATTATTTTACCATTAGGAAATTATGCAAAGGTTTATATTGATGATGTATTAATATTCTCAAATTCCTTAGATCAACATTTTAAACATTTGAATGCTTTCTATAATATTATTCATAAAAATGGATTAGTAGTATCACCTTCTAAAATGAGTCTTTTTCAAACAGAAATAAGATTTTTAGGGCACAATATTATTCAAGGAACAATAAAACCTATTAAAAGAAGCTTAGAATTTTCAAATAAATTTCCAAATGAAATCAAAGATAAAAAACAATTGCTAAGATTTTTAGGATGTTTAAATTATATTCATGACTTTTTCAAAGACTTAAGAATTATATGCAAACCTTTATATGATAGATTAAAAAAGAATCCAAAACCATGGACTCAAGAACATACAGATATAGTAAAATATATTAAAGAAAAATAAAGTGTTTACCATGTTTACATATTCCCCATCCAAATGCAAAACTAATTGTAGAAACCGATGCAAGTGATCTTGGATTTGGAGGAATATTAAAACAAGAATTAGATAATAAAGAAAGTCTAGTTAGATATTATTCAGGTGCATGGAATGATGCTCAGAAAAATTATTCTACAATCAAAAAGGAAATTTTAAGTATAGTTTTATGTATAAAAAAGTTTGAAGATGATTTATATATGAAACCATTTTTATTAAGAATCGATTGTTTATCTGCAAAATATATTTTAGAAAAGGATATTAAGAATTTGATTTCAAAACAAGTTTTTGCAAGATGTCAAGCATTATTAAGCAACTTTGATTTTCAAATAGAATTTATAAAAGGAGAAAACAATTCTTTACCAGATTTTTTATCAAGAGAGTTTTTACAGGAAATATGAGCAACGATTCTTCAAAAAAGATTGTATTCTCAAAGACCCAATTATCAAGTTCTCCAGGTTCTCCTTCAAGACCAGCCCATTTACAACAATTTCCCTTATTACCCAATATTCAAAACAGATTTGCCCCTTTAACCCCAGGGCCTAGACCTAGACCTCCATTTTCATCCATTATTCAAAATCTAGAATCAAAACCCATTATTCAATCCCCTTCTTTCACAAAGCTTTCTAAACCAGCCTCTCCTTCAAGCTCTTCACCAGCCACTATTCCTTACACTATTAACCCAAATAAAAAGATTATCAAAATATTTGTAACACCCCAAAAACGGGTTTGGTAATCAAACCACGTTTATACTAAAAGACGGGTAAAGTACCGTTAGTGGTAAAAATTAACCCGGTAAATATTATGGTTTAAATAAATAAACCTAATATTAAATAAAACATGAATAAAAGTTATAAGGAAATAAGTTTATAAGAGGTCCGAGTTAACGGGACTTAAAATAAACCTAGTCATAAATTCCCCGAACCCACTAAATTAACTAGGAATATTTAACCTAGTTAATTAGTGGGAATATTGTTGAAAATAATTAGGTTGTGACCTAATTAATAACAAACCAAACATGAGGGACTAAAATAGGGTAACTTGAAAATGATTTTATAAAACTAAATAAAACAACACAACACACACACAAGAGTGTGTGTGGTGCGTGTTCTGGAATCGATCAGGAAGGGCTCCATGGGAGCGAACCCTAAAACTCAACAAAACCTTCAAATTGGAGGATCAATTGAAGGCCAAATTCAGATTTGAATACATAGAAACGATCACCAAGTCAAGAGGATCGTAAGGTATGTCGAATTTCTAACATTCATGAAGTTGTGAAAATTAGTTATCTTTGCATGATGGTTGTTTGGATGAAATAGGAATGAGATAGTGATTAGGGATAAACCCTAGTCAATTACTTGTTGAAATTTTGCTTAATTCTTGTGAATTCACAATCACCATTGAAGGTGATAAATGGGTTTTATAAGAATATGTTAAACACTAGAATTTTGATTGTCAAACTAGTGTTATTTAAACTCTATGAAGTTAATCTTGACATTTAACCATGAATTTGATGATTATCTAGTAAAAGATGTTGAAATTGGCAAGATAGGTAACCATAAGTTTGATTGTTAAATTTTATAAAAGAATGCTCACTAGGTGTTTGACATAATGCCTAAGAGAAAGCTAAATGTTGAAATTTTGAATAAAATGCGCATTTGAATAATATGGAAAATTATGTGAAATGTGAAGTAATAAGGGTTCTAAACATCATGTTGAATTAGACTTAATTGTGTAAATCATGTGATAAAAAGTAGTTAACTTTTGATAAGTTGAATTAATAGATAATGAGGTCGAACGGTAGATTCGACATAGAAAACACGTAAGGTGGAATAGTCGTGATTATTAATGACTAATCTAACCACCTTTGAATGATGATGATAGTTTGACACTTAACGAGCAAGGTGGAGGCTTGGGAAGAAACGGGTCAAACGAATCAAGAAGGAAAAGAAAAGCATTGCTTGGATACGAGGTAAGTAAAACTTACACCCTTTTGTAGGACAGATGTTTATTTTATAACTATAAATGCGAATGACGTAATATCCAAAATAAGGGTTCCGACACGATTGATACAAGTCGGAACAAGTATAAATGATGAAAACCATGGTTTATGGTAAACGGGGCAAATGGGTGAATTTGGAAATTCAAAACCATGCTTTTATTCTAATTTATGTAAACGTTTGGTCTTATAGTCCAAACGGGTCAAATGGTGATGATAACACCATTTGACAATATCGACTAATGTGATTGTCAAGTCGTATTTTATCAGGAGCAATTAGCAATTTGGATAATTACGACCTCATAGAATATTAGTTAATTTAACGCGAGGTATAAAACGGGTCTATATGTTGACTCGAACCAGGTACGTATATATATAAATTTATAGTTAAAAATGCAATGGGGGTCAAATACCTTAGCAAAAGGACCTATGTCGTAAAAGGAGGAAATAAGTTGACGAAAATGCCCTTGATAGGTAAATCGGGCAAACGACCCTTAGAATTCGTTTAGATACTAGTATTATCATTGTGTAATTCTTAGACACAAGTAAGAGTTGTAGGCATCAACCTTGGGGGGTCAAATTCGCTCTGAACGGGTCAAAATAAGAACTTGAGCGTAAACGGGTTTTATTATGTAAGAATCCCGTGATTTTAAATTAATATGTTAGGAGATATGGAAATTATGAATTTCATGAGTTTAAGGATCAAATAAACATGTTTGTTTGATAAAAATCAAACGGGTCAAAATTTGGTAAAAAGGGTAATAAGCCGAAGACATAAAAGTCAGAAATTTTGTTAAATCAGATGTTGGATTTTAACTCCATAAGGTGGAGAATCAAATTACAATCACGTAGGAAGAAACGGTAGGCTAAACGGACAAACGGATTGAAAGATACGAAAGTTTTCGTGTCAAAAACGGCAAAATGGAATGGGCTGAAACAGGGGCCACCGTAACTTACGGTGCCCACCGTAAGTTACGGTGGGGGCTGAAACCATTATGCCAGATAACTCCTGCTTTACGGTGGGGGTACTTTGATTCAGGGGCCACCGTAACTTACGGTGCCCACCGTAAGTTACAGTGGAGGCCAGTTTCATCTCCTTGTTTATGGAATCAAGAGACTAATGTTCGGATTTCTTTCCATTATCGTTATCTTGCCTAGTACCGTAAATTAAACTATCAATACTAACTCTTAAGCTGGTATTGATCATAGGTTTATGCCGAGAGACCCAGATGAAGATCAAGCGTCGAGCAAGAACCGAACACACACTAAACGAAGCTTCCGCAATGCTGTTTCGTTGTTATTCTAAACGGCGAATTAAATCACACTATGTCGTTTTGTTTTTAAGTTTAGAAAAGTTTTAACAAACCTGTATTTTCATTGTAATTGTGACTGTAATTATTTGATTATGGACTTAAATTATACGAAAAACGTAAAATAATAACAAGGGTGTTACAAGTTGGTATCAGAGCCTTGGTTTAAGAGATTCAAGTATGGTGGGAAAACTATGCTTGGACTTAAACCTTATGCTATTGGTAAAGATTGGTGTTCGGTTCAAGGCTTGATCGCAAATCCGGTAAGTACAAGTATGTTAATGGTTTAGTATGATTAAAGTGTTGCGAACAACACATAGAGTATCGTGTAATACATGTTACACCAACGAAAATGATTAGTATAGTTAACGAAATCACGTACAGTAAAAAAGCATTGTATTACAATACGTGCATTTATTAATGTTGAAATTGCTAACCTTTGTGAATGTTTTAATTGAAGGACACTTGCATTTAAAGATGACAAGGGTTAAACAAATTACAGATATGATAGAGGAACGGTCCGAAGTATAACTAGAGGAGCATGCTCACCAAGGACTAAATCGCGTAACGACCACGAACAATGTTAGCGGCAAGAGAAGCCTGTTAGGACAAGCATTACCTGGTGCACGCTTTTAAATTAATTGCACAAGTAGTAATATGCAACTAACACATAGGGGATAACGGTTGCATATATCTGATAAAACCTGAATAGGATATCTATTCAGGATGATGTTTCTAAGAAAAGTTTAATAGAAACATGTGTTATTCACGATGATGAATAACAAGGAAATAATAAGATTAGTTCATATGAGAACTTGGACGGGGGGTAATTATCCAAGTGAGAAACTCTCAATATAACGCTATTGAGAAAAGTAGCGATCACATTAACGAATGTGATTATATAGTAGTTCGCTAGAAAAGAAAAACATTTTATATGTTTGAATGTAAAATTAGTAAAACTAATGATTGTTGTTTTGCAATTAAATAAAGTTTTACTAAATGAAATTAGAAGTATGAAATAAATAGAGGCATTACTTACATAGGGGGTGATGTGAAAGCTATAAAAAGGTCATGTGTGTCATGTGCCGATCGCTTACTCTGGCCAAGTAAGTAGTGGCATATGGTACCATGAACTTCTTGTAGCAGACCCATTTACGCCTGATGTAGTAAGGACGGGGCGAGTGGGACAAATTAAAAAGTACCCAAATGAATCAGATAAGCAAAATATCTGATCATAATGTGGACGCACAACCGAGTGACGGAGGCGTATTATATTAGGATATTGAGCCCGGGAGAAGGGACAAAGAAACATGTAAAATAATTAAGATATGCACTGGGAGGGGGTGTACTTACACTCGAACCCGGAGAATGCAAACATGTAAAATGATTAGGATATGCTTTGGGATGGAGTGTACTTGCACTCGAACTCGGAAAATGCAAACATGCCTCTTAACGGGCCGTTCTAGTAAAACGTCAAACTTGAGGACAAAGTCGGAATATAAAAATGAAGCGAGGTCATAATGTATATCGGGAGGGTTGCGATAATAACGACTTCGGTTAAACACCCGGTTGATGGGTAAGAATTAAACACATGCGTAGACCGAGAAACGGGAACTCGGATGGGAAGTTAAAAGACTCGGGTTTTGAGTCATAATTAAAAGGCGACAAGATAATGTAAATAGAAATTTTGATTAAATTATGTTCAACTATTTTAAAGTTGAACGGGTCGAATATAATATCATGCCTGACGGCATGAGTAAACGCAAGCGGGATAATAGTAGCGTTAAAAGTAAAAGAATAATGAGCCCGGTAATGGGACATGATCGAATACGGATATATGTAAACTGGAGAATGGTGAGCATAAGATGAACCGACGCATAAATGACATGAGAAGTCATAAAGTCGGAAAATTTCGCCCGAAAATAAACAAATAAAGCCTTAGACTACGGTCAAGGTCAACTAAAGTTCAAAAGCGAAAATATACGATTCCAAACATAACAAGACATGCTTTGAAGCTATATATGCATATATACATTTGAATGTAGATACAAATAAAAAGATGAATCTGTGGGATCATCGTAACCTACGGGAATGCGATTAGTGATAAAGTCTACGGGACCAGAATGCCCCTCGGGTCACGAAAAGAAAGGAAAATAAACCTTAGGGTTCCCATTAAAAAGGGGTGAAGACCTAAGGAAATAGCCTACGAGGTTACGTGAGAGAACCTACGGGTTACTTAAACAAAGCGAGGGAACCAGTTAAGAATCCTCGCGTAAAACAAAGACTGTAAAAGAGTAAATGTCAAGTCGTCAAGATTTCTTGACATAAATTAAAGATAAAACGTTAAACTAAAACTTCAGTTTTAGTAAGAAATAACGTTTTTACAAATATAAATTCTAATAGGAATTTAAATAGTAAGCATGAAGGATACAAGTCTTGACACTAATAGGCGCAAGACAATATATTCGAAAAAGTGATGTTTTCGAAATGAAAGGTTGATATGAATTAGACATGATGTGACACGATCACGGTCAAGAAATGCAATGCAATGTGAGGTAGAATAACATTATAACCAAGCGAGCGGTAAAAGTAACTGGACTAATAAGTCTAGTTAGTGAGACCGGTTAAGGTCATCTATTCAAATAAAGAAATTTGGTTTGCTTGTAAGCGGTAGGTTCGGTATAACTGAACCGAATAAATAAATTTGAAGACAAAAGAATTTGTTGCTAAAAGTGAAAGAATTCACTAAAGACCTTTAAACGGGTCAAAGTAACGGATTCATAAAGAATTCGATAGTATATGAAAGCGATGGATATCACTAAGTTAACTAAACTAGTAGAAATAACGAGATTACGCTATTTCAAGTTGCATTATGTCATATAAGATACGTAGATGATTAATAACCAAAAAGATATTACCATACTTTTCTGGTAATACTAACAATGGGTTAAAATATGAGCAATGCTCAATTGATTATCGAGAGCAAATGCATGGAGTTAAACTCGATAAATTATGTAAGAAAAGGTTTCGTGGACGAAACCTCTTTAAGGGGGGTAGACTTGTAACACCCCAAAAACGGGTTTGGTAATCAAACCACGTTTATACTAAAAGACGGGTAAAGTACCGTTAGTGGTAAAAATTAACCCGGTAAATATTAGGATTTAAATAAATAAACCTAATATTAAATAAAACATGAATAAAAGTTATAAGGAAATAAGTTTATAAGAGGTCCGAGTTAACGGGACTTAAAATAAACCTAGTCATAAATTCCCCGAACCCACTAAATTAACTAGGAATATTTAACCTAGTTAATTAGTGGGAATATTGTTGAAAATAATTAGGTTGTGACCTAATTAATAACAAACCAAACATGAGGGACTAAAATAGGGTAACTTGAAAATGATTTTATAAAACTAAATAAAACAACACAACACACACACAAGAGTGTGTGTGGTGCGTGTTCTGGAATCGATCAGGAAGGGCTCCATGGGAGCGAACCCTAAAACTCAACAAAACCTTCAAATTGGAGGATCAATTGAAGGCCAAATTCAGATTTGAATACATAGAAACGATCACCAAGTCAAGAGGATCGTAAGGTATGTCGAATTTCTAACATTCATGAAGTTGTGAAAATTAGTTATCTTTGCATGATGGTTGTTTGGATGAAATAGGAATGAGATAGTGATTAGGGATAAACCCTAGTCAATTACTTGTTGAAATATTGCTTAATTCTTGTGAATTCACAATCACCATTGAAGGTGATAAGTGGGTTTTGTAAGAATATGTTAAACACTAGAATTTTGATTGTCAAACTAGTGTTATTTAAACTCTATGAAGTTAATCTTGACATTTAACCATGAATTTGATGATTATCTAGTAAAAGATGTTGAAATTGGCAAGATAGGTAACCATAAGTTTGATTGTTAAATTTTATAAAAGAATGCTCACTAGGTGTTTGACATAATGCCTAAAAGAAAGCTAAATGTTGAAATTTCGAATAAAATGCGTATTTGAATAATATGGCAAATTATGTGAAATGTGAAGTAATAAGGGTTCTAAACATCATGTTGAATTAGACTTAATTGTGTAAATCATGTGATCAAAAGTAGTTAACTTTTGATAAGTTGAATTAATAGATAATGAGGTCGAACGGTAGATTCGACATAGAAAACACGTAAGGTGGAATAGCCGTGATTATTAATGACTAATCTAACCACCTTTGAATGATGACGATAGTTTGACACTTAACGAGCAAGGTGGAGGCTTGGGAATAAACGGGTCAAACGAATAAAGAAGGAAAAGAAAAGCGTAGCTTGGATACGAGGTAAGTAAAACTTACACCCTTTTGTAGGGCACATGTTTATTTTATAACTATAAATGCGAATGACGTAATATCCAAAATAAGGGTTCCGACATGATTGATACAAGTCGGAACAAGTATAAATGATGAAAACCATGGTTTATGGTAAAAGGGGCAAATAGGTGAATTTGGAAATTCAAAACCATGCTTTTATTCTAATTTATGTAAACGTTTGGTCTTATAGTCCAAACGGGTCAAATGGTGATGATAACACCATTTGACAATATCGACTAATGTGATTGTCAAGTCGTATTTTATCAGGAGCAATTAGCAATTTGGATAATTGCGACGCCATAGAATATTGGTTAATTTAACGGGAACGGGTCTATATGTTGACTCGAACCAGGTACGTATATATATATATATATATATATATATAAATTTATAGTTAAAAATGCAATGGGGGTCAAATACCTTAGCAAAAGGACCTATGTCGTAAAAGGAGGAAATAAGTTGACGAAAATGCCATTGATAGGTAAATCGGGCAAACGACCCTTAGAAGTCATTTAGATACTAGTATTATCATTGTGTAATTCTTAGACACAAGTAAGAGTTGTAGGCATCAACCTTGGGGGTCAAATTCGCTCTGAACGGGTCAAAATAAGAACTTGAGCGTAAACGGGTTTTATTATGTAAGAATCCCGTGATTTGAAATTAATATGTTAGGAGATATGGAAATTATGAATTTCATGAGTTTAAGGATCAAATAAACATGTTTGTTTGATAAACATCGAACGGGTCAAAATTTGGTCAAAAGGGTAATAAGCCGAAGACATAAAAGTCTGAAATTTTGTTAAATCGGATGTTGGATTTTAACTCCATAAGGTGGAGAATCAAATTACAATCACGTAGGAAGAAACGGTAGGCTAAACGGACAAACGGATTGAAAGATACGAAAGTTTTCGTGTCAAAAACGGCAAAATGGAATGGGCTGATACAGGGGCCACCGTAACTTACGGTGCCCACCGTAAGTTACGGTGGGGGCTGAAACCATTACGCCAGATAACTCCTGCTTTACGGTGGGGGTACTTTGATTCAGGGGCCATCGTAACTTACGGTGTCCACCGTAAGTTACGGTGGAGGCCAGTTTCATCTCCTTGTTTATGGAATCAAGAGACTAATGTTGGGATTTCTTTCCATTATCATTATCTTGCCTAGTACCGTAAATTAAACTATTAATACTAACTCTTAAGCTGGTATTGATCATAGGTTTATGCCGAGAGACCTGGATGAAGATCAAGTGTCGAGCAAGAACCGAACACACACTAAACGAAGCTTCCGCAATGCTGTTTCGTTGTTATTCTAAATGGCGAATTAAATCACACTATGTCGTTTTGCTTTTAAGTTTAGAAAAGTTTTAACAAACCTGTATTTTCATTGTAATTGTGACTGTAATTATTTGATTATGGACTTAAATTATACGAAAAACGTAAAATAATAACAAGGGTGTTACAATATTAGAACCATTGGAAGTTGAAAAGGTTAGCCAATTTTTTTTTATCTCTAATCGACTTCATCTATCCAAGAGGATGTCACTTTTTCAAAGGAGAATACAAGACCCGAGAGTATTATCAAGCAATTTTAGTAGATTCAGAATCAGCAGTTATTCGACACAATTTTAATAAGGATGATCCTACTAAGATTGCTTATAGTTAAGTAAAAATTTTAAGAGTCCTATCCTTGGAAGACTGGAATTCTAAGCCCTATAATCCAAAAACCCTTTCAGGCTTCAGCACCTATCCTCAATACGACTATTATGATTATCAAGATGCATGGGAATATGCATTCTTTCTAAGAAACTTTGACCATTCCTGGTTTTTCCAATTTGATGAAGAATTTTCAAATACTTATCCTAGATGGTTTGTCAAATGGTTCAAATATATGGGAATTATTCCAGAAGCTTTTCCCAAGGAGATTTCAGAAGCATTTCAAGATTTGTCGAATATTTTCAACATGAAGGAACATCAATTTTCGAATATACTTTACAGTTTATGAGTGTATTCAGAATCCCATGGATTTGCTTATGGACGTACAATTTCCAAGAAGAAAGCCATTCAGAAATTTCTTCTCCATTGCTCTTTAGGCAATATAGATGCAAATGGTGGAATAAGTTTGTTACTACAAAAGCCAATTCTCAAGCAGTTACCAAGTACTATAAAAAATTAACCATTCAATATGAAAAAAGTCCAAAGTCTCCAATTCGAGAAATCTCAACCAGCAATGAAGACCAAGAATATATTCAAAGACTCCAAGACTGCAATTCTCCAGAAGAAATATTAAACATAGTCAATGAAATTCGACAGTCTCCACCCCCTTCTAAACATTCTTCTCCGGGGACTGAAGTTTTTCAAGATTCTCAAGATCCATATGATTTGATGTAAAAAAAAAAAAATAATTGCATACTCAAGATTTTTGGCCGACAAAAGAAGATGGACAAGTATGGTGCTACAAAAGAAGACAATCAACTTTTCTTATTTTCAAAAGAGGAACAAATAATTCAACAAAGAGCCAAGGAACTTTCCATTTTTTCAACAAGTGGAGCAAATAATTCAACAAAGAGACAAGGACCTTTCCATTTTTTCAAACATGGTGCAAATAATTCTCAATGTGGACAACCAACTTTTCAACTAAAACCATTTCATACGGAAGCTCTTTCAAAAACCAATAATGAAGACCATTTTACTTCATCTATAAAAGGGAAGAAGATCAATGAAGCAAGACACACTTTTCTACACACATTTTCTTACAATTTCTCTTATGTATGAAAAAACCCTCAAACCAAAAAATTGTATTATCAACTTCTCTATGTTCAAGATCTTTAGATTTTCAAATTATAGTTGCTCCTCCCGATTGTAAGGAAATCAATTGTAATCAAGATTTTCAATCAATAAACTCAGGTATATTTTAAATTCATATCATGGTTGTTTATGTTGCTATCTCTTTTAATTAATTCATATTGTCTTCATGTTTAATCTTCTTCATATCAAACGATCCTAAACCGATATATATATGGCCAGGATTTAGAGAGAACGTTGAAAAGTCACTACAAAAAAAATGCCATTTAGTGGCACACATTTTAGTGGCATTTAAATTGTGTGTCACTAATTTAGGCTTTTAATGGCACTTCAGGTATACCATATCTAATTAGTACACACTTTAGTGGCACTTATCTATTAAGCCACTACTTAAAGTTTTCAATGACACTTTGTATATGCCACTAAAAATTTCCCTCCTTGAAAGTTGAAATCCTTTAAAAGTTCTCGTTTCCCTCCATTACCCCTAATTATTTTCACCCCTAAATTTCTTTTCCCACCATACTAAACCCTAACATGTCCTCTCCTCTCAAATTCCCCTCTCCTCTCAAATTCCTCACTATCAATTTCGATCGATTTCAACATCTTTGAACTACCACCGCACCACCACACCACCTATTGAGAAAGGCTCTTCATCCTCGTTCAACACCCTTTCTTTCTTGTTCAATAGCCCCTACGGATTTTAGGTTGAAAAGGATTTGTTCTTATGAAATGGCTATCTTATCTGGTGCCCTGTTTCTTAAAGTTTCATTTGTTGTGTAGCATGGAAGGCATTTGAAATTGATCCCTATTCTGTCCATGGCTTCCATTGTTGAATCTTCTTGGACACTACGGTCATCTCACTTTTCCATTGTGGGTCTAAGGTAAAATTTACTTGCAATTTCTTAGTTTTTTTTATTCATGAAGGTTTTAGGGTCAGCTTAGTATTTGTTTTAGTTCTCAAAATTAAAAATATAAATTAATTTGTGTGTAAAAATATCTTAGTAATTTCATTTCAGTACCAAATATATTCATTTTATTGATGTACTTTTTTTAGTTTCGAAAAGTACTAGGGTTGAATTCACAGAATATGGAAATCTACCTATATTTAGTAGAATTTACATACTAGAGATAGGTATTTTTTTTTGTAGCTTTTGTTGACAAAAAATAATAAGTCTATATGTGATCTATTGGTTATTGGTATATTTAAATTCAAAATTAATATGAACCGCAAATGAAGAAGTTGTTTTAGGGCACGTCTGGCTTAACTTCTCAAAATAACTTATGACTTTTTGAAAAAAGTTAATAACTCAAAATGGAATAACTTATTGACTTTTCCCCTCACATGCCAAACACTTCAAAAACAACTTATTAACTTTTATAAGTCAATAAGTTAAAAAGTTGTCCAAAATAAATCAAATCTGGGATGGAAGTAGCGACTTCAAGTTACTTGAAGCTTAATTTCATGCCTATAATATGAACACCTGGTATCTATCGCAACGTTTTTTTTATTCTTGATGAGGGATTTTGTATTATGTTTAACTTTGTTGTGGATTGTTGACAACTGTTGAGTAACATGTGAGGGTGTAACCACATGTAATATTTGTTTTTTGGGTAATGGAGATGGGATCCCTCTCTTTATTGATATAATAGAAAAATAATAATACCAGTGAGTGAATAAGGCATTGGTGGGAAATGATAGAAGACTCAGGGAAATCTGGGTCGATCCTTGAGCCAAATGAGTTTTACCGGCAATTTGACCGTCGTGTCTATGGGCGGGTGGGTTACCAGGTTTTCTCTAGAATTGGTGGTGGACTCGGGTTACTCTCGGAGTATTCCGTTTGGTCTAGTGGGTGCCCGAGAGTTCTTGGGATTGATTCTGTTGAGCGTTAAAAAAAATCTATTAACCTAACGGCATCAGTTCTCCCAACCAACCCCGAAAACATAGCAAAGCTAAGGCCTAACAAAATGGGAGCTTAGAGACTCCCGACTTATAGCCATATAGCTAAACTTCTAGCCACAAATGGCTCAAGTTAAACAAGAATTAAAATCTGTACAATGAGTGCCAAACAACCTAAGCCAAACACCCAAATAATCCATACAAAGCATAACAGTAAGCAAAGCTAAACAAGACACATAATATCAAATTAACATGTACTTGAATTTCTAACCATTAATTTAATCTTCACAGCAACAACTGCGTCTGGCATGGCAGTTGTGTGGTCGTTGGTTGATGAAAATAAAGACGGTGAGTGAAGCGAGTGAAGAGGGGAATCGGACAAACAAAGAGCGCTTGCATCGCTGCTATGTTCTGCCATGGTTTTCAGACTCATAGAGCTCTTGTTCATGTTCAATGGTCAGTTAATTTCCCTTTTTCCTTTTAGTTTTCATGTTTTTTTATCTACAAAGCTGATTGTTTCATATACCTGGAATATGATGCAAGCCTTTTATTTTATTATTTTTATATTCATGGAGTTAGAAGAAGAATATGAATTATGTTTGTTTATGGCATTTTGGGTTGGGAATTTTAATCCTAGTAAACTATTTATTTAAAGATGTGTTGGTGGTTGTTTAGATGTGCTTTACAAAACAGACTATTGCTTATTTAAACTCGAGTCGGAATAATATGTTTTTGCTGTTATGATGTGCTTTACAGTTACGGGTCAAATTTTCATGTAAAAATCAGACCAAAGCCAGGTTGACCTTGATCCAATATTAACTTGACCAATTCTATTTGAGTGAGAACTTTCTACAATGATATTGCTATGTCATTCTGCAGAGAACGGGTCGGATAATAGCGGATCGCTCTACAATCTCTTTTATAAATTCTCCATTGATATGTTCGATTAGGGAGTTTGGAAAGCTGAAATGATGAACTTAAACCGATTTACGTAATTCTCCAATTAAGTTCGATCCAATTGATTTACGCGGCTAGATTTTTAAAGACTAGATTTAATATAATTTGTATGTACAAGTTTATCTGTAGTCTGTACACGTAAGAAAAAGACCAGTTTTTTCCTTTTAAGTCACAGATCTATGAGCATGAAATCAATTGTATTCTTTGCTTAATGGTTCCTATGTACACATCTTTTCCAAAAATACTCAGGTTCAAGTTTTGTTGATCAAAAGTCTGCTACTTTTTTATCGCAACTTATCTTTTATTTTGCAATTTCAGGTATTCCTACATCAGTTCTACCATGTATTTTATTACAAATAGTCTTGTTCTTGATATAATTTGTTGTGCATATAAGTTTTTATGAATTTCATACAGATTCAATAGAGAACGCGCTGTTGACTTTCTTATGAGAGAAATCAACACAAATTGCTTTTCTATTGGGTAAGCCGATTTATATAATTTTGTATAGTTCATCTACGAATTCAATGTGGTATTCCGTTAATATTGATCATGTTTTCTTGTAGGATCTTTCACACTGTACTGACACTGGTTTTTTTACGGTTGAGAATAATAGCCAAAAACTACTTTTAAAGGAAATTAGAAAGTTATGGGAAAAGCAAGAACCCAATCTTCCATGGGAAATAGGAGAGTATGATGAGTCAAATACACTTTTAGTGGACACTAAGTCACACAGGGCTCTACTTAATCCCGTTAGTGCCTTTTTGTTATGATTCATTTTATTTTTATTTTGGTTATTCACAGTTAAAGTTACGATCTTTGTTAACTTTACCGTTTTCCCCTTTTCAGCCACATACATCAATCTTTCCTTACCCTTATTGTCACTGGCATAAAGAAGATAATTCTTTAGGTACGTCGTTTGACTCAGATCTTTCATGGTCAATTGTCTTGTCTAAGAAGATAACTCAATTCGACTCATTATAAACTGAAGGGTAAACATTCTCATCATGAACTCTCTTGTTGTTAGGTGATGGCAATTCCGACAACCAGGGGTATTGAAAAAAACCACCCAATCTTTTGGCTGAAAAGCTTAAAGTGATGTCAAAAGAAGTAAGTTTGCCTTTTATTAACTGCTCTTACATCTTTGATAGCTATGGTTATCAAATCTAATCAATTTAACATGAATTGTGAAATTTTAGGTTGAGTATAGTCAGTTGGCTAATGTAGCGGCAATAAATAGTAAGTGCTGGGAACTATGAAGTGGAAGTATGACTACTAAGAAAATGTTAACACGATGATTATTATGAAGATTGTGAAAGAGATTCATGAACACAATGAAGTTTTGAGTTTTTATTCATACACTTGTTAGTTTATTTGGGTTATATGTTTGATCATTAGAATTAGATCGAACTTTTAATTGGAATCTTTAGAATTAGAACTAGTTTATTTGGGTTATATGGGTTATATGTTTGATCATTAGAATTAGATCGACACTTATTAGACATTTGGAATCTTTGGAAGATTGATTGAACTTTTAATTGAAGCGATCTTTTATGATTTCTACATTTCACAATTTTGTTTTTATTTTTTAATGTAAATAAATGATAATTGTAATTAACTAAAATTAATATGATAAACGTCAATGGCATTTAATTTGATGTGATTTTTGTGGCAAAAAATATGTGCCATTAAAAGCTCAAAAGTTTGTACTGGCAGATAAAAAAGTGCCACTAAAAGCCTAAAAACTTTGTGCGACACATTGAAAAAGTGCCACTAAAACGCTTTAGCGTCAGCACTTCTTGTGGCACTTTTTTTTGTGTGCCGCTCATTCTTACAAGGTTCTTTAGTGGCACTTTCTTGTTTTTCTGTGGCACTTTTTGCATGCCACTAAATGGCATTTTTTTTGTAGTGAGTGTGAGAACGGTGAGAACGATTTTGGAGTTGACATGTGGCATTGATGCTAAATTACACTAAGGGGTAATATTGTCAAAAAACCCACACACATGAACTGGGTGTTCAAATAAAACGCCATAAAAACACCAGATTCAGAAAAACGCCATGAAAATTTAAAACGCCATAAAACACTCTGTTAAGAAAAACGCCATGAAAAACTCAGTTTAAAACGCCATAAAACACTCAGTTCAGAAAACCGCCATGAAAATATCTAGTTAAAATGCCATAAAAATACATAGTTCAGAAAACGCCATAAAAATAAGTAGTCTAAAACGCCATAAAACACCCGGTTCAGAAAAACGCCATAAAACCCATTTTCTTTTTTTTGGAAAGTATATCAATAGTATACTCGTTGGAAAGATAAAAAAACGCTGAATTTTATGGTGTAATTTTTTTAGAAAAATAATCACGTATAAAAAAGTTATTGGCGTTTAAATATGATTGGGGGGGGGGGGGGATGGCATGTGATTATCATGTGCACCCTTGTTTGGATCTTCCAATTTTACCCCTCCTGGTAGTTATAAGGTTCCCATTATTTACAAAAATGCTACCGCATCATCTTAGCCACAAATCACAAAGATCATATGACTGAAAATCGTTCTCACTGTTTTCACACTTCAAATCATTCTTTCCTGATCCTGTTCCTATATATATATATATATATATATATATATATATATATAGGAATGTTAACATACATTACGGCTTAACGTACATCACGTACGACAGGTAATTACGCACGTTCATTTTAAAATCACGCATGTTATAACTCAAAAATCCAAAATCACGCATGTTGAAACACAATAATCACGCATATTGAAAACATTAATCACGCATGTTATAGAACAAATCACGCACGTTATAGTACGTGAAGTACGTTAAGCCGTAATGTACGATATACTTTTTCTATATATATATTGTTTTCTTACCTTTCGATTATACTGTTGCGAAGTGGTTAGTTTTATTTGCGCATTCGTATCAAATATAATATATTTTCACTTTTTACTATCAATATAACTTGCGTTTTATTAATTTTTGAATATACCATCATAGTGCTTTTGACATAATTTTTATTCAAATAGACCAACGTAACTATGTATAGTTGGGTTTGATAGTAATGTTAGCAATATGTTCTATTTTATGTGTAAATCAGATGTGAGGTTGATATTAGCCATACCCAAATAGGACGAGGAGTGAACTTTAATTTCCTTCTATATTTCTTTATTGTGGTTGTTTTAGTGATAATAAAATAAAGGGTTATTAGATTTTATCATCCCTAATTACTGGCTATTGGCCGCTGCCACCCCCAACTATCACTTTGACGTCCGTCACCCCCAACTTAACACTTAGTGTGTTCTGTCACCACGTCGTTAACTGATCACTAAATTTTGATCTTGTTACTACACTTTTTGGGGTGTCATAGTGATCTTGGGAAGGTTTTAGGGATCTTAGGACACCCCAAAAGTATAGAAACATGATCAAACGTTAGTAATCTGGTGACAGAACACGTTAAGTGTTAAGTTGGGGGTGACGGACGTCAAAGTGATAGTTGAGAGTGGCAGCGCCCAATGACCACTAGTTAAGGGTGACAGAATCCAATAACCCTAAAGATAACTTAAATCAACTTAAACCTTCGTATTTTACCAATATAAAACATAATTTGAGGTCGTGTTAGTGACAATAAAATATAACTTAAATCAACTTAAACTTTTATATTTCACCAATATAAAACATAATTTCACTTTGATACCAAATGTTATTTCTCTCACCCCCAAAATCAACGCTCTCACCATTGATATCGGATGCTACATCTCAATAAATCCATGATTAGAGATGAGTTTTTCGTGATCTTATTAAATTTAATGCGATACCCGCCACCTAAAGTCCTCAAGGACTAAGGTTTTATTAGATGCAAAGAAATCCAGCTTAACATTTCCAGCACGAAACCGCCACAATCGGCTTCGATTTCCAACCGAGAACCAAACAACCTTTCTCTTCCACAATAGTGTACCCTTCACAAATGCCGAGCTTTTCGAGCCATTGTTTCGTTTGATTCGTCATTTTGATCGGCGAACCTTGGAACCCAGCCCGGCTCATTCTACGCCTCCATTGGTCCACTCGCTCGTGCCTTTCTACCCGGTTTGGCCCTTCACAACTCACAATGTTCTTAATTTCTTCCCCAAAGTAAAACTGTTCGATTTTGGCTCGTTTAGTGTCATATTTTGGTAACATTGCGTCAAGTGAGTCGAAAATGGCTGAGTAATAATGTAGTGCTTCCATAAACCGGCCTAGGAAGAACGGTCCGTTATGGTTCGAGTCTTGTTCCACAAGGATCAAGACTTTGGGGGAAAGCTCGTGGATTATTTGTAGAACTGAGTTTAACGCGCCTCGGCTCTCTTTTACAACACAATGAAGTTGGAGAATACTGTTTACCGCTAAGACCTCATTTTTGTAGGTCTTAATGTCCCCCGGTTTAAGATTCTCCAAACTACTTTCCACAATAGTAAACTCAAAGTCTATGTCTTTTTCTAAGGCATAGACTTTTAGTTCGTTACCAATGGTAACAAACTGATTGACATAAGGACCAACTGCAACTGCAGTGATCCTAAGGCGGCGTGGGGTGTGAGTCTGACTCAGACTCTCAATTAACCCACGCCATTGATGTCCTTGTTGTAGACCTAGAGTCAAACCTAGGTCCACAACGTGGACATACTTCTCTCCCTCAAAGACTTCCAATATTGTTGCGTTGGCAATAAAATGACCGAATTTAATGTGTAAACATGTCTCATAAACAAGGCGTAATGCCTCGTCCTTTTTGTCTAATGCAATTGTGTTCATGTTTTTTGTAGGGGCTACCAGCCCAACTGCACCAAGCGGTTGCATGGATGTCAATCGGTCTGTAAGCCCCTGCATGAAACATGACGCCACCCTTTGGAAAGAAGACCCAAAGACGAGAGCATTACTACCAAGCTCAGCCAACAAATTCGAAGAGTGTGCTTTATCACGACAAGCAACCGCCTCTGCACACGAGACAAGCAGCCGCACAAGATGTGTTCCGTCCTTATTTCCATCATCCTTGGGAGTCCCATTCTCAGAAACCGCATCCTCGATGGCCTCGGCTGCCAAGTATCGTTGTGTATATGTCCAAATATGGTCACGAAACCCAAGTTTCGGTATGCTGCTTGTACTGTTGCTTCGATGTATTGTATCTAACAACCCGTGATCATTGAAACTTGATTCCGGCATGCTTTTTGATCTTTTCATTAAGTTATTGGACAAACATCCAAGCTGCCAAGCGGAATTCGAGTGATCAAAAACGGACATATTATGTCGTGAATAGATGGACGAGATTGATAGATCTTGACCAAGATTTTGAACATCAACTTCTTGATCATCTTTTTCCAGAAAACCAGTAGTACCCAGATCATGAAAAACATCTGATTTTCGTTTGTTGCCGCCAGCTTTGAATCTTGGATCAATTCCATTGACACCCAATTTAAAACGATTCATAAATTGTTCTTTAAATAGTGGGTTTGTCAAGAGACCAGGAGCCATTGAGAGACTGAAGTTTGTTTTAGGGTTTTTTCTGTTGGAAGTTCAGAACAGACTCCAAAAGGCTCTGACCAAACCAAAAGCATAGGGATGTGCACTTAAATAGGCAAACTGTTCTTGGTTTTGTCGATTTAAAAAAACATTAATTGAGATGATTGGTGACTTACACTTTTGTCTTTTCGAAGGATATTATATGCTTGCATTGTTCAATGATATTGCGCGTAAAAGGTCCCCAAGGTATAGGAGTCGCAAGCATTGGTGAAATAAAAAAAAAAAAAAAACGTTATAGTCTATTGAAATAGTTAATCATCCAAGTTGAGTTAAAATGGTAAGTTGCTTGTGGTATAAGCATAAAAATTTTGTACACGTCTAGAATTTTGCTAGTAACATATGTAGACATGTTATACCATAATTATAACTCAACATGTCGAATCTGTTATCTACGTTGTACACATGTTGTACCATAATTATCTATGTCTTACAGGTCCACACATAAATCTATACATATAATAAAAGAAACTAAATAGAGGTCACATATCACTCTATGGGATGACCTTCGTGTGGTTTTCCCGTCTAAACATAAGCGTATCATGTGAATGTAAAAAGTGGAACTCCTTGCAAAACCCATAAAGAGATGATAAATATCAATTTGATTTTATAGTAACCTACAGAACAATTACCTTTTAATATCCATACATTTTCTTTCCTTCATTTCCTCTTCAAATGATTTGCAATATATATATAAGGGATAAATCATAAAAAAAACTAGTTTAAATGAGAAAACAAAAAAACTAACTAAAAAAACCTAAAAAATACCAGTTTTTTTTATTTTTGAAATTTTGTAATTAAAATTCGCTATTTTTAATATATAATTTTTTTTTTCAAACGAAAAAAACTAAACCGCCTAACCCACCCCCCAAAAACCTAAACCACCTAACCCACCCCCAAAAACCTAAATCCACCCTCCCACCAAAAGCCTAAACCTCCCCACAAAAAAAAAAAAAAAAAAAACTAAAACTAAAACTAAACCCTAAAAAAACCTAAACCCCCCACCCGCACTCCTCAAAAAACCCCTAAAAAAACCTAAACCCTTCACCCGCACCCCTAAAAAAACCTACCCCCCCCACCCGCACTCCCCAAAAACCTAAACCAACCCTCCCCCACACCTAAAAACCTAATCATAATCCTAAACCTCCAAAAAAAACCTAAACCTAAAAGCTAAACTAAACTCAAAAGCTAATTTTAAGCATATAATGCACATGTGCAGTACAAGTTTTTTTATACATAAAAAGTAGCGAATTTTATAAAAAATTATAAAAAATACTGCCATGTTTTTTAGACTTTTTTAGTTAGTTTTTTTAGTTTTTTCATTTATATGTAGTTTTCTCATGATCCTCTCCCAATATATATACAGGGAGAATATCATGCGAGAACCACCTCTTATTGCGAGAACCAATATGAACACAACCAAAAATGCCTAAAAATAGCTAAAAATCACACAAATTGTTTTTAATATTTTTTATATAAAAATCGCTACTTTTCGAAGAAAAAAAAACTACAATTTAAAAAAAAAAAAAAAAATTTTTGCCACTAAAAGTAGCGATTTGAGCATAAAAAATATTAAAAAAAAAATTTTAGATTTTTTTTTTATTTTTTTAGATTTTTTTAGGTTTTTTGAGGGTTTAGTTTTTAGCATTTTAGCTTGGGGGGTGGGGGGTTTAGGTTTAGGGGGGGGGGGGGTAGGTTTTTTTTTTTTTTTTGGGGGGGGGGGGGGTGGGGGGTTTAGGTTTTTTTTTAGGGGGGGGGTGGGGGTTAGGTTTTTTTAGCTATTTTAGGTTGTGTTCACATTGGTTCTCGCGGTTCTCGCAATAAATGGAGTTCTCGCATGAACCCCTCCCTATATATATATATATAGGATAAGGATCATGTGAGAAGTAGTAGGCTATTTGAGAAACTTGAGAAGCATTCTGGACCACACATTTTCCCTAAGCAAAAAAATGTAAAAAAAATGCAAAATTTTTTATTTTTTTTTTAGAAAAATCACAGCTTTTTCTTTAAGGATTTATTTATTTTTTTTTTTTTGGATTTATACATATGTGTATATTGTTAATCTTCTAACTATACATATATGTATATACATGTTTAAAGTTGAAAAATAAGTGTTATTTAGGGTTTAGCATTAGAGTTTAGGGTTTAGCTTTATGGTTTAGGGTTTAGCTTTAGGGTTTAGCATTAGGGTTTAGCATTAGCGTTTAGTAATAGTATTTAGGGTTTAGCATTAGGGTTTACATTAGGGTTTAGCTTTTGGGTTTAGCATTAGGGTTTAGCTTTAACTTTTGGGTTTAGCTTTATCTTTAGGGTTTGCATTAGGGTTTAGCATTAAGGGTTTAGCTTTAGGGTTTAGCTTTAGCTTTAGGGTTTAGCATTAGGGTTTAGCTTTAGGGTTTAGAATTAGGGTTTAGCTTTAGGGTTTAGCATTAGGGTTTAGAATTAGGGTTTAGCTTTAGGGTTTAGGGTTTAGCATTAAGGTTTAACTTTAGTATTTATGGTATAAGGTTTAGGATTTATAACACATATTTTTTTCAATTTTAAACCTGTATATATATATATGTATAATTGACAATATACATATATGTATAGTTAAAAAATTAACAATATACACATGTGTATAAATAAAAAAAAATAAAAATAAAATAAAAAATTAATCCTTAAAGAAAAAGCTGCGATTTTTCAAAAAAAAAAAAAAAAAAAATTTGCATTTTTTTCACTTTTTTTTGCATTTTTTGCTTAGAGAAAATGTGTGATCCAGATTGCTTCTCAAGTTTCTCAAATAGGGTGGACTTCTCTTAGGATCCCTACCCTATATATATATATATAGTAGGAGTTCTGTGGAAAGTGTGTTTTTCCTAGAAAGTCTAGGAAGCGATCTGGGCCATCCGATTGGTGTTTTTAATGGCTTAGATCAAATGGATGGCTTTTTCGTAATATTTGGGTTATATAATTAGAGACTTTTAATATAGTGAGGGTATTTTGGTAATTGGAAGTGTTTTAAATCAGTCAAGAAACTGCCATATCAATAACCAATCCCTAAAATCATGGGATTTCCCCTCTTTCTCTCTCTCTCTCTCTCTCTCCCTGAACGCAACTAAAGAAGAACCAGCCATTTTTCCTGCAAATATTCTTCTCTGATTGGTCATATATCGGTTGTTTTTCATACTTGTTTCAATTTTTTTTATCTATCATTGAATCGGGTTCTTATTTTTAGTCAATGGACCTCAATGTTTGACATGTTAGAGTGGGCTCTAGGTTTATGTGTTTTACCATTTTAATGTTGATTGATGACAGTGTGTTGAAGACGAAGACACTGGGTTGTGTTGAAGACGAAGACACTGACAGTGTGTCCAGCAATCTGCTTGCTGTTAAAACACAATGTCAAGAAATATGCTTGTTGTTAAAACACAGTGTCAAGAATCCTCCAGCAATCTGCTTGCTGTTAAAACACAACGTAAAGAAATCTGCTTGATTTTAAAACACAGTGTCAAGGAAATCTGCTTGCTGTTAAAACACTATGTCAAGAAATCTGCTTGCTGTTAAATCACAGTGTCAAGAATCCTCTAGCAATCTGCTTGCTGTTAAAACACAGCGTAAAGAAATCTGCTTGCTGTTAAAACACAGTGTCAAGGAAATCTGCCTGCTGTTAAAACACAATGTCAAGAAATCTACTTGCTGTTAAAACACAGTGTCAATAATCCTCCAGCAATCTGCTTGCTGCTAAAACACAGCGTCAAGAAATCTGCTTGCTGTTAAAACACAACGTCAAGAAATCTGCTTGCTGTTAAAACACATTGTCAAGAAACACAGCATCTTGTAACATTTAAATTGAAACTGTAAATTTGATTTAAATGGAATATTTAGTTTCCCTAGTTAGTTATCCTAATAAAATAATCCATAATTAAAATAATATTCAAATTACACAATTGCCCTTTTAGTTAAAATCCTTTAATGCCACATGTCGCGTTCTTATTGCTTCCTAGACTTTCTAGGAAAAACACACTTTCCGCAGGAACCCTACTCTCTCTCTCTCTCTCTCTCTCTATATATATATATATATATATATAATATAGGGTAAGGTTATTGTAAAAAAGGTTAAAAGTGTGAGAAATGTGAGAAATATTGTGGAGATGACATGTGTCCCCCATCTAAATTAATTCAAAAGGGTAAATAAGTAATTTTATAATTAATTCAATTAATTCAAAACTTACCATAACCGCCACCTTAATTATAGGAACAAGATTTTTTTTCAAATATCTCTAAAAAAACACTACAAATAACACCATTCAGTAAATAATATAACACCATTCAGTAAATAATATAACACCATTCAGTAAAACAATATAACACCATTCAGTAACAAAAATATAACACCATTCAGTAACGAAATATAACACCATTCAGTAACGAAATATAACACCATTCAGTAACGAAAAAATAACACCATTCAGTAACGAAATATAACACCATTCAGTAACAAAATATAACACCATTCAGAAAAGAAAAAAACACCATTAAGAAAAGAAAATAACACCATTAATGAAAAGAAAAATAACACTATTCAGAAAAGAAAATAACAGCATTCAGTAAAAAATATAACACCTCTGTATCATCTTCTCCACTTCCGGCACCACCACTGCCGCTCCGCCACCGCTGTCGTGTAGAGAGAGAGATCATCTGGTCGTGCGATGTAGAGAGAGAGATCGCCGCTGCCGCACCACCACTGCCGATCCGGCACCCACCAGCGCCTCACCACCAGCGCCGCACCACCACTGCCGATCCGACACCACCGCCGCCGCTGATTCAGAGTGTTGTATCGATGATGCTGAATGGTACGTCGTATATTGATGCGACGCTTGTTCTTGACGGAGCGGGAGTGGTTTCTCAGGCGGTTTTTTTAATTGAGGATTGAATATGGACGAAGAGAGAGAGAGAGAGAGAGAGAGAGAGAGAGAGAAATTGGGAGCGTATGAGAGAGAGAGAGAGAGAACGAAATTGCAGGGATTTTGATTACAAAATGAAGATAAAAAGACAAAATTCCCCTAGATATTTCAATTCAGTCCAAATTAACAAAAATATTTTACAATTTGGTTCTTATTGATCTCAACCATTAGATCAAAAGATCTAATGGCTGAGATTCTTTCTTACCTTTCTCACACTTTGAGCTTGTTTACAGGATCCTCTACCTATATATATATATATATATATATATATATATATATATATATATATATATATATATATATATATATATATATATATATATATATATGGGAGAACCGTAAGAACCAATGAAAAAATCATGAGAATTTGATAAAAAACGATTCAAATTCTAATTCTTTTACACTTATCGTTATTATTCGAATACATTGTTAGAAATTTAATTTATACGTTTAAATTTACGCGAATTCTTAAATAAAGCAAATTTACACATGTTTAAAAATCTAATAAGAGTGATTTTGAGAGAAGAAATAAATTATTTGATGTTGTAATTTTTTTTTGATGTTGTATCTTATTACAATGAGGTTTGTATTAAAATCTAATAACTTTCCCATGTGTATATATATATATATAGGGAGAAGATCATGCGAGAACCACCTCTTATTGCGAGAACCGCAAGAACCAATGTGAACACAACCAAAAATACCTAAAAATAGCTAAAAATCACACAAATTTTTTTTTTTGAATTTTCAATATTTTTTATAAAAAAATCGCTACTTTTCGAAGAAAAAAAAAAAAATTTTTTGCTTCTAAAAGTAACGATTTTAACATAAAAAATATTAAAAAATTCAAAAAAAAAAAATTTTAGATTTTATTTTTTTTTTAGATTTTTTTTGGTTTTTTGCGGGGTTTAGTTTTTAGCATTTTAGCTTGGGGGGTTTAGGTTTTTGGGGGGTGGGGGAGGGGGGTTTAGGTTTTTTTTGGGGGGGGGGGGGTGGTTAGGTTTTTTTTAGCATTTAGCTTGGGGGGAGGGGGGGTTTAGGTTTTTTTTTTTTTGGGGGGGGGGGTGGGGGTTAGGTTTTTTTAGCTATTTTAGGTTGTGTTCACATTGGTTCTCGCGGTTCTCACAATAAAGGTGATTCTCGCATGAGCTCCTCCCTATATATATATATATATATATAGGAAAAGTGTAAAATACAATACGGCTTAACGTACAACACGTACGACAATGTGCGTGATTATGTGTATAACGTGCGTGATTAATGTTTTCATCATGCGTGATTAATGTTTTCCAACATGCACGATTTGGGGTTTTTAGGTTATAACGTGCGTGATTTTCAGATGAACTTGCGTAATTATCTGTCGTACGTGATGTACGTTAAGCCGTATTGTACGTTAACTGGCCTCTCTCTCTCTCTCTCTCTATATATATATATATATATATATATATATATATAGGAGAAGGATCCGTTAGGAACCACCATTTATTGCGAGAAACGCGAGAACTAATGTGAACACAACCAAAAATACCTAAAATTGCTAAAAAAACACACATATTTATTTTAATATTTTTTATAAAAAAATCGGTACTTTTAGCCAAATTTTTTTTTTCTTTAGATTAAAAAAAAAATTGCTACTAAAAGTAGCTATTTTAGTGTAAAAAATATTAATAAAAAAAAGTTCATGTGTTTTTTTGATTTGTTTTAGATTTTTTTAGGTTTTTTGGGGGTTTAGTTTTTAGCATTTTAGCTTGGGGGGGGGGGGGGTGGGTGGTTAGGTTTTTTTTTTTGGGGGGTGGGGGTAGGTTTTAGGGGGGGGGGGTTAGGTTTTTTTATGGTTTTTTTTAGCTATTTTAGGTTGTGTTCACATTGGTTTCCCATGAACCTTACCCTATATATATATATATATATATATATATATATAGCATTTTCAAGATTACTTTCCCATGTATATATAGAGGCTAGTTAACGTACAATACGGCTTAACGTACATCACGTACGACAGATTATACGCACGTTCATCTGAAAATCACGCACGTTATAACCTAAAAACCCCAAATCACGCATGTTGGAAAACATTAATCACGCATTATTTATACACATAATCACGCACGTTGTCGTACGTGATGTACGTTAAGCCGTATTGTATTTTACACTTTTCCTATATATATATATATATATATATATATATAGGGTGAGAGTTGGCTACAAAGTCCATTTTTCCTACAAAGTGTACAAAGTCATAAAACGCCGTAATGTCAACCATAAAACACACTCAAAACCCACAAATAACATAGTGGAGGTTACTAAAACACCATATTTGTGGGTTTTGTGTTGTGTTTTGAATGATAAGGCTTTGATTAGTGAATGACTAACATTAGTGTGTTTTATGTTGATTATCATGTTGTGTTTTATATTCGTAGTTGTACAATGGTGTGTTTGAAGTTTTTAAGGAATGTTAGGGTTTGGATATTGTGTTTTAATGAGCTTCACTATGTTATTTATGGGTTTTGAGTGTGTTTTATGGCTGAAATTGTGGCGTTTTAAGACTTTGTACACTTTGTAGGAAAAATGGACTTTGTAGCGGAACTCCACCCTATATATATATATATATATATATATATATATATATATAGACTATGTTCACCAATATTATTAAGATTACAAACTATAGTAAAACTATTTGTTGCAAAAGTTTTTCGGTGAGTTTTTTCAGAAAATTCTAAATTTAAGAATTCTAGACGTTTGATTGTTTGAGAAGTACCAATGATTAATTAATTCCGACTCTCTTTAGCTTTTATCCCTTATTCCAGATTTCTCTTTAAATATTTTCTTATATTCCAACTATTAAAGAAAAATAATATACAAACTAATCTATTAAACGATTTGCTCTATATATTTGTTCTTTTAACTTAGCACGTTCATATATAAACCACAATAATCTATAATAATTTATATAATCTAAATATTCTGCTGAATCTAAAGCAAGAATAATTTTATCATAACTTTTTAATTTATTTAAAAGATGTCTAATATAAAAACTAGTAGTCATAATATAAAATCCTTTCGTTTATAAAGTTATCAAAGCAACTATCTTTCCCACAATCTTCACCTAAGAGAGTTTCCCAAAAACACTGGCTTAACACGCCATAAAAGGGACTTGTCTTAGTCTTTTAGATTTTAAGAAAGCCTTTGCTCTGATACCAATATATCAGAGAGGGTGGTAGTAAAATTTGAAACTTAAAATTGAAAATAAAAATAAGCTAAGAATGCTTACAATGAGGGTGGAGATATGCACAGCGGATGATGATGAATGAGAGTATGCACAGCGGAATAGAGAGTTGCAGAAAGGCAGAGAGAGGTTTTTTTTTTTTTTATGTAGGTTGGAATATAATATGAAGAACTTAGAGAAAATCTGGGATGTTAAGGGTTTAGGCTAAAGAGATGTGGAGAGAGTTTAGTGTGCCATTGAAGTTAGAATATTATTGCTCTCAATGGTTACTCGTACTTACAACTGAATACAAATGCCATATATATAGGCAGAACTAAAACATAAACGACATATTCTAAATAATATAAAAATCAAAAGCCTAATCTAAAAAGGAAAAGAAAACCCACTAACTAAAGCTAGATGCCAAAGTTAGGTGTTGAAAATGTTACACATTTGTCGACCACTGTCTGTGTATAATTGAGATTCAAAACGTCATTGCTTACGTCATGATTTTTGTCTTCTGTCTTGTGTCGTCACTGCTTACCTCATGTCTTCTAGAAATCTCTGTGTGTGCTGTCTATCGATTGTGGACTTGAGCTTTCTTCCAAATTATTGCCCTCTTCTTCTTCGTCTTCTAGGTTGATTATGTGCTGTAACTGTAGAGTATCTCCTTCCCCTGCAAAGGGTAGAAGCATCCTCCAAACTGGTTTTGCATAAACTTGTATGTAATGACCTTCACCAACTAAGTGATAATTTCTCCATGGATAATAATCAGGAAGTTCTGGGGTTTTTTGATGATCTTTGATAAACTGTGTAAAACTGTCTGGAATTTTTTCATCTGAATGACTTAACCAAGGTAGAGTTGAAAACTCTATATCAGTTTTTGTCATTGATGCCTGTAGATGATAGTGATGACATATGTTGTTTTTGTGTTCGATAAAAATCCTTTTTCTTGCTGGTCTGTATGTATATGCATCTGTGTAAGGAAATGAAGAAATGATCTTACAACCAATTATTGAAGTTATTGTTCTAATTGCCATATTTCCTGCAATTAGAATAATCTTTTCTCCAAGTTGGTTGAGAAGATCTTCTGCTTTTCTGTCTAACTTTATTTCCAAATAATCAATCATACCATGATGATAAAATTGAATTATTTGCTCATTTGTTAACTTTGTAGGATGATAAACTTGAAGCAGTAGAAGACCAGTTCCGTCTCCTTTTTCATCTGTTCTTTCTACCACCTTGCATCCTTGCTGTTCATTGTCAAACTTAAATGCCATGTCTACCAGTTGTTGCTGTAAATTATACAGAATTAAAGGAAATTCTGCACAAACTTTCTGTGAAACAAGATTCTCAAATTCTGGGAATCTTTCTGTAACTGGTTTTAGGCATTGCTGCCAAGGTGTATCAAGAATCCTTGTCCTGAAACACTCAAAAGTCCTATGTACCTCCGTTTTATCTTTGTTTTCTTTTTTCTCAAGCTTTTGTAATAACTGTGTATTTTGTGCTTCTAATAACATCATTTTTTGTTTTAACAAACTGTTTTCAATTTTCACTTGTATATCTTGTGCATTGTTTGCTTTCGATTCAAGTTGTGATCTTAATTCAGAAATAATTTCTTGTTGAGCTTTAATGTAATGTTCAGGATTTGTTTTTGTTATGTCAGAAAAACTTTTAACCTCTTCAGGTTGTATGTAAAAAATTTGGACCCAACTCTTCTCTTGCTGCTTGAAGAGCTTCAGAAAAACTTGTATATCCTCTCCAAACTGCTCCTCCTGCACAAATTGTATGTTTTGCTGCTGTCTCCCATTTATTAAAAATTCCAAGCTTTGTACCCCTGAATATAACATAATGTGTAAAATTTGGCTTTTGTTTAAACTGTCTTTCAGGTGTTTTTGAACTCTGTTCTTGAAAGTAAATGCTTAAAGCATTTAAAACCTGTACTTTGAATGATGAAGCTTGTGGCATGGTTTGAATATGCCATAAATTGTCTAATAAACATTGCTGTTTATCTGTTAGTTTCATTCCCATAATAGGACGAAACTTCTTGTCAGCATCATTACATATCTGTAAAGCATATGTTCCAAACTCGATCACCGGTTTGGGTGGAAAGTTTGTATACAAAGGGCGTTTTCCAGCTGCCTTTGATTGCTGTTGTGTATAAACTTGTCTTGTCATTGACTGTGGTAATGTTCTGTAAGGAGAACTGTATATCTTTTCTAGTGACTGCAAATATGCCTGTTGAATCTGTTCTTCTTCTGATGAAGAATTCTCCTGTTGCTTTTGTTTTGGATGTATAAGCTTTAGCTTCTCTTTATCGTTTTTCCTGTCCATCTAAAACAAACCATTTGTTTATATTTCTAGATAACATATCAGCTATCCCATTATTTTTTCCTTTAATATGTTCAAAATTTATAAAATATCTGTTTCCTTGTATAATATTCTGTAGATTAACCCATCTGGTTCTGTTTACCTTTTTACTTTGATCATTTTTTACAAACTTAACTATTGCTTCACAATCAGTTCTTACTGTAAATTCTTTATTAAGAAAAATCTTAAATTTTTCTAATGCACTAATTAATGCCTGTATTTCAAAATTAATCGTAGTCCAATTTATTTTGTTTTGGAAATTACCACTTGCATAAGCGCAAATTTTCTCTTCTTCCTTGGGACTGTATTTATTTGGTTTACATAGAAGGACTGCTCCCCATCCTTCTTTGCATCCATCTGTTTCAATAATTATATAATCTGTAACTAATGGTAATTCTAATGGTTTAATGTTTTTAACTGCTTTTTTAATCTCTTTTACTAATTTAATATCTTCTTGATTAAAAAACCTTTGTCCGTTTTTAGTGGTTTTACCATACAAAGGTCCGACCATTTTTGACAAATTTGGAATAAATTTTCTAGCATAATTTACTAGACCTAAAAAGGCTTGTATTTGTTTTAAATTTTCAAATTTTTCTGGAAATTTTAGAATTTTTGTAGAAATATGTGGTTGTAATTCTATTTTTCCATTTCCAATTTCTAATCCTAAAAAGGAAATTTTTCTTTTAAAAAGTTCCATTTTTCTTTTCGAAACTACTATACCATTTTTCTGTATTTCTTCAAAAACCTGTTGTAGGTGTTTCTCATGTTCCTGCACTGTATTACTTGCAACTAAAATATCATCAATATATACTAAGCAAAAATCAAATTTTAGAAATATACTATCCATAAATCTTTGAAAAATAGAAGGTGCATTTTTTAGTCCAAAACTGAGGACATTCCATTCATATTGCCCTTCTGAACATGTAAAAGCTGACCATGGTTTAAAACTTTCTTCTAGCTTTAGCTGATTATATCCTGATTTTAAATCAAATTTTGAAAATACTTTTTTATTTTGTATAAGATTTAACAAACTGTCTTTGTTAGGAATATTATATCCATCATCTATTGTATTATCATTTAATCTTTTATAGTTATAAACTATTCTAGCCTTTCCTCTTTTAATTTCACTGTGATTTCTTACTAGAAATGCTGTAGATCTATGAGGACTTTCTGATTTTCTAATTAATCCTTGATTTATCATTTCAGGGATTTGTTTTTTAAATTCTTCTTTATCTAATGGGCTGTATTCTATATTAGCTGTCCTAATTACTATATCAGGATTTTTTAATTTAAATTTACAAACATATTTTACATTTGATTTTGTTATATCTTCTCCAATATATCCTATTTTTTCTAAATGTAATATCATAGGATGGTTTACACTTTTTGTGATATCTTGTCCTTTCTCTATTTCATGACTTAAAAAATCTATTAAAAGTTTTAATGATTCATTTCTATAAACTGTTTCTTGTTCTGTGTTTTTAAAAAATCTAAATTCCCTTTATCCCCTCTTTTTTGAACAATTTGTGTTGTATTCATATACCTAAGGGTTGGTATTGTATATAACTGTTTGCTTAATGTAATAAAATTTCTTGTAATTGTAACTGCACCATTTAATCCTAATATAAAATTTAATCCTATAACAAAATCTTTTGATTTTATTTCTGGTGGATTAATATTTACTTGTGGCATTTCATATTTTATACTATAATTGTTTGCAAAATCTAAGAATTGTATTCCTACAGGTTCTAAACAATGTGTAATGGATATTAATCTATCTTCTATTGTTCTTGTACTTAATTCATATGATAATTTTTTATGATATTCTATAGGTGCTAAACTATGTGAAATTAAGCTTTTTGTAGCTCCAGTTTTTACATGTTCAGAAGGGCAATATGAATGGAATGTCCTCAGTTTTGGACTAAAAAATGCACCTTCTATTTTTCAAAGATTTATGGATAGTATATTTCTAAAATTTGATTTTTGCTTAGTAGCACATAATCAACCTAGAAGACGAAGAAGAAGAGGGCAATAATTTGGAAGAAAGCTCAAGTCCACAATCGATAGACAGCACACACAGAGATTTCTAGAAAACATGAGGTAAGCAGTGACGACACAAGACAGAAGACAAAAATCATGACGTAAGCAATGACGTTTTGAATCTCAATTATACACAGACAGTGGTCGACAAATGTGTAACATTTTCAACACCTAACTTTGGCATCTAGCCAGTTTACCTATTCTTTCATTTTTATCATTTTCAGAATTTGTTTCTACTTTTGATGTTGTAGCTATTTCTTTATCATAGATTTCTTTAAGACACTTAAAACAAATTTCTTTAAAACACTTATTGCATTGTGACCTTTTTTCTATACTAGGATAATATCCACAATGACAACATCTTATATGATTATTTCCTTTATTTTGTTTCCAATCATGTTCACAAATTTCTTCTGTATTCATGTACGTATATGTTACTTTTGCTGTTGGATTTTCTTCTTCACTATAAATTATATATATATATATATATATATATATATAGTGGGGATCCTACGGAAAGTGTGTTTTTCCTAGAAAGTCTAGGAAGCGATCTGGGACATCCAATTGGTGTGTTTAATGGTTGAGATCATCTTGGTGGCATTTTGGTAATATGTGTTTCTTAAAAATAGGATTATTTAATTAATCAGGGGTAGATATGTCATTTAGCTTGTTTTAAATATGGAAATAATTGTCATTCCATAACCACCCCACATATCTTGCGATTTTTTCTCTCTCTCTCTCTCTCTCTCTCTCTCCCGTTCTCTCTCTTCCTTTTATCCTTCATGAAGAAACACATCAAAAAAACACATCGTATTAATCTGCTTGCTAATCTGCTTGCTGTTAAAACACAACGTCAAGAAATCCTCCAGCATTACCAGCATGGATGGTAAAACACAGCGTATGAATCTGGTTGCTGTTAAAACACAACTGTATGAATCTGCTTTTTGTTAAAACACAACTGTATGAATCTGAATGCTAAAACACAACTGGATGAATCTGCTTGTTGTTAAAACACAACTGTATGAATCTGAATGCTAAAACACAACTGCATGAATCTGCTTGCTGTTAAAACACAACGTCAAGAACATTCTGGTGGTTTCCAGACATAATTAAAAATCGATACAGACCAGATAATAGTAAACAGAAAAAGAAGTGTATTTGCCATATCCGCAATCAAGAATTGTGTTTGAAGCCATAACTATCTCTCACCTAAAAAATGATTTACGAATAAAGTCGATCAAGATTGTGAAAGGAACAAATGAGAATTTGATTGATATTCACATCAGGTAGTAATTCGCAAATCATGGAGAATCAGTTAACATAAAATCGTGCATAGTTAGTTAATGAGATATAATTTCCAAAATTAAAATAAAATATCAAATTACACAATTGCCCTTTTAGGTAAAATCCTTCCATGCCACATGTCACGTTCTGATTGCTTCCTAGACTTTCTAGGAAAATAAGGCTTTCTACCCAACTTCTACTCTCTCTCTCTCTCTCTCTCTCTCTATATATATATATATATATATATATATAGGAAGGTTAACGTACATTACGGCTTAACGTACATCACGTACGACAGGTGATTACGCACGTTCATTTTAAAATCACGCACGTCATAACTCAATAATCCAAAATCACGCATGTTGAAACACAATAATCACGCATATTGAAAACATTAATCACGCATGTTATAGAACAAATCACGCACGTTGTTGTACGTGAAGTACGTTAAGCCGTAATGTACGATATACTTTTTCATATATATATATATATATATATATATATATATATATTTAAAAATGAGTTCATAATAGGAAGGTGTTTTTCGCGGATATTGAGTTCAAAATATGAAAATACATTATTTTTTTTGGGTGAATTTATATTTATATTATAATAAATTTGAAATCTACAACAAAAAATTACAGAATTTGAAGCAGTAAAAGGCATTACAAAAACAAATTTTAAGAGTTGAAATCATGTCCAACCACCTACTGGTTCAAATGAAAATGCTTCAATGGACTTTACCGGACTGATTATGCAGTTGGCTAAGGTTTCGACCGGTCCGGGTTGTTAAAAGAGTAGTGGGTATCAGGCCGGTCCAACTTTTTTGGAGGCTTAAGACGAAATGAAAATTTGGGGTCCTTTCTCTTTATTTGATTATTATAAACAATAATTATTTTTCTGGGTTTGGAATCAAACAAAAATCTAACACAACTATAATACATGCGGTTTGCTAGTATAAGAAATCAAACAATCTAAAATAATAATTTGCTCTAATATTAATAGTTAGCATATTAATTTTTTTTTAAGTGGAGACTCTATTTTTAGAGACCCTAGACCAACACTTTGATTACTTATACTATAGGTACTAGTTAACTACATACATGGGCTTGTCATGATCAATTAGCTGGCACTATACAAAAGACCATTTTTCATAATGAAAAAATTAAACCATAAAACAAACGGGTGTTCAATATTTTATTCGTGAATTTTAATGTTACCAAGAAAGGAAAGTCATCACTTAGAATATTACATACAGGTTTACATTCAATAGAAAAACATTATAAACTTAAAAATCGAGAAAACTACAACTAATCAATCAAATTTTCTTATTTTTACCTTTTTTTTATTTTTTTAATTATAAGGTTAATATTGTATAAATAAATATAACACTTGAGTATCTTCGTTAGTGCGAATATGAATCCAGTGGCCAATTGGAATTTTTTATTTGATATTTTTGAAGCTAGATTATCTTGATGGACGCGTTCGGAGTATCCGGACTTCACACAATCAAAGGGTTAGTATGAATCGAAAACGATTATACCCAAATTACTCCAAAAAATTAAATAAATTATACATAACTCTACACAAAGTGTTACTGGTTCTTTTTAGTTGACCTCATAAACCGGGATGCTTACTACAAAGCTCACCGATTCCTTGTTTTCATCCACCATTTCGTTACCATCGAGAAACGGTTTTAGCCGATGACCATTGACCGTTTTCTGTGACCCATCCTTTGGGTCCTTGATGGTAACATCACCCAATTGTCCGACCCGGGTGATCACATAGGGTCCCATCCATTTGCTTCGGAGCTTTCCGGGGAAAAACTTAAGCTTTGAGTTGTAGAGCCATACCTTTTGCCCAATCTCGAACTCTTTCTTATTCAACTTGGCATCATGCGCCCTCTTCATCCCATCCTTGTACTTGGACGTGCATTCATATGCCATTTCCCTTAGCTCCTCCAACTGGCATAGATTAAGCTTCCGTTCCTTACCCGCATCATCATATTTAACATTGACCTCTTTAATAGCCCATAATGATTTATGCACAAGTTCAACATGTAAATGACAAGTTTTACCGTAAACTAACCGGTAAGGTGTAGTACCAATGGGTGTCTTATGTGTCGTACGGTAGGCCCATAAAGCATCGTTCAACTTGATTGACCAATCCTTACGGTCCGCCCGTACAGTCTTTTGTAAAATCTCCTTGATTTGCTGATTTGACACCTTTACTTGCCCGCTTGTTTGCGGGTGATAGGGGGTAGCAATTCTATGGTCAACTCCATACTGTTTTAAGAGTTTTCCAAACCGAAAAATTTAAAATGAGATCCTCCGTCACTTATGATGACACGAGGAATCCCAAACCTTGAAAAAGTATGGGTTTGAACGAAATTACAAACTACGGCATGATCGTTTGTCTTGGTGGCTATTGCTTCGACCCACTTTGACACGTAATCAACGACCACCAAGATATACAAATTACCATAAGAATTGGGGAATGGGCCCATGTAATCAATACCCCATACATAAAAAATGTCAACGACG
This sequence comes from Helianthus tuberosus, assembly GCA_030545235.1. Lineage (NCBI taxonomy): Eukaryota > Viridiplantae > Streptophyta > Magnoliopsida > Asterales > Asteraceae > Helianthus > Helianthus tuberosus. Next base: position 22,157,096 of record CM060375.1, on the reverse strand, counting down.
AGAATTGGTTGCATGGGCATCTCATCCCTTTTTGAAATACCCCCTAACTTTTGGCATTCTACACAATTTTTGGAAAACTCAAATGCATCTTTAAAAATAGTTGGCCAATAAAGACCAGTGTTTAACACTTTGTGACCACTAAAATGGCCACCACATGCAAACGAATGTAGGTGATTCAGCACGCTTGGAATCTCCTCATCGTCAATGCATCTTCGAATCACTTGGTCCGCCCACTCTTTCCACAAGTGCGGTTCCTCCAACCTGTAATACTTAATTTGAGACATAAAATGTTGCCTCCTTCGTCTATCCCAATGTGGCGGTAAGTCACCTGTAACAAGATAATTCACAATGTTAGCATACCACGGTAACTTATCTAATTTCATAATGTGCTCATCGGGAAACGACTCATTGATCTCTAAAGATTTAGGATCTTCCTCGACTATCAACCGGGACAAATGGTCCACTACCACATTTTCGATACCCTTTTTGTCCCGTATCTCCAAATCAAACTCTTGGAGCAATAACACCCATCGGATCAATCTTGGTTTGGCATCTTTTTTCTCCATGAGGTTCCTAACAGCAGTGTGATCAGAATAAATAATCACTTTACTACCCTATATGTATGAACGAAACTTATCCAATGTATATACCACCGCGAGTAGCTCTTTTTCAGTGGTGGTGTAATTCAATTGTGCATCCGAAAGAGTCTTACTCGCGTAGTATATGGCAACAGGTTTCTTATCAACCCATTGTCCCAACACGGCCCCACCATATAATCACTTGCATCGCACATAATTTCAAATGGTGATGACCAACGGTTGATCTTTTAATAGCAAGTTACATAAAGGTTTGGTTATGTCACTAAAACCCTTAATAAACCGTCGATAAAAACTCACATGACCTAAAAATGACCTAACACCTTTAACGCTCGTGGGATACGGCAAAGTGGATATAACTTATACCTTTGCACGATCGACCTCTATCCCACGACTCAACACCACGTGACCCAACATGATTCCCTCTTGAACCATAAAATGGCTCTTTTCCCAACTCAAGACCAAACTAGTTTCTACACATCTTTTTAGTACTTTATCTAATTGGTCCAAACAAGTCTCGAACGACGACCCAAAAATTGAGAAATCATCCATGAAGATTTCCAAAGACTTCCCCACCATATCTGAGAAGATACTCATCATGCACCTTTGGAAGGTGGCGGGGGCGTTACATAGTCCAAACGACATTTGCCTAAATGAGAATGTGTCGTAGGGACAAGTAAACGTTGTCTTTGCTTGATCTTCCGGATGGATGGCAATTTGATTATAACCAGAATAGCCATCTAAAAAGCAATAAAATTGTTGCCCAGATAATTTCTCAACAATTTGATCAATAAACGGTAACGGAAAATGATCTATGAAAGTTGCGGTATTCAACTTACTATAGTCAATACAAATTCGCCACCCGGTTACTGGCCGAGTGGCTACCTCTTCACCTGCGTCATTTTTGACGACTTGTATACCCGCTTTCTTTGGAACCGTCTACGTTGGGCTCACCCATTGGCTATCCGAGATCGGATAAATGATACCCGCATCAAGCCATTTCAACACTTCTTTCTTCATCACCTCCCGCATATTCGGATTCAATCTCCGTTGTGCATCTCGAACGGGAGTCGCACCTTCTTCCATGATGATTTTATGCATCACCACTGAGGGACTAATTCCCTTCAAATTAGCAATGGTCCATCCAATCGCCGCCCGATTGGTGACCAAAACACCTATCAACTTCTCCTCTTGCTACTCGGTTAAGTTTGATGCAATAATAACCGGGAGTGTGTTGCCTTCACCAACATAAGCATATTTAAGATGCTTAGGCAACACCTTCAATTCAACCTCCGGAGGCTCAACCAATGATGGCTTCAATTTGGTGTCAATGTTCTCCGGTAAACTCTCCACTTGGTGCGTCCATACCGACTTTCCCTCTTTAACCGCAAGCACCTCCAAGCTCTTCACTTCTTCGTCTATGCATCGATTCGTCTCAACCTGTGACCTGTCAAACATAAAATATTCCTCCATTGTGTTTTCCTCATCCATGACTGTGTCGCAAAGAGGTGTACACGTGTCAACAATGTCCGCCATATAACATTTATCATCGACTGAAGGAGTCGTCAATCCTGAAAAAACATGCAACCTCAACCTTCGGTTTCCAAATGTCATGTCTACCATTCCCGTTTTGCAATTAATTTGAGAATTTGCGGTTGCTAGGAACGGTCGACCCAAAATCACCGTAGGTTGCATGGTTGAGTCCTTGGCCACATAATCAAGTACCAAAAAGTCCACCGGATAGTAAAAATCCTCGATTTTTACTATCACATCCGAGACAATTCCACGGGGTAGTTTAGGTATCAAATCGGCTAACACCACAGTAGTGTTTGCCGATCGAAGTGGACCAAACTTGTATTGGTCATATAAACTACCCGGTAGAATGCTCACACTAGCACCAAGATCTAAAAGAGCCCGGTTGATTTTAAGTCACCTACTTGAATTGAAATGATAGGTGCACCCGGATCTTGGAGCTTGGGTGGAAGCGCGCCCGAAAGAATCGAACTCACATTTTCAGTTAAATCTAATTTTTTTTGGAAATTTGTGAGTTCGTTTTTGGGTACACAATTCTTTCAAGTACTTAGAATAAGACGGTACTTGCTTGATTGCATCCAAGAGAGATAAATTAATTTTTACTTGTTTGAAAACTTCCCATAACTCTTCTTGTTGTGGACCTCTTTTGTTTACAACCTTCTTCACGGGTCCCTTCAATGCTTCGGGATAAAGGGCGGTATTAGCCTCCAAACCCTTTTCCTTAGCTTTATGGATAGGGATGGTCACAACGGGGGTGTCGTTTTTAATTTTTAAATTATTTTTGTTTTGACCCGTTTGGCCATCCTCACATTCTTCATCACTAGCATCTTCCACCACCCCCTCAACAAACTGGGGTGCTGGTGTTTTGACACCGTTATTTACGACTCGATCACTACGTAAAGTTATTTTATTAATTGGTACCTCACGTGTGTTCTTCGAGCTTGACCCTTGATGCTTAGGATTCAACATAGTGTCACTTGGAAGCTTTCCCATGCTCCCCCTCATTTGTGCCATCTCCTCCGCAAGTTGGCCCACTTGCTTTGCTAATGCCTCATATGCTTTGTCCCAAATGTCATTTGTCTTCTTCATCTCCTTAATATCACTGTTAGATTCCTTAACCACATTCAACAAAGCGTCCATTTTGGCACTCAAATCATCACCACCGGTTTGATTATTCGAGCCGCTTCCATTACCGCCTTGATTATTGTAATTCCTTTGGTACCCACCTTGGTAATTATTGTCCCTACCTTGGTACCCTTGATTGTAATTACGTTGGTAACCCCCTTGATTACCACCTTGGCGATTTTGATATGATGACCCGCTTTGGTTACCCGATTGAAAATTCGGGTTCATTTGATTCGCGGCATTCCCATATCGGAAGTTGGGATGATTTCTCAATCCGGGATGATAAGTGTTCGAATTCATATCATTATTCTTTCTATCCCCGAACACTTGATTTACCTCTTCCATGTAGTCACCCGGTCCCGTTTGACATTGATCGGTCCGATGACCAATCTCCCCACAATCTTCACACACCGCAAACTGTACCGCATTTACCTCCTTCTTCTTCATACGAGCTATCTCCTGTTCTAAAGTAGAAATCCGATCCTTAGAGTCAAGATCGGGAAGTGACCGGGATACGGGATGTTTTTTTAGCTCTATCGGTCGACTCTATCGGCGATTCCATGTCTCGTCATCCAATCCTCTCACAAAGCATTTAACCAACTCCCACTTTTTGATTTGATGATGTGGGCACTTTCGAATCAATTCCTTATACTTTGTGAAAGCTTCATGCAATAGTTCACTTGAGAGTTGGCGGAAAGACCTAATTTCAACTCTAGCATCATCGGTCTTTGCCATCGAGTAATACTCGTCAAGGAAGAGTTGTTGCATCTCGCCCCATGTCCGAATAATATTTGCTGGAAGTGTAAGAAACCATTGTTTCGCCTTATCTATTAGTGAAAACTGAAATAGTCGAAGCTTGACCTCTTCCAATGCAAAATCATGCCCCCCAATTGTCGCAACCCCCGATCCCTTATCTGTCCCGGGAACGGGCGGACGCGAACTCAGAGTTTCGGTGGTATCAGCTATTTAATCTTGCAGCGGAAATTACATCAGGACCGTAGTTAGGAAATGTTTATCAGAGTAAAACTGTTGGATCTAAGTTTGGTTTTGATTGTATTTTCTGTTTGAATTAAAATGGAAATGGATGAGTTGTGCAGCGGAATTAATATGGAAACAAACTTTGCATACAATCAAACGAGAGTATTGCTTTGATCAAGACATTTTCAACAAAGAACCGAATGATTGAATTTAATTTCAACAACGATTACAAAGTAATGCTTGAATACAAACTCCCCCTCAGCCAGAGCTCAGTGTTTGTTCGTGCAAAGAAGACGGTGTTGCAAAGAGCTAATAGAACAGTACAGAGCACTGTTCTATTTATAGGCACTAGCAAACCACTGAGCATCTAATGCTGACGTCACCATGAAAGTGACATCTAACCTCCTAACAAATTCTAACCTCTGATTAATACAAACACTGCTATGCTAACTACTGCTTAATACAATACATTACATAAAGATAGAATAAACAACTGCTACATCCCTCCACTGCTGTGAACCCAGCAGTACTTGTCCGGATCAGCAGTGCTTGAAACAAGGCAGTAGATTGAGCAGCAGGGCTTTAGTCTTCCATCAGACCTTTACTTGAACAGCAGTTGTAGGTCAGCAGTTTGCACGATCAGTAGATAGGAAGTCAGCAGATTTTGAAATCACTTTCAAGGGGAGAGACTTGTATGTAAACATCTGCTTATTCTGGATCCACTGCTCTGATCCAGTTTTGGCTTTAATTATCTGTTTCTCTGGTAGGGTTCAATCCCAACAATCTCCCCCTGGAACAGATAATGCCAAAACTCTTCATTATTGTGGAGTGTTTATTGCCTCATCAGCAGTTCCCTTATCTGACCTTTAAATTGTAGTTCAAAGTCTAGGGCATCTGTGTCTTCATCATCCCTGCTAAGTGGAAGATCAAGGAGATCCTGCAAATCTTCAAGACTCAGGCCAAGGGCTTGTTCCCTTGATATTTTCTTCACTTCTCCACCAGACCTGAGCAAAGTCAATACGTAGGTCTGTTTGTCAGTTTCCCACTTTTGTATTTTTGAGCCTGGTGGGTTTCTTGGGAGATGTTTATTTGCAGAGGTATTTGGTGAGGCTGGCCTATTCATGACTGGCTGAGCAGTACTTGCAGGTTGTTCCAATTCAAGATCTTCTTTTATCATTAATTTAATGCCCTCTTTTACTATAGCACTTCCAGCTTTTAGATCTTGAATTGATTCAGCACCTGACTGGTTTTTACTCCTTCTTTTGTAGATGGCAGCACCAGCTGGAGCAGTGGTTCTTTTGACTTGCAGCTTTGGTGGTCTTTTTGAGACCTCTGCTTTGGAGTAGTCAGGATTTTGTGGAACTTTTGGATCTTTCTTTCTAAGTTCCTCTAAGCTTTTGTAGGTAGCCCTGACCCTATCTTCTCCCCACTTTGTCACAGAGTTCTTTGACCCATAATCAGCTGCTATCAGCTCCTCTTTCATTCTCCTCAACTCTAAGATCTTATCAGCTTCAAATTGTTTGAATTTTTCAGGAGGAGTCTGCTTGACCTTATTTTTTATCATGTCTTGAATCCTAGCTGCCTCTTTTTCAAGCTCATGAATGGTCCAGTTTTTGTACATGTGTTTCTCCCCCTTGTATTTCTTGTAGGTCATGATGTTCTCAATGTAGTCATTTCTCAAGGACTCATCTGCCCTTTCTGAGAGTTGTCGACATACATTTTTGGCAAATTGCTCCATTGCACTAACTTGTGAAAGTAGAAACTGATAGCTTTGCTGAAATTCTCTATCAGATTTCCCTTTTCTGTTTTTGATTGCGATATCCTCTGGTTGCTTGGCCTTGAGTTTCAAATATTCTTCGATATTGTTAGGCCTGGGATATCCTTCAACTGATGGCAAACTCCTTTTAACTGGGTCATCCTCATAGTAGAAAGATTTGATTTCTTCCCTAACTGTAATGAGTTCCAGAGGAAATGAGACACCAGCAGGAGGTAATGGCTTTATAATTTGAGCTGAAGAGAGAGGTATGGGTTTTGGAATTGTGACAAGTGACAGAGATTTTGAAGATGTTGGTGATGAAGATGTGTCATCATCTTTTAAAATTAGCCTTCTCCTTTTTGGTTTAGGAGGGACTGATGATGTTTTAGTTGGAACAGTGATGGTAGATTGAGTGGCAGTGGTTGGTGATTGACTAACAGCAGTTGAAACAGCTGGTGCTTCAACCACTGTTGTCATTACAATAGATGTTATAACATCTGTTGTCTTCTGCTTTTTGTCAGCAGGTGAAAGTGGTGGTGAGATAGTTTTTGGTGGTGATGGTGGTGGTAAAGCACTGGTTGTGGTGTATGTTGAAGTGGTGTGTGTTGAAGTGATAACAGATGTTGAAACCTCTGAAGTACCAGCAGTAGTTGATACAGCAGGAGTTACAACAGCTGTTTGGGTGAAGGTTTGATGTTGATGGCTTTTGGATGGTGGTTTTGGAATATGCTTTGGAATTCTGGATGGGATGGACTTAGGTTTCCTTTTTGTCTTAGGATTTTTAGTATCCTTTGACCCAGAACAACCCTGCGCATACAGCTCCATGAAAGCTCTTTTCTCCTCATTCCACCTTGAAATATCCTTTGCCAATCTATCCTTCTTTACACTTGCTACTCCTTCATCAAGTGCTTCTTGAGTTGCATCAACCTTTTTACTACCATATGGCACAGGAATTTTTCTGGTCATAGCATCCCTTTCAGGTTCAATGTAAAGACCATCATCTATTCCCTTCTTCTTCCACTCCTGAATTTTCTCCCCCTTTTTGGCATTATCTTCTGGAAGTTGATCAATGAAAAGTACTGTTGGAAGAGCAGTGCCAGTGGTTTCCAATAAATTGGCCTTGATTGCCTTAATATCTGCTTGAGTGTTCTTATACCTAGACTCCATAATGTTTCTCAGCTTTTGGACATGAAGTTCATGTTGCTGATCAGCCATTTCTTTTTGTTGTTGGAGAAAAGGTTGGAAAAGGTTCCAGAGCTCATTTGTAGCAAAAGCTTGTGGTGGAGCAGGTGGTTGAGGTGGAACAACAGTGGATTGCAACTTTTGTATTTTCAACACCTGCTGTAGCATGTTTTTAATATCTACAACAGATGTATCCAATTTGTCAACTCGATCCGTCAAATCCTGATATTTTAAATCATTACCCAATTTAATGTGATCATCTGATTTCCCACTAACAGTGGTTTTATCAGTGGTTGAGGTAGGGAGTGTACTCCAAACACTAACCACTGATGCCCCTTTTTCTTGGTACTGGGGTCTTCTTCCTTCAACACTTGACAACCTTTTGATGTTGCCAGTTGGAAAAATAAATCCACTGGTGGTTGGCAGAGGTGCTATGTAAGGAATTGCCTCCAAGGAAGTCTTATTAATGTAACCACTGTCCAACTGTAAACTAGTGAGTTCAACAGTTGTAGTGGCTGCTTCACTTGGATTACCACCAAGAGTTACTTGTAACTCAAGGGGTCTAACCTCCTCAGGTTGTGTTGGTGGGTTAGCAAAGATTGATACATCAGACCCAGTCATTTGTTGAGGTATGTTCTCATTGATAGGTGATTGAGAAGGACTGGTTAGTGCCTGGTTCAAATCAATTGCATCCAACAGCAGTTTAGTTTGTGAGGGAATTGTGGATGTGAGGTTTGGGGTAGAAACAGGATTTGCCCCGGGCATTGAGCTGTGGATGATGGAACCAAGTGATTCCAGAGCATCATGATGTGGTGGCCCTATGTGTACAACCTGTTCTTTTTGTGAAGAAGAAGGAGGAGTTTCGGTTATGGGTTGAGATATTTGTTCCAACTGCTGTGATGAAGTAGCAGCAGTGGTTTCTTGTGACATTTGTGCTGTCACAGGCAGTAGCTCTGGTATCTCATCCTCCAGAGTTGCCTTTTTGATGGGTTTGGGGGGTTTTTGAGTTTTTCTTTTTGTTGGCTTTTTGGTGATTGTAGGTGTGGGTTTCAAAACAGTTGTTCTGCTGCTTTGATCACCTTGAGTAGTGGGCTCAGCAGCAGATACCTGAGGAGCAGTTGTAACTGCTAAAATCTGCTCAGGCACCTCTGCTTGTGTTTTGCAAGGTGTTAACATTCTTGTAAAAGTTTCAGCAGTTAAGCTGTTCATTTGAAAATACTCACCTTGGTTTATTACAGCAATATCATCCTTACTGAATTTCTTTTCAAAATAATAACTTAAAAACCTTGGAAACAGTAAGAATGATTTTGTTTCAACATTGTTAACCAAATCATTAAATATTTCCCGAGAAAAGTTAAAATTTTCTTCTTGAAGAATAGCATATCCTAGATTTTGAATCTTTAATGGTATTTCATTAAAAGAAGTGGTTTTGTTTGAAAAACACATTAGGAGGGTATGAAATAAAAACCTTGTTGCAGACGGAAAGAAACCTTTTTGTAAGGTAGCTTTCTTCATCATTGTGCCTGCATACCCTCGCTCAATGAAGTCAATTTTTAACTCGTTTTTAGGGAAAGAAGTTTTACCTTGCTGATATGGATTGTGGCGTGATTTGAATAGCTTTTCCCTTTAAAGTTGAGTTAATGGCTATCACATTTTCACCTTGTTTGTCAAGGATTGTGTTCTTCCAAAACTCTCGTTGGGTTGCTAGGTAAATTGGTGCATCGGCTATTAACAAAGTTTTGTACTTTGATTTAACCATTTTGGCGATGATGGAGTCGAAAGTATCTGTGGTGCCTGGTTTTGTGAGAAGACCCAGTAGATTGTGAGATGGTTTGTATGGAATTTCAGCGGGTTGTGCATTTTGAGAGACATCTTTTGTGGATGATTTGGAAATGGATTTCCCAGATGACTTCGATTTTGTCATTTTGGAGATGATGATCGAAGAAATTGTTGAAGGAATTTGAAGAAAAACTGTTTTGAGAAGAGAATTTTTTTGAGAATTCAATTCGACAGTAAAACCCTGTTTTTGGTGTGAAGTGGGGGTTTTATAGAGGAAAAAGTGAAGGCTGACGTGGCAGCGGTTACAAAAGAACTGACCACTATGTACTGCCCACATGCCAAACTCTGATGAAATGAAGGACAGTACTTTTATGAAAGTTACTGATGAAGGCAGTGGTTACAACGGTAAAATGGAAGCAGTGGGTGATTTTCACTATCAGTGGATAGCATATCAGTGGATAAGACACTGCTTTTGAACAACAGAGTTTATCAAGGAAATAAGTGGACAGAGGATGGCTTTCAGCAGTGGACATACTTTGAAGTAGAGCAGACTTTTGAACAAACAGTGGTTATGGCAGACTTTTAAGGATTTTAATGAAAATTTCATTTTTGGCTATTTTTAAGGATGGATTTTTGATTTTCTGAAAACATTTTGATGCTTTTATGCATAGAAAACAAGATTTTGCTTGTTATTCCATGTTTAGCATCCCAATTCTAGAGACCAAGCTTTCAAAGGTGGCTGTATCAAGTGCTTTTGTGAGCACATCTGCCAGCTGGTCTTTAGTTGGGTCATGATGCAGAGAAATCAAACCCTTTTCATAGCAATCCCTCACAAAGTGATGTCTGATGTCGATGTGTTTGGTGGTTGAATGGGAAACTGGATTTTTGATGATATTTTCTGCTGCCTGGCTATCCAACATGAGTGGTGTCTTTAAGGCAGTGATACCAAAATCCAGTAACTGATTTTGAAGCCACAGGAGTTGGGCTGTACAGCTTGCAGCAGCAATGTATTCAGCTTCAGCAGTGGATGTTGAAACAGCTGCTTGCTTTTTGCTTTGCCATGAAACTAAGCAATCACCTAGAAACTGGCACCCTCCTGATGTGGACTTCCTTGTGGTGTTACATCCAGCAAAGTCAATGTCTGAAAATCCTGAAAGCTTGATATTTCCATTAGCTGGATACCAGATACCAAGTGTGGGAGCACTTTTTATGTATCTGAATATCCTTTTTACAGCAATAAGATTGGATTTTCTAGGGGCTGATTGACTTCTTGCACAAACACATGTTGCAAACATGATGTCTGGCTTAGATGTAGTTAGGTACAACAAAGACCGAATCATGCTTCTATATAAAGTTTGGTCAATCAGCTCATCCTTTTCATCAGACATGACAATCTTATTTGTTGCCATGGGTGTGCTGCATGGTTTACAATCATTCATATCAAATTTATTCAAAAGTTCTTTAGCATAGTTGCTTTGATGAATGAAAGTTCCATTTTGCATTTGCTGAACTTGGAGACCAAGAAAGCATTGCAGATCACCCATTGCACTCATTTCAAACTCAGCTGTCATGAGTTCTCTAAACTCTTCACACATTTTGTTACATGTGCTTCCAAAAATAATGTCATCCACATAAATTTGGACAATCATTAAATCCTTCCCTCTCCATTTTAGAAACAAAGTTTTATCAATGGTACCTCTTTTGAAACCATTTGAGAGTAGGAAGTTGGAAATAGTTTCATACCAGGCCCTTGGTGCTTGTTTCAGGCCATACAAGGCTTTGTTTAGCCTGTAGACATGATCTGGATAAAATGGATCCTCAAAACCTGGAGGTTGACAAACATATACCTCTTCTTGAATTGTACCATAGAGGAAAACACTTTTGATATCTATTTGAAACACCTTCATGTTGTGGTTGACAGCAAAGGCCAGGAACAGTCTAATGGCTTCCAATCTTGCAACTGGGGCGAATGTTTCATCATAATCAATCCCTTCTTCCTGTCTGTAACCTTGAACCACAAGCCTGGCTTTATTCTTGACAACAATACCCCTTTCATCAGTTTTGTTTTTAAAGACCCACTTTGTGCCAGTGGGACTAACCTCTTATGGCAGTGGTACAGGATCCCATACTTGTTGTCTTTTAAACTGTTAGAGCTCCTCTTGCATGGCTTCTACCCAGCTGTTATCTTTTAGTGCCGCTTGGTACTTGACTGGCTGATGGAGTGATAGAAAACCAGCAAAAAGACAAATGTTTTGGGTTTGGCTTCTTGTGAGCACCCCTTCATTTATGTTGCCAATGATTTGATCAGGTGGATGAGATCTCAAGAAGATTAAATCTCCTTGGTATGGTATGATGGCATTTGTTGGTGAAGGCTGCAGATGTGTATCATCTGAGCTAACCACTGCTGGGGACTTTGATGATCCAGCAGTGGCTTCAAAAGGTGGTGGAATTGGAGGTAATGAAGTGGACACATGTTGACTTTTATCCACTGTTTGGGGACTTTTGTCAGCAGTGGTTGAGGATGTGGAAGCAGTGGTTGATGGGCTACTTTGGTCAACAACTGTTGAGGTAGCAGTGGTTGAGCTTTGACAGCTGTTTTGAACATCTGATGCTCTTCCCGTTTTGACAGACTTTTGAGGAATGATGATTTCATACCCATAGTCTGGTGTTGAATCCTCTGATGGACCTGCACTGTTAGTCTTGACAGCAGTATTTTCAAAAGTAAATTTTTCAAGATCAAACAGATCTGCAGGATTTGCTGGGATTTTCATTGATGAAAGTTCATTGAACTTTACATTCAAAGTCTCCTCCACTGCCTTGGTCCGTGTATTAAACACTTTGTAGGCCTTGGTAGTGGTTGAGTATCCCAGAAGATAACCACAATCAATTTTGGCTGCAAATTTTGAAATGGAATCTTTTAAGTTCAAAATAAAGCATGGGCAGCCAAACACCTTGAAATATGAGATCAGTGGTTTGATTTTATACAGAATTTCATAAGCAGTCTTTTTGTGCCTGGGGTTTATTAAAACTCTGTTCTGGACATAGCAAGCAGTGTTTACTGCCTCTGCCCAGAAAGTTAATGGCAAACCTGAATCAGCAAGCATGGTTCTGGCAGCCTCAATCAAAGTTCTGTTCTTCCTTTCCACTACCCCATTTTGCTCTGGTGTTCTAGGGATGCTGTACTGCCTTACAATCCCTTTCTTCACACAGAAGGCATCCAACTCCTTATTTTTGAATTCTGTGCCATTGTCACTCCTGAAGACTTTTACTGGAAAGTCAAATTGCTTTTCAACCTGTATCACAAAGTCTTGCAAAATGCCTGTAGTCTCATCTTTTGAGTGTAAAAAGAAAGTCCATGTAAACCTAGAAAAGTCATCAACAATAACCAAACAATATCTTTTCTTCTTGAGGCTCATGACTTGAACTGGGCCAACAAATCCATGTGTAGCATCTGCAAACACTGGGTTGTTTTGGACTTTTCAATGGATTTATAAGAACTTTTATGCTGTTTTCCTTTTAAACAGGAAATGCAATGTTCAGGACATGAAAACAATTTTTGTGGTAGGCCTCTCACCAAACCATTTTTTGAAATTTCAGTGATTGTCTTAAGATTTGTGTGCCCCAGCCTTCTGTGCCAAAGTTCTGTCTCTTTGTTAGAGGCAGCTGAGTACAGACAGGCATCAGCTCTGGGACACTCTTTAGACATATCAACAACATAAACATTGCCACTTCTTTGAGCAACAAGTTTAGTTTGACCAGTTTTGATTATTGCTTCAATCATTTTGACCATTTCTGGTCCGACAATCCTACAACAATCTTTTGTGAAAAATGACCCAAACCCTTTGTCACTCATTTGAGACACACTCAGAAGGTTGAATTTTAGATTGTCTATCAGATTGACATTTTCAAATTTTACATTTCCAGACTGCACTGTACCAGACCCCAGAACTTTCCCTTTACTATTATTCCCAAAGGATATATCACCCCCTCCATGGATTTTAAAGTCTTTGAGGAGGGCTTTACATCCTATCATGTGCCTGGAGCCTCCACTATCTACATACCAAAGACTATCAAAGCATGCAGAAGCTCCCTACACATGAAGTAAAAGGATTAGTTCATTAGGGTCTCCAAAGCCAACAGGGCTTTGGATGGGGTCTCAACAGTGTCTGGGATGGATGCAGAATGATGGACAGTGGTTAGATCAGGGGTTTGGATAGTTTTAGTACTGTTTCTTGCTAACCACTATTGGGGGTCTTGACCAATCACCTGTTGGCACCCAAAAGGATGCATGTTCACTTTAGGTTTAGAGGGCCTTTTGTAGGCCTCATAAACGTGCGGAATCCTTTGGTAAGACTGTTTTTCCTTGCCTTTTCTGAACTGATTGGCAGGGGGTGCATCAGTAACCTGAACATCTCTTTTGACAGATGTTTGGTTCAGCTGTTTTGTGACAGCTGTTTGAACTGGCACAAACAGTGGTTGTTTCTTGGTGAATTTGACAAATGATGTTGATGGACTCAAGGATGTTTTAGCAATGTACTCATTCTTTTTCACATCAAAGTTTTTGAGATACACACATGCTTGAGTTTTGTGGTTTGTTTTACCACAAACAATGCAGCTCTCAGCTGAAACAATGACACTTGTTTTGTTCAAATCATAAGCTTTTAAGTGGAAACAGTCTTTTGTTAGATGGTTCCTTTTCTCACAGAATTCACAAAACAAGTTATCGATTTTTTCTTTCTTCTTTCTCTTTTCGGACTCCTTTGCAGCAGAGGTTTTAACCTCTGTTGGGATGTCCTTGAGAGGAATGACTTTAGCTTTTGGAGCTTTAACACCATCAGTTGATGTAAAGTCCATGGGCTTGAAATTTTCAAGAATATCACACTCATCAGACCATTTTGGTTTAAATTGATAATCTTTAAGCTCCTCAAAAGTAGAGGATCCCATTGGTCTGTCAAGTGTGATTTTGTTACCAAGTTTATCAGTGATTTTCACTTCTTGGCCATTCTTGTTTGTGGGGATGAACTCAGTGGTTACATCAGTGGTTTGAACAGATTTTTCAAAAGCAGTGTTTTCATCATCATGTTTTCTATAACCAACACCAAATTTCACATTGCTTTTTATCTGTTTTTCAAGCATAACCTCATACCCTTTACATGATTCCACCCATCTTTCACAGGTGATCTGGGTGGACTCCAACTCCTTTTTGCAAACTTGGTATTTTTCTACCATAGTTTGTAGTTGGGTTTTGGTTATGCTTTGTTCTTCTTTCAGACTGCTGATCTCTTTTTCCTTTTCAGTTAATTTGTTTTTAAGTTCTTTTAAAGACCTTTCAAATTTGACTTCATCAGTTAAGATTTTATCCCGAAGGTTTTCATTTACCTCTTTGATGTTACCAAAAGCAATAATGCAATTGTCAGAACACAGTTTTTCAAGAACTTGAGGTGATACCTTGGCAGCAGCCATCATTGCACAATAACATTGATGATTTTCTCCATCATCAGCTCTTTCTTCTTTCTCACCTGCTTGCTCATCTTTCTCTTCTTCTTTGTCCGCTTCGGACCATGGGTCTGTCAGTGGTTCAATCAGGGTCTCTGAATTTTCTCCCAGCAGCAATTCACCAGCAACTGTTTTAACAACTGCTTCGGTCACCTCATCCACTGTTTCATTACTTAGCTGTTCACCTTCAATTTCAATCCCCTCTGGTATTGACTCTAATGCCATCAAACAAAATTCATCATTAGAAGGTTCAATAGAAGCATAGAGTGCAAAATTTTCATCACCAAGCTCATCAGGCATGCTGCTCCAGTCAACAAAGCCTTGAGTGAAAAAACTTTGCTGATCTGGTTGTACCACTGCTAGAGCAGCTGGGTGAGGTGCAACAGGTTGCACTTGTGCCTGGGGAACAGGGGTTTGAACATATTGAATCTGTGGAACAGTGGTTTGGACATAATGCACAGGCACAGGGGCAGCAGCATAATGAGCAGTGTTAACATGAGATGCAGGGGTGTATTGGGTATAATGCACAGTGCTTTGATTTTGAGGTCTAGGGTTTGAGCTAGGATGTGTGATTATAGGACCAGTAGTTTGACTCCTGCATTCCCTAGCAAAATGACCTAGCCTATTGCACTTGTAACACTTGATTTTCGATTTATCCAACCCAACCCTCATATTCCCATGTAAACTTGGGAATTTTCGCCCTGTTCTTTTGTAGAATTTGCTAGTTCTAACACTGAGCAAAGCCAATTGGTACAGGATGTCCATCTCTTCTAAGTCAGTGGGATCAAAATGTTGTAAATCATTGAGTTCAAAACATAAATTATCTGACATCTGGTTTTCTGAGTTTGTAGTAAAAGCATATTTTGCAGGGTGAGGATCAGGGTTGGTAAAGTTACCACCAGCTGTTATATCAATGAAATGATCATAACCCTGTTCCTTACTACTGCTACCAGATTCTTCCTGACCAAGAAGAGCTGTGCTACCGAATGAGTAATCATCAGTGGCTTTTCCAGACTCTTGCAACTTCTTTTTCTGGTTCAACTCCCTTTCATAGGTCAGGAGTCTACCATGAAGTTGGGTCAGGGTCAGATCTTTGAACTCAACAGAGTTTCTAGTCACAAATGCTATTGTGTCCCATTTATCAGGTAGTGATCTAAGAAACCTGCTATTTTGGGTTTTTTTGGAAATTTAACCTTAACAAGCCTTAGCTCACTGATGAGACAACTGAACCGTTCAAATTGTTGGGTCAATGATTCACCCTTAATGTGACAGAACGTTTCATACTGCTGATTCAGAATTTCCCTATTGTTTTCAATAACTTCTTCTGTCCCACCAAACAGTTCCTTCAACGCATCCCATAGCTCTTTGGCACTGTTACAGCGTAACAGTCCAGCATAGATCTCATTAGGTAATGCGGATGCTATGATGCTAAATGCTTTGGCATCCAGTTCGAACTTTTGAAAATCAGTTTCAGTATAGTTTTCATAAGGTTTTGGTACGAACTTCTTTGGATCCTCAGCACTTGGCACCGTAGGAACATGGGGACCAAAAACAACAGACCTCCAACATCCAGTGTTCTGTTGAGCAAGGATGTGACCCATCCTTCGCTCCCAGATGTTGTATTAATTTCTTTTAAGCATGGGTGGTTTAAAAAGCGAGCCAATGTTATTCTTATCATCTTGTGATTGTGACGTCATCCTGGTTGTTTTACAGACACTGATTAATCAACTTTAATAGTGATTAAACCTTGCTCTGTTTTTCAACACAAACGAACAAACTATCGATATCAACGATTTTGAGCTGAACTATTTATGTCAAAATGATTGTTAAATCAAATTTGACTGTCCAAGCTCTGATACCAATTGTTGGATCTGAGTTTGGTTTTGATTGTATTTTCTGTTTGAATTAAAATGGAAATGGATGAGTTGTGCAGCGGAATTAATATGGAAACAAACTTTGCATACAATTAAACGAGAGTATTGCTTTGATCAAGACATTTTCAACAAAGAACTGAATGATTGAATTTAATTTCAACAACGATTACAAAGTAATGCTTGAATACAAACTCCCCCTCAGCCAGAGCTCAGTGTTTGTTCGTGCAAAGAAGACGGTGTTGCAAAGAGCTAATAGAACAGTACAGAGCACTGTTCTATTTATAGGGACTAGCAAACCACTGAGCATCTAATGCTGACGTCACCATGAAAGTGACATCTAACCTCCTAACAAATTCTAACCTCTGATTAATACAAACACTACTATGCTAACTACTGCTTAATATAATACATTACATAAAGATAGAATAAACAACTGTTGCATCCCTCCACTGCTGTGAACCCAGCAGTACTTGTCTGGATCAGCAGTGCTTGAAACAAGGCAGTAGATTGAGCAGCAGGGCTTTAGTCTTCCATCAGACCTTTACTTGAACAGCAGTTGTAGGTTACCAGTTTGCACGATCAGTAAATAGGAAGTCAGCAGATGTTGAAATCACTTTCAAGGGGAGAGACTTGTATGTAAACATCTGCTTATTCTGGATCCACTGCTCTGATC
Organism: Helianthus tuberosus; assembly: GCA_030545235.1. NCBI lineage: Eukaryota > Viridiplantae > Streptophyta > Magnoliopsida > Asterales > Asteraceae > Helianthus > Helianthus tuberosus. The sequence continues at coordinate 22,140,104 of CM060375.1, read as the reverse complement.
CAGTTTTGGCTTTAATTATCTGTTACTCTGGTAGGGTTCAATCCCAACAAAAACCACCATATTCAATATTAATAATCACATGGGCAAAACCCAAGTTTCTTATTACAATACATTTATAGGGATAAACCCTATCTTATTGAATTTTAAAACATCGTCTTTTAGGTAACTTTTATAGCCACATTTTTACTAAGCCTTCAGTGCTTCCCAGCTGGCTTTTTACTAATTGGCTGTCACATTGGGTTACCTGAAACGCGTTTTAAAAACATTTGTCAGTTGGAAATACTGGTGAGTGAATCCCAGATTAATCAAGAAACATTTTATCAATTAAAACAGTATTGAGAGCGATCACATTGTTTATTTCTACACAATTACTCATTCAGTACTGTCAATCCTGACTTGTGGGTCATATTACACATTGGCTAACTCGTCGTCCAATGGTAATGTACTGTCATCCCGACTTACTACACGCAGTAGTATATTTTGTATTCAAAACATACCGGTAGTAATTGAAGAACTACAAAGACTCAATCACCGCTTAATCACTTTGTAAAACATTTAAGGTTTTGTAAACAGTTACAAAAAGAGTAACAAAAAGAGGATAAACTCACATTGCTATTTTAAACTTCGAGTAAGGGTTTCCTGGATATAATCTATAATTTATACAAATGTACATTGGTTAGTATCATAACCCTTTGAAATTATTAATGATACCCTCCCCGAGAACAACTACGTCGAGCAGAACCACGACAGTTATTACGGAACCCTAAATCAATCGGGCAGCGTATCTACTACGAAACTGGGGTTATAAAACTTACAATGGAGCAGAACCTTGCTAATTAGGGGGTATAATACCCGCGTATTATAAGCCTACTATAGAAATTGTGATTGAGAATGAAAGGAATGAGCGACGGAAAACGAAAACCCGTTGCCTACTTATATAGGTGCTGATATTGGACTCTCACGCGCCCCGCGTAAAACACAGGCAAGGCTTACGCGGCCCGCGTCAAAGCTGGGTCAACGCGTAGCTTGTCCCGGTCATGATCTAGACCCGCCACGATGTCGACACGTGTCAGCTCAGGGTGTCTCCGCATTGTTGATTTCTCGCGGCCCGCGTTAACTTAAACGGGGTCTTACGCGGCCCGTTTGAACTAAAGAAACTCAAAGGAATCCGGTATCCACCTTGATACCGCCCGCGAAAATGGTTGGGGTGGGTCTACGCGGCCCGCCTCAACTTTAATAATCAGATTTTTTATTTATTTTATAAGTTGTAACATAATTCGGGCTCAGTTTTCACATACGAGGTGTATTTAAAGACATATAAGGGTATTTTAAAACATACTAGAGTGTCGGAAATAACATGAGGGTGTTGGTTTTACCAATGGTTTTTACATTCTCCCCACCTTGTTTTAGAGCTCGTCCTCGAGATCTACTGGAATAAATGCGGATATTTCCTTTGCATTTCTGATTCAAGCTCCCATGTGTACTCAGGTCCTCTTTTGGAGTCCCACTTTACTTTGACCAGAATTAATCTCTTGTGCTTGAGATTTTTGACTTTCCTGTCTTCAATTTGTAGAGGCCTTTCTACAAACTTGAGTTGTTCATTTACTTCTATATTATTAAGAGGTACTATCAGTGATTCATCAGCTAAACATTTCTTGAGATTAGATACATGAAATACATCATGTATTCCTACCATTTCCTCTGGCAGTTGTAGCTGATAGGCTACATGTCCTATTCTTTTAATAATCTCAAAAGGTCCAATATACCTGGGGCTTATCTTTCCTCTTTTGATGAATCTTACCACTCCTTTCCAAGGAGAGACTTTCAACAACACTTTATCTCCTTTTTGAAACTCCAATGGCTTGCGTCGGTTATTGGAATAGCTCTTTTGTCGATCACGTGCTGCTTTCAGTCGTTCTTTGACTTGAATAATCTTGTTGGTTGTTTCCTGCACTATCTCAGGTCCAGATAGTTGCTTCTCCCCAATTTCTGCCCAACAGACTGGGGTTCGGCACTTTCGTCCATAAAGTGCTTCGAATGGTGCAGCATTGATACTTGTGTGATAACTATTATTATAAGAAAATTCTATTAAAGGAAAGTGATCATCCCAATTACCTCCGAAATCAATTACACAGGCTCTAAGCATATCTTCCATTGTCTGAATAGTTCTTTCGCTTTGTCCGTCTGTTTGAGGATGATAAGCTGTGCTTAGTTTTAATTTGGTTCCCATTGCATTTTGGAAACTTGACAAAAAATGAGAGGTAAATGGGCTATCTCTATCAGAAACAATTGATAAAGGAATGCCATGCAAAGAAACAATTTCATTTACATATAATTTAGCTAATTGTTCCATACTGAAAGTTTCTTTCATTGGTAGGAATTGAGCTGACTTGGTTAGCCTGTCTACAATCACCCATATTGTATCATTTCCTTTCTTTGTTTTGGGTAATTTAGTAACAAAATCCATTGTTATCAATTCCCATTTCCACACTGGCATTTCTAATTGTTGTAGAAATCCTGAGGGTTTCTGGGGTTCAGCTTTGACTTGTGAACAAGTTAAACATTTAGAAACATAGGCTGCTATGTCCTTTTTCATTCCTATCCACCAGAAATTTTTCCTTAAATCCTGGTACATTTTATCATTTCCTGGATGCATCGTATACTTGGACTTATGGGCTTCTTCTAATATACGATTACGCAGGTTTCCTAATTTAGGTATCCACATTCTCTTTTTATGGAATCTCCAAATTCCATATGTTCCTGGTTCTAATTCTTTTAGCATACCTTTTAAATTTTCAGTATCATCCTTAATTACTGATTCTTGTGCTATTCTAATTTGCTCATTTAAATCTACATGTAGATTTAATTTGAGAGAACGTACCCTTTTTGGCTTTTCATGATACTTTCAGCTTAAAGCATCTGCCACTACATTTGCTTTTCCTTTTCCTTCATGATACTGAATATCAAAATCATAATCACTAAGCATTTCCATCCAGCGTCTTTGTCTCATATTCAACTCTTTTTGTTTGAAAACATACATTAAACTCTTATGATCAGTGAATATGGTAAACTTACTACCATAATGGTAATGTCTCCAAATTTTAAGAGCAAAAATTATAGCTCCTAACTCTAGATCATGGGTTGAATAATTCTCTTCATGATTCTTAAGTTGTCTAGATGCGTATGCTATAACCTTTTGGTGTTGCATTAATACACATCCATAACCTAATTTGGAAGCGTCACAATAGACTACAAAGTCTTCAGCTCCTTGTGGTAATGCTAGTATGGGTGTATGGGTTAATTTTTGCTTAAGAATTCTAAATGCTTCTTCTTGTTTTAATCCCCATTCAAACTTAACAGATTTACAGGTCAGCTTAGTTAAGGGAATGGCTATTCTAGAAAAATCTTGAATAAATCTTCTATAATAACCGGCCAAACCTAAGAAACTTCTAACCTCAGTTGGTGACTCAGGGGTTTTCCATTTAGTAATTGCTTCAATCTTTGTGGGATCCACATGAATTCCTTCATGATTGACTAAATGTCCAAGAAACTGTACCTGTTCTAACCAAAATTCGCACTTAGAAAATTTAGCATAAAGCTTTTCCTTTCTTAATAAACTTAAAAGTGCGTGCAAATGCTTTGCATGATCCTCTTTATTCTTAGAGTAAATAAGAATATCATCTATAAAGACGATTATGAATTTATCCAAATATGGCTTACATATTCGGTTCATCATGTCCATAAATGCAGCTGGGGCATTGGTTAAACCAAATGGCATGACAGTAAATTTATAATGGCCATACCTCGTTCTGAATGCGGTCTTAGGAATGTCCTCTTCCTGTACCTTTAATTGATGATATTCTGACCTTAAATCGATTTTAGAGAAAAATTGAGCTCCTTGTAGTTGATCAAACAGATCATCGATTCTTAGTAATGGGTACAGATTCTTAATCGTGACCTTGTTAATTCACGGTAGTCAATGCACATACGCATTGATCCGTCCTTCTTTTTAACGAACAATATCGGCGCTCCCCATGGCGATGAACTTGGTTGTATAAATCCTTTCTCCAATAATTCGTCCAATTGTTTCTTTAATTCTTGCATTTCTGCAGTTGCCAAACGGTAAGGTGCTTTGGCAATTAGTGCTGTTTCTGGTATTAAATGGATTCTGAATTCAACTTCCCTATCTGGAGGTTGCCCTGGCAATTCTTCTGGAAATACATCTGAAAACTGAGATACTACTGGAATATCCTTTAAATCATTTTCTTTAGTGTTAGTGATTATAGAAATCAAATACACTAATGATCATTTTCTTATATAACTTGCAGTTTTCATCACAGAGATAAATTTTGTAGATCGAGATGGTTTATCTCCTTTTATTGTGATAGTTTTACCTTTTGGTGAATTTACTTGAATTGACTTTTGATCACATAAAATGCTGGCTTTATTGGCTATTAACCAATCCATTCCTAAAACAACATCGAATCCTTCCAGATTCATGGGATAAAGATTTGCAATAAATTTCTGATTTAAAATTTCTATTGTTGCTCCCTGCATGATTTCAGAAATCCTAACGGTTTCTCCATTGGCTGTCTCTACTAAACATTCTTGTGGTAGTTTAGTTAATGACTGATTTAGAAATTTGCAAAATGAGGTATTAATAAAACTTTGGTTTGCACCAGAGTCAAATAATACTTTAGCAAAAATATCATTAACTAAAAACGTACCAGCTATGACATCTGGAATCATCTTAGCTTCATCTGCAGTCAGAACAAATGCTCTAGCATTTTGAGTATTCTTGTTGTTTGTAGCTTGAGCTAATTTTGGGCAATTAAGTTTGATATGACCTTGTTCTCCGCAGTTGTAACATATCCTGTTGTTAGCTTTCTTCCTGCAATTTTCTTCCTTGTGTCCCGATATTTTGCAAAAGTTACAGTATATGGGGCATTTTCCTGAATGCTTTCTTTTGCAATTCTTACAGTAAGATGCAGAGGTATAACCTATATTTCTTCCACGATTAGAATTTCCAGAACGAAATTCTTGTGTGAGCTTCTGGGTTAGGTTCCTTCTTTGATCCTCTTCTCGGGTACGGACTAATTCATCTGTTAAGGTATTTGCTAGTTCTACAGCTTCTTCTATGTTTTGAGGTCTAGCTGCCTTGACTACATGTCTTATTTCCCCAATTAATCCCCAAATATAACGGGAGATTAACACTGGTTCTGGTGAAGCAAGAGTTGGCACTATTCTAGCATATTCAAAGAATAATTTAGTGTATCCCTTACTATCCACACCAGTCATCCTAAGGTTTAAGAATTTGTTTGCTATCTGTTCCTTTTCATTAGGTGGGAAGAATTTCCTTTCTACCTTATCCTTAAATTCTTCCCATTCCATATTGTAGGTTCTATCACTTCCTCTTGATTCGAGGATAGTGTTCCGCCATTCTAACGCTGAATTCTTAAATAGATTAGAAGCAAACAGTATCTTATCTTCTTTAGCACACTTGCTTATTCTTAAGACTGCCTCAGTCTTCTCTATCCAGGGTAGAGTTGCAATGGCCCCTTCGTTGCCCGAGAATTCCGTTGGTTTACAAGACCAGAATTCTTTATAAGAACAACCATAAGGCATGGTTCTTCTTCTTTTAGGAATAGGCAATTGAAGTACAGGTTCATTGTTCACGCTGTTTTCAGGTTCAATGGGTCGCTTACTGCTATGCTTACTTTTATTTTTCGCTTCTTGAATAGTTTGAATAATAAATGGCATTGCATTTATGATTCCTTGTGCCACTATATGTTGAACAGCACTATTATCCATTTGGTTTCCATTGTTATTGATGCTTGGATTCTCATTAACAACGTTAATGTTACTCTGGTTATCATTATTCAGATTTCCTTGATTCCCTTCATCGACCATCTGAATTTTAAACATTTACCCCATATTAATATCACAAGATAATATTTAATATAGTTAATCACATGATATGCAATCTAGCAAAAAACGTCGATCATTGCGATTTATGTCAATTCTGATATATCGTATGGGTAGAATCCTTTCTTTCGATTTATGTCGTTTTTATAAGAACCCTTTCTGTCGATTTATGTCCGTTGGGTACGGATAGAATCCCTTTCTTTTGATTGATGTCGTTCCTAAAATTAAGTTTCCATATTAAGATTAAGTTATGAAATAAGTTATAAATTTCGTATTAAGACTAAGTTATGAAATAAGTTATAGATTCCGTATTAAGATTAAGTTATGAAACATGTGTTGAAAGTTGCAAACGTTTTGAAAAGGTTTTGTTTTACATCAGTTATTTAGAAAATGGTTTATTTCTAAGAGTTTCATTTCCTACTCTAGTGGTTCCTTATTAACGAGTCAAGGTTTTATCTTGTTTCGTTTAATAAACCACATTTTGGGGACGAAATTGTCAAGATAGTATTGATAACCATACCTTGATGACTGGTTCCACTCTTATATTTTCAATCTCGCCAAAGATTCGTATTTTACAAGTTACAAGTTAAATATCTTAAGACTTATAAGTTATAAGTAAATAAGTTACAAGTTTAATATGATATATAAGTATTATGTTACTCAAGTCAAATTGTTTTAAATTACTATGTCTTGTTTTTAAAAACTCCTCACGTCTTTGATTATCGATTCATTTGACAGTCCGTTCGATTCCTATTCTAATCATTTGATTTAGTTTTCATGTCATGCGATAGTTTTCTGTTAAGTTGTACTCATTATCGCATGTTCCAATATATGTTCCGTTCTGTTCTGAAAATAAGTTTTATAAGTTAAGTGAATAAGACCATTTGTACTCTGATACCCTGAGTATCGCTTCTCGTGGAGTGTCCCACGAGCATGTTGTTGTGGCATCAACCTCATGTGCTCCATCCGTGACGGAGAGATTAGTTCACGGCGTCTCTTAAGTACAAGTGTGGTACATATAAGATTAGGGGGCGTATGGATCGATCCTAGGATTTAAGTTTTCAGGAAATGGATAACGGGTATGCCAACTTGCCATTTCGTGTGATAAGTATGCAGGAGTAGCTACCTGTGTATTATCACGTTTTAAGTTTTAAGTTTGCTCATGGGTACATCCGTAAGATATGATTATGAAATTAAGTTATTTGCATCGTCAAGTTCCATCCGGTTATTAAAATAAAATAAGCCTTTTTATGTTCCGCTATCCGCACACTGGGCAAAACTTTCGAAATTTTGCTCAGACGTACGTTTTTGTTGTTGTTGTTTTCTTCTTTACGTCAGGTTATCAAGACAATCTGGGACGGGATCTGGAAGAGTGCTCGAGTATTTGGAAAAGACAGTAGAAATAGATGTACTGGATTAGATATCCGATTTCCATTTAAGTTGTAAAGCCTTGTAATACATTTAAGTATTAATGGAATTATGTTTTTGATCTGACTACTGTTATAGTGACACGCCGGCCTATCCCTTCCGGGTCGGGGTGTTACACTTATCTAAACCAGTTCGTCAACTCCAGTCACATTCCGCCGTCATAACACCACCACCACCATCATCGCCACCAACCTCCACCACCATCATCATCAACCAACCACCACCACAGTCACCATCATCATTATTTCCACCAACCACCACCACCACAGTCACCGTCATCATCATCATTTCCACCAACCACAACCATCATCACCCAACGAAGTTATCCACTATCATTACGGCACCGCAATGGCAGCCCCTAGCATAACAGCCTCCAAACACCACCACATCAACCATAATCACTAGAATCCCCACCATAGCTTCACCTTAATCAAAAGCCCCATCAGAGAAGACCATGAAAAGCTTTAATCTAACCCTAACTACCACTAAAAAAGCCCTATATAAACGATCTGAACTCACCATAACCACCGCCGTCGTCTCTTCCATTGTTTCATTTGTTTTGATTCGCTATTGAGGTTGATTCACTGTTCTGATGACTGCTCTGATTCTAAAACGCCATTCCACTTGTTTCGATTCAATTTGTTGTTGAGGTGGTGAAGTAGGGTGGTTGTGGCAGTGCCGGTAGTGGCAGGAGGAGGTGGTGTTTGCAGTAGGCGGAGGTGGTGATGGTTGTGGGAGTGCCTATGTTCATCGATTATGTGTAGATTAGGGTTATGAGAAAATGAAGCTTTTTAAAGCATCTATGTGGGATTGTGTCTGTGCCACGAATTCGCCATGTCATCTTGTCCACGTAATCAAGATTGTGACACGTAGGATCAGAAACTAACTCTGTTAGTAATGAGTTAACAGAGTGGTGCCAGCACAAACTAAACGTCAAGTTGGAAGTGCCAGGTGTCAAAGTGTTAGTTGGGGGTGACAACGGCCAAATGCCGATAGTTGGGGGTGATAAAATCCAATAGCCCCTAACTTTATAAATTAAAGATATATTTGAAGTAAGAGGTGCAAATTTTGTAGAAAGGTTTAGTAGGATCTAATCAAACAAAAAGCATTGGTAAATTTAAAAGATATATTTGAAGTGGGGACTAATATTAAGATAAAAATTTTAAAATAAGCAATATTGGCGTTCTATAATATTAGCTCAATTTAAAAAATATTAGAGTATCAATTTCAATTAAAAAGGTTATTTTTTAAGGATGATATGGTGATGACATGTAACATTTTTTTGGAATACTTTAGTAGATGTAACACACACACTAGGAGGAAATCCGCGTGATGTTGTGGCAACAACAATTTGCAACGTGATAATCATTTTCAATTATTTATTAATCCTCTCATAGTATATTGTATATTAGTTCTGTAAGTGGGAATTACCCTCGCGTTGCTGCTGACATTGAATCAGTTTTGGTGTTGTTCTGGTTAACTACGTATTTCCTTTTTACAAATTCTTACAACGGGTCATCTATTTTTTCGGAAAAGGATCAGCATATGATTAATTTATATTTCATTTTACAGATTCTAACAACTAGTTAATAAAGTACTTATTTGTCGTCTTAGTATTCCAATGCAAGTTATGTTACTGAAAATTACATACAAATATTATGTTATAAATTTATAATAGCCTTTAAGCTTCTAGAATCATCTAGGTTCTTTATTTATTATTTCAAAAATACGACCTAAATTATACATAAAAATATAAACTAATTTTATCATGGTTGACTGTGCGATACAAAGAGGGGCACAACACTTAAAGGGTGCTAAAGAGTCGAGCCATGGCTAAAGATCAAACTCGCTCATCTCAATGTGGCTTGACTTTAGAACTTATTTTATTATAAGAGCCAAACATATAACTTATTCTTGCCAAATAGTAAAAACTAAATCTTTACTTAGCCAAAGAGAATATATAAGTTACATAATTAAGAGAGTATATAAGTTACATAATTTATTAATTTTTTTGCATGGGCTTACCTTGTCTTTAAATTAGGTAACCCTGCCACTTTTATTTCTTCATTAATATGGGACAAATGAACAATGAAATGGATGAATTTTTCAGGTAAGCAAAGGACTCTTTTCTAGTTATTTATATCTATTAATAAGAGAATTTATATCTATTAATAAGAGAAGTGAAATGAATAGTACTTTGCTTGGTGGTTTCTTCTGATTGCCCTATTTGGGCGGTCACCTTCTCTGCTTTCTTCTGATTCACCTATTTGTGTGTCATCCTCCCCTTGAGACATGTGACTTACACCTTTTGCCCCTTGAAAACCCTTGATATGAGAGAGCACGAGAAGAGTGAGAAAGGGAAATGGGAGAGAGAAGAGGGCGGAGCGGTCACCGAAGGGTCACCATCGTCACTCCGTCGCCGTTGTCGCCACGTTTCAGTGGTGGTTTTAAAGTTGCTTTGTCATCTGACATGAGTGAGCAAAAATAAGGATTGTACCTTATGTTTTAATACATGTAATTACTTAAACTCTTAAAGTTACTAAAACTACTTTTTTTTTGTCCTTCTCGTATATTTATAAACAAGGAAAACTTGATTTAATTAAGGAAATAAAAAATCTCTTAGTTTGATAACATAAGATATAATTAATTTTATTATAACTGGTAAAGGCAAACTAAGAAGAGACAATTGTTGTTTTTTTATTTGTTTCTCTCTCTTTTTTTTCAATGATAATAACTTTTTAAATGCTTTTTTTAAGAGTTAATTAGTTTATTTGTTTTTGTAAAAAATCATTATTTCAGTACATTAGTTTAAAAATTATTAAAATAGTCCCTGTAGTTTCACTTTTGTAATTATTATAGTCAACTTCCAGTCTATTAGCTTATTTGAAATGACCATAATGCCCCTTTTATTAAAATCAATAAAGAGTTAGTTACGTTTTTCGTCCATATGATTTGTTAAAAATAATCATTACAGTCAATTAGTTTAAAAAAATGCCAAAATACTACCAGTATCCTTCACTTTACTTTCGCATTCAATTCACCAACAGCTTCATTTATCTACTATCCTTTACTCTGCTCTTCACTCTGTCTATTTCCTCAAATCCAGTTGTAAGATTACCTGCTTCGGCTCCACACCCTCTCCACTTCATCCATCTTCAACATCTCCCACCACCACATACATATACATGAACGATGACCACCTCCACTACCCATTATGCCCACCACCGTCATCATACTATGACCCACCCCTACCCCCACACCCCATGGTCATTCTGTTCGACCAAATCATCGACCAACTCTTTTTCTATCGATAAATTCTACCAATTCAGTCATGGTCAGTTGTAAGTCGCTTTATCAAGAGTAAAAACCAGGGATGGAGTAATTTCTTTCAATTTAGTGTAATTTAATATTTATGTCACTAATTGAACGTTTCTTTCATTAAAAAAAATTATGTCAGTAGTGAAATAATATTTACGTCACCTGTGTAACACAGAAGAACTTAAACTAGTAAAGGTAAAAAAATATTATTTAATTGAAAATAAGAGAGAAATATAGTATTTTTAGTGTAATTATAAAAATAAAGATGGTGGATGACAAGGAAGGGTAAAAGGGTATAGTCACCGATTGTTGAATTTTTATTTTTTATTATTATTTTTATACTTAAATAGTATTTTTATGCATCATTATTTTTTTTAAAGTATACCATAAAGTTGAGTATTTTTATACTTGATGTGAATATGATATTACTATATTCTTTTTTATTTCTCTATAGGAACTAAGGCTACTCGGTATGGGTGAGACTCATCCTTAGAGGATGACCCTCTACGTCAGCGCCACGTTGTATGGGTGTGAGGATGGGACAAAGATGATGGATCTAAGGAATGAGGGATGGCCTGAAATATATATATATATATATATATATATATATATATATATATATATTTATATGTTGTATGTATAAGTGTGTGTGAGAAGAAGATGCAACGATTTTGTCCTTTACCTCCCATCTCTCCAACGTCGCACCCCTGATGTTCACGACGACGACGAGCCTACCCAGGATGGTGTGGGGGGGGGGGGGGGGGGCGTCGCTGGGCCTGGACGACCCCCACACCGAGTAGCCTAAGGGTGCGTATAATGATGTGTCAACTTATTCAGGAATGTCAGACGCGGAATTTTATGTTTCATTGGGCGTATTCTACCCAATCGGGACACGTAACACTTTCTGGTGGCTTAGTTAAAAAAGTTTTTTTAACATATTTTTTTCTTATATATATATATATATATATATATATATATATATAGAAAAAGTGTAACGTGCAATAGGGCTTATCGTAGATATGTACGCGATCATCCCAGCCGTACGATCTGGTGCGAATTCAAACTTCGCATGTTATAAAAAGGCAAATGAAATCGCATGGTTTGAAAATGCAATGAAATCGCATGTTTTGAAATCCCATGCAAATGAAACTGCATGTGAAAAATGGCTAGCATGGGGGAATGTGAAAATAACATGGGGTGTGTAGATGGACAAAATCATTGGCTTGCATGAAATCGCATGTTTTGAAATCTCATGCAAATGAAATCGCATGTGAAAAATGCCTAGCATGGGGCAATGTGAAAAATGGCATGGGGTGTGTAGATGGACAAAATCGCATGTGGAAGATTGAATATCGCATGCAGTGGCGGACCCAGGATTTTTGGACAATGGGGTCCAAAAAAAAAAAACAAAAAAAAAAGAAGAAAGAAGAAACAGGTATCGAACCCATGACCTTTTGTGTGCAAACAAGGGGTTTTACCACTGCACTAGGCTCACTTTTATTGTTTTGGGGTCCAACTAAATTATTTTATGGGGTCCATAGACAATTTTATATACCGTTTCTACTACTTTTAAAAAAAAAGATTGGGGTCCGGGGACCCCGTTCCTCGTAACGTAGGTCCGCCCCTGATCGCATGTGAAAAAATGTCTAGCATGAGGTAATGTGAAAAATGGCATGGGGTGTGTACATGGACAAAATCGCATGTGGAAGATTAAATTTGCACCAGATCGTACGGCTGGGATGATTGCGTACGTATCGTACGATAAACCCTATTGTACGTTAACTGACCTCTCTCTCTCTCTCTATATATATATACATATATAATATATATACGTGTGTGTAGTGAGCGGAGGGGTTCATTTGAGAACGAATAATATGTTGAGAAATAATTTTTCCCTATTTATTTTATTAGTTGACTAGAAATGCAGGTAAATTTTTATATATTTAAGATTTATCGTTTAAAATATTTTATTGAAGGTATTTTGCATGTCTAAAATACACTTATGTACACATACACTCTATATGTACATGTATTTACATACGATTCTTGTAGTTTTAACCAAATATTTTTGACATAAAGAACCAATATAACAAAAATACGCATACACACCGATAAATGAATGTGTATCTATAATAGTCCGTATGCAGTTAAAGTGATAGTTTAATGGTAACTATATTGAAGGTTATAGACTATATATTTCTCAATTACTTGCTACTTCTCTTTAATTAGATTTTTTCTCTTCTTTTTTTTTTTTCCTTAACAGAACTACTCTTTACGTGTTTCCAAAAATACCTTGTGTACATATATAATAATATTATTTAGGAGACCGAGGTATCTAATAAATTTTTATTTTATGTTCTTAGTTCTTACTCGTTTATTCTCTTTACAAAACCTATTCAAAAACAAACAGACCAATCGAAGTGCATAAATTCTATTTTTTGGATTAATAAACTAAACTAGATACTCTTAGTCATAGGTGATAATTGCCGTCTCGTATAGACAACGGGAAAATAATAATAAGTAAACAACGAGGTCGCATAGTTGATAGTTGTACACCAACAAGAAGGAAAGCGTCCATTGGGTGCCTTTATATTCCTAGCCTTCCTTCACCGTCCTCCCACTAACAGCTCTATAATATATCTATAAAAATGTAATGTTCATATTTAGAGTTTCACTAGCAAAATTCCTCTGCGCTACGCGGCATGGATTCGATCGGTATATGTTTGTTTTCTTATGATATTGGTACGGTAGAGACACTCGATAAAGCAACCAAAAGAGAAAATCCAAAGTATTTCTCTAATATATATCATAGGTAAAAAGTTCTAAATGACTCTATCAATAATATAAACATTTCAAAATTAAAGTGACTAAAAAATTTTAATACAACCACGTATTTAATCTTTATAAAAAAGGAACAAATGTAAGTTATAAGAAAAAAACAAAATTACAAGGCTATGTACGTATATTATTTATAGTATAAAGTGTGTATAGAAACTTATAAAAAAGTCAAAAGTTACTGTTAATGCAAGTTGATAACTATTATAAACTATATGATTAAAAACAAATATTATTTATAGTATAAAGTGTGTATACAATTGAAACTTAAAATAAAAAAAATTAAAAGAATTTTCAAAGTTACTATACTCAAAACTTAATAATAATTGTTATATATGGGTGAGAGTTGGCTACAAAGTTTATTTTTCCTACAAAGTGTAAAAAGTCATAAAACACTATAATGTCAACCACAAAACACACTCAAAACTCAGAAATAACATAGTAAAGATTACTAAAACACCATATTTGTGGGTTTTGTGTTGTGTTTTGGTTGATAAGGCTTTTATTATCGATTGACTAACATTAGTGTGTTTTATGTTGATTATCATATTGTGTTTTATATTCATAGTTGTATGATCATGTGTTTGAAGTTTTTAAGGACTCTTAGGGTTTGGATATTGTGTTTTATTGATCTTCACTCTGTTATTTATGGGTTTTGAGTGTGTTTTATGGCTGAAATTGTAGTGTTTTATGACTTAGTACACTTTGTAGGAAAATGGACTTTGTAGCCGAACCTCACCATGTTATATATAAAACCAGCAATAACTCTTTCATAGAACTATTATCAATAAATATTTAATTTTACCATATTAAGACACTAGTATTAAGGCATTGCATTGCAGCGGTTGTCGTAAAACTGTGCAAGTAGTACCAATGCTATACTAGTGTCTGCGACCACCAACACTGGAAAAGTTCGTAAAAACAAAAGAAATAAAAAAGGGAAAAAATAACGTCGAGCGAAAAGCAGACGTAAAATTTTTAAGTCATGCACGCTCATTGTAAAAAGATTTAACGGAAATGTAAAACATTGAAAATATAACCAAGTCAATCAAGGACTCGCGCATTGCGACGAACTTGGCAAACGGAGAAAAATAGATGTGTTGCGACGGGCCAATCAACCTAGTAAAATATACGAAAAATTTTTGAACCTCGCACGCACGTTATTGTGCGTTAACTCACAAAATTTAGAACGAAACCAAAATCTTGGAAAAGATGGAAAGTACGGTGGACCAAAATTGAAAATAAAAAAGTTGGGGTTAAATAGCAAAAGATGAAAAGCTTTGAGTTAAAAGTAAAAAAACAAAGAGTCTAAATTGTAAAACAAGAAAAGTTTTGGGTTGGAAATGAAAAAAAGAAAAAAAGTACCCTATACATGAGATATAAAACCATAAGTTACAAAAAAAAGTTAGAAATTTTATTTTTTGTAAAACTTGAATAAACTATTATGTATTATAGGGATATTTGATTTAAATAACCCAAACTTTCACAGTTCACACCAATTGGCTGATAGTACTCCCAACTTTCGATTTGTACACCAGCACTCCCAACTTTCAACTTATTTTCCGATAACACTCCCTAACTAACTGAACTCTAACCCAGCTAGCTGATGTCAGCTGCCACATCATCAAAAATGCCATGTCAACTACCACATCAGCTGCCAGATCATCAAAAATGCACGTCGACGGTCACATCAGTTGCCACAACGTCACAAATGCCACATCAGCTGCCACGCCATATGCCACATCAGCAAAACGAGCCACATCAGATGTCACATCAGTAAAAACTAATTGGGTTAGGGTTAAGTAGTTAGTGAGTGTTATCAGCCAATAAATTGAAAGTTGGGAGTGCTGGTGTACAAATCGAAAGTTGGAAGTGTTATCAGCCAATTGATAAAAGTTGGGTTATTTAAATTCAATATCACTATATTATATACTAATAGAGTAAACTTTAGTTAATGGTTAAATACTTATTTATTATCTGCATAAGACACGATATTGTTTCAATTTTTATTAATGTATTCTTTGATTAATTTAATTAATATTTGTGAATTAATTCTTTTGATATTAATTTAAGAGATATTAATAATTTATTAGATATTAGATTTAGATATTAATAATATTATTAAAAGAGAAAATGTCAAGTGACATTAATTGAATTCATTTAATAATCTTAGATAAAAATAAGAATAAAGATAAGTGATATCTATATATTAGTTATTATTATTAAAATAAAATATATTAAGCAAATATAAATAAAATTTATGAGGTTGAAGGAGAGAATGCCATGACATTATTTGGAATCTTTTATTAAGTTAGATACTTATATTATATAAAAATGCATTTTGTAAAGGGGAATTGGCCTGTAATAATCTCACCTAGACCTTATTGGCCATTAATAATCGCACCTCAGAATATCCCCCCACCAGTCTCACCTTTCGCCTACTTTTCCTACAATGGTCTCGCGTTAAAAAAAACTTAACGGAGTTAAGCTTTTTTCCAAATTAAAAACGGATTTTTTAGGGCTTTTGATCGGAACGATGATACGAGTCCATTGATGTAAAACTTACTTCGAAATGGTGCTCCAAGTGACTTGATTTTGGTTAATTGGAAATTTATACACCCGAATTGAAGCGCCGTTTTCATCGTTTGGAGCACTGTTTCGAGGCAAGTTTTACATCAATGGACTCATATCGACGTTCTAATCAAAATCCCTAAAAAATCTGTTTGTAATTTGGAGAAAAGCTTAACTCCGTTAAGTTTTAACGGGGGACCATTGTAGGAAAAATAGGTGAAAGGTGGGACTGGTGGGACTGGTGTGGGAATATTATGAGGTGAGATTATTAATGGCCAATAAGGTGTAGATGAGATTATTACAGACCAATTTCCCTTTTGTAAATAGTGGCGATCAACCACCTCAAATTTTTATTTTGCTTATTGAATTGATTAATTATTACGATATTTTATTGTTATCATTGTATAATAGTATAATATTTTACGGTTATAATTACTTTAAAGCAAATTTTGTTTTTCGTTTATCATCTTTTAGATACGATGTTTATAAACTTTATATATATATATATATATATATATATATATATTCTCAAAATTGAGTTGTGAATACTAAATAGCAAGTAATCAAAGTAAAAACGTATGTGACAACCCGTAACTTAAGGTTACCACTTTAACGTAACCACAGTTAATTTAGACATACACTCATGGCATTACATTTAACTAGGGTTAGTTAAATGAGTCTACTTTGGTAATTCGGGGAATTACTGGAACACACACATAATGAATCTCGAACGTTTGTGACTAACCCGAATAATAATTATAAAAGGATGGTTTATACGAAACTTGTGTGCTGCATGTCAAATACGTGAACTACGTACTTTAATTGTAAATTACATGTCTTTATGTGCTTCTTGTGTGAAAGTTGTATAGTTAGCGGGTGTTTAGAGCAGTTGTGAAACTATAATAAACTACTCCTATCCCTAAAGCCTCCCATAATCACTGTATGACATTTCATTTCTATTAAATCACTCTTCAATCATTTTGGCTTTGCAAAACAACTCTCCATCCTCAAATCTTGATCTTTCCAATTCTCCTAGAACAATCTCTATATCCTCTAAGGTATGTGCTTGTGTTATACTTTATTGATAACTTGTTCTTTTGATTCATACAAACCGTAGATGATCCAAACAATTGGTTGTGTGTAATTGATCATGCCAAATAAATATTTAATTGTTGTAGACTGAATGAATGTGTAGTGCTTATTTGATGTTAGTGTTATTATGGACATGATAGAACTGTTAGATTAATTGATTTGATTCCTGACACAGCTGATTTCTGCGACTGGGGTTTTTTTGTTTGTGGAAACCTTGAAAAATGGTATTTCTGATTGTTAGACTTTGCGAAGTCACAAAGTCCGACCTTACAGTGTTCACATTTGTTAACTTAATGAGAGTCCGTATTTGTGGGATTATGATGTATGGTCCGCACTTGTTTAAAGGGTCCACATTTGTTAAGATTATGCATGTCCGCATTTGTTAAGTATTATGGGTGTCCGCATATAATGAGTCCGCACATAAGATTATAGTTGTGTCAGCACCTGATGAGTCCGCACATAAGATCATAAGGTGTCTGCAATTGATGAGTTCGCACATAAGATCATAAGGTATCTGCAATTGATGAGTTCGCACATAAGATTATAAGGTGTTCGCACTTGATGAGTCCGCACTTATGATTACATGGTGTCCGCATTTATATGTTTGTGTATATGCTCCTTACTTATAATATAATGATTCGAATATATATATATATATATATCATGATAATGGTCAGAACTTGTTGAATTATATGGAGTCCGCACTTACTTTGTACTAGGTCCGCACGTGTTGATTGTGTAAATATTTAATTGACAGAGTTTATTTACAAAAAGAAACCCTGATCACTAAAACACTTAGTTGTTTGGACACTTAGGGTATTGCAAACACTCTACTCGTACACGTACTTAGATTTTACGTACACTAGGTCACTTGTAACGGACCTAACACTGATTTAATGCATAAGGATACGATATCATTTACTGAGCAAACTAAGGTGAGTTCACTACTCTTTCACAAGCATGCGTCCCAAAGGGACAAACAAACTAATATTCCTGGGAGGAATTCTGTTAAATGCTTTGGTTTAATTTTGATGTTGGTTAATAAACTTAACTTTTTCATGAAAGTGCCTACTTACATACCGAACTAATTACTTGGGAGGCTACGAGCTATTAATAGCGCTATTAGGCCTGACCAACCTCACACCGTGCTAGGAGCCGGGTGTGAACTAATGACCTTAAACACTTTGATCAATGATGATAAATATTGATGAGGGCACCAAAAACATAACAGCCAATCAGTATCGAATTTATTATTCGTAACATGTCTTTAAGCTAAGGGATAATAGATTTTAATAATCCTTAGTTTCACCAGTTGGCCGATAATAATCCCAATTTTAAAAATTCCCCCCATTGATCCCAATTTGTAAGAATTTGGCCACCATTGATCCTTTTCCAACATGGGTGCACTTGAATCTATTGAGAAAGCCAAATTCTTATATGTTAGAAAAGGATTAATAGGTGCCAAATTTTTACAAGGTGGGATCGTTGGAGGGAATTTTTAAAGTTGGAATTATTATTGGCCAACAGGTGAAACTTAGGATTAATAAAATCCATAAATCATTAAACTAAACACTTACATGATTTTCGTTAACCAAAACTATGAACTCGCCAAATTTATGTTGACACACTTTTCTGCATGCTTGTAGGTCGTTAGGTAACCTCATGGATCGGAACTTGCAATCGGAGGAGCTAGAGATGTCATGGGTCGTGTCACGTATTGAAACGCTTAACGTTATGTGATGCTTTACAAACAATTTATTTTCGAGTATTTAAAACAATCACAAATTTGCTTCCGTTGAACGTATACTATGTTTAATTTGAAATGCACTTTTCATGTTGAATGAGGTTTGATTTTATTATTTTACTGTTAGTTCAATGTGATTAGTGGCTAGATCCTGGTACGTCACACGCCTTGCGGTGAGATACGCATGTGGTATTATGGGGGTGTGACAGTTTGGTATCAGAACTACTGGTTATAGTGAACTAGGTTTTAAAATGTTTCTATAAAATAAGACTGTAACCGAATCAGTTTCGAAAGCGACCATGACACTACGCTCCAGATTGCAAGGTTCGTCTTTTATTGTTGTATACATTATACGTTTAGCATACACATATGCATTGCACTGCATACCCATCATTACAGTACAATTACATGTGTTACTTGTTTACATTATGATGCATCGTTAGTATGACATAATCTCTAGACCTTCGTGATCCTTATCTTTTGAAAACACCTTAGTTTTTAACACTTGAATCTGTGGATCTTTTAACGCAAGTTAGGAGGAACTGAGATGAACATGCAAATCACATTATCATTACGGGTGCACACGTATTAATAGTTTGGGGTGCATGTGAGTCCCTATGAAGCTTAGTGATGTGTGTAAAATGCAACATATAAATTACATCAATTGAGGCATAAAACTAATTATTTTTTAGTACTAATGTTGGAAAAAGTGTGTTTTTGTCTTCCTTTTGAATTTTCAGGACCAAATGAGCTTAAATGAACAAAAGGAACAAATATGCAGCAAAAACTAACATAAATACAAAGAAAAGGAATAAATGTGACATGCCCGACCCCTCAACGGCATCCCCAAGAACAAAAACAAGAAACAGAAGGCTGACCATGGCTCGTGAAACTAGACACGGGGGCGTGGTCAGATGTCTGCAGAAAGGACAAAGTTGTGGAAGCTTCTACGCTCACCACGGGGGCGTGCCTAGCTCAGCATGGGGCGTGGTCAACGCTAAGATTCGTAGAATCCTGCAAAATGTTGGTAGTACAGATATGCTTCTGCACACGGGGCCGTGCCCAGCGAACACGGGTCGTGTGGAGCCCAATGCTGACAAATGCAACAAATGAAGGAAGAGAAAGAGATGGCCACGGGGGCGTGTCCAGCGGACACGGGGCCGTGGCCGGGCTTCTGTTCAGGCTATAAATAGGGGTGCTTGGTTCCCTTCAAAGGCATCCCTTGGCAAACCACCTCTCTCCCACTTTGCCACCACTCCACCACCACTACAACACCCACATCCATCACCATCATCCATCATTCACCTTAGAGTGTGTGTAGTAGTCTTAGGATCCAAGATTGATTGTAAGAGTTCTTGTCAATCAGAGGCCATGTTTGGCTAAGTCTCTTACAGCACTTGGTGAAGACAAGCATTTAATGTATTACTTTTGATTTTTAATCTTTTCACACTTTTTATTTGGTTTTGTATTAATGACTTTAATAACTAGTTTCTTATGTTGAAGGTGAAACTTCTTTATCATTTGTCCGTGGTGTCTTGGCATTACTTTACTATCTATATAAAGTAAAAGATTTACACCATTCATATCTCTACGGTCTATATAGAGATATGTTGTCTACCTGGTCGGGGGTTAAGGGAATGGTTTAGTAAGATTCTTGCCTTGTTCAGTGTATAGATCCTGCAAGGACCTGGGTCAAGCTTACTAGGACCTCCTTCAATACCCATTGGTATTGGATGGCGGGGGTGCAAATGGCTTGATCCCCTCATATGTAAGCTACTATTAATACATTAAACCGGCTACTTGGGATTGTATCCCTGCTGACTCAAACCACTTAGCCTAGGGTAGCGTCATCTTCAAAAGAGGGGCCTACCACTTTTCGTAGTAATAACTTAATTAATTATCTTTCAATATTCTGACCCTTTGGGATTGTATCCTTGATGACTCAAACCACTGGGTTGAGGGTAACGTCACCTTCAGAGTGGCCTACTACTATAACTAAGATAATCTCTTAAAAAGTGCAAAAGTGCGGAAATCATCAAAGGATACATTAAAGGCGAGTCGGATCCAAGTGATTCATCTTGTCTATCTGTTTTATTTTTATTTTTATATCTGCATTTTTAGTTTTTATTTTTCATGTTTAAAATCCTTTCTAAAAAAATTTAGTTTGATTAGACGTTGAGGATAAACCGGTACTAAAAGCTCTTGTGTCATTGGACGACCTCGGTATCTTAGCAACGCTATACTATGCTCACGATGGGTGCACTTGCCCATGTATGTGTTTAGTGTTACTAGAATATCGTGTTTTATAAATTTAAAACTTGACTAATGTGTAAAATGGGCATAAAATATCAATAAAAACATATTACACCCGACACACACCACTTAGCAAGTGTGAAAGGATTCTGACGCATTATCCAACATAATTGGGGATTCAACAATCTACAGGAGTCATAACAATGATTGACTTCTACTTAATCTTGATCCTTACTCTTACCACTCTTCTTGTGGATGCAGAATCATGAGTGGACGTGGGGGACGCGGTGGTGGCCGCGACGATGGACGTGGCAATATTATCATGACTCAGGCAGAGTTGACGGATCTCATCAACACACATGTGGTTGAGGCCTTAGCGGCTTAGCAAGCTGGTACGACATTCACAACAAGATGATTCTTGTTCTTTATTCATGTATTCAAACTCTCATTCGTGCGTTGTACGTTCATTCACATCCAGGTCAACAGGTGAACCATAATCAGAACAATCCGCCCATCTGCACTTTCAAGACGTTCATGGATTGCAAACCGTAAACTTTCAACGGGACTGAAGGAGCAGTGGGACTTCTTCGTTGGTTCGAGAAGGCCGAATCAGCATTTGCTATGTGTAACTGTCTGGCTGGGGACAGGGTTAAGTTTGCTTCAGGCACACTGGAGGATGGTGCCTTAACTTGGTGGAACGCCCAAGTTCAGATGCTGGGAATCGACATGGCGAATGCTACTACTTGGGATGATTTCAAGGAATTGATGCGGGAAGAGTACTGTCCTCGTGATCAGATTCAAAAGTTGGAGGACGAGTATTATCATTTGAAGACGGTGGGATCGGAGATTGAATCGTACACGAAACGTTCTCATGAGTTTGTAAATATGTGCCCTAACTTATCGAACCCACCCTACAAGTGAATCGAGCTATATATCAATGGATTAGCGCCGCAAATCAAAAGTATGGTTACTTCAGCGAACCTCGATAACTTATCGTGGATCATTCGTTTGGCTCACAAGATTACGGATCAAGAGGTAGAACGTGGTACACTACCAGAGCGTGGTGCTGTGACTACTCCTTCTATCGACAGTAAATGAAAGTTGAGCGACTCAGACAAGGCCTCCAATCCTAACCAACAGCAGAAGAAGGCTGATAAAAACAACAACCGCAACTTCAACAATCTTCCTCTATAAATCAGAACCAGGGCAACAATCAGAATCAGGGTTCTTACGCGGGCAAGCAACCAAAGTGTAACATGTGTGACTACCATCATCATGGGCAGTGCACTCGAACATGTCAGAGGTGTGACAACGTGGGTCATATAGCGAAGGACTGTAGAGCTCCGTTCCCGAGACAGCAGCAACAGCAACAGCCGCAGCAACAACTGAGGCAACAACCGCAGCAGAACTAGGGTAATCGAAAGGGGCGCTTTCAGTGTGGAAGAGAGGGCCACTTCATGAAGGATTGCCCATAGTTGAATCAGAACGTCAACAACAATAATAACAACAACGGCAAGAATCACAACAACAATAATGGTAACAGCAGCAGATATGGTGCTCGTGGGAGAGCATTCACTATTGGCGCGAGGGACGCCAGGAAAGATGAAAACGTCATGACCGGTACGTTTTTGTGAACAATCTTTTCGCCTATGTTTTATTCGATCCTGGTGCCGATTGGAGTTACGTGTCCTTGAAATTCAGTAGGCTGTTAGGATCAATCCCGACACCTCTCGAAACCAAAAATATCATAGAATTGGTTGATGGTAAGCCAATTGAAGCGTCTCTTATTCACATTGGGTGCAAACTCGATCTTCTAGGTAAAACGTTTGACATTGACCTACTTTCCGTCACTTTTGGTAGATTTGACGTAGTCGTCGGCGTGGACTGGTTTTCCGAACCCCGGAGATGAAATTCTCTGTAAAGTGAAGATCTTTCGTATTTCTCTCCCTAGTGGAGATTCACTGTCTGTTCAAGTTCATTAGAGTGGTGCTACGGTTGGCATTATTTCAGCTATGAAAGCCCAGAAGTGCATATGGAAGGGTTATCCTGCTATTCTAGCTCTCGTTACTGATACTCAACCTGAGGAACAGAAGATCAAAGACATTCCAGTTATTCGTGACTTTTTCGATGTGTTTCCCGAGGAACTTCTAGGACTACCTCCACACCGACAGGTGGAGTTTTAGATCAAACTTGCGCCAGGAGCAGCTCTGATTGCTCGTGCTCCTTATCATCTTACACCGGGAGAGTTGCAAGAATTGTCCAACCAACTCCAAGAACTGTTGGATAGGGGATTTATCCGACCTAGTTCTTCTCCGTGGGGAGGCCCGGTCTTATTTTTGAAAAAGAAAGACAGGTCTTTTCACATGTTTATCGATTACAACGAACTCAACAAGGTAACAGTCAAGAACCGTTATCCCCTCCCTCGTATTGATGATCTGTTTGACTAATTGCAAGGGTCAAGCTTCTACTCAAAAATTAATTTAAGATCTGACTATCATCAGATAAGAGTCAGAGAGGAAGATGTTCCCAAAACAGCCTTTCGAACGTGGTACGGCCACTACGAGTTTTTGGTCATGCCATTCGGGTTAACTAACGCACATGCGGCAATCATGGATCTTATGAACCGTGCGTTGAAACCGTATCTTGATGACTTCGTCATTGTGTTTATCGATGACATTCTGATCTATTCTAAGAGCAAGGAGGATCATGAGCGACACTTGCATCTTATCTTGGAACTCCTGAGGAAGGAGTAACTTTACGCGAAGTTCTCTAAGTGTGATTTCTGGATTTTAGAAGTACACTTTCTTGGTCACATGGTCAATGAGTCGGGAATACATGTTGATCCAGCAAAAATCGATTCTATCAGGAATTGGGCGGCACCTAAGACTCCCACGAAGGTGCGGCAATATCTTGATCTCGTGGGGTACAATCGCAAATTTATCGAAGAATTTTCAAAAATCGCTCAACTTCTCACCACTTTAACTCAGAAAGGTGTCACTTATTCGTGGGGAGCGAATCAGGAGAAGGCCTTTCAACTTTTGAAACAAAAGCTTTGTAGTGCTCCAAGATTGTCCCTACCCGATGGTACGGATGACTTCGTGGTGTACTGTGATGCTTCTATTCAGGTTCTCGGTTGCGTTTTGATGTAGCGCGAGAAAGTGATAGCCTATGCATCTCGACAGTTGAAGGTTCACGAGAAGAATTACATGACTCACGACTTGGAGTTGGAAGCCATGGTTTTTGCACTTAAAACCTGGAGGCATTACTTGTACGGTACTAAATGCACTATTTATACCGATAACAAGAGCCTTCAACACATTTTCGATCAGAAGGAGTTGAACATGCGACATAGTCGTTGGGTTGAACTCTTGAACGATTATGATTGTGCAATTATGTATCATCCAGGCAAAGCTAACTTTGTAGCTGACGCCCTCAGCAAGAAGGAAACCAAACCTAAACGTGTTCAAGCCTTACAACTCACTATTAATTCTAACCTTCCCGACCAGATTCGTTCCGCCCAAATTAAAGCGTTGAAGGACGAGAACCTTCAAGCTGAATCCATGCGGGCATGGAGAAACAACTCGTAACCAAGTTTGACGGTATTCGCTACTTCATGGAGCAAATATGGGTCCCTTTGCACGGTAACCTTAGAGAGCTTGTGTTGGACGAAGTGCACAAGTCTCTATACTCTGTTCATTTGGGTTCTGATAAGATGTAGTAGGATCTAAAAATTTATACTAGTGGCCGAACATAGCGACGTATGTGAGCAAAAGCTTGACTTGCATGAAAGTCAAGGTAGGTACCAAAAATTGTCTGGTTTGCTTTAGCAACCAGAACTACCTATGTGGAAATGGGAACATATTTCCATGGATTTCATCACTGGCTTGCCAAGAACTCAAAACAGAAATGATACCATATGGGTGATCTTTAATCGTCTGACAAAATCTACACACTTTCCTGCAATCAAGGAAACTGAAAAGTTTTCGCAACTTGCTAGTATTTACTTGAAGGAAATAGTTTCTAGGCACGGGGTGCCGACCTCTACCATTTCCGATCGCGATCCGTGTTTTGCGTTCGATTTGTGGTAAGCGATGCGCAAATCATTCGGCTCACGTCTAGACATGAGCACCGCTTATCACCCTCAAACGGATAGTCAAAGTGAACGAACCATTCAGAAGCTTGAAGACATGCTGCGAGCATGTGTGACCGATTCTGGTAAAGGTTGGGAAAGACATTTGCCTTTGGTAGAGTTTTCCTACAACAATAGTTACCACTCTAGCATTCAAGCAGCTCTGTTCGAGGTATTGTACGGACATAAATGTCTATCTCCTCTTTGTTGGGCTGAGGTGGGTGACAGCCAAATCAAGGGTCCAGAACTCGTACTCGAAACTTCTGAGAAGATTGTTCAAATCAGAAATCAAATGGCGGCAGCATGTGATCGCCAGAAAAGCGACGCCGACAAGCGTATGAAACCTTTAGAATTCACTGTGGGCGATTATGTTTTATTGAAAGTCTCACCCTGGATGGGTGTGGTTCGTTTTGGGAAACACGGCAAGCTCAATCCGCGTTATGTTGGGCCGTTTAAGATTTTGGAAAGAATCGGTAAGGTGGCCTATAGACTTAAGTTACCTGATGAACTTAGTAATGTTCACAACGTTTTTCACGTTTCCAATCTAAAGAATTTTTTGTCCGATGAAACACTTGTGGTTCCTTTCCAAGAAATGAAGATCGATGACAAGTTGCAATTTATCGAGAAACCCGTCGAAATCACGGACCGGGAAGTTAAGGTCCGTAAACACAGCCGTATACCCATTGTGAGAGTTCATTGGAACTCAAGACGTGGACCGGAGTTCACGTGGGAACGTGAGGATCAGATGATGCTTAAGTATCCTCACTTATTCAAAACTGCTGAACCTAACCCTGATGCAACTAGTGAATTTAGGGACAATATTCCCTTTCAAGTTGGGGATGATGTGGTACCCGAAGAAAAGCCACAGTCACCTTAACTTACCTTTTCACTTCTCTGTGACTACTTATTAAATTTCTGGATGAAATTTCTTTCAAGTTGGGGATGATGTAACAACCCGCAACTTAGGTTACTACTTTAACTTAACCATAGTTAATTTAGACATACACTCATAGCATTACATTTAACTAGGGTTAGTTAAATGAGTCTAGTTTGGTAATTCGGAGAATTACCGGAACACACACATAATGACTCTCAAACGTTTGTGAGTAACGCAAATAATAATTATAAACGGATGGTTTGTACGAAACTTGTGTGCTGCATCTCAAATACGTGAACTACATACTTTAATTGTAAATTACATGTCATTATGTGCTTCTTGTGTGAAAGTTGTATAGTTAGGGGGTGTTTAGAGTAGTTGTTAAACTATAATAAACTACTCCTAACCCTAAAACCACCCATAATCACTGTACGGCATTTCATTTCTCTATTTCATTTCTCTTATATCACTCTCCAATCCATTTTGGCTTTGCAAAACAACTCTCCATCCTCAATTTTGATCTTTCCAATTCTCCTAGAACAATCTCTATATCCATCTAAGGTATGTGCTTGTGTTATACTTTATTGATAACTTGTTCTTTTGATTCATACAAACCCTAGATGATCCAAACAATTGATTGTGTGTAATTGATCATGCCAAATGAATATGTATTTGTGTAGACTGAATGAATGTGTAGTGATTGTTTGATGTTAGTGTAATTATAGACATGATAGAACTATTAGATTGATTGATTTGATTTCTGACACTGCTGATTACTACGACTGGAGGTTTTTGGTTCGTGGAAACCTTAAAAATGGTATTTCTAATTGTCAGACTTTGTGAAGTCACAAATTCCGACCTTACAATGTCCGCATTTGTTAACTTATATGAGAGTCCGTATTTGTGGGATTATGATGTATGGTCTGCACTTATTTAAAGGGTCCGCATTTGTTAAGATTATGCATGTCCACATTTGTTAAGTATTATGGGTGTCCGCATATAATGGTCCGCATATAATGAGTCCGCACATAAGATTGTGTCAGCACTTCATGAGTCCGTACATAAGATCATAAGGTGTCTGCAATTGATGAGTTCGCACATAAGATTATAAGGTGTCCGCACTTGATGAGTCCGCACATAAGATTACAAGGTGTCCGCACTTGTTGATGCTCATGATGAGTCTGCACTTATGATTACATGGTGTCCACATTTATATGTTTGTGTATATACTCTGTACTTACAATATAATGGTCCATATATATATATATATCATGATAATGGTCAGAACTTGTTGAATTATATGGAGTCCACACTTGCATTGTACTAGGTCCGCCCTTGTTGATTGTGTAAGGATTTAATTGACATAGTTTATTTGCAAAAAGAAACCTAGATCACTAAACACTGAGTTATTTGGACACTTAGGGTATTGCAAAGACTCTACTCGTACACATACTTACATTTAACATACACTAGGTCACGTGTAACGGACCTAACACTGATTTAAGGCATAAGGATACGATATCATTTTCTGAGTAAACTAAGGTGAGTTCACTACTCTTTCACAAGCATGCGTCCTGGGGGGACAAACAAACTAATATTTCTTGGAGGAATACTTTTAAATGCATTGGTTTAATTTCGATGTTAGTTAATAAACTGAACTCTTTCATGAAAGTCCCTACTTACATACCGAACTAGTTGTCTGGGAGGCAACGGGGTATTAGTTGATAGTGCCATTAGACCTGACAAACCACACACTGTGCTGGGAGTCGGGCGTGAACTAGTGACCTTAAACACTTTGATCAATGATGATAGACATTGATGAGGGCACCAAAAACAGAACAGTTAATCAGTATCGAGTTTATTATTCGTAACATGTCTTTAAACTAAACACTTACATGATTTTCGTTAACCAAAACTGTGAACTCGCCAACTTTATGTTGACACACTTTTCTGCATTCTTGCAAGTCGTTATGGTCGTGTCGCTTATTGAAACGCTTAACATTATGTGATGCTTTACAAACAATTTATTTTCGAGTATTTAAACAATTATAAATTTGCATCCACTGAATGTATAATGTGTTTAAGTTGAAATTCACTTTTCCTGTTGAATGAGGTTTAAGTTTATTATTTTACTGTTAGTTCAATGTGATTAGTGACTAGATCCGGGTACGTCACACGCCTCGTGGTGAGATCCGCATGTGGTATTCTGGGGGCGTGAGAACGTATATGTCTTCTAAGTTGCATTGACATTAAGGTTTTTTTTATATATAAAGTGGCACTGTTTACGTTTTTTTATTTCACTAATATAACTAGGTTTATCACCGTCGCTGCGTTGCGACGAACTTCTTTTGTTATTTAGTCTGTGTTTACATGTGTTTTGAAATCACTACAAGCGCGTTGCGCATGGAACCGCGGATAAGAATAAAAAGAAAATGTAGAAAAAACACGAAAAGATAACCGAAAGAAAATCAAAAAAACGTTTTATGGTAATGATATTATTCGTATGAAACCCGTGTTCAGAAATGAGCAAATGGTATTGGGTACCGGTATCGAATTTCCCGAACCGAAAGTACCAATTCGGTACCAACCTTTGGTGTTCCTGGTACTGATTAGACACTGGTTTTTACCTTCATATACCGGTACCATAACCGGGTTTTTCGGTACTAGTACCGCTTCGGTATCGATTGGCACAGAGCTCATCCCTACCCCTAAACCTAAAAAAAATGAAATCAATAAAAGTTGAAGAAAACAACAACAACAACCATACCTAGTAAATCCCACAAATAGCAGAACTATTGGTAGGGTCTGGGGGAGGTGGATGTAGGCAAACCTTTCCTCTATCTTACGAATAGAGATGTTGCTTCCTAAGAGACCCCCGGCTCCAAAACAACCAACAGGTAGATAGATGCAAGATGGATAAGTAAATAGCGTAGCAATAGTCAGATAGATCATCAGCAAGCACACATAGGCATAGATACAAGAAAATCATCATATGTTGGCCTACCTAAAGTGTAGAAGAAATCTAACACCCCTTCCCAAGGAAAAGCTATGGCACGTCTATACCCTCATCTACAAGTCCTTAACCTTAATCCTACGTCTCCACGAACTCCTATCCTGAACCATGTCCTCAGAGAGGTGCAACTCTACCAAATCTTGCCTAAGTCTTTCATCCCAAGTCAACTTGGGCCTGCCTCTACTCCTCCTTCCTTCCACTGTTATGGTTTCCACTACTCTAACTGGTTCTGTCAACTGCCTCCTCTTCACATGCCCAAACCATCTTAATCTCCCCTCTTTTAACTTGTCTAATATACTAGCTACTCCTAGCCAATCCCTAAAATCCTCGCTTCTTATTCGGTCTAACCTCATGTGGCCACTCATCCACCTCAACATCCTCATCTCCGCTACCTCCATCTTGCGCGCTTGTGTTTTCTTGATGGCCCAACAATCTGTCCCGTATAACATAGCCGGTCTAACTGCTATCCTATAAAATTTCCCCTTCAATTTTGTTGGGACCTCCTATCACACAATATCCCAGTGGCTGCTCTCCACTTACACCAGCCAACCTGGATGCGGTGAGATACATCACTATCTATCTCCCCATCCCTTTACACAAACGATCCTAAGTACTTGAACTTAGTCATTTATGGGACACTTGACCCTCAATGGTAATCTGAGTGTCCTTGTTGTCACCTGCACCGCTAAAATTACAATAAAGTTATTCAGTCTTAGACCGACTAATCCTTAAACCATTTCCTTCTAACGCTGCTCTCCATACCTCTAGCCTGGCATTTAGGGTTTATCTAGTTTCAGCCACTAGCACTATATCGTCCGCAAAAAGCATGCACCACGGAACTGTCTCTTGAATAGACTTAGACAACTCATCTAAGACAACCGCAAAAAGAAATAGACTCAACGCAGATCCTTGGTGGAGTCCTACTTCCACGGGGAAAGACTCTGTATCTCCTACAGGCGCACGAACCCTAGTCACAGTCCTATCATACATATCCCTAAATAAGTCTATATACTTCCCAAGAACTCCCCTACACTCCAAGCTTTCCCAAATCAGTCTACGTGGCACACTGTCATTTTCCTTTTCAAGGTCAATGAATACCATATGTAGATCTCTCTTTTTCTACTTGTACTTTTCCATTAATCTTCGTAGAATATGAATCGCTTCTGTGGTTGAGTGCCCTAGCATGAAACCAAACAGGTTTCCCGTAACCTGAGTTTCTCTTCTAATCCTAGTCTCAATTACATGCTCTTAAAGTTTCATAGTGTGGCTTAGTAGCTTAATCCCTCTGTAGTTCCCACAACACTAGACATCTCCTTTATTCTTATACAAGGGCACTACATCACTGCTCCTCCACTGCTCCGGGATTTTTCCCGATTTGAAAATAAGATTAAACAACTAGCT
The DNA here is from genome assembly GCA_030545235.1 of Helianthus tuberosus. Lineage (NCBI taxonomy): Eukaryota > Viridiplantae > Streptophyta > Magnoliopsida > Asterales > Asteraceae > Helianthus > Helianthus tuberosus. The sequence continues at coordinate 22,109,518 of CM060375.1, read as the reverse complement.
AGCCATCGAACTCCATCCTCTCTCAAACACTTCCATATCTCTATCGGTATGTTGTTAGGACCAACTGCCTTAGCCCTTCCCATCTTCTTGAGTGCTGTCCTTACTTCTCCCATTGTAATACTAAATCAACAAAAAAAGTTGTACGATACTGTTATTGTTCGTATGGTACCCGTGATCAGGAATGAGCAAATGATACCGGATAGCAGTACCGAATTTCCCGAACTAAAAGAATTTCAATATTAATTCGGTTACGACTTTTGGCCTTTTTTTGTACCAGGCTGGTGTCGGTTTTTACCTTCATGTACCGATACCGAACATGACCGTACCAGAAAAAAAAACAATAAAAAAAAGTTGCCTCGTGGCAACTTCTTAATGGACCAAGCACTATTAATTAGCTTGATTTTTTATATATTTAATTGATAATTATAATGATAATAAAAATATTTCGTAAAATTTCGAATATACCATTGGCGTGTTCTTATTCTTTATCTATAGTTGGATAAAAGTCTAATATAAACGGGTTCAACATAGTTATTTTTTTGTTCTTTACTGTGATGAGCGTAACCAATACTGTCTAAACATCATCAGGACTAGTACATTCTTTGTTCTTATGGTTTTCTCTGCGTATTGCAATACATAGAGTATTTTTGTATTATAAGTGTTTTGGTCAAAAATTACCTAAGCAATTTAGTGATCAAATTAGTTAAGTGAGGTAGTGTGCTAGAAATATGTGTGAAAAATATGCTTGTTGAGTTATTTAGAGAATCAGTATTCAGGATACGGCTCAGGATATTGAGCTGTATCTACGATCAAACTATGAGCAAAAGTAAAGTAAACGACACGAGATGTACGAGGAAAGCCCTTGATCACTCTAGATCGCCGGCATAAAACCTCGGGAGCTGACAATCACAGCTGCCTTGTTCTTCTTATTACTTCGAACGTCAGGATACAGTGCAGGATGTGGTGCGGATCGACTATGTGTTACAATGAAATTTGAATACAAGTGTTTGAGTGTGGTGTTTGCAATGAGCTAGAGAGTGAAAGTGTTCGAGAGTGTTAGTGAAAATTGTGTGCCTTAAACTGATCCGCCCCCATCTATTTATAGTAAAGATAATATAACAAACTATCCTAAACTTCCGGGATCCACCGAATATTCCTTAATCGAACGTTGTAGACCTGGTCTTTCGGGTTCAACGTCTCTCCTTCAACAAACACGTCCGAGTCTTGAGGAGAAGAAGTCCACTTGACCGTTAGCAAGTCTCAGCCTTTAACCTGCATGTGTTTAATTCAATAAACCTCAGGATATCGCCCAAGATGTTAGCAATATCCTCTTCAAGCATCGTGGTCACAAATAAACAAATAAAGGCAGGATATTGGTCAGGATATGTATGCTTAGAAAATGACCCATAACAATTTTCCCCAAATATATCGGTTGGTATACCAATCCAACGGATATATTTCGAAAACCTTATCCCTTAACTCAAGGCATTTAAAACAAAACGACGGTCAAGATCACATCGTAACTCCCAACGCGCTTTTTGCTCAATGGAGATCCACAATGCCCCTATATCTTCTCTTTTCTTGTTTGAAAAGCAGATATCTTCAACAGAACCTTCACGTAATTCTCCATTTCTGATTTACTTTCTATCAATTTGCATCGCCTTACTCGCAATGGATGCCGAGACCTTCACCCAGCAGAATCTCCTTAAAAATACCGAAAAGGAGATATGTGCTTTTGACAACGCAGACATTGCAGCTTTAAGAGCCTCCGACGCTTTCCCTGATAACACGGTCTTCAGACCATTCGATCGGTCAATCCGATCGGATGTTTCTTCCACCGAATGGGTTTGTTTTCCAGCATATCCCTTTTCGCTAGGTCTTCGATACCCTTTTCCTGAATTCATGATGCAATTCTTTCGAACCACCGGTATCTCTTTTGCTCAAACCATGCCCATGGTTTGGAGAGTACTAATTGTACTTAATCAAATCAAAAACCTCCATTGTTCCGACCTCCGCATCGAGGATTTGCCTATCGCTTATCGCCTCCGATCCCATGGCTCTTGCCGGTTCTTGCTTTTTTCGACCTCCAGCAAACCCCTAATTCTCAAAGCCACCAAAAACGAAGACGGATGGCAACGCAAATTCTTCTTTGTCAAACGAGACTCCATTGCTGAGGGTGCAAACCTTCCGGTGGAGTGGTTAACCACCGGTAGGATCATAAATATTCTCATAGACCATTTAATTCTTATCTTCTATTAATATCCTTCTTTTCGGTTTTTATGCAGTGAACTTCAAGGAAGTCGCTCCCCCTACCGCCGAGTCAGAAGAGAGAATCAATACTGTTTTCCAGTTACCTGCAATAGACAGGACTTTCACCACACACGTCCCGAGTTCCAGTCAATACTCGTCATCCGAAATGTCTGGTAAGGATTACTTTCAAAATAATTAGTCAAAACAGTATAATAATGAAGTGAAGAGTAAAACTTTTCCCTTTATGAAGCACCGGCCAAGATCCCTGAAGTCTTTGACCTCGACGAATTGGACAGTTATTCCGACCAGATCCAGGTCAAGAAAGAACCTAGCCCCAAGACCACAGCCACATCCAAACCCAGCAGCTCCAAAGCCATCATTATCCCCAAACCTTCACCGGCTACCAAGCCCCGGAGTTCAAGTTCCCGCAAAAGGAAAGAGCCTGACTCCCCTGTCATCTCCGACACATTTCCTTATGAGAAACATGGGTTCATTGAAGCCAGCGGGTTTATGACTTCCTTTCTCAACCAGGTTAGTTTTCTCATATCATATCCTGCGGCTTACATTATTTTCAAAGATTTATCAATATCAATACCTGTCCTTTTACCTTTGTAGGGTCTTGAACGTTTGGTTAACCTATATCAAGAATCCTGCAGGCTCAATAAGACGCTTGAAACCAAGCTAAAGGAAGCTGAAACCACAATCTCCGATCAAGACATGATTGCAGCCGTCAAATCTCGTCACTACGAGCAGAAATTTAAAGCCATGACTCAAGAACACCAAACTGCTCTCAACAAAGCTGCTCTTCAAGCCCAGACCGATCTTGAGGCTGCCCACGTGCAATACGAACGAGATATGGTCAGCTACCGGGAAAGCCTCAAGAGTTCCGTCGTCATTTCTCTCCTTCAAGCCAGGTTGAAGATGGCCCACGAAGCCAAATCATTAGGCTTCGAATGCCCTTCTTGGGATGTTGGTGCCTGGGAGACCAAGCTAAAGAACCTCGGCGGCGTTTCTTTCAAATCAGCTGTTGAAGAATCTTCCAAAGCGGCTGAGAAAACAACCGATCCCAAGACGGATGCTGCTGAAACCACTATGGACGAAGAAGGCACTACCCCTAGATCTTATTTCCTTTAAATTATTCGAACAATTTTATTTTTTTACGAACAATTTTTATTTCCGTATCGAAACAATTTGATAGCCGAAGGTGGATGGGTCCTGGGTTTCAGGATGAAACCTTCGGTTATCCACCAGTATTGATTGCTTCAAGAATAATTTCGTCTTTTTATTTTTCTTGCCATTATCTTCCGTTTTTCCTAAGTATAATTCTTAGCCTTGAAAAAAACTTTATATTGTTATCTTATGAAAATATCCTGATCAGTATACTCAGTAATATGTTACAAAAACTTATTTATTAGATAGGACTCCCAAATGCTCGTCCAACTTTGCAGATAGTTTTTGAAAAACAACCTTTTTTTCCAAAACCAGTTTATGATAATACTTAAATGATCAAAGTTCCAAACTAATACTAGTTTCAAACACCTTAATCAAATATCCTGAAAAGGACTTTGAGAATATATCAGGATACTTAACCTTTTATAAAACATAGTGTTACTAAAAACTTAGGCGATTTTTACAAAGGAAAGATCATACCAGAAATAGGGTATAAACCTATTACCCAACTTCAATCCCTTTGCAACTCTTCCAATGAAGATGTCCCCTGTGCGAGGTACTTAGTGCATTAGTTCCGAGCCTCATCCTTTTAGCTCTACATCACCACCTTGGTAGGAATGTCCCCTGTGTACAATCTTTTCAAATACTTTAGAAATCTTCTGAATGTCAGTTTCCATTGTATAGGCAATTTTTATGTCCCAAGGGCAAAACCCAAGGATGTACTGGAGATAAATCCCTTGTATCCTGGGGAAAATCCCAAATTTTCATGCGCTACGGGCGGGAGTGTATAAACTCCAAGACTTAGAAAGGTGAAAACCTTTAAACCTTAGAGAGTATGAAAATACCCTTTCGTGAGAGAGGGTGATCAATCCTCATATACCTTTAGGATTCAGGATATAGCCAACAGTAACGAAATTGTCAGCCACTTTTACATGGACTGGTCCCGCCACCTTGAACTATCCCTAAATAACTTGCGCTCTAGGCGGGGTGTTTAAACCCAATTCGGAAGAAAGGTGAATACCTTTAAACCCGTGAAGGGATCAGGATCCCTTGTACGTGAGAGAGGGGGCCAATCCTCTAATCTTCTGAAGTATCCTAAGTGAGCATCCCGGAGCTATATCCCAAAGCATATACTGCAAAACATCCTTACACTAAGGTGGGTGTTAGCTTGGCTAACACCCCTCTGATGCTTAAGTCAGTATTGATTTACAAAGAACAAATTAAACCAAACATATTTAAAAAAGGTAGAATTCATACCATCCTGAGTTAAAAATTAAATTCTAAACTCACTTGAAATAGAGCTTAAGGTGTATAGCATTCCAAGATCTCGGTAGCATATCCCCCTCCATATTCTTAAGTCTGTATGCTCCTTTTCCTGCTTCTGATTCAACTTCATATGGTCCTTCCCATTTTGGGGCTAACTTGCCATCGGCAGGATTAGTAGTATTCTGAAAAGCCTTTCTTAACACCCAATCTCCAACCTTAAATCTTCTGGTCCTAATATTCTTGTTATATGCCCTGGATATTCTCTGCTGATATGCTGCCATCCTTAGCCTTGCCGCGTCTCTCTTCTCATCTATAGTGTCTAAATCCTGACTCAAGGCTTCAGGATTCTGCTCAGGATCAGTTAGGGTAGATCTTGCAGTAGGTATTGTCATTTACGTTGGAATCATTGCTTCTGCTCCAAATACCAAGGAAAACGGGGTTTGGCCTGTTGCATTCTTTACCGTTGTCCTATCAGCCCACAAAACAAAGGGTAATTCTTCTGCCCATCTTCCTTTTTTGGCTCCAAGCCTTTTCTTTAAGTTATTGACAATTATCTTGTTTGAGGATTCTGCTTGTCCATTTGCTTGAGGATGTACTGGAGTAGATGTTATCATTTTGATTCCCCAACTCTTGCAAAAGTCAGTAGTTCTCTTACTTATAAATTGAGAACCATTGTCACAGATTATCTCGGCTGGTACTCCGAATCTGGTCAGGATATTCCTCTTTATGAAGGATACTACTTCTTGATCTCTCACTTGAACAAATGCTTCTGCTTCAACCCACTTAGAGAAATAATCCATCATTGCTAGCATAAAGACTTTTCCTCCCGGAGCTTTTGGTAGCTTTCCCACTATATCCATACCCCACTTCATAAACGGCCAAGGGGAAACAATAGGATATAATGGTTCAGCAGGTTGATGCAGTATGTTACTATGTCTTTGACATGCGTCACATCTTCGAGCATATTCTGCTGCATCTTTTCTCATTGTTGGCCAATAATATCCTGTCCTTAACACTTTCGAAAATAACGACCTGCCCCCAGTATGGTTACCACAATCCCCTTCATGTATATCCTGAAGTAGTTCTTTGGCTTCAGGATCCTCCAAGCACCTCAAATACGGTCCTGCAAGAGATTTCTTGTATAAAATATTATTTATAATAGTGAATCGTGATACCTTCATCCTAAATGTCTTAGGATTTTCATTTCCAGGGATGTGTCCTTCTTTGAGATATCTCATGATTGGAGCCGTCCATGATTTAGGATCCTCTTCAGGATGCTCTGCTCCAGGATCCTGAATACCCGCTACTTCTTTATCCTGAGGATTCGTTGCAGGATATAAGACATGTAATATTGGTATTTGGGTCCCTTCAGGTATCCTGATCGATGATCCCAAATTTGCTAAGGCATCCGCTTCAGCATTATCCTCCCTTGGTACCTGTTCAAGTATAAAAACATCGAAATATCCTGCTAATTTTTTGAGAATATCGAGATATTCGATTAATTTCTCACCCTTAACTACATAGGATCCATTAAAATGGTTAGTAACTAACAAAGAGTCAACATATACTTGCAAATTTTTGATACTCATGCTCTTAGCCAACTCTAATCCTGCAATTAAAGCCTCATATTCTGCTTCATTATTAGTAGCAGGAAATTCACATCTAATAGCCTAGGGTAATATGTCCCCCTGTGGCGATTTTAGTAGTATTCCTAATCCTACTCCTCTTACATTAGATGCACCGTCAGTATATAATGTCCAGGATCCTGAGGATTCTCCTAACTGTTGAACTTCTAGGTCTACCTCGTCCTGAATATCACTACCAAAGTCAGCCACAAAGTCAGCTAAAGCCTGAGATTTTATGGCATTTCTAGGTTCATATACTAAATCATAAGCACTTAACTTTACTGACCACTTGGCCATCCTGCCTGACATCTCTGGTTTCCTAAGTACATTTTTAACAGGATAATTTGTTTTAACATGAATCCTATGTGTCTCAAAGTAATGTCTAAGTTTCGTTGATGCCATGACTAATGCTAGTATCAATTTTTCTAAATGAGAGTACCTAGTTTCAGCATCTAACAAACTTTTACTAACATAATAAACAGGATATTGCTGACCTTCATGGTCTTTTATAAGAACGGCACTTACAGCATTCCCTGATACAGCAAGGTATAGGGATAGTGGTTCACCATTTTCAGGCTTCATCAATAAAGGTGCGGTTGAGAGATATCGTTTCAAATCCTGCAAGGCTGCTTCATGCTTCTCCCCCCATTCGAATCTTTTGTTCTTCTTCAGGATATCATAAAAATCTTTGCACTTCTCTGAGGATCTCGAGATAAACTTGTTTAAAGCTGCTACTCGGCCTGTCAATCTTTGTACGTCCTTCATATTCGAGGGTGATTTTATATCCAGGATAGCTTTGATCTGCTCCAAGCTTGCTTCTATCCCCCTTTTTGTCACCATATATCCAAGAAACTTTCCTGCCCCCACTCCGAAATGGCATTTAGCAGGATTCAGCTTCATGTTATACTGATCCAAGATATCAAACACTCCTTTAATATCCTGGAGGTGATCCTGAGCTTTCCTTGATTTTACCACCATATCGTCGATGTACACCTCCATGGTGTCCCCCAGTTTGTCTTTGAACATCATGTTTACCAATCTTTGGTATGTTGCACCTGCATTTTTCAAACCAAAAGGCATAGCTGTATAACAATAAATACCTGTTGGTGTCATGAAAGCAGTATCCTCCTGGTCAGAAGGCTCCATTTGGATCTGTTGAAATCCTGAGGATGCATCCATGAAGGTCAGCATTTCATGCCCGGCAGTGGCATCTACCATTGCATCAATGTGGGGAAGAGGAAATGGGTCTTTAGGACAAGCTTTGTTCAAGTGTGTGTAGTCCACACAAACTCTCCATTTCCCATTTTTCTTCTGTACTACAACCATGTTAGCTAGCCACCTTGGAAACTTGACTTCTCTGATCATCCTGGACTTCAACAACCTTTCAACTTCCTCTTGGATAATCGTATTCCGCTCAGGAGCAAATTTTCTTCTTTTTTGTTGAACATGCTTGAATGATTTGTCAATTCCAAGCTTGTGAGTGATGACGCCCTTGATATGCCTGTCATATCCTCATGCTTCCATGCAAAACGTTGACATCCTGCATTTCAAAAAGTTAATTAACTGTTCTTCAATATCCTGAGGGATATTGGTCCCTACGAGCACCGAAATATCAGGATTATCCTGGTCCAGGATAATTTTCTTCACATCCTGCTCCGGATCCTCCACGATATCATGGGCCCGCGTCTTTAATTGCTATGCTGCACTAGGTTTGGTTGAGGATTTCATCGAGGATGAGTAGCATTCTTTCGCCTCCTGCTGATCACTATCAACTTTAACAACTCCCCAAGGGGTAGGTATCTTGATGCATTGGTGATATGTTGATGGCATAGCCTTCATATCGTGAATCCACGGTCTTCCCAATATGATGTTATAGCAGGATAGAGAATCCATCACACAGAAACGTTGTATTGAGTTGACTCCTTCAACGTATACTGGCAACTTTATCTCTCCCACTGTGTTTCTAGCCTCTCCACTGAACCCAACAAGCACGGTAGACTTTGAAGTGATATCCATTGGAGATACATTCATTCTCTTCAGAGTTTCAAGTTGGATTATGTTGACGGAGCTGCCATTATCAACCAATATCCTGCGTACAAAATGGTTAGCCACATATAACGTTATTACCAGAGCATCATGGTGAGGATCCTGGACAGTATCCCTGTCATCAGCATCAAAAGTGATCACTTTGTCAGTTGTGAGGGTAGTCATCCTGACAGGTTTGTCTCCCCTTTCGGTCTTAGCTTCTTTCGCATGTCTCTTTGCTGCCGAATACGAAGTTCCACAAATGTCGAATCCTCCCGAAATGAAGTTGATTATCTTGGCATCCGCGGGAGGTGATGCTACTCGCTCAGGATCCTTCTCAGTATCCTGACCCTTATTCTTCTTTCTTCCTAAGAGATCTTTCAGATATCCCTTGCTTAGAAGATAGCTTATTTCTTTCCTTAGGGCAATGCAATCCTCAGTCACATGTCCGAAATCTTCGTGGAAAGCACACCATTTTGACTTATTTTCCAGTCAGCCTTTTGTTGATTCTTTCTAGGCCACCAAGCCTTGTCTCCTAGACCCTGCATGGCATACATCAATTCAGGAATGTTAACAGAAAAGCAATATTCGGACAACTCAGGATACTCTTCAGGATCCTCATCTTCGACAGCATTCACTCTTTTGTTTTCATTTCTGCCATACGGCTTAGACCGATATGACTTGAATGAGGATTCTGACTTCCTGTTAGTTGACTCATAAGTGTTGGATGAGTTCATCCTTTCTTGCATCTTCCTGTCATCTTCCAGACGGATATATCTCAAAGCCCTGTTACGAGCTTCGTCGAGATTCCTGCAGGGATTCATTACAAGATCCTGATAAAACTGAGAATCCTTTTGTAATCCCATCTTAAAAGCTTGCACAGCTGTTGCAACATCAAGATGTGGGATATCCAAGGATTCTCGACTGAATTTGTTCACATAATCCCTCAAGGATTCCTGAGGCCCTTGAGTTATCCTGTAAAGATCACTGGTTAGTTTCTCAAAACTCCGACTACAAGAAAATTGACTGTTAAATAAATTAACCAAATGAGTAAACGAAGTAATTGAGTGAGGAGGAACGTTTAACAGCCATTTTAAGGCTGATCCTGTTAGAGTAGAACCATATCCCTTGCACAAGCACGCTTCCTTGAGCTCCGGAGGAATAGGGTTAATCTCCATTCTTTCCCTATACTGAGCAATATGCTCCTCAGGATTCGTAGTCCCATCATAAAGCTTCATGTTGGGGGTTTGGAATCTCTTTGGGATCTCAGCATCACAGATAGGATATGCAAAACGAGATATCTTGTGGCTGTCTTGGAACACTTCCGGGATCGGCTGGACCACCCCAGGTACACTAGATATCATGTCCTTCAACTTCTAAAGTTCCCTAGTAAGTGCTGATGTTACACCTGTATCCTGCAAAGATCCACTATTGTTAGTAGCATGAGTATTATTATTATTTGACACGTTACCCGTTGGAGGATTTTGCCCATATCCCGAAGCATATCCTGAGCTCCTCATGGTTGACATCCTGACCGAGGAGGGTATTTCAGGAGTATGATTCTGAGGAAGGCTGGGCACAATATTCCCCCTATTATCCTCAGTATACACCGCTGAACTGAAGTTCAACGTTCTGGGATGTAATGGAGTGACGTTATCCTCAGCAGATCTGCTCGAGCCAGACTTCAGGAGTTGTATTTCCCTTAAAAGCATTTGGTTCGTTTCTTGTTGCTGCCTCATCTGTTCCTGCACACTTCCAAATAAGGTTAAAATTTCATCGTTAGAAGCTAAAACAGGAGCAGATTCTTGAACACTGCGGGTAGGGATAATATCCTGAGGTCGTGAAGAGGCTGGCATCCTTGGAGGAGGTGGTGGAAGCACCGAACCGGTAGTAGCAGAAGCCATAGCAGACACAGTGGAGGAGCTCATGTTTGATCTTGAGGCCATTACGGACAATGTGGCAAAAAGTTTTGAAAATAGAAAGCCGATTAGCGATTTCACAAAAAATTTTAGTAAAGAGAGCACCACTTGCCCCACGGTGGGCGCCAAATTGTTTTGGTCAAAAATTACCTAACCAATTTAGTGATCAAATTAGTTAAGTGAGGTAGTGTGCTAGAAATATGTGTGAAAAATATGCTTGTTGAGTTATTTAGAGAATCAGTATTCAGGATACGGCTCAGGATATTGAGCTGTATCTACGATCAAACTATGAGCAAAAGTAAAGTAAACGACACGAGATGTACGAGGAAAGCCCTTGATCACTCTAGATCGCCGGCATAAAACCTCGGGAGCTGACAATCGCAGCTGCCTTGTTCTTCTTATTACTTCGAACGTCAGGATACAGTGCAGGATGTGGTGCGGATCGACTATGTGTTACAATGAAATTTGAATACAAGTGTTTGAGTGTGGTGTTTGCAATGAGCTAGAGAGTGAAAGTGTTATGAGTGTTAGTGAAAATTGTGTGCCTTAAACTGATCCGCCCCCATCTATTTATAGTAAAGATAATATAACAAACTATCCTAAACTTCCGGGATCCACCGAATATTCCTTAATCAAACGTTGTAGACCTGGTCTTTCGGGTTCAACGTCTCTCCTTCAACAAACACGTCCGAGTCTTGAGGAGAAGAAGTCCACTTGACCGTTAGCAAGTCTCAGCCTTTAACCTGCACGTGGTTAATTCAATAAACCTCAGGATATCGCCCAAGATGTTAGCAATATCCTCTTCCAGCATCCTGGTCACAAATAAACAAATAAAGGCAGGATATTGGTCAGGATATGTATGCTTAGAAAATGACCCATAACAATAAGCAATACGAATGTCTGATACCAGCTGAACAACATCGGTACCTGTATCAATATTCGTTCTTTGGTTATAGACAGATGTAAAACGTGTGTCGAGATCGTCTTGGATATATATTCTTTTGGTTGTTGTTCCAAGTATCGAAATCGTACCGGTTGCAATAATCGAAAAAAAGATCATAATAATAATAACTAGTGTATTTATATCTTATGTATAAAACTAGAAGATACATAACAACAACAACAACAACAACAACAACAACAACAACAACAACAACAACAACAACAACAACAACAACAACAACAACAACAACAACAACAATAATAATAATAATAATAATAATTGTATTATTGCATTGACTTGAAGTGAGAAAAGTAAAAAAGGTATGAATCTTTCCTTTGACAGGCAAATTGTAAAAATTGAATGGCTTAGATTTTATCTCTTCACCACTTGCATGAATTATTTCATGCAAGATTTCACTTTGACCAACACAGTAAATAATTGAATATATTTTTTTGACAATTATTTCACTTCCCTCTAGAAATAGAGGCTTCAATTGTTAAAAATCATTCTCAACTTCCTTCACAAATTATCTTATTTTCCATCACATCCGATAAGAAAAACCCGGTTCCCATAACCGTAACCGAAACCAAACACCATACCGACACCACTTTTCATTCACCATTATGCCTACCAAACCAGTTAGTTATCCCTACTAAACTATTCGAAGCTTTAACCACGAAAAACGTACCAACCGAAACCATTTTAGGTGAAGAAATACCAGCACCAATGATCATCACGAATTTTCCGACGACGTCTCTCGTAATCGAAAAGCATTTTTGACCAAGGTAACTATAAAATAAATCTTTATTTTTGAATCCTTAAGGTTAATCTATAATGAAAATGGAATATAGAATTGATTATGTAAATGTTAGTTTTGGATAAAAGATGATGAAGAAGAAGATAAACTAGTGAACCGAGTAAATAAAATAATTAATGAATCTAATTGTTCACAAGGGCTCAGGTAGCCTAGTTGGATCAGATTCTTATTTACAACCCAGAGGTCATGAGTTCGAATCCTGCTGGAGATATATTTTTTATCAGTTTCTGTTCCAACACCCTTTTTCGTAAAAACATAAAACTTCCTATTAAATGCATCAGATTTCTTATATAAAACATCATATTCCATAAATCAAACATAAATTACTAAGTGGTCCACTGCTTAACACTCTAACTTATAACCTAGAGTTCTTGGGTTCGAATCATGCGAGTGACAATCCTTTAAATATATCAGATTTATATTTAAACACATCAGATTTGTCTTTAAACACATCAAATTTCAAAATATATATCAAAATATGTTGTAGTCCAATTTGTTAAGCCTTGAGACTTAGAAACTAGAGGTCTGTGTTCAAACCTTGCTGGTGACATTATTTTTATCACTTTTCTGATTTATGGATCAGAATTCTTATTTAAATAATTAGATTTTGTAAAATAAACAAAAATGATTAAGTGACTCACTGGTTAAGCATTTTGACTTATAACCTTTTTAATTAACTTCTGTTTTATTTAAATCTATATTTAACGTTTATTTACTTATTTTATTACTATCATGGTTGCAAAAGTCGCTAGACGTTCCCTAGTCGGTCGACCAGGGAGTTGAGAGTACTCGCCTAGGTGGAGAGTACTCGGGGAGTACTCAGACATGTTAAACTATAAAGAAATTAGTTTTCGGAAATTAAATATATGTCAAATAACATAAATTTACTAATATTTATAACAAATACGTGAAAATGATATTCATTCTTTAATATGACAGACATATAAATTATGTTTTTTTTTTTAAGTCAAACTCTGCCCAAGTTGAGCTACTAGATCTGATTCTAACCAAGATTGACCGCATTTGATCGATTCCGAGGAATTAGGCGGAGTTGAAGAAAGTCGCCTCGGCAGCCTACCTTGTAGCGTCTACTCGGCCTTAGAGACCTTGTTTTACAACCATGATTACTATTAGATAACTAAAAATAACATTATGTTTCATTAGTAAATACAAATATAAATGTATATATATATATATATATATATATATAGATAACAATTATTTCTTTAATCTAAGCAAAACTAATATATATAGGGGAAGTTTCATTTGAGAAGAAAATTTAATTGAGAAGAAAAAGAACAAAGGGTACAATTGTAAAATATCAACTAGTTATTCTTTCATCTCATTTATTAGAGTCTTTAAGTAATTAATTAGTCTTAAAGACTATTATTCTCTACACTAATTTTCATTGCCTACACACATAAAAAGTTATCCTACACATTTCGAAATTTATCCTACACATACGTAAATTTAACCTATACAACTCGTAATTTATCCTACACACCTAGTAATTTATCCTACACTCTAAACTATTTTTTTATTTTTTGAAAAAATATATATTTTGAAAATAAGTTACAAATTTAATGTAGTTAGCTATTAAAAAGAAAGACTAGAAATTAATGATCTATGTAAGTTTATAAATATACCCTTACATTAAAATTAAATGCAAATATAAAATGATGTAAAATGAAACATTCTTATTGGTTGAAATTTATTTCTTTTTTGTTCTTACAAAAAAGTTCTTCTCATTTGAACCTCCACTATATATATATATATATATATATACACACACACAATTGATTTCTTAAACAAACTTGAGCATTTAAACTAGACATGGATTAATCAAGATCTCTAAATAAACAAAATATATATACTTTATATATACGAACACAACCTTATAAATATATGGGCATGATGTAGGTTAATACAAAAACACTTAAACAAGACTATTATTTATAAGACAATAAATAAAGAAACAAGTTACGGCTCCTTATCCCTTTTCCCATTTTTGTTATCTTGTTTAGTTGTTTATAAACAACGTTGATTATTGTTTTGTTTTGGAACTCCTAACGTCTTTGGAATATCGATCCATTTCCTTTTCAGATTTTAGATTTGACTTGATATCACGCGATAGGATTATGATTATATTGTACTCACTATCGCATGTTCTGGTACCGATTATATGGTTACTGTTTGTTGTTAAACTGGATTAATGTTTCTGACTGACTGCGCTATGTTACCCTGAGTTCTACGCTTCTCGTAGAGTGTCCCACATGCACGTTATTGAGGCACCAATAACGTGTGCTCCTTCTGTGACGGAGAGATTCGTTCACGGCGTCCCTAGGTACAAGTATGGTACATAGCTACTTGGAGCCGTATGGATCGATCATAGGATTACTGTAGGTATATGGTTTGTGTGTGCCTTCACCCATCATACTTTACTGTTTGGGTTAAGGGTACATCCATATGATACACTTTAATTGTTGACTTGTTTTATATTGTATCATATTACTGTCACCGTTATTGCTACTGTTACTGTTACCGTTATTGTTATTGTTGTTAGAGAAAAATGCCCGGATAGTCCCTGTGGTTTCGCCTTTTTTCACCTATAGTCCCTATCTTTCTAAAACTACTTGAATAGTCCCCAAATTTTCGATTTTTGTTCTCGGATAGTCCCTGGGTCTAACTTCAGTTACTTTTCTCTGTTAAGTGGGTGTTGAAATGACCAAAATGCCCTTTCCTTAAAAGGCCAAACCATAGGGACTATCCGGGCATCTTCTTCATTTTTATTTATAAAACCCCACCACCACACTTCATCTTCAACCTCCACCCACCATCACCCTCCTCCACCCTCCATCATCACTGCCACAACCAGATTTGAGCAGAGGGATGCCGGTGGTGAGAAACCCTAAACTTTTACCATCAACCACCACCACTCCCACCTCCGGCTACTGCTAATCGACCACCATCACCATCCCACCGCCACCACCTGCTATCACCACCATCACCATCAAACGAATAAGTCACCTGATCTCATCCAACGACTTTTTCCAAAAAAGGAGTTTTCCAATGTACCCCACCGTCGCCATAATCATCCAAGTCCTTGGCTCAAAACCCTAAGAGACCTTCACTGTTGAAACCCTAGGCTCCCGAATCGAACAGAAATGTATTGCTGTTACTTCAAATTGATAAAGGGCTTCTGTTCTACGAATTGAAACAAGTCAAAAGCATACAAAAATGGTACTGATTGTGTGGAGAATGGCAGGAAAAAGACGAGGTCGGAGTCCACAGTTTTCCGGCGAAGCTTGCTTAATCACAAGAGTGATTTCAGTGGTAAGCTTGAGGGTGTGTGGTTGTACGAAGAAACTTTAAAGAGTGGTTCAAGTTGTCCCTTTTATACATGTTTGTTGCTTGATCAGGCGGTGGTAGGGTTATGGTGGTGGTGGCGGCTGAGGTAGGGTTGTGGTGGTGGTGGTTGAGGTGAGAGAGAGGGAGAAGAGAAGGTGGTGGTTGGATGCAGTTGGTGCAAGGTGGTGATGGTGGTTGGGTGACAGGCGGTCTACGGTGATGGTGGTGGCGGCTGAGGTTTTGAAGTGGTTGATTTTTTGGGTTTCACTCAGCAGCGACAGGTGTAGTTCACTGTTGCGGTTTGTCGCCGGTGGTGAACATTGCGGTGGTGAGAAGGTGGATGCATCAGATTGTGGTTTATGGTTTGTATTTTGGAATGATTTTTATGAAACAACGGACAGACGTGGGCAAGATAAGTGGTTTTACTTTAACCTATGCACTATAGTTTAGAATAGAAGATGCAGAACATGGTTTTGATAATTAAATATGCAATCTATTTTTAGAGAAAAATGTCCGGATAGTCCCTATGGTTTGGCCTTTTAAGGAAAGGGCATTTTGGTCATTTCAACACCCACTTAACAGAGAAAAGTAACTGAAGTTAGACCCAGGGACTATCCGAGAACAAAAATCGAAAACTTGGGGACTATTCAAGTAGTTTTAGAAAGATAGGGACTATAGGTGAAAAAAGGCGAAACCACAGGGACTATCCGGGCATTTTTCTCTTGTTGTTATTCGAGACTATTATTCTGCACGGGGCATTTGGCTCATTCTATATATTTTATTTTACCACAGGTTCACATGTTACTTTGGGCAGGGTGAAGAGTGAAGAATAAACCTTAGGATGCTAACTGAAGATGTTTGTCACTTTTATAAAATAAATATGTATTTTGAGCATTAGGGCTATGAACTATCTAATGACTTGTAACCCTAACTTTAATATTAATGGAACTATGTCTTATATTTCTGATCACCGTTTCCAGGGACACGCCAACCCTATTCGGGTTAGGCTTGGGCTGTTACACCGGTAGTGTATTGAATCAAATCGATACCGATTGAAAGCTCGCTACAAAGTGAAAATATAATAGTAGCCAGTGAAAGCCAACTAGTTATATATAATAGTATTTGGCATTGATCTTAACAGTGACAATAATGATTTGTTATTTAATTTTATTATATTATAATAAATTTTAAGGATATATTTTATTTTTTTAATTATTAAAATCTAATGTTTTGTTAAATTTTAAGCATGTCCTTGTAACATGTCTATTTTTTTATTTATGTCTCAGTGGAATTTATTTAAACCAAGTTGTGAGTAGTAATTTTCAAATAACTGAAGTAAAAACATACATGTTATCGATGTTAGATCATATTTTTTTCTTGTAAATGGACGTTGTTCACTCTTTTGTTATTCTAATAATATTAAATAATGTTTTATAAAATTATAAACATACTGTTGTGACGTGCTTATTTTTAATTACCGTTTCGATTAAAGTTTTGTTCAAAATCGAATGGGTCAAATATAATTGATTTTCTTTTATTCTTTACCGTCACTAGTACACAATTCAATTGAAGGTGCGGTTAAATTCTTTTAGAGATGCGGTGTGAGGCCCGCACCAAAACATTAGGCACCATTAAATGACTTTGTTTGAGGTTGCGGTTGGGGAGCCCGCACCTTTTAAAAATGTGGACCGCACCACTAAAAATATGTAATTGTTTGACAATTGCTGCCTGCGTCACTTAATTAGAGCCTGCACCTTTTTGTTTTTAACCCCAAAAAATATATTTTTATTAGTTTTATCATTTTCAGGAAATTTCCTTTATATTTCCCAATAAATAACAATAAAACACCAAATAATAATACATATGGCTAATTAAAATTTAACATACAAAAAGAATTACATATATAACCAAACACGTGTTTCAGAAAGTACATGTTTTCCGAATAAAACACAAACGTAAATCGTTCGTGAAATGTACATGTTTTTCAAATGAAGCCCAAACAAGTTTGCAACCCAAAAATACTGACCCGACCACTTCATACGTGTTGCAACCCGAACCGACCTTTTCAAACTTTGCGAACCGACCTTTTCAAACTTTGCAAACTGATTCGTAGAAACCACCTGACAAAACATGGCATGACATTAACAAAATGAAACTTGAATATATATAAAACTAATAGTGCTACACTTTGGGATAATATGTACATGTTTTCTAAATTTGAACTGTTCACGTTTAATCGGGTTATATACTGATTAACACACACACACACACACACACATATATAATACATACACGTATATAAGCGAGTTTTTATTTTACCCCTTAGAGATAAGATAACTATCAAATGGTAGAATTTGGGCTAACCTTGAGATGTTTTTAACGATTTCATTGTGGGCCATCAAACGCCTACTGAATCAGTTCCGGCATTAAGCCTTTTTACTTTGAATAAAACCAACATATTCATCTTAAAATAGAAAACAATAGTTAGAATTACCTAACACGTTAGGCTCTATGATACCTTCACAAACTTTGTCTCACCATTCCTGTGTTGTGTGTCACCATGTCAATGAAAGCAGATCTGTCTCATATGATTACAGAAGTTACATTATATATAAAAAATATACTAATTTTGGGAATATATTTATGAGATTTTTATTACATTATACCCATTTCTCTTAGTTCAGGCATTTTGGGGTTAGAGTTCACTGGTCAGAGAACATAAAATAAATAGTATTACTTAGTTGAATCTTTTGAAAGCTCCGGTAACATAAGTTAGAAAAATAAAGAGTAACTAGTTTTTTTCAATGATGCGCGTTGCGTGAAAAGAATTGTTGTTTTCAAATAGCATTGCAAAAGGATTAGCTTCATCAGACTAAATTTGGACCAAGTGTTTCAAGTTCGACCCAACCCTGCCCATGCCGACCATTTTGCCACATCTAGCTGCACATAGAAAAGTGTTACTAATGGCATTCTGAAACAATTAGTTCTATTAATGGCATTCTTAATTACAAATTATTAACTCATCTGCTTCTTCATTAGATAACAATTCAATTGAATTACAAATAATTAACTCATCTGATTCTTCATTAGATAACAATTCAACTTTTTATTTACTCACTTCAACAAATTGATTAGTTCATGACAAGTTGATGCATAAAAATACTTAAGTAACAGAGTTACAAATTACTTCAACACAGAAGCAAACAAAAAGTTTCTACATGACTACATGGAATCTCAGTCAGACATATAATCAAACATAAGGTGTGCATGATTGGACAAAACAAATTTTAACAAACAAAGTCATGTCAACAAGGCCCCAAAATCACAATCCATAAACAAGATTAATGTTGCTATTGAACTCCATATAAAAAACCCAACCTTGTGTTGCATCCATCTTTTGAGCTCAATTTGGAGCTATTCCTTAATAACAAACGTACAAATTAGCTACAAATACAACCAAACACACAGAGACATAAACCCTAGAAGTTAACCGAATAAAAACCACTTACCAGAACATAATACCCATAGATCCAACGCCGTATGTTCGCTATACCGAAGATCGGTGTCGTCTTAGTTCCTTGTGAGGGCTGATTTTGGCTTTAGGTTCCTCAATTTGTGATGCGGGCCCAAGTGTGGAGGAGCGAGCCATCTTGTATTTGGAGGCCCAAGATCGTGTAACAAAAGGGGCTTCACTAAATGGACCCGTGACTAACTGTATGAAGGGAAAGACTTTTAAATGGACCGAGGAGGCAGAATCAGCTTTTCACTTAATCAAGGAAAAGCTTACAACAGCGCCAATTCTAGTATTTCCGGATTTCTCTCGAGTTTTTGAGTTGCACACAGATGCTTCGCAGGATGGTATTGGGGCAGTCCTAAGTCAAGGGGGGCGTCCAGTTTCCTATTTCAGTGAGAAGTTGACTGGGCCGAAGTTGCGTTATAGCACTTATGATCTTGAATTTTATGCAGTAATCCAGGCTGTGAAACATTGGCGTCATTATTTGTTTCACAAGGAGTTTGTTTTATTTATAGACCATGATTCGTTGAGGCATATCCGCAGTCAAGATAAAGTGTCACATAAGCATGCCCGGTGGATGGCTTTCTTGGAAAAGTTTACTTTTGTTGTGAAGCATAAATCTGGAATTTCGAATCGGGTGGCGGATGCCTTGAGTAGGAGGAGTAGCCTGCTTGTTTCTATGTGAAGCATAAATCTAAAGTTACCAAGCCACATTCGTTGTTATGATGTTTTCAATGTCAAACATTTGCTGCCTTTTCATGGGGATTCGTCTGATGATGAGGTTGCTGCAGATTCGAGGTTGAATTTTGTCTACCCAGGAGGGAATGATGAGGGCCTAAGTGTGGAGGAGCGGGCCATCTTGTATTTGGAGGCCCAAGATCGTGTAACAAAAGGGACTTCACTAAAATTGCTCTAACTTGGGCTACGGGGGTCCGTTTTGGGCGTGCGACCAGGCGAAACGAACGTGACAACGAGCTCCATCTTGCTGCAAATAGCCTATGGCGGTTTGGGTCATCGTTCGGGCCAAAAACGCTTATTTCTATTAGTTATTTACGTTTTTATGTTTTTTGAAGTGTTTTGGGCATTTTGTTTTTGGGCTTGTGTTTGGTCCGTTGTCTTTTTGAGGCCCATTTCGAATTTCGGTTTCTATGTATATGTTCCTCTAGTAATGTGAAGAATCAGACTTGAATTTTGAAACTACTCAAATTTTCACTTCAAATTCCGTGCCCTTTGGGTTGAATTTTGGGGTTGGGAAAAGACCTACACGGGTATTCACAGAATCAATGTGTTTTTTCTTCGTTATCATATCACGCGCTACATCAATTTGTAACAATCGCGAATGAAGGATCGATTTACTGTTCCACAGGAAAAGGTTTTTCTGCTAGCAATTTAGGGTTACATGTGGCGGTTTCTCCATTGCTATAGCCGTAGTTTGCTTGTGACGGTTTCACTATTGTCATTATGAGAGCCGGTATTAGGGTTCGAGAGGAGAGGAGAGGAGAGGAGAAGGCTCAATTGTATTGTGTAACATGTAAAAGTGGAAAATTGGCGGTCGATATAATTTTGCTAAAAATTTTGGGGGGAAGATTGGAAGGATCTAAGGGTGCGGGTTCCTTTTACTTTTGGGGCAATTTTGTTTATGGAATATATGAAGGTGCGGGTTAATACTTCAACCGCACCACTAATAAAATCTCATAGCACCAACAAATCACTTGTGTACTATTGCGTGATGAACCGAGCTGATACTGTCTGAACAAATTCAATAGTATTCTCTTTTATTGTTTTCGGAATAAATTACATTGAAAATGGAGTTTTATCTTGAAAAGAGTTTTTTTTTTGTTTTTTTTTTGGTACCGTGAGCTATAGCAAGTGTTGATGTTATACTGATATCATGACAAACAGAAATGATACCATGCCAACAATACCGGTACCACGTTGATTCCGACAGAACAACATCAATATCGGTATCTGTACTATCATAACCATTATCGATATTTGTTTTTATAGACTTTGATCACTAAAAACACACATCATTATCGTTTTTGGCATATTACAATTGTTTTTAGATTTTCTCTTTCGGTTGCATACATAGTGCTGATACCCACAGATAAAGTAATGAGCCAAATTGGTTCCGATCGTTTTCCAACCACAACATGAGGGGGAATTTTACTACTTATCAACTATAGTTAACAACCTCCTTTTCTATTTCATACTTACCAATGAAAAAAATGGAACCTCAACGAGTTCAATGCATGAGCATCTATGGGCTTCAATGCAAAATACTTGTGCCTCAACGTATTGGGCTGATTTGGTGATCCGGTGGGCAGGGATAGGCGAAGGGTGGTCTGAGAAGAAGTCCGTATAGTTACGATTTTGGTTTTCGAACTATGAGGTGATTAGATTTAGGTCTTATATATAACTTGGTGGATAATTCTAAGTAACACTTGCTTGAGCTTAATTTATATTTTGTAATTGACTAACAAAAAGAGTGTTGACTAGGGCTGTAAACGAACCAAACGTTAGCGAACAGTTCGTGAACCGTTCGGCGGGAAGTTCGTTTGTTTTCGTTCGTTTATTAAACAAACAAACACCAACAAGAAATTCCGTTCGTTTAGTTAAATGAACAAACATGAACAGAGGCCGCGTTCGTTCGTTTATGTTCGTGAACGTTCGATAACGTGTTAGCTTGTGTTTGATAGTTCATTAATATTTTTAGCTTTTATATTTATTTAAATATATCAAAATTCTGACAAATTAAATATTTAATAAGTGTCAGTGCATTATATATTCTGTTCATGAACGATTGTTTGTGTTCGTTTATTTCCATTTGTGTTCATGAACATTAGTTTGTGCTCATTTGTGTTCGCCAACGTTCGTTGCCTAAAATTAACAAACAAACACAAACGAACACGAACAAGTTCATTTCCTTAACAAACGAACACAAACATAAAATCCTGTTCGATAAGTGTTCGTGAACGGTTCGCGAACACATATATTTTTTAACAAACGAACACGAACAAGGTCTCGTTCGTGTTCGTTCGGTTCGTTTACAGCCCTAGTGTTGACTGATATCATTAAATAGTAGAATTTGCAGCCCAATAAATTCGAGATAGTGTAGAGTGGCCCTTTTCGCGGCTTACACTGTTAGAGAGATGCTGGAGCTTTATGATCATGTCGGGCTGAAAAGTGTGGCTAAAGAGCATTTTTGTGGGATTGCCATAATCGGGTGCTGGAGCATTTGGCGTGCTAGGAATGGTTTTAAATTCTCTAATAATCAAGTTCGGGTGGAAGATATTATTAGCGAAATTAAGTCCGGAGGATTTCTTTGGGCTAGAAGTAGATTAAAAGCCAGGTCCGTGTCTTGGACCGAGTGGTGTAACTTTGTATTTATGTAGAGTTCTTGTGTTTGTTGTGTGGCCATCCCGTTTCGTGGGTTGGTGGTTTCTAATGAAATTTACTTTTCAAAAAAAATAAATCATTAAATAGATTGGATGATGAACTTAACAAATATTTAGTGTTTATAGCTTCGTTCCAAGAAGTCACCCTCATTAAATAAATTGGATGATGAACTTAACAAATACTAATTAGTGTTTATAGCTTCGTTACAAGAAGTCACCCTAAGATATATATCTTATACAATATATAAATTTAGCAATCAACCTTAATCATCAATTTTTGTAATCCAAGCCTTACATTGTTATAGAATAAATAGTACTTAAACGTCTTGATGGAAGTTAGCATAGGTGAGCACTTAAACGTGTATTGAAGGTAGAATCCGTAATCAATCGAATACAACGCTTGCCTTGTTACTCTCTCTCTCTCTCTCTCTCTCTCTCTCTCTCTCTCTGTAGTTTTCTTCTCTCTCTCTCTCTCTCACTAGTTTGGTTCCTATTATACATATATTTGGTATTTGAAAAAAAAAAATCTTTTGTTTACAGAACTACTTTACGAAATAGTTGGTCTTAAAAAAGATCTACCATTTAATTATAGCCCTTATTTCTCAGTAAAACACTTTTTGGTATTTTTATGAAATGCATGCTAGTGTAGATGGACAAAGCCTAAACATATGCCAAAGAAGAGGACGAGGTAGTAAAACACAGTAGAAATGCATAATTTTCCTAAAGGTTATAATGTATAAACTATAAACTGTAGTACTTAATCGGCTCACCCATGTCCTCTTTTTCTAGGTTTGATTGTCTGGTCGTGTATCTATCCCTTACCTACGATGCGTATAGGTCTATACGCAGCGTAGAAGGGTAACCCTATACGCTGCGTATAGGTCTATACGCAGCGTAGGTAAACCCTAAGTGTGTAGATAGCCAACCAAGGTGTGCAGATAGTTTTGGCCTTTTCTAATGATTCTTGGTCATGGGAGTTAAGGCTCGCCAGGTATGTTCTTTGTTCGTAGCTTAAAAAAAATGTATCCAAGCGGCCGGGATTGTCGCATGGAGATCCGAAAAGGAGAGGCTGCCAACTATTGTTGCGTTAGCCTCTAGAAACATCCAAATTTCAAACGACCGGTGTGTCTTTTGTGGGGATTATGGTGAAACTAGCGAACACATCTTTGTTTCAAGCCACTTCGAGTAAACCATTTGGCAAATCATAGCGCAGTGATGCAATATTCCGAGCTTCTATGCATTTGATGTCAAGGATTTATTGATCTTACATTTGTTGGATGGTAATCATTCAATCCATGCCCACGCTATTGGGCTGCAAATTTATTTATGTTTTATGTTCTAAGTATTAGGCAACAAACTTATTATTATTATTGATTGTGATTAATATGGGCCTGACTTGTTAATTAGCCCATGGCTAGCCTTTGAAGTCCTGGAATCCATTTTTTTTTAATGGCTAATTTCTTTAATTCTCTGTCGTCTGTGGGACTTGAACCCAAGACCCCCCCCCTTCCCAACCTTGGTGTTTTAAAGGCTTTGCCTTTACCAATGGACCGCCACCCCATTGGCTAGCTTTAGATTGTAATTAACTAGTTGGATGCCCAACCCGCGTTGTGGGGCGTTAAGCCGAAGATTTCTTAGTTTCATAACATGTACGTATGTATTTTAGTTACTTGTACATACTACTTATAAAAAGATCTCAACACAAAATATATCGAGTCAACCAATTAAACTAAAACACTACCATAGTTGAAAAAAAAAACGATAGCAAGCCTGTAATTTTGAGATGGGGGCAAAATAATAATTTGTCAGAAACAATAAGCTAGTGTTAGACACCCGATTTACACAAAAGTTAGATTGAGTCAACCAAGTAAAATAAAAACTACTATAGTTTTGCAAAAAAAAAAAAAAATGATGGCAAGACTACAAATTTTAACTGGGGGCAAATTCATATTTTTTTTTTAAATGAGGCAAACTTATAATTTTAAACTGAGTGCAAATTTGTAATTTTAAGCTGGGGGAAAACCAAAATTTTGTTTTGAATTGGGGCAAAATCATAGTTTTGAACTAAAGGCAAAATCATAATTTTTAGCCGGTGACAAAAGCATAATTTTATTTTGCACTGAATGCAAAAGCGTAATTTTGAACTTAGGGCGAAATCGTAATTTTTGAAAAGAGGGCAAAATCATATTTTTAAACTGAGAGCAAAATCGTAATTTTGAGCTAGTGAAAAAAACTAAAATGATGACAAGACTACAAATTTTAACGGGAGAAAATTGTAATTTTTTAAATGAGGGCAAACTCATTATTTTAAACTGAGGTTAAATTCGTAATCTTGAGCTGGGGTAAAACCATAATTTTATCTTGAAATGGGACAAAATCATAGTTTTAAACTAAGGATAAAATCAGAATTTTTAGCTGGACAAAAAGCTTAATTTTATTTAGAACCGAGGACAAAATTGTAATTTTGAACTCAAATATAAATAATGAAATTCGAAAAAGAAAAAAAAATTGATGGTTGGCCGCCCAAAGCCACCACTTAGAGCACAGAACTATTGTCCCCCATGGTATTTGTAATATAGAAGATATATATTTTACCATGCATGACGTAACAAGTTGATGTCTTTAAGGGAAATGGAAAGTCGTAGAAGGTCGACTTCATCAGATAGTTATCTATGGACCGTTGTCCCGCCTCATTTTTTTCAGGCTTCTTCTTGAGTAAGATCATAATGCTTAACGAATATGCAAATGACTCTAGAGGAATATATCCTGCTTTTCGGGATGTTGATACGGTAAAACACTTATATTTTGCTCATGTTTGAATATTAACCATAATGTTTAAAAGTAAAACGATTTTCGGGTATACATACCAGTATCCAAAGATGAAGAAAACTGGACCATTTTAAAGATATTTATGCAGTCATTAAATATTATTGTATATTTTCCCAATGATTGTGATGCAATTAATTGCGGTGATTCATTTTGCGTCCATAAAAAATATACCAAGTTCTTATAGGATTCGAGTCTCCATTCTTATGGTTTCTAGGAAGTATACCGTATCGGAAAAACACATGAATAAGCAAGACTGAGGCATTGGACTTTGTTGGGGATGTTGTTTGGCCAGTTAACGTTTGCCATGTTGGACGAAATTCATGGGTGATAGTATGTATGTTACTGCAAAATCTTGTTCAAAACCGTTCATTGACGTGTGACCAAGGAAACCTACAAGATGCTTGTATGAGATACATATGATTTATTGCAGATGAACTCTATGCTGGCCGTTTCGCACCTCCTAATATATGAGTTATTACACTAATTATGCTTGTAAAACCTCCTTTGCAATAATATGTATGCTTTCCAAAATTTATATAAATTATAGAGTAAATTACAAGATTTGTCCTTTATGTATGTACCAAATTGCAGACGGTGTCCTTTGACTTCAAAATTGACTAGTTTTGTCCTTAACGTTTCAAAATCCTGCACGTTATTTACTTTAGCCCTACACAGTTAGATTTTTTTGTTAACTATGGTAATGTGCATTGCATATGAGAGCATTCTTGTCATTTTACATTTCCAAGGACTATTTTGCAAATAACTACTATTTAGGGACTAAATATTATATACAAAACTAAGAATTAAAAAAGAAATATAAACACACACACACACTGTCACACCCCGATATTTCCACGTATTACCGGTGGGCCCGGTGGGGAGTATCGTGATGTAGTTGATATCATCATAGTCAAACAACACAAATTTAAATGCACAACGGAAGCAAAAGATAAAATATTACAAACCGATATAAAGTAATATCAAAGTATTACAAACGGAATGTAAAGGATCAACAGGCGGATCAAATAAAGATAATTGTTCAACAGATCTTAACATCTAAACTTGCGAGACTCTTTATTGATGCTAGGAGTAGCCAGCCTATTCCGATTAGTACCTGCACTTAGCCTTTTTGGGAAAATACGTCAGTTTACACTGGTAAATATAATTTAACTGACTCATTTTGAAAAGGTTTAGAAAAATTGATTTGAATGCACAAGGCACAAAACATTTTATAACTTGGGATAATTATTTATATATAAACATGTAAAAGAATTACATGTTCATTATACGTTCAGTGGCCCGGATTGACACCGGGTTAAAGATTAATAGACACACCACATGATATAGTCCCGCGGCTAGTTATTCCCGAAACCTGCGGTTATACCTTATTATTTATTTATGCACTGTCGGGTGTACGCCTACACCCCGTGCTTAGGTCGTGGCCATTTCGTAAAATGATGCCAAGGATATCCGGGACATGGTCATTAACCCCCCAAAGGCTTTAAGCAAACAAAACAATCTAAACGGGTCATATCAATAAATTTAACCTTCATACGATCAAAAATTCAATGCCCGACCAAGCGATATTTTATATACCGTACCCCAAGCCCGTATAGGGAAAATAAGTTAAAAGTATTTACCTGAGCAAATTTATACAATTTATCCCAGACGTATACCACCAAGCAAATACAGAGAGCTTTTACTGGGCTCCTAAATCTGGAACGAAGGTTTTTAATAACCGGTTAGTTTTAAAGGAGGATACGGTTCAAAACGCATGATTAAGCGAAGACCGGATTAGAATGTAGTTTAGACCCGACAAACTTGTATACTTGTGTAATAAGGGTAAACTAAACACATTCTGGATTTTGAGATGAAAATGATATGGTTTGACCCGTTTCGGCTAATATATGCAAACTAGTTACATAAGCCGGTCCGAACGCGAAAAGTGCGTAACGGTAACCAAATGAGTTATATGCAAGTTTCCTAAGTTAATATACCTTAAATATGTTGTGACATCAGTAAGATATCTTCTATTATGCCCAAAACGGAATTTAAACTCAAATTATGCCCCGAAGGGGTATTTTGGTCATTTAAAAGGTTATAAAAGAGATTTAATATAAATCTGAGTTACAGGTCTGATATAATCAGTAAAAATACTTAATTTGATAGGTTATATCAGTAGGGTATTACATATATGTGAAATTTATTATTTATAACCAAACTATGCACCGAAGGGGCATTTTGGTAATTTCACATAAGCTTATAAGGTCAAATCTGGAATCTGACTTTAAAATCTTTTACTTACTGATAGAATATAAAAATTTACTTAATATATCAGTAGGTATCAAGTCTTATATATTAAAAATAGTTTTAATACATACTATGCGCTTAAAACGCGTAAAAAGGCGATTTTAAGCGATTTCCGGGTTTTATAAGAAAAGCTGATATTTTTATTATTTAAGAAGGTTCAAAATATTCTATTTATCATATTAGATCAGTAGAAAAAGGTTAGGTATCAAAATGATTTGCAAAACTCATTTTATAGCCCAAAAGGGCAAAACCGACAATTACCGAATCAAGCTTAGAACTCTATGTTATGCTCAGCCTAAAAATAAAGAAAAATCCCCAAAAATCCCAAAATATTATTTTATATCAGTAGGTAAAAACTTTGGTATCAAAAATTGGGTTTAGATAGGCTTTATGCTAATTACGCCGTTTAATTAATATAAAAACTTTTCATTTACGCTAATGAGCATAACTCCTAACCTAGACCTCAAACTGATGTCAAATTTTAGGGACAAGTTTATAAATCAGTTATGAAGGTTTCTATCCTCTCACATTTTCAAAAATTTTGTTTTAAGGTTAAAAGGGCATAATAGTCAACATTTCGGCATTTAACAGAAACATGCATATGAATCAGATAATTAAGGAACCAAGTTGTATAACCTTAGAGGGTTACACTAATCTATAACCTGGTCCTAATAGAGTTCTAAGGCATGTCTAAACTAAGTTAAATCGGGTCAGAACTGAAAGTCAAAGCAAAGTCTACTTTTGCGACTTTCGGTTCCGAACCGAGCCTATACTTAGAATTGTCGGGTTGAACATGTTTAAACATGCTCTTATGTTAATTACCAAGTTATTTAAGTGTTAAAACATGTTCCATAACTTCTGAATTATCAGTTATGAATTTATTAGTAAAAACTGACTCGTTTGACTTTTATCTTAAATACTTTGACTCGACAATTAACTAAGTAAACGTGGTAATTAGGAGGTGCTCTTTTGAGGGTTTAATACATACCTAATTACGATCACGTAGCCATGGTCGTTGCGAACAATGGCTCAACCGTTTGAAAGTCAAAGCGTTTATCGCAAACGCTTGACTTTTCGGTTTTTAATCGCCAAACAATTAAACTAAGCACGAAAGGATACTTACAAGAGGTCCAAATGACAGAAGGAGGTTCTCAAGAAGCTCAAGATCCTCCAAGAATTCGGAGAGCAATCAGAAATGAAATGAGGTGCAAGTGAAACCCAAAATCAATGGGGTATTTATAGGATTTAGAGGACCGTTAGGACCGTTCCTCGATAAACGTGAGTAAATCTGGACCATACACCTATTACCAACTGTTTTTCAATACTATGGGTGCCCAAGTATTGAAGAAATACCATTTGCAAGTGCTGGATCAAGCTGGAACAGGCTGTAAACTGATTTTTGCAACTCTGATGGACTCACATGGCCCGCGTAAGAGTCAAGGTGGGCTTACGCGACCCGCCTGAGATGTCTGATCAGCATATAAGTTTCAAAAATGGCAGTTTTGGTCCCTGTTTACATATAAGGCCCTTTTTGACACACATAAGACCCGTTAACCTCATTTCAAGGCTCTATTATGAAGCCTAATCATAGGGAAGAAAAAACATGCTTGAAAACATGTCGGATGTCGGTTCGTTTGGTCGTACGGATACGTTGTTCGTCTAATTACGACGCATCACGAACGGACGTGAAAAACGATCCAAACTACGCGACGAGTGGAATTTTATCATGCCGAACACTAAAATAAAATATTTTAGTGGTTACATAAAATTTTGGGTGTCCGGAGATATTCAGAATGTGAGATATGCGCGAAAATGCAAACTTGTGCACTTTTTGACACTTTTAGTCCCTGCATGACTTAAAAGTTTATTTTTGCGCACCAAACACCTCTAAGCCTGTATCTAAGCTACATAAAGGATAATTAGGGCATGTTTAACTTTGGATCATATTTCGGAAGGTTCGATACCCTACGAATAGGTATACTTTTGCAGTTTGACGCAATTAGTCCTTTAATTGCGCAAAGTAGCGCGGAATGCCGTTTAATGATATCCAAGCCTTCCATGGCCCATATTGATCATTCCTAAGCATATACTTAAATATTACTATGCTCCCGTTCACTTAAATGGTCACCGAAAGGCGTAGATTCAAAAGTTGACGCTTTAGGTCCCTCTATTGCGCAAACTTGCGCATCTCATCATTTAATAGCATTGAAGCCTCATCTAATCCATATTAGGCATTCTTGAGAGTATTATTAAACATCATGATGCTTCGGGTTCGCTAAAAGGTCATTCAGAGGTATAATTAAACATATTGACACTTTTAGCCCCTCTAACTTGCAAAGTTGCGCGTAACTTTACTTATAGGCATAAAAACCTTAGTCGGCCAATAGTTGGCATTCCTGAGAGTATAATCAAATATAACGAAGCTCCCGATTTGTGAAAAGGTCACTCAGAGGTAAGAATTAACATGTTGACCCTTTTAACCCTCCATTGCGCAAACTTTCAATTAATTACGCAAACGGCTACACTCGATCGACAAGTGGCTCATTTGTGAACATAATCATCGTGAGAGGTTAGTTAGAAACTTATTTTAGGTATGCTAACACTTCCTGTCCTTTCATAGTCAAAGTTTTCGATTTTTCGAAAAATTAGTCCCTTAAATTCAATATTTGACTTCATTAGGGTTTATTACACGTGTCAATACATCATTGGACGTGATTTTACGAGGTGTTACATCCTCACCCCCTTAAAAGAAATCTCGACCTCGAGATTTGCTAAAATGCTGGAAGTACTTTTCATCGCATAATGGACTTAACTTATATTGCATATCTGGAACCTCTCCAAGCTCCCAAGTTGACCTCTATAATAGGTACATGTATCCTTTTTTTTGGAGCTTCTTAACCTGTCGATCCTCAATCGATATAGGTTTCTCATCATATCATAAATCTTCATATCATTATGTGATAATGCTCCTCGACTTATTGGTGAAACACATCCTTAAATCATTAGTGTGTAATGCATTGCGAGCTCCGCCAAGTTCCTTAAATAGGTTTTAGCTTATAAGTTATTTGATCTTGATACATTCGATTCCCTCGAATGATTCTATATATTCGGAGCTTAACTAACCTGATAATTAACAAATTGGCACACCCTTCCAGGGTGATATCTTTTGTCGAACCTTATTCCTTAACAAGAACTTAGGAGGGTTACTACTTTCATTAACCCTTGATTTTCTGCCGAATACGAGCAACTTACAGATGATTATGGATTTGTATGATCTTATTCGTTGTTTCCAAGGCAACTTTCAGATCCTGGTAATTGGACTTCCCAAGTCCCGTCCCTCAAACGGACGTTTTGGTATTTCATCTATACAAGGTCTCCAAAGGAGCAACCTTGATACTTATATAACAACTATTATAGAAAAGCTTATTTTAAGGTGAGATGGTTATTCCAACCACTGCTTAAAACTAATCTTAAGGAATAGCTAATCCTTACAGTTAGTCGAACAAATCAACGATCCTGGGTAGCTGATGGAAATTCTTAATTGTTGCCTAATTAGGGTTGCGGTAATCAATGCATAAGTAAAATGAACCGTCTTTCTTAATTAACTATACCGAATTCTCAGAATATTGCGTTAGGCTATAAGAATTTTCTATTTTAAAACTTACTTAATCAGGGTTTCGATTCCTCCAATGATGGTACTAGCCGTTTTGGAGATTTCATAATAATACAGCCCTAAATGGGATATAAATCTTAACTCTACTTGCCTCTCAGGAGGTAAACAGGGTAATCTTAGGAGAAGATAATCAAGATACAAGGAGGTTACAGAGATTTTCCAAATCTCAGGCTCCAGTTCATCCATCATTGCTTGTGTCAAATGAGTGACACATTTATGTTACGAGTCCACGAATTTCTTAATCGAAGACCTTTACTTAGACCATTCCATTATAGATATCTTCTTTGAATACCATTAGTTGACTTTAGTACCATATGACCATCGGAATATCTTTGTGGTCCCATGCATTAAACCTCCATACTGATCAAGCATGGAAGCAATCTATGGAACATATTAAGATACACCAATTCTCATCTGGCGCTTTTATCATACCGTCTGGTATTCGCAATCGATAGAGATCAAAGAGATATCAACTATGTAGGCTGATGCACTTCCTCTAGAGAGAGGATACTTCTAAAATTCTACGCCTGAAGGCTTCTGACAGGAACATAAGAAATGGTTCTTTTGTTTTCGCCTGTAAGTTTTACCTTACACTTAATATCTGGGGTTCTTACGGGAGAGTTTCAAAAAGTTTGCTAAGCTAATGGTCTTATGAGAGACTTAGCAGCACCTGAACCCAAACGTAACTCCTAGCAATAAAGTCGCAATAAGGGATTTATCTGGTGTCATTATTAATGTGAACTGCCTTTAATCATACATCAGGAGGGTTGAATGCCTCCATTCTTAATCCCTTTAAATTTAGTTGTAAAATCTTTGACAAATTTTAGGGTAGACTTAGCTTTGACTGGTTATTTCTTAATCTATAAAACGTGAGTAGCTGAGGTAGATCCATAATGGATTTATAGTGAGCAGGCTTTGAAACTTTAATGTGCCCTCTTATTGCCGTTACTAACCACCAATAATTATTGCATTAAGCTTAGATTTTGGGTAAACTGAATAGGGCACTATCTCAGCTAACGAATTAAGATTTGCAACATACTGCTGACAGTCTAGAACTTTTACGGTGAGAGTCGGAAAATTCTTATTCCATCTTTTTCCATTTCGTGATGCGGACAATAGGTTTTTTCCTAATAAGGTACTTAAAACTTGGACCATCCCGTAATGTATAAGAGGATCTTTCTTGGGGACTTCATTAATGTCCTCACTAATTAAGGGTATTGCCATCGAATGACTGTGATGCATACCTCACCGTGTCCTTTCCAGCATAACCGCTGATACACCTAATGGTTTCTACTTCATTCAACAATTCCCTGCAATTGATGGACCCTTTTTACTATTGAAGTCTCTTGACTTCCAAGAGACGAAGTACTTTAAAGTACATCCTAAAAAGAATGGGCTCCTTGCCATATATGATTTTGTTGAGTTTATTCTTTGCATTTGAAGTATGAATATGGCTCTTCTCATGAGCAGTGACATGTGTTTTAAAGCGAGCAGCATTCGACTTTTTGAACCTTTTCATGACTTTTCTCATAGCCTTCCTAATAGTTGTGTTAATTACAGTTTTGGAGATTTAACTCCATTAACATTGATGTTCACATTTGATGCACCATTAACATTTGTCGCTTCCTAGCATTGTGACCGTTGTTGTCTCTTCTGAGTTTTCCATACTCGAAGCTTTGATGTTAAAAACCAAATTCAACAAGTGCTTAGGCAATCCATACCATGTGTCTCCTTGAATTGTTAAAGGCTCACCATAAGGAGTCTTGATAGCTACTTGCTTCTTATCACACATAATATGGCTTGGTTACAAGACGACCAATCCATTCTTATCACTATATCGAGTCCTTCTTTTTAATGGATATAAGGAAAGAGGAAAAGAATGATTCCTAATGGATATAAAACTTCCATCTAATATCGCTAAAGTAATCCCTGAGGTACCATCGGCCAATTCTACTTCATACTTAACGCTTAGAGTTTTTAACAGGCAGATTTAATAATTTACAAAATCCATAGTCTATGAAAGACTTATCTGCACCTGGATCAAATAATACTCTAGCATAAACGTCATTGATCAGGAAAGTACCTGTTGTGACGTTGTTATCTTGAACGGCCTCTTGAGCATTCATTTGAGAGTCCTCAGCTTTGGTCTTCTTAGCCTCTCCAGGCTTCTTGGTTTTATTTGGGCAATTAGTTTTGATGTGCCCTTTTTCATTGCAACCATAGCAGGTCGCATCTTCCAACTTCTTGCAATCCAAGGTCTTATGCCCCTTGGACTTGCAGATTCCACAAGGTAAAAGGCTGGGATTCAAATCTGTATTTCCCGAGGTGGTATTTCCTACAGGTTTTGCATCTGGTCTTTTCACCTGACTGCTGGTTGTCCTTCAAGTCCTTTCATTCATGGGTCTTGTGATCCATCTCTTTACAGATGACACATCCCCCGGTCCGTTCATAGAAACATTTTTCGAAGTGCTGTTTCCCGCAGGTTTTATAGTTGGGGTTTGCCTCACTTGGCTTGGACTGGGTTAAACCGGCCTTACCGTTTTTTTAACCCTTACTTGGGGCATTATCGCACTTTCGCTTATGATCCTTTAATATACGGTCCACGGCTTTGTTTACGGCTGTATCTAACATAGCCTGTAACTCGGTGCCCGTTAAGTTCAGTCTTGCACAATTATTCTGATCAACTGGATGATTGTGGGCTTCATAGGAATCAGCGAGGTTGAATCTTTGAAGGCTACAAACCATGTAGTAATAATTTGCTGAATTGTCGAACTTGATGATTAAATAGCCATGGTGTAAATCAACCAAATAGGCTAATAGATATTATTAAATTTATTTGATTATGTTTTGCCTAGGTTTTTAAATAGTCCATCTTTGGCGCTTAAACGGAATATAATCCTTCATATTTGTTAGACAGTGGACATAAATCACGACTGTCAATGTCGTATCGACATTTTAGATAGCACAAGGGCTTGTTACAAAGGACTTTTGATGGCACAGAGGCCTTGTCACTAGGGAAATTTTAAAACATAATCAATGATTCCTTTGGATCAGAAAATTTCATAGTTCATTTTCTTGACAAGAAGTTATGAAATAAAACTATCTTTTTCCTGTATACATCTTTGCCCGAAGGTATTCATCCCAATGGATGTTTTGATGTGCTCATCATGTTTGACGTTTATTAGCCATGATTCCTCTTGATCAGTTACGCTAAATAAGGGGTTTGAAAAAAATCCTAATATAAAGACGACAAGTGTGATTTTATCGCATCACTGTTGTCAGGAGCGTTAACATGTTTTCAGATGTTAACGAGGATCTGAGTTTCTTTTAAACAGGTCTTACCATCATAGCTAGGTCTTTAATGACATTCAAGCTAGGTTATACCTTTTAAGATTCTCTTTTAATATGTATACTGGCAGGAAATGAATGATATTTATTTTATTCAGGATTATCATTATAATTATCCTAGATTTAGTTAAAATATAACTATGGCACAAACATGCCAAATCACAAGGGCAACTTTAAATTATAAACCATGATTTTGTAGGATCAAGGTATTTAGGCTTGAACGTTGTTCATTGCCTTTTCTTGACAGGTAGTTGTAGGCTACGACTGTCGTTTGTCTTATATGACAATGAATATGGCCCGTAAGCATTAAATCCCTAATGGATGCTTAATTCACAAAATAAGAAAGGATTTTGGGAGAATCCAGTATAAGAATGATTTATGCGATTTCATTGAATCACATTTGCCAGGAATGTTAACATGTTTACAGATGTTAACAAGGATTTGAATCTTTTGAATAGGTTCTACCATCTTGGCCTTGTCTGAAATGACATATAGGCTAGGTTGTACCTTTAAGATTCTTTTTAATATTTAACGCAGAACAATCCTAAATTGAGATGTTAATAAGGATATGAATCTAATTGAGGAACTACCATCTTGGCCCTGTTCTTAAAATGACACATGGGCTAGGTCCTGTCCTTTTTAGATTTTTCCATTTTATTATAATGGTAGATCTTATAAAAGGAATGTTATTATTTCATATTTTATGTTCATATGCAATGATAAATAAATTTTGATAAAACATTCCAATGATTTTTAAAACAGGTACAGAATTGCCCTGAACGGGACTTGAAAGAAAATAATGTTGTCCTCGAAGGGACTGAAAGATAAATATGTCCTTATAAGGACTATTAAGGAAACGATCTTCTGCAAAAGGAGTTTCTTATTCATTTTATTTCTGAATGTTTTCTCCTTGGTTGCACGTTAATCCTAGTCGCAGTACGAAGCTCGGCCTTCCCTAGGCTTCAAATGGGGAGAATTTCCATTATGGCTTCTTTGCTTGGCGACATATTAAAAATATATAGAATTGAAAGCAATAATTCTCCGAATAGAGACGAGAGCATTCCTATGTTAAGTCTAGACTCAGAAAGTCAAGGAATGTGCTACTGTGCCATTGAGATTAAACAAAAAAGGCTAGTGTTTAATTCACTCAATGTTGGCTCTGATACCAACCTGTCACACCCCGATATTTCCACGTATTACCGGTGGGCCCGATGGGGAGTATCGTGACGTAGTTGATATCATCATAGTCAAACAACACAAATTTAAATGCACAGAGGAAGCAAAAGATAAAATATTACAAACCGATATAAAGTAATATCAAAGTATTACAAACGTAATGTAAAGGATCCACAGGCGGATCAAATAAAGATAATTGTTCAACAGATCTTAACATCTAAGCTTGCGAGACTCTTTATTGATGCTAGGAGTAGCCAGCCTATTCCGATTAGTACTTGCACTTAGCCTTTTTGGGAAAATACGTCAGTTTACACTGGTAAATACAATTTAACTGACTCATTTTGAAAAGTTTTAGAAAAATTGATTTGAATGCACAAGGCACAAAACATTTTATAACTTGGGATAATTATTTATATATAAACTTGTAAAAGAATTACATGTTCGTTATACGTTCAGTATCCCGGATTGACACCGGGTTAAAGATTAATAGACACACCACATGATATAGTCCCGCGGCGAGGTATTCCCGAAACCTGTGGTTATACCTTATTCTTTATTTATGCACTGTCGGGTGTACGCCTACACCCCGTGCTTAGGTCGTGGCCATTTCGTAAAATGATGCCAAGGATATCCGGGACATGGTCATTAACCCCCCAAAGGGTTTAAGCAAACAAAACAATTTAAATGGGTCATATCAATAAATTTAACCTTCATACGATAAAAAATTCAATGCCCGACCAATCGGTATTTTATATACCGTACCCCAAGCCCGTATAGGGAAAATAAGTTAAAAGTATTTACCTGAGCAAATTTATACAATTTATCCCAGCCGTATACCACAAAGCAAGTACAGATAGCTTTTACTGGGCTCCTAAATCTGGAACGAAGGTTTTTAATAACCTATTAGATTCCTAACGGGTCTTAATTAAGCCTATGCTTAGACCGGTTAGTTTTAAAGGAGGATACGGTTCAAAACGCATGATTAAGCGAAGAACGGATTAGAATGTAGTTTAGACCCGACAAACTTGTATACTTGTGTAATAAGGGTAAACTAAACACATTCTGGATTTTGAGATGAAAATGATATGGTTTGACCCGTTTCGGCTAATATATGCAAACTAGTTACATAAGCCGGTCCGAACGCGAAAAGTGCGTAACGGTAACCAAATGAGTTATATGCAAGTTTCCTAAGTTAATATGCCTTAAATATGTTGTGACATCAGTAAGATATCTTCTATTATGCCCAAAACGGAATTTAAACTCAAATTATGCCCCGAAGGGGTATTTTGGTCATTTAAAAGGTTATAAAAGAGATTTAATATAAATCTGAGTTACAGGTTTGATATAATCAGTAAAAATACTTAATTTGATAGGTTATATCAGTAGGGTATTACATATATGTGAAATTTATTATTTATAACCAAACTATGCACCGAAGGGGCATTTTGGTAATTTCACATAAGCTTATAAGGTCAAATATGGAATCTGACTTTAAAAACTTTTACTTACTGATAGAATATAAAAATTTACTTAATATATCAGTAGGTATCAAGTCTTATATGTTAAAAATAGTTTTAATACATACTATGCGCTTAAAACGCGTAAAAAGGCGATTTTAAGCGATTTCCGGGTTTTATAAGAAAAGCTGATATTTTTATTATTTCAGAAGGTTCAAAATATTCTATTTATCATATTAGATCAGTAGAAAAAGGTTTGGTATCAAAATGATTTGCAAAACTCATTTTATAGCCCAAAAGGGCAAAACCGACAATTACCGAATCAAGCTTAGAACTCTATGTTATACCCAGCCTAAAAATAAATAAAAATCTCCAAAAATCCAAAAATATTATTTTATATCAGTAGGTAAAAAGTTTGGTATCAAAAATTGGGTTTAGATAGGCTTTATGCTAATTACGCCGTTTAATTAATAAAAAGCTTTTCATTTACGCTAATGAGCATAACTCCTAACCTAGATCTCAAACTGATGTCAAATTTTAGGGACAAGTTTATAAATCAGTAATGAAGGTTTCTATCCTCTCACATTTTCAAAAATTTCTTTTTAAGGTTAAAAGGGCATAATAGTCAATATTTAGGCATTTAACGGAAACATGCATATGAGTCAGATAACTAAGGAACCAAGTTGTATAACCTCAGAGGGTTACACTAATCTATAACCTGGTCCTAATAGAGTTCTAAGGCATGTCTAAACTAAGTTAAATCGGGTCAGAACTGAAAGTCAAAGCAAAAGTCTACTTTTGCGACTTTCGGTTCCGAACCGAGCCTATACTTAGAATTGTCAGGTTGAACATGTTTAAACATGCTCTTATGTTAATTACCAAGTTATTTAAGTGTTAAAACATGTTCCATAACTTCTGAATTATCAGTTATGAATTTATTAGTAAAAACTGACTCGTTTGACTTTTATCTTAAATACTTTGACCCGACAATTAACTAAGTAAACGTGGTAATTAGGAGGTGCCCTTTTGAGGGTTTAATACCTACCTAATTTCGATCACGTAGCCATGTTCATTGCGAACAATGGCTCAACCGTTTGAAATTCAAAGCGTTTATCGCAAACACTTGACTTTTCGGTTTTTAATCGCCCAACAATTAAACTAAAGCACGGAAGGATACTTACAAGAGGTCCAAAGGACAGAAGGAGGTTCTCAAGAAGGTCAAGATCCTCCAAGAATTCAGAGAGCAATCAGAAATGAAATGAGGTGCAAGTGAAACCCAAAATCAATGGGGTATTTATAGGATTTAGAGGACCGTTAGGATCGTTCCTCGATAAACGTGAGTAAATCTGGACCATACACCTATTACCAACTGTTTTTCAATACTATGGGTGCCCAAGGATTGAAGAAATACCATTTGCAAGTGTTGGATCAAGCTGGAACAGGCTGTAAATGGCTGTAAACTGATTTTTGTAACTCTGATGGACTCACACGGCCCGCGTAAGACTCAAGGTGGGCTTACGCAGCCCGCCTGAGATGTCTGATCAGCATATAAGTTTCAAAAATGGCCGTTTTGGTCCCTGTTTGCATATAAGGCCCTTTTTGACACATCTAAGGCCCGTTAACCTCATTTCAAGGCTCTATTATGAAGTCTAATCATAGGGAACATAAAACATGCTTGAAAACATGTCGGATGTCGGTTCGTTTGGTCGTACGATTACGTTGTTCGTCTAATTACGACGAATCACAAACGGACGTGAAAAACGATCCAAACTACGCGACGAGTGGAATTTTATCATGCCGAACACTAAAATAAAATATTTTAGTCGTCCGGAGATATTCAGAATGTGAGATATGCGCGAAAATGCAAACTTGTGCACTTTTTGACACTTTTAGTCCCTGTATGACTTAAAAGTTTATTTTTGCGCACCAAACACCTCTAAGCCTATATCTAAGCTACATAAAGGATAATTAGGGCATTTTTAACTTAGGATCATATTCCAGAAGGTTCGATACCCTACGAATAGGTATACTTTTGCAGTTTGACGCAATTAGTCCTTTAATTGCGCAAAGTAGCGCGAAATGCTGTTTAATGATATCCAAGCCTTCCATTGACCATATTGATCATTCCTAAGCATATAATTAAATATTACTATGCTTCCGTTCACTTAAATGGTCACCTAAAGGCGTAGATTCAAAAGTTGACGCTTTAGGTCCCTCTATTGCACAAACTTGCGCATCTCATCATTTAATAGTATTGAAGCCTCATCTAATCCATATTAGGCATTCTTGAGAGTATTATTAAACATCACCATGCTTTGGGTTCGCTAGAAGGTCATTCAGAGGTATAATTAAACATATTGACACTTTTAGCCCCTCTAACTTGCAAAGTTGCGCGTAACTTTACTTATAGGCATAACAACCTTAGTCGGCCAATAGTTGGCATTCCTGAGAGTATAATCAAATATCATGAAGCTCCCGATTTGTTAAAAGGTCACTCAGAGGTATGAATTAACATGTTGACGCTTTTAACCCTCCATTGCGCAAACTTTCAATTAATTACGCAAACGGCTACACTCGATCGACAAGTGGCTCATTTGTGAACATAATCATCATGAGAGGTTATTTAGAAACTTATTTTAGGTATGCTAACACTTCCCGTCCTTTCATAGTCAAAGTTTTCGATTTTTCGAAAAATTAGTCCCTTAAATTCAATATTTGACTTCATTAGGGTTTATTACACGTGTCAATACATCATTGGACGTGATTTTAAGAGGTGTTACACACACACACACACACTCTCTCTCTCTTCTCTCTCTTTATAGAATTCGACTTCGACTGTTATCATCCTCACTCAAACAAACACCCTCAGAATGCTCAACAGTTTCAACAAAAACCTCTGGCGACTCTGCTCCAAGCTCCGGTGGTCGGTGCGCTAGCGTGCAAAGCCCAAAGTTGTCATCAAAATTCGGCTGCAATGGGGTTGGGTTGAGGCTGGGTCTGCAATGGGGTTAGGTTGAGTCTGGGTCTAAGTTGAAATTGAGTCAGATCGCATAGTTCTTGTTGAAATTATGTTTCATCTAGTCAGATCTGCCGGTACGGCAACTGTAATAGTCTCCGGAAAATCGTTTGGTGGCAACATGTCTGACGGTGGTGGTTTGTTATCTCTTGTTCTCAAGTTTGTTCAAGTACCTTCTTTAATTATTTTGTGTTTCTTTTGTTTTACTCCACTTTTTGCTGATATCTTTAGTTAAGCAGTGTTTATAGAATGTCGGGATCAAATTTCGTTGAGGAAATTTCATCAAGTTTCGGAAGTGAAGGTGACGTCAGCATTCCTATGAAGGTTGGTTGTGGTGGTTGGTTGATAGCGACAGTGGGTGAAGGGTGGTTGTGGGAGGTGGGTGGGTGACGGGTGGCTTTCAGGTGATGGAGGTGGTGGGTGAAGCCGAGAGAGAGAGTTGATGGTGGTAGTGGATTGGTGGTGGTGGGTTGATGGTGGTGGTAGTGCTAGAGAGAGAGTAGGAGAGAGAGCTATAACAATAACAATAACAATAACAATAACAATAACAATAACAATAACAATAACAATAACAATAACAATAACAATAACAATAACAATAACAATAACAATAACAATAACAATAACAATAACAATAACAATAACAATAACAATAACAAGAACAAGAACAAGAACAACAACAAGAACAACAACAAGAACAATAACAAGAACAACAACGACAACGACAACGACAACAAGAATAACAATAATAATAATAATAATAATAATAATAAATTTTAAAAATATTTTGTTTTCTTTTCTAAATAATATAAAATAATTGGGAAAAAATGACTAAAATGCCCTTGTGTAATCTGATTTAACAAAAAAAAATCTAAGTGTGTTAGGGCTAAAGGACATAACTTATAGAATTTTGAACGTTAAGGACAAAACCAATCAATTTTAAAGTCAAAGAACATCGCCTGCAATTTGGTACATATATAAATGACAAAACTTGTAATTTACTCTACATTATATTTATTACTAAATTATACATATTACTTTAATAATTTAGCACACGATATATAAACTACACTAAAATTAAAATCACCCAAATTGTATGATGGAAAAGTATTCAGAAATACATAATCTCGAAAGTTTTTAGATCAACTTGTACGATTGCAGGTTGTGTTTTATCAACAGTTTCTTTCTTTTAAACAGGTCGGGTGGAACTCTAGGACGGCATCGGCTATGAACAACTGGCACGATGATGGCGATACGTTTTGCACTGACCACAATTTACAGGAGTGTGTTCCTCTCCTCGGGATAGGATCTGGTTGTTTTCCTGAGGATGACCCACTTGTTGTTTAGTAATATGAGGTGGTTGTAGATTAATTAATCCATCAGGTATCTCCCATTCTGATTTATGTGGGAGTAGATTTATTGCTTCTACATAGGTGTTTTTATATACTTCGTTGCTATAACACGACATAGCATAGTGACGCAGTCCTTTTCCTTAAAATCTTGAAACGACAATCAAGTGCCCATATGGAAAACTAGATATGTAACACCCCGAAAAATGAAAATTATTTATTTTAAATGTAAAGTTGATAAATAAACTAGTTAACTAACTAGGATTTAAAATAACCTAGTTAGGTGAAAGCCTTGTAGTAACCTACAAATGGGTTAAAACGCTAAAATTAGAACCAAAGGAAAGTTTAGGGACCAAATGTGTTCAAAATGAAACTAATATTAATAAAATCTAAATAAATAAAACACAAACACATTTGTCTGTGTTTGGTGGAGATCGACCAGAGCAGGGGCGACCCCAAGCTCCATCAAAACCCTAGTTCAGCATAAAATCTCTAAATTGAAGGATCAAACTCAGTCCAAATCAAAGTCCGAACATAGATTAGTGATCCTCATCACAAGGGGGTTACAAGGTATGTAAAATTTGGTGTTAATTCTCTGTTGGAATTTCTCATGAAATTGGGAAATCTGAGATTTATGGTTGCATGTTTGATTTATGATGGATTAGGAACAATATAGTGTATAGGGACAAACCCTAGACAAATACAAGTTGAAATCATGTGAATTTTTAGTGAAAATCTATGAACACCATTGTAGGTGATTAGTGGGTTATGGATAATTTGATAAACACTAGGAAATTGGGTGTTGTTCTAGTGCAATTCGACTATTGTGAATTGACTTCAGAATTTTAGAAGCTAACAATTATGTAAAATGGGTTGATTGATGTGAAATTTAGGTTAAATGATAAGCTAGAGACTTGCTATATAATCATGTAAAAATCTGCCCTTAAAGTGTTTGTGAAAATGCCTCAAAGAAGGCTTAAAACTGAAATTCAAAGTTGATACACATAATTTTGATGTTTCGGTTTACTACGCGATATATGGTTTAAAGGGAGTTCTAAACATGTTATAAACGAACTCTATAGGAAAGGACGCAGGAGCGTCAAGTGGACAAGCAGGTGGCGAATCGCGTTTGAAAGGCTTACTTTGAAGGTATGTAACTTGACCGTTACTTAAGTGAAAGTTTGTTAAATTACGTATAGTCATATTGTAGAAAAGAAGTTGTGTAAATTTAAAAGCGATGATATTCGCAAAATTGAATAATGGATAAAGGATGGATAAGATCTCGTTGGTAGTCATCATAATGGAAGATTTCCGTAGATGAGCCAAACGGGTCGAATAATCGATTAAAGCATGGATATTGCTTCGTAATATGATTGATAAGTCTTTTGTTATCATTGACAAATGACATATTAGAAATACGAGGATTAAACAGGTTTGTAGGATTGAAATCCGAGAACTTGGCTCAAGTAAACAAACAAATCAAACAGAACATAACTTTCCAGAGTCTACCGTAAATTACGGTATATACCGTAATTTACGGTAGAGACCAAAAGGTTACGGTGGACTCCTTCTGTGTTACGGTGGAACCAAAGTTTCTCAGAAACTACCGTAACTTACGGTAACTACCGTAAGTTACGGTAGAGCTTTGGCATTTATGATAAATTTTGTAATTCTTCGTTAAATTGAATCCGTTTTAAATGTAGTTTCGATTATGTATTATTTCTAAGTATTCTAATACTAATGTTTAATGTAAACATTTCAGTTTCTAGGCATTCAAGGATTACGGATGACGGTCAAGCAAGTAGTTGAAGAACCGAACACTAATTTTTGAGCTTCCGCGATATCTTAACTATGATAGACAATGATTTTAGGAATGTAAATGTTTTGCTAAACAACCTATGAATGTTTAAATTAGTCGGTGGTTGACTAATGTTTGGTTTTCTTTAGAACTTTGTTTTGAAACTTATGTTTTATTTAGATATCCTTTAGTTTAAATCGAATGTCTTTTTATTAAACTCAAGTAGTATATAGACGG
This sequence comes from Helianthus tuberosus, assembly GCA_030545235.1. NCBI lineage: Eukaryota > Viridiplantae > Streptophyta > Magnoliopsida > Asterales > Asteraceae > Helianthus > Helianthus tuberosus. The sequence continues at coordinate 22,066,050 of CM060375.1, read as the reverse complement.
GTGTTACAAGTTGGTAATCAGAGCTTAAGGTTGTCAACAAAGTGTTCGGTTCAAGCTTGATCGATCGTCCGGTAAGAATTAACTTATTATGTTAATAAATTATGTCTTATGTAAGAAATGAGAAAGGAATTGAGAACGCATGGGAAGAGCGTGTTAACACACTCAAACCCGGAAAGTGCATTAAATGTGAACGGTTAAAGCGAGTTAGGAACTTGGCTAAACCAAAACAAATGAAGCAATGCTATAAATGAAATGTTTAATGTTTAAATGTAAACATTTCAGTTTCAAGATGTCTGATGGAAACAATGATGATCCGGTGCAAACAAGCACCGAACAAATGAAAGAGATAATTGTCGAAGAAGTAGGGAAGGCAATTGAAGGTATTCTATCCAGGTTTATAGACAAAATTCAAAGCACGGTGTTGTCGCTTGTCGAAGAGCGAGTCAAAAGGTTGGAAGATAGTGTCAACCTTATAAAAGGAAAATCGGGAGAACGCAAAGGGTGTTCGTACAAGGAATTCATGGCGTGTAAACCGCCAATCTATAACGGGGAGGTCGACCCGATAATATGCCAAAGATGGTTAAGTGATGTCGAAAGAGTGTTCGAACGAACCCACTGTGACGTAGGTGACTTTGTTGCTTACGGAACGGGTCAATTGAGGGGTCAAGCCAAGGATTGGTGGGATAATAAAAAGAAGGAAATGGGAGCCGAAGCAGCGAGGGTTATGACTTGGGAGGAGTTTAAGGTGCCGTTCCTTAAACACCATAGTCCCAAAGCGGTTATCAATAGGATTAAGGAAGAATTCATCCAGTTAAGACAAAAGGGTGAAACAATTGATAAGATCACGGGCATCTTCATGGATAAGCTGAGATTCTGTGACGAGTTAGTCACCACGGAGGAGCAGAAGATATACTACTATTACAACATGCTGAGTGCTGAATACCGATAGTTTATGACTCCCTCAAAATATGAAACTCTCACAGAAACATCAATACCTCCCGGGAACGGGAAATCGAGTTAAAGAAACAAGTTGAAAGGGGTGAACGAAGGGCACAGGATGTGAATCCAAGCCCTACAAAGAAAGCTAGAACTGCTGAATCAGGGAAGAAAGTGGAGGCTAAAGGCGGGTCGCCAAGTTGCAAAGTATGTGGAAAGGGGCACAAACGTGAGTGTCGCTTCAAGACAAGCCGTGTCCGGTATGTGGGAAGACGGGGCACACTGCATCGCTATGTCCCGGAAAAGTCTCCGTTTGTTACAAATGTTATCAACCCGACCACAAAAAGTCTGAATGTCCCGAGTTGGTTGGAAAGAGAGATATAAAAGAGTCTCCAGCAGAACCTCCCAAAGCGAAGGCTAGGTCCTTCCAACTTACCGCGGCTGAAGCAAAAACAGAACCCGATGTGGTTTAAGGTATATTCACAATTAACTCGATTCCAGCACGTGTGTTGTTTGATACGGGTGCGAATAAATCCTTCATTTCGCATGGGTTTATTCGACATCCTTCATTTGTATTGACGAAATTATCTGTGCCCTTAGAAGTTGAAATAGGGGACAACAAAAGTTTATAGTTTGTGATGTTTGTCGAGGCTGCAAATTAAGCATAGATGACGAAGAATACCTGATAGACCTAATTCCGATGTCAATGGGGGAATTTCAAGTAGTCGTTGGGATGGATTGACTATCTCAGCATCACACGAAGGTCGTGTGTTTTTGTAAGGAGATAAAGTTAATATCTCTGAGCGGGAAACACATCACTATCTATGGTGAAAAAGGAGGCAACCCCATAGTATGCTCAATGTTGAAAGCTCACAAGCTTATGAAGCGAGGATGCAAGGCATTCAAGTGGACAAGCAGGTGGCGAATCGCGTTTGAAAGGCTTACTTTGAAGGTATGTAACTTGACCGTTAGTTAAGTGAAATTTTGTTAAATTACGTATAGTCGTATTGTAGAAAAGAAGTTGTGTAAATTTAAAAGCGATGATATTCGCAAAATTGAATAATGGATAAAGGATGGATAAGATCTCGTTGGTAGTCATCATAATGGAAGATTTCCGTAGATGAGCCAAACGGGTCGAATAATCGATTAAAGCATGGATATTGCTTCGTAATATGATTGATAGGTCTTTTGTTATCATTGATAAATGACATATTAGAAATACGAGGATTAAACAGGTTTATAGGATTGAAATCCGAGAACTTGGCTCAAGTAAACAAACAAATCAAACAGAACATAACTTTCCAGAGTCTACCGTAAATTACGGTATATACCGTAATTTACGGTAGAGACCAAAAGGTTACGGTGGATTCCTTCTGTGTTACGGTGGAACCAAAGTTTCCCAGAAACTACCGTAACTTACGGTAACTACCGTAAGTTACGGTAGAGCTTTGGCATTTATGATAAATTTTGTATTTCTTCGTTAAATCGAATCCGTTTTAAACGTAGTTTCGATTATGTATTATTTCTAAGTATTCTAATACTAATGTTTAATGTAAACATTTCAGTTTCTATGTATTCAAGGATTACGGATGACGGTTAAGCAAGTAGTTGAAGAACCGAACACTAATTTTTGAGCTTCCGCGATATCTTAACTATGATAGACAATGATTTTGGGAATGTAAATGTTTTGCTAAACAACCTATGAATGTTTAAATTAGTCGGTGGTTGACTAATGTTTGGTTATCTTTAGAACTTTGTTTTGAAACTTATGTTTTATTTAGATATCCTTTAGTTTAAATCAAATGTCTTTTTATTAAACTCAAGTAGTATATAGACGGGTGTTACAAGATACTGGCCAAACCCAACAACTGCATGTTTGATTCGAGAAATCAACAAAACCTCTTGTTTTCCCGTCATCAACATAAAAAAGTGTTAACACCAACGCCAGCAACAGTCCACGTCCTAGAATTAGCAATTTTCTTTTCAGTTTTTTCTTAGCTCACTCTATAAGCACGGTATGCCCTGGATACCCTGATTTCAGCGCTCATAAAACCATTTTTGTACAGATTGTCAAAAAAAATCTATGAGTTGCGTTATCGGCATTTTTCGTGGCTGTTTAGATAAGGCGTTGATAGACACCGCACTGTTAGATGTCATATAATGTTATCTTTTGCCTGGACAATGTGCTCTTGACCATTTCCCCAACCCAATACTTAAAAGAGTGGTCCGTAGTCTCGAAATTGCTGCACATTGCACGTTGAAAGATTTCTGAAAATCGGAGGTCCTATAAGCTTTACAAGTCTTCCACCAAAGTGACTCAATTTCCTTCTTTTTTTATGGTAAACGTAGGTTCACCATCAAATGACAACAACACAACCCATGAAAGGCTTTTGGAAACACGACCCTTATCGCTAAGTGTATAGAATTTTACCGATCAGATATGATCGCCAAATCTGGATGAACGCCAATACAGTCTTTGAGATTTGACAGGAACCAGGTCCAAGAGTCACCATCCTCAGATTTCCTAATACCGTAGGCCACAGGAAAAGTCTGGTTGTTTGCATCCATGCCAACCGCCAAGAACATTGTTCCTTTAAACTCACCTTTCAAGTGCGTTGCATCTATGATAATCAATGGTCTTAAATTACTAATAAGGCTTTGAATCTGAAAGTAATTAAATATTAAATATTATAGATCGATTTTACCAAATTTATAAGTATTAACTACAAAGTATATCATACTGACCATAACACCAATGGAGACAAAAACCACTTCAAACTGACTCGCTTCATCAGTTAAGATGTGAGTAACTGTTCCAGGATTTGCCTTCTCCAAATTTTATAAATAGAGTGGGAGTTCGGCAAAAGAATTTGTCAAAGTTCCTTGCAGAAGTTCTAATGCGTTACATTTTCCACGTCAGGCTTGACTGTAAGGAAGGTTACTTCAATTTTTTTTTTCTAAACTCTTTGACTATATATCAGTGCATCTGTAAATACAACAGTCGTATTTTAATTTTTCTTATAATTAAATATTAAAAATTATAGATCAATTTTACCAAATTTATAAATAAGTATTAACTAAAAAATATATCATACTGACCATAACACCAATGGCGACAAAAACCATTTCAAACTGAGTCGCTTCATCAGTTAAGATGTGAGTAACTGTTCCAGGATTTGCCTTCTCCAAATTGTAGCAATAGAGTGGGAGTTCGGCAAAAGAATTTGCCGAAGTTCCTTGCAGAAGTTCTAATGCGTTACATTTTCCATGTCAGGCTTGACTGTAAGGAAGGTTACTTCAATTTTTTTTCTAAAATCTTTGACTATATCGGTGCATCTGTAAATACAACCGTCGTCTTTTAATTTTTTTAGTAGGCCACCCACCACCTTTGGGTTTGCTTGACGTAGACGTGGCTATGCCTGCATCTTGGAACATGTATGTTTATCATTGAAATATTTAACATAAAACACATCAGAAGATTTCCAACTACATGCCCTAGAACACCACTCACAATTGTTACCTAAACATGATGCTTCAAAACAAGTTTTTAATGATCTATCTACGTTATACTCGAAATATTCAAACAAACACATTCTCAATGTTGGAGTTTCTTAAACAAGTCTAACATAATCGGTTTCAACTACATATTCAATGCTCCCGTTAACGACTTTCCACTGCTATAAATCACAAATCTAACAACCATATCCGTTGACCAATAATATTAGAACAAAACGTGATATTTTGTAGATTCAAGGACAACGTCAGGATAAAGTATGAATTAGGAGAATGAATCACATTGTTACTTAAAGTATAACCTTCATAAAACCAACCTAATGAACCACATTTAGTTTTACCGGAAAACTATCAGGAATTGGATTTTCAAATGATAATTCAAAATTTGGTTTCTCACCATCATTAAAGTCATTGGTTTCAAAAACAGGACCATTTAAATCAGGACATTTGAAATCTTAAGAAGGTCCACAACTAGATGAACCGACACCAACTTCTTGTGCAACATATAATTTATATAGTTCATCAGTATTGTTTTCAGCGAACTTGAAAAAAAATAGAAAGATCATAATCGTTAATTATATCGAAAGTAAAGGTTGACATCTTGTAGGATAATCGTATGGTGTTTTGAAGCCCGTATGTCTCATAAACATTTGTCAGGAAAGTATGATATGAAACATTTGTTGGAGTTTCTTAAACAAGTCTAACAGAATCGGCTTCAACTACATATTCAATGCTCCTGTTAACGACTTTCCACTTTCGACTGCTATAAATCACAAATCTAATAGCCATATCCGTTGACCAATAATATTAGAACAAAAAGTGATATTTTGTAGATTCAAGAACAATGTCAAGATAAAGTATGAATTAGGAGAATGAATCTCATTGATTGGGTGAAAAAAAACTAATACATGTCCCAAAATTTTAAAAATGTTATAAAATGTAGGGTATCTTAATGCGTTGGTGGACTCAAGAGAAGCGTCTAATTGTACGGAATTTTGAGAAGCGTCTCATTGTACAAAATTTTGATTTTCGGATATGTGTCCAACATTATTGGGAAGCGTCGTAGACGCATTGGAGGTGTCTCCCATGTAGGGTTTACAGGGTTGCGTCAAAGGCGCATGAGAAGCGATCCACCAGACGCACGAGTTTATTGGCTTACAGGCTTGCGTCAAAGAAGCATGGGAAGCGTCTGACCAGGCGCTTGGGTTTACTGGCCTAGAAGCTTGCATTGGTGACGCATGGGAAGGGCCAGACCAGCGCATGGGATCTTTACTTCTAGACATACAGGAGAAGTCGTCGGACTCCTTAGCTTATCTGTCGGAGACACTAGGAAGACGTGAACGACGCTTCAGTTTAACACCCAACCCGGTAGCGTCTGAGCCAATCACATCCACTCCAGCCGGTCGCAAGCCATCTGTGACGCGTCCACATTGCCAGTGCGTCTCTTGGACGCTACAAAACTTTCTGAACACGTGTCATGTTTATGTTGAAGGACGATTCAACTTAATGATTGTGGACATCCAGACGCAAGCCGTCCATATGGATCTGCGACGCGTCCCTCCAACGGCGCGTGCGTTGGCCATTCTTGAAAGTCATCTTGGTCAATGGCTAATTCTGCAATTTCCTCAAAAATAAAAAAACAACTAGGTATTCAACTTAAAAAAATTAACGAATGCAAGTTATTAGATAAAAATTAAGTTAAACAAAAATTAAATGAGTTCAAGACGTATATTATTTATAGTAAAAGGGCTAAAATCGAAAAAAAAGGTGATGTGACGTGAATAGCATCCAAAAGATATCGACGCATGCTTTACATTAATTGAAAATTAAAAAAAAAATATTAATACGGATACTGATTACGATAATATCAATACCAACGTCTACATTTTTTGTTAGAAACTGGTTTGGTTCGCTACGTTAGCGGCACGATGTCAGCTCTTGTATTACTTAGGTAACCAAAAACATCCTCTATTTACTTAGGTAACCAAAAACATCCTCTATTTTCAATGTAACTTTGTTTCTATAAAAACAACTGTTTGTATTCAACTTTCTTTAAAGTTAACAAAGGAAAGTGTGTTTACTAATTTATTTAAGCTATTTAAATATTAAGTGCGTATTCAGCTTATTTAAAATATTTAAGTTGCGTTTATTAAAAGAAAACAAAATAAGTAAGCTATTTTATTTTTTTATTTTTTTTTAACCGTAACTTGAATTTTATATTCTATCTTTCGACAAAATGCACTTTACATCAATATCGCAGGTAAGCGAGCAACAAGCTGCGCCGCTACCCCTTTCTGGATAGCAAACCCTAGCCTATTAAAAACAAACCCCTGCCCCCCTGTTGATGAGCCACTGCTGTGGACAACCTGTTGGACCCTAGTCAGCAAACGGATAGCTTCTGGAGCCAGGGATTCAAAGGTGTCGAAGGCGAAGGGGACAAATGCATGTTGGTTATCAGCACATGCTTTAGCGTGTAAGCTATAGAAAATGATGATACAGAACCGCTAATAGATGTTATTGAAAACGGTTCCACGTACTATTTGTTTTTATAAACATGTGTCGATATCTTTTTAGCCTTTTTTTTTCTTATTTTCTATTCTACTCTTTCGGGCTGATGTATCTAGTGCTGATACCGTATCAAACAATAACCTACGAAACCTATACGGTATAAAACCGAATTACTGCCGCATCGCTCCTTAAAAATGTTCATAAAACATAAAGTACACCTGATGTTTCTCGTTAACGACAGGCTCAACGTTGACATGTAAAGTAGACAGAACCATCTCGAATATATGGTTTAGATGGAACACGACAAACCCTGATCGAGGAATCAACTCGATTTAAGACAAATATAAACATGGAAGGACACCCGTAATTCATCGGAGACCCCCAAGTCGTCCTTGGTTTAAATCAAGAAACACGTGTGTCAAAAAGATGCAGTGTATGATTGATGAAAGGAACCAACATCTGACAGGAACATGAACCACCGTTCCGTCTCCACATGTTCCAAATCTAGTCCGATATTAATGTCTTCCGTGTCAATCTATCTCAGCTATATATCGTACATCATCATCATACTCAATAAATCCACCGAAGGGTTTAAGGAGGGTGAGATTTAGACAGCTTTACCTCTAACCCATAAGACTAGAGAGGCTGTTTCTAGTGAGACCCCGACTCTATAGTAGTTTTGCATCAAGCCTTCGGCATAAGGCTCGAAAAAAAACCGACTAGTGCATGTACCCTTTCTCTTTCGACTATTAACGGCAATACATGATGTATGATATCATACAAACATCATAATACATTTTTCTTCATTTTGTATATGCATCAATTTATGTGTGTGACAGAGATTAATCATTAATCAATCATAAATTAGTAAACAAACTAATGAGTACCATCGCCTATGGAATACCGACACAAATTTAGCACTGACCGACAGATAATTCTAGAAAAAAAGGTTTGTTAACAGTCTAGATTTCGTCTGTTTTATGTGGTGATTAATTATAACTCAAATTTGCACATTATGTGTTTATGCATCAAATCCCTCTTAAGTAATAACATAAACACAAGTCATGAAAAAAACTATCGTTAATGAACAACACCACACCTGACACCACCTCAACTATACCGGCCTAACGACAGCGCAGCTTTAACATCCAACCGCCATGCATAACCACCGTTACGCAACCGCCACACGTCGCAAGGTGCGGTAACCGCCGTAGCCCTGACAGCCCCCCACGTGACCTTAACGGTGCACGTGAACGCCGGGTGACACACCGGCAAAGTAACCCGATTAAACTTCTTCACCACCACCATAACCATCTCATCTGAATAATTATCACTTCCGGTTATCATCTCTCGATAAGCTTTATTAGTCCACACCACCGTGTCTCTACTGTTGGTGATGAATGATGGACACGTGTCCATCTCCATGCTCATTATTCTTGCCTGATCTGTTAACCCTACATCGTCAGCGTTCATCCACGTCTCCGTCACACATTCCACCGTCACTAACGACGTTACCATCAACTTCTGCTGTTTTGGTGACGCTATCACGTGACCATCACGTGCTGTTGACTGCATACTGTTGAAGCTTAACAAAACCTGTGATGGTTTCTTATTATTAACTGTTGTACCGGAAAATAATACTTCTTGTTTTTCACTCGGTGAACTTGTTGCCGGTGAGTTTTCTTTCCGGTCCGGTGTCTCCGGCATCAAAGCCAGCGTCACCACCGTGTCTCCGCCATGAGTGCCACCAGAATTAATAATATTATGATTATTAGAAAGTTTCCGTTTCTTTGAAACGGGGCTTGTGTTATTATTATTCTTTTTGTTGTTGTTGTTGTTGTTAACCCTAACGTACCTCCGCTTACGCCGTGGGGTTCTGCCAGAGCCGTCGCTGTGCTCCACTGTGGAGCAGCTGGAACCGGATCCAGCAGCCACGGGTTTGGGTGCAATTGGCCTGAACTTGAGCATTATTCGCTCAACCTTTGACATACCGTAGGTTATCTCACCATAGCTACTGTTGCTGCCGGAGTGTCTTGCAATACAACCACCACCTCTGCTGTCCATATTATTAGAGCACCCGGGGTGGGTACGTGATACCCAAATATCACGCGTGGAAGATATGCCCACACCGCCGCCACCTTCGTTTTTAACGCGTTTAATGTTTAACGCGTGAACCGTATGACGCGTTGAAGAAGGAAGAAGCAGCCGTTTTTTTTGACCTGGGGGATGATTGTTGCTGCATTTGACCAACAACAACAGCAGCAAGACAGCAACAGCAACAACAAAAGCTCCATTGTTGCTGATCTTCTGCGTGTCCACCGGAGAAACCCCGTCGGCGTCGGAGCTCCGGCAGCATCATCTTCTCGTCATTCGGTCCCCAATAGCAGGTATTCTTAGGTGATTGTGGGTCGATTTCACTGTGTGAGCGAAAGCCCCATATCAATTTAGGAGATTATAAGCTTATCTCCTTCAATTTTGTGTTAACTTGAACTAGGGTTCATGGTGAATGTATGTGATTTTTTTTTCTTTTGAACGGCCATGAATATTTATTTGTGTTAATTTATAATTTAAAAAATAAAAAATTAACAAATTTGTGAGTGATGGAATTTGTACAAGTGATGACCATTTCCAACAAAAAAGGGTGTGAGTGATGGAAATAATGGTTGATGACATGGCAGAACCTGATTGGATGTTGTAAGTGATGGAATTGGGTGTGAGTTATCCCACCCCTACCCCCCTTACGGAACCCTGTTGTGTTTCTCTCACTAGTGGTTTTGGTATAGAGTTGATGATGGTAATGGGACGCATATAAAGGAGTCAGTCAACGTTTTCTGCTAGGTTTTCTGACTTTAATAATATCAATGTGTAATGCTTGTATTTTTATTAAAAAGTAGCAAATGTATGTGTTTTTATGGAAACTAAGTGTAGTACCCGTGTAACCACACCACACGGGTAGGTTTAGTAATGATCGAAATCAAATACTAAAAAACAGATTATAATATATCATTTAAATTTTGGTCTTTAGTTCTATATCTTTATAAAGTAATGTTGAAGACTGTATGTGTGACCACATGGGTAGTTTTAATTACCATCGAAATAGATTATAATACATCATTTAAATTGTTTGTATTTAGTTCATGTTTGATATAGAAATTAGCTAAGTAACTCAAAAGTGCTTGTCTAAACCGAAAGCATGACCTAATTTTATATTGTCTAATAATTAAAGCCTGACCTAATTCAAATAACCAAATGTTATTAAACAGTTCAATAAAGCCCCTTATATTTGATCAAATTAAGCTTACTAATGGATTAGATTTTGTAGGCCCGTTAAAACCCTTCTATCAAATATGGATTAGATTTGTTAAAGACATGTATCAAATGTCCTTAATACGCTTATCCCTTAATATCACTTAATATTCCTTAATACCCTTATCTCTTAATACCCTTATCCCTTAATACCCGTAACATAGACAGATTTACATCAGATTATAATATATCATTTAAATTTTGGTCTTTAGTTATATTTATACTATATTAGACCATGTTTTATAGATAAGTATTATTTTAGTTTAATCTTTTCTAATTAATTTATATATAATCCTCCTACTAAATATTATTTAGTTTAATTTCTTATGGATAATTATTTTTTAGTTTAATCTCCTTGTCATCATTACACTTCACCAAAAATGCAACTTGACTGTTATAAGTTGTATGAAATGACTAATATCATCACCGATCATTATCATCATCCCACTTCTCCAAAAATCTCTCTCAACTCTCAACAGTCAACACAGATCTTCATCATCTTCATCCAGCTTCATCATCTTCATCCATCTTCATCTTGAAATCAGAGGTTTGATTTTTGGTTCCATTCGATGATTTGAATGTGTTTATATTGTGAAAAAACAGAGGGTTGATTATGGGTTCCATTCGATGATTTTGGGTTAATTTTGGGTTCCATTCGATGATTTTGGGTTGGTTTTGAAAAAAACAGAGGGTTGATTTTGGGTTTGATTTTAGGTTCCATTCGATGATTTTAGGTTGGTTTTGAAAAAAAACAGAGGGTTGATTTTGGGTTTGATTTTGTGTTCCATTCGATGATTTTGGGTTTGATTTTGTGTTCCGTTGGCTGATTTTGTTTGATTTTGAAAACACAGGGGGTTGTTTTTGTTCATGATTTTGGATTCCATCCGACGATTTTGGGTTGATTTTGAAAAAACAGAGGGTTGATTTAGTTCAAAATGCATCAAAAAAGAGGTTTTGAATGTGTTTTGGTTTCGATTTTTGTGGGTTTAGGGTATCAAAACAGAGGTTTTGAATGTGTTCCAGTTTTGATTGTTGTGGGTTTAGGGTATCAAAACAGAGGTTTTGAATGTGTTCCTGTTTTGATTCTTGTGGGTTTAGGGTTTAGGCTATCAAAACAGAGGTTTTGAATGTGTTTTGGATTTCATTCAATGATTTGAATGTGTGATTTGAATGTGTTCCTCATTTTTGATTTTTTGTTTTTGATGATAACAGTTATTTGATTTTTGTTTGATTCGATGATAACAGTTATTTGGTTTTGGTTTGATTCGATGTACAGAATGGCTGCGGAAGTAAAGATAAGCAAACACCAACTACAAAGGCGAGAACACTTGACAACCTCCTAGAAGATGCGGTGCACATAAGGAAGTGATTGATATGAATGAATACAACCCCAGTGGAGCTCTTCGATTTTCCTTGAAATTCCAGGGCTCGCTAATTACATATCTACCACTTGGGTTATATTCATTCATATGAATGAATATAACCCAGTGGCAGATATGTAATTAACTACACTGAGGTTATATTCATTCATATCTGCTACATTCCAAAGTGCACCCGTCAGTAACGATCCACAATTGCTTGTGGTCGTATGACGTTTTGTCTCTGTATTGTATGTGCAAAAACTTGGATTTCTTACAGTTACATCGCTTGCAAGCCTCCGCCTCTCCAGGATTTTCCGCTATACGCCTATAAGATTCAACCAAAAAGTTAATCACCATTACGCTTAGCATATTGAAACACTATATTGGGTGAATCTAATAACATTGTCATCAATTCTAACTTCACCTTTATTGTATGTTACAGTCTTTTGTTATCGAATCTGAAGTTCCGTCATGTCTACGAAGTTGGTATAACGTTTTGTCTCTGTATTGTATGTATTAAAAGTTTACCTTTAATATACAATTTAGGCTTTAATAATTTGTTATAAAAAATATTAACAATGCCAATACAACTTTCATTTTCACAACTCTCCTTAAATATCAGGTTATGTGAATGATATGAGAGAACCAACTGGATCAACTTTTTCTGTAATCAGCAACTCTTCCGGAAGATATCCTCCTTTCATCAATTACAATAAATAAATCAACATTCAATGAATGATTAATAGTTATAAGAAAAGTTTATACAGCATACAGTTTGTAATATTTGTTAATGGGCTGCTGTGAATGTTATGATTTGTCGATTCAAGTTGTGTGATCATTGAAGATACAAACAATGATAGATTGGTGAATTATACTTAGTGTTGTTAAAACACTGTTTTGAAAACACTTTTGGCTTAAAACATTGGTTTTAAAAACTGTCCTTAAATCAACAGTAGTTTCAAACAGTGTTAACTCAAAACTGGTTTCAAAACATATCATTAAGGATTACACTATTATAACCGAACAGTGGTTTCAAACACTGCTAACCTTAACCACTGATTCTATACAATATAAATGACAAACTAAACTACTGATTCTTCCTACCATTGTTGCATGTCAATTTATGAAATGTTTGACACTCAGTGGTTTCTTCAAAGTTGTTGTACACAAGCAGCACTTAATGGACAGCAGTTGTAGTATACAAACAGTGGATGAGGGCCATCAGATGTTATAACCATTTTCAAGGGGAAAGTCTAATGCAAACAGCTGTTTATGATGAATAGCAATGGACAGTCTTTAGAAAACAGATGTTTGAGCACAACAGTAGTTAGGGGTAAGGAAATGATAATGATTTGAAAGACTATTAATCAGCAACTGTTTAATAAGATTATGTTGAATGATTTTGTTGAATTATTTTGTCTTGCGTAAACTCAATATCATTTCCAACATCTGTTGATCGTGATTTATGAAATACCTGCAAGAATGCCATCCTTAACAAAATACATTTTAGACACAAATTGTCAATCTTTATATGCCACCAGTTTTTTCATTCCACTGCTTCATTCCAAGCAGGGCTTTGGTCTTTAACAACACTTATTTTAGGACAGTAGATTAAATAGCAGCACTTTGTCTGGGGCAGTTGTTGTACACAAGTAATACTTAATGGACAGCAGTTGTATTATACAAACAATGGATGAAGGACATCAGATGTTATAACCACTTTCAAGGGGAAGGTGTAATGCAAACAGCTGCTTATGATGAATCCACTGATGTGGATCACTGTTATTTGGCCCAAACAAATAACGAATTTGAAGGGGAAAGTCTGTTTCAATGTTTAATAATAATATTATGCTATTGAAAAATAAGATGGTGGTACCTCTTCAAGGGCAAATACACCCCAAATAGAACAAAAAACACAGAAGCCTATACAAAGTCCAACTTTTACAAAATTCTTGAGTTACTAAACACTTCTTCATTCGATATTAAATAGTATTACAAAAATCGGAGTTTGAAAAATATTAAAAACTAAACATTAAAATTAACACTTCCTAGGATATCTATTTCTCTCGCCTTCCTCCATGCAATTTCATTTTTAGTTTTAATTTGCAGATCTGCTAGCATATCACAGGTCTTCTGATCTTGTTTCAACAGATGTGTCAAAAACTCTTCGGCTTTTTCTTTAAACTCTGATGGAGGAGAAGAGACAACTTCATCCAGCAGTGCAATGCTACTCCACGTCTGCTTATAATATTTATCACTTACCAACGCAACTTTTTTGTTGACTTCTTCAGCTTTTCTCTGTTCATGGAGTGACCATCTTGAATATTCAATTTTAAGATCGGTATTATCCGACCAATGGTAGAAGGTTTTGCTTGCCATTTAGAAAGAGTGTGGGTGGGTTTGGACGTTTTGTTTTAGAATGAAGGGTTTTTTTAAAAATGAAGTCTTGATGTTTTCAAGTAGAGCAATCATGATCCTTTATAGTGTTTGAAATATTTAATAGGATAAATGAAGAGACGTCTGCTAATAAAGAACATTTTTCAAAGGTTTTACATTAAAATGTTTGATAAGGTAAATGAAGAGACATGTTGGGTATATACACATTTTTCATTATTAAATCATTTCATGTATCAGGTTTTTAAATATAAATTTTTATTTAATGGTTGCATTTAAACCTGACCTTTGGGCTGATAGATATCCTATATAATATCATTGCAAATTCAAACATTGTTTCATCATAACCAGATTCATTCAGTTAAATAGAAGAGCAACTCTTATTGTTTTGCCTTAGCTGTTATAAATACATTAAAATGGAGTCACAAACTGCTGCACAATCTGAGGATTTAAAGCAACACTTTATTAAAGAAATCGAAGAGCAAGTTTTTGCTGATAGGAGTACTCTTCAAGAGTTGAAGAGATGTTTTCACGGACTGCAACTTGGTCTCCTGACAAGAGACCAAGTTTCAAGAGACCTGAGGGCGATGCCGACTACTTCCGTTCGTGACCTGTGTTTTGCGAACAATATAGAATGTGGAGACAGAGACCTGGACTTCATGAGAAAGATCAATGACATACATCGAGAAGTGCAGTGCTCCATGGAGTTGAAGTTAAAATTTCTTCATTCTTGCTATTAGACTTTAAGTGTCTGATTACTTTTCTTTTTTTATGTCATTGTAACTTTTTTTAATATTTATACAATAAACGATTTAATTTTTTTTATGACACTTTATTTTTGCTTCTGTTTAATTATAATTTTAGGTATGGTTTTGGGCTGACCAATTTTTTTGGGTTTGGTTTTAAATACTGAATTTTTGATGTGTTATAGGTTCTTCACTCGGAAACAAATTTTTTTTTGGTTTTGTTTTAAACGATACAAGTAAAACTCTAAAGCAGGTTGATATGAAACATATTTTCCTGCCTTGTTAAACAGCAGGTAACACTAAATCAGTGTAGTGAAAATGAAAAGGAAATAATACCTGATGAATGAACCGCACGGTCCGATTATAAAACACTGATCACCCTAAAAATAAACCACGTACCAACAAACACTCACAAAACAAAACAAAACAAAACAAAACAAACCAAATTCAAGAATCAACTCTGTAAATATAATCTTGTAGTATGGATTATACCTACCTAAACAATGTATCATAAAATGCCATAAGACCGTTTTATCGAAAAGAATAACTATAAGTCATTGATATAATAAAAATGTCACCGGAAATAATTAATGAAAATGTAAATGTCACCGGAAATAATTAATGAAAATGTAAATTACAATACCTGTTAATGGTGATTTATGAAACATCTTCAAGAATGCCATCCTTAACAAAATACATTTTAGAGGCAAATTGTCAAGTATAATATGTCAGCAGTTTTTACATTCCACTGCTTCATTCCAAGCAGGTCTTTGGTCTTTAGCAGCATTTGACTGAGGGCAGTAGATTAAATAGCAGCACTTTGTCTTCAGCATTTGTTGTACACAAGCAGTACTTAATGGACAGCAGTTGTAGTATACAAACAGTGGATGAGGGCATCAGATGTTATAACCACTTTCAAGGGGAAAGTCTAATGCAAACAGCTGCTTATGATAAATAGCAGTGGACAGTATTTAGAAAACAGATGTTTGAGCACAAAGGTAGTTAGGGGTAAGGAAATGATAATGATTTGAAAGACTATTAAATCAGCAACTGTTAGTGCAACAGTGAATAAGCTTTTGACAAATGTTCTGATCATCTGCTGTTCTAAAGAAAGGAATGATTTTGTCTTGCGTAACCACAAAATATCATGTCCAACATTTGTTGATGGTGATTTATGAAATATCTGCAAGAATGCCATCCTTAACAAAATACATTTTAGACACAAATTGTCAATCTTTATATGTCAGCAGTTTTTACATTCCACTGCTTCATTCCAAGCAGGGCTATGGTCTTTAGCAGAACTTATCTTAGGGCAGTAGATTAAATAGCAGCACTTGCTCTGGTACAGTTGTTGTACACAAGCAGTACTTAATGGACAGCAGTTGTAGTATACAAACAGTAGATGAGGGCCATCAGGTGTTATAACCACTTTCAGGGGGAAGGTGTAATGCAAACACCTGCTTATGATGAATCCACCGATGTGAACCAGTCTCATTTGGCCCAAAATAACGACTTTGAAGGGGAAAGTCTATTTCAATGGTTAATAATAATATTATGATATTGAAAAATAAAATGGTAGTAACTCTTCTTCTATTTTGAAAACATGAATATTGAAATGCTGATGCAATTGTCCTTTTGCATAATTAATGTATAACTGCTAAATTAGCCATAACATAAGAACAAATACACCACAAATAAGTGTTCTTTTGCATCATCATACGGCACTCTCAGATCGTTTTGATCAAAGACCGTCAGTAAAGATCCACAATTGAAGTTAAAGTTTCTTGATTTTTGTTATTAGAGTTAGACGTGTCTAATTAGATTTTTTTTTTTTTGTAATTGCTACTTTCTTAATACTTCATATTTTAATCGTATTAATTTGTCAACAGTTTTTTAAATTCCACTGCTTCATTCCAAGCAGGGCTTTGCTTTTTAGCAGCACTTGAGTTAGGACAATAGATTAATGGGCTGTTTTGTAGCCTCTTAATAACCATTCAGATGCTACCTCTTAATGGTTTAAAACCTCTGAATGAATAAGAGGTGACCTCAAGTCTGAATGATTAAGAGGTAACATTTGAATGGTAAATCATCACATGTCACATTCTTCTACCTTCTCATTGGTAAAATTTTTAATTGTTCCATTAAGAGGTAGCCTCTTAATGACCATCAGCACCTTGTCTTCAGCAGTACTTAATGGACAGTAGTTGTAGTATACAAACAATAGATGAGGGCCATCATATGTTATAACAACTTTCAAGGGGGTAGTCTAATTCAAACAATAGATGAGGGCCATCATAGGGTTCAATCCCAACAAAAGAGGCGTTTACAAAAGAGGCGCAACAAATTCAGATTATAATATACCATTTAAATTGTGGTCTTTAGTTCTATATCTTTATAAAATAATGTTAAAATACAGTATGTATTAGTATTATAATAACCATAATGATAAAAGTTTTTGTATATGTAAATATGTAAACTATCATGTGAACAAATATTTGATGAATTGACATTCGCATAAACTTTCATTAAAAGCAGTCTTATCTGGCCTAAATAAAACTTGTTCTTAGTTAAGTGTTACAAAAGGATTTTCTTTAGTGGATAAGATCAAAATACATCTAACATTCTATAAAAACATCATTAACAACACTATCTCGATGGTTAATAAAAATATTATGATATTGAAAAATAAGATGGTGGTACTTTTTCTTCTAATTTGAAAACTTTAATATTGAAATGCTGATGCAATTGTTCTTTTGCATTATTAATATAAAACTGCTATATTTGCCATAACATAAGAGCAAATACACCGCAAATAGAACAAAAGCAACAAACAAACTACAGAGAAGCCTATACAAAATCCAAGTTTTAAAAAATTGTTCCAGCTATCTAAGGTGAGATCCGCAATTTTTCTCCTTTTAACCATCCACTAGTATGATTTCATTCTGCCTTTATACTTGCCAGGAGATGTGTTGATGTATCCATATACTTTAGTTCAAAACCCTCTCGTCTCGGTTCTTCCAACAAAGCTCTAAAAACATTTCATAAATTCAGCCAATTTCACTACATACAAATAGAAAAAAATGTTAATGAAAAGAACTACATTGATATGAAACCACCAAATCACAAAACCACTTTATTACCCTTCACTTCCACACTTACAACACACCCAAACACTTTGAACACACGTCCAAACAGTGGTTTCAACCATTGTTTTAACCCAACAATGGTTTCAAACCTCCGTTTTAACCAAACAGCAGTTTCAAGCAGTGGTTTGAACAAATATTATTTCAATTTTTAAACTTAACTAAAACAAATTAATAACGTTAAAAATTACAATCATTAATATACCTTCATGATGATAGATAAGCATGATTTTTCTTTGCGTTGTGGAATTCATCAAACATTAACACCTTGATAATATCCAACGTTAAGAATCTATGTCTGAATGCATTCCTTAAAATGTCAGGGGTCATGACCAATAGCTGTAAAAACGATGTATAACATATACGTGTATTCAGTTTAATTTGAAAAAATAAAAACTACATGATACAACAAAGGTAAAGAGTAACACAATAAAAGTTTATTACTCAAGACTGCAATTGTCCGCCTCATGGGTACTTTACGTATTTGATCATTACTCAAAATTATGATGAGATTGTATGCGGTGAACAAAAAAGTCAAATATTGACTTGTCGTACCTGATTCTGATCTCGTTGTTTCTTCCAATCAGCAGCATTCGAAAAATCAACAACTTTTTCACCCCAATACTCCACTTTCAAATCAAGGTGCTTTCCCACATACTCCGCTTGCTAATAAGACAGAGAAAGCTTCCATTAGTATGCTTTAACCACATGTTGAAAACATGTTCAAGAAACAACTAAGTCAACCGACATACCTGTTTGACCAATACAACAGTGGGTACCAACTACCGAGAACACAGCAATACACGGGAAGGGTTTTTTCAGCAGATAAGCATAGTGACGTAAAAGACTAATCGCGAACAACGTCTTGCCTGAGCCCGTATCCAAGAACACTATAGTGTTCTCCTTAATTGCCTAAGCTAATGCTTCTATCTGATAACTGCTAGATTAGCCATAACATAAGAGCAAATACACCCCAAATAGAACAAAAACAACAAACAAACTACAGAGAAGCCTATACAAAATCCAACTTTTACAAAATTGTTCCAGCTATCTAAGGTGAGATCCGCAATTTTTATCCTTTTAACCATCCACCGGTATGATTTCATTCTGTCTTTATACTTTCCAGGAGATGTGTTGATGTATCCATATACTTTAGTTCAAAAAGCCTCTCGTCTTGGTTCTTCTAAAAAAGCTCTAAAAACATTTCATAAATTCAGCCAATTTCACTACATACAAATAGAAAAAAAAAACGTAAATGGAAAGAACTACATTGATACGAAACAACCAAATCACAAAACCACTTTATTACCCTTCGCTTCCACACTTTGATCTCTATCAAAAATTTTCAACACACATCCAAACAGTGGTTTCAACCACTGTTTTAACCCAACAATGGTTTCAAATCTCCGTTTTTACGGAACAGTAGTTTCAAGCATTGGTTTGAACAAAACAGTGGTTTCAACCACCGTTTTAACCCCAACAGTGGTTTCAACCACCGTTTTAACCCAACAGTGATTTGAACCACTATTTTCTACTCAAAACACTGTTTAACCCACCAGTCGTTTGAAACATCTGTTTTATATTCTAACATCTGTTAACAACAAACAGAGGTTTCAAACCTAAAACAGACCTTTGCCAAATACATGTTTCACAACTAACTTAATTTATACTATCTATTACCTTAACCGCTTTTCTGAACCACAAGTGATGATTGCATAACGATCCAACATTCCATTCCATTCGATTCGATTACACCAAAACTCGTCTGATGAAACAGGTGCCCACTTCTTCCATCCATCTCTACACAAAATTCAATCCCTAAACAAAATAATAAAAATGAAGATGTTATCATCCCATGAAATTAATTTGAACAAAAAATATGTGAGACCACATACCTTAATTAAAACTTTTGGTTTACATTAATAAACTTAATTAAAAATCAAAATCCCTTCAATCAGTCGATTATTAGACACAAATTATCACAAGTTCAAATGATAAACATAAAGCACAATCGGTTTAACAATTGTGAATACAATAAATAATTTTATTTCAAGCCACAAACCTTTGCAAAACTCACCTACATCAACAACTATTGCTGCTGCTGCTGAATCAACAATTGCTGCTGCTGAACCTCACAAATTCAATCTTCATATTCCTGAACCTCACAAATTCAATCATTTTGGTTTAACAATGGTGAACACAATAAATAATATAATTTCATTCAGTT
Source organism: Helianthus tuberosus (assembly GCA_030545235.1). Classification (NCBI taxonomy): domain Eukaryota; kingdom Viridiplantae; phylum Streptophyta; class Magnoliopsida; order Asterales; family Asteraceae; genus Helianthus; species Helianthus tuberosus. Next base: position 22,045,916 of record CM060375.1, on the reverse strand, counting down.
GATTATTAACTGAACCTCACAAATTCAATCTTCATATTCATGCATCAACAACTACTGCTGCTGAATTTGCCGTTGATCCGGCTGCAACACAACTGGAGCTAGAAACCCAACTCTCTCTTTCTTCTCTATTCATGGTGAAGTTGCAAAACATTTATATTTTCAGAGGTTCACGCTCAGATTAGGAGGTCGGTGACATTGTCGAGGGTTGTCAGGAAATGCTATCACTTTGCATTTCCTGACAACCTCGACAACGTCACCGACCCCCTCCAAGTTTTACACCAAAACACTCTGAATGGTTGTCATCAATTCTAACTTCACCTTTATAAGCAACCATAGTATCTATATAAACCTGAAACTCATACCTGAAACTCTGCAAAACATAAATGCTTTTTAACCTAGTGAAATTAGCTCATAATACTATGCCAAACATAAATGGTTTTTATCCCCTAGGTTATTAATGATATATGTTTGTAAAGATGATGAATAAACACTACATGAGGGTCAAGATTCGGTGTAATATTCAACTATCTGTGCCCTGATGACTCTAAAAACCCTAATATTGTTCCAGTAAATAAAAACTAAGAAATCGTAAGAAAAGGCCAGAAAACCAAGATTGAATATTACCAAAGAGATGGAATTGTACCTTTGTGATGAAGATTTCGTAAGGCGGAAGGACGACAGAGAGAATTAGGGCAGAAGATTTCGATATGAAGAAGCAAATTGAGATAATTCCAGATTCTTGCCAAAGAAGAAAGAGTTGCGTTTAAAACACTGTGTATCGAATGATTTGTGTTTCAAAAGACTGTGAATTTTAGGGAGAGAGAGTTGAGAGAGAAATTGATAGAGAGGGTAATTGATTGAAGAAGATTATTGGTTATATATCTGGAGCCATAATTTTGAATTTTGAATTTGGAGCCATAATTTTAATTTTGAATCATCAGTGGTTGATTATATATTTTAAAAAGATTTATACATTTATACATATCTAAATATTGTAAAGGAAATTATGAAATCAGCAAGTCCATGTGGCATAGCTTAGAAGTTGACAAGTAAGCAGATTTACATCAGCTCATAATCTCTTATTATAGATAGTATAGATGTGAGTTTTGTTTATGGATGATTTTAGTTAAGTGTAAACTTTGTTTGTAAATGTTGGTTTTGCTTTTAAAAAGTAAGGATGCTTGTTAATATTTTTAAGGTTTTGATGATAATAAGGTTTTGATCATTTTCATCTTCGTCTTACAAAAAATACATTACATAACAAAAAAAAAACAATCATTTTCATCTTCATCTTCATTAGAGTCGAATCAAAGAAGTGTTAAAACATGTTCTACCAAATAAGCTATAAGCTTTGAATTTATTTGTCTTGACTCGGTTAGATACTGGTTTTGTGTTCTTTCTTCGTCACTAATGTGTTCGTTATTTGATTCGGGCTCCTCGCCATAATATTCAACGATTGCTTGCTCTTCATCCTCTAAAATCATGTTGTGTAGAATGATGCACACGTAAATCACGTTTCTTATTTGATCTTTTTAATGGAATCGACAAGGCATGTAACACCCCGTGTTTTCACAAGTCAAAGTCAAGGTCAAAGTCAACGATCGAATCGTGAAACTTGACTTGTAGAAATGTCTTTACTTTATTTGTATTATGTGGAGTAAGTGTCGTTCATTACAATAATCGATGAGTATTAATCGTATTTCAATCGACCTACGACTGTGAACTATAGGAAGTAACAATGCGATAAAGCTAATCAACTAATAATCAAGCTATGCTAATTGAATCGACATCGAATCGTAACTCGAACTACATAATTTTACTTATTAACTATGCGTGTGTGTGTGTGCCTTACGTGTTACCTGCGCATGTTTATTTATGTTATGTTATGTTGTGGTAATCAAGCGAACTCAATCGAACTCGAAATCCAACTCGGATGCTATCAAACTCGAACTCAAATCGCAATCGAACCATGGTAGATAGTGGGAAAGAAATTACGCTAGATACGAAGTAGTTGAGACTGAAAGTAATTTGACTAGGAAACCCTATCATATCGAACCACTCGCAATCGAAATCGAAATATCTGAAATCGTCGCGCGAAACACTCGAAAGGTGCAACCGATCGATCAGTCTTCCCAGCCGATCGAACAGCCAGCCGAACGGACTGCTGTCCGATCGGACAGACTGTCCGATCGAGGTGCCAGCCGATCGGCTAGCCCTTTCCCCTTTTATCTTCCTATAAATACCCCTGTCATTATCACCCTTTACCACTTTTGGAAACCTCTGTCCGACCAGCACGCTCAACTCGCCTTTTCTCAGATTTCTCTCGATTCTGGTAAGTTTTCGTCCTAAATCTTGTACTTTCTTGATCTATACACACTCCTACACCTTTCTATCTTTCGAATCTAAACTTTTAACCTTGAAATCATCAAGAATCAAGTGTTCTAGGATGATGTCATCATGGGTTCTTGAAGAACTCCATGTTTTGGCCTCAATCCACCAAGAATGACTTGGATCTAGCCGATTTCCACATAAACAAACAAGGATCACTTGTAGATCTAAACATATACGCGGTGAAAAGGAATGAAGGATGGATTTTCCCAACTTTCTTCAACTCCTTTCACTCGAACCAGTGGAAACGGAACCTGAGGCGGTTTACAAAGCACTTCAGTAGTTATACGGCTCAAGATCTGGATTCTATCCACGAGGTTAACCGACTTCGGGTTAAATATTAAACTTCATTCTGAACAGACCACCGACCGGATTTGGGTGATTCCTGTCCGACCCGGGAGACCAAGTAAGAACGAGGCATCTATGGTTTTACTCGCTGTGAAAGTACCTCGATAAAACGACAAACAAACGGAACAACCAAGTTGTTAGACGCAAGGCTGATCAGGTCAGGATGCTGACCGATCGGACTGCTGTCCGAACGGACAGCCAACCGATCGGATAAACCAGCCGATCAACTTGCCAGCCTATCGGCTAGCACATGGTCCCACACAAACAACTTGTTTTGAAGAATGGTATTGAACGAACTATTGTTCGATCGAACTATTGTCCGATCGGATTACTCTTCGGATCATGAGATACTATGCTTCAACACTTAGTCAATTTTCAACATGTTTAATGCACTAGAGGTGCCACTCGATCGAACAGCCGTCCGATCAGGTGACACCCTGCTGTCCGATCGAATAGCAGTTGTGCTATTCGATCGACCAACCATCCGATCCATTGCATCACCCTTTACATTCACTAAAGTCGTTGACTTGTTGACTTGCCAACCTATCGAACACCTGTCCGATAAAAAACCTGTCCGATCGAACACCTGTCCGATCCAAAGGCTAAACCTTAAAATTCTGATTCAATGCCTAACCGATCGGGCTGCGGGCCGATCGAACCGCCGTCCGATCGACCGACCTGAAAGGCAAACGTACTTCAATGTTTTCAAAATGCTACAACGAAAACTTCAAAGGACAAGCCATCATACACAAACACACCCTTCTCAAAGGAAGGAACAATCCACTCGTACAGCTATCCGATCGGCCTACCGACCGATCGAACAGCAGACCGTACGGACTATCAGCCGAACGGTCAGCCGTCCGATCGACCAGCTGTCCGACTCCTCAATACTTGTTTCCTGTTTTACGTTTCTCTTATCTTTATGCTATCGAATCTATTCAGGCTAACCGTATTCGCTAAGCGCTCCCTTCAATCCATAAATCACTGTGAGTATACTCGATCCCTTTTTTGCTTTAAGCACTTTTGGGTGTTACATACGTTACGAATATTCAAACTACAATTATCACACTACTCAAACTATTTGAACGCTAACCGTTAATGCATGTTATACGTGGCTCATGAATGCTTGTTTGTTATGTTTACACATGGAATGCTATCTACCTGCCTGAGCAATGATAGTACTATAGTTTGGACTCAGCACCCGTTCTCACGGGGGTTGTTAAGGATCTTTTACTTGCATGGATTACGGTGGTAATCATGTATTGCGAACTGCCTCAGGCAGTCAACCCGCAGTCATTGGTATCGATGGATCTATGTCGATAACTAACGTGCTTCATTTCACTATGTGTACGTGCTGGTTATGCGTAAACGAATTCGACTCTATATGCTATTATCAAACTTGTATGCTCACCTTTACATTATATGTATTGACTTTTATTTTAACGTATGTGACAGGTTCTTAGGATACATGTGTGGTAGGAAATGGAAGCTAGAATAAAGCTTTAGAGCCCAACAAATAGTTGTCTGTAGATAACGAATTAGGGGTCTCTAGAAGCAGATAAACAATTGCTTCTTATTTAAATCTGAGTTGTCGGAACAGAATATTTGTCTTGATGCTTGTCTGTAATAATTATTTGACTGTTTGAGATACGGTATGGGACGTATTATTTAAATTGAATAGTTATGATAATTGTTGTGGAAACTTCTGGACAATCTGTTTCGCTCAGTGCCATGCCCCGATGACTCCGCCATCGGTTGGGGTGTGACAGATTGGTATCAGAGCCATAACTATAGGGAATTAGGCAAGACTCGACCTAGTCCGGGTCAAAGTCTTAGATACCTAGACTATAGTTAAGAACCAGCAGACCGACTTGTGCATAACCGGTAGGGGTTATGTACGAGCTTACTTCTCGTTATTTTCGCTTGTTCTACACTCTCATTACACACGAAATTTCAACTACGAGTGAGCAATAAGGTCGAGAATAGGTGTGAAAACCGCAAACTCTCGACTAAGGTTGCTTACTCAGCTCGTATTTCAATTACAAACAAGGGGAAATTATACCAAATCAGGAGTGAGATCCATATTTTGATGAATAATTTCCTCTATTTTATCAGCACAGGGACGAAGTTGTTAAGCCAGGGGTGAAACCCTAACCTTGACGACTTGTTCCGCTTTTATACAAAACTCTCACCAAAGTCTCAACGGACTCCAACGACCTGAAGTCACAATATGATCAACGGGATGTGTGCCAAACGCCCAAGACTCGAGGCAAGGGCATAGTCCTGGAGGTTAAAACGTGCACAACGGATCCTCGTGAATAGTCGAACCACTTTGGGTAGTCGATGTCGACTAGCCGCAGACGATCTACCTCCCGATTTTTTAGCATTTCAAAGTTAGTTGCCGATTTTATACGTGTTTTATGTGTCATTTTCCCATGCTTATTTTGACTCTCAAACGATTGCGTAACGACACGTTCGACGAGCAGAATCCATGAACGTGCATGACCGAACACACTAGATGTACAATTTACCGTGATTCTTATGATGTCCCGGTTTTGACTCCGAAACGATTGCGAACCGAACGTGTAACGTGCGGAATCCGTACACGAACGAGACCGAAACACACGAGACGTAGTATAATCTGTGATTCGATATAGACGTAGAAGGTACAAAGAAATGTGAATCACCTTTTCGCCTTTCTCTCTAGTTTCCCTCCCTAGCTTACATTATGCTCTTTTCGGACAATCGCAGACTTGGAATGATAGGTTTCTGTTTTCTGATTGCCTCTATTTGTTAAGATGTGTATGTGTTTCTTTGCTTCTGTGCTTTACGTGTTTAGGAATTAAATGACTATATGATTTATGTGCTTATGTGATTTTGTGATTTCGTGATAAGTATTTACGTAAGTATACGTGTTCCTGAGCTTTAGTAAGAAATAGACGTGTGAGGTGAGATTCGAATACAATGTGATTAGTCCTGTGACAATGTCTGTTGCAGACCATGTCGTCTGGATCCCGTCTTGCACTCTCTCGTCAGGAAAAGAGGGACAAACGCCTTGCTTCCATTATCGCTAAAAGTGTGGCAAAGGCCGTGAGTGACGTCTATGAGAATGCCAGCAAATCATCCGAGGAATCGAGAACCAAAGCTCCTAAGACTGCCGCAAGGCCCTTCAGTTTCAAGCAATTCAAGCCATGTGGGCCAAAAGAATTCACTGGCGAAGGAGGTCCCACTGCACTATTTCACTGGTTTGACTCTATCGAGGTTACTCTGCGACAGAGTGGTTGCCCTAATGACCTTCGAACTCTTAATGCTACCGGCGTCTTTCAGTCCCGTGCACTAGACTGGTGGACGGCCGAGAGGAACAAGCGAGGGAACGATGCAGCCTACGGTCTGTCGTGGGATGAGCTCAAGGAAGTTATGCTAGAGGAATTCTGCCCTCCTCACGAACGTCAAAAGCTAGAAGATGAATTTTGGCACATACATCAGAAGGATGGTGACAATGCTGGTCTCACTGCTCGTTTCAAACAGCTCAGCGTTATCTGTCCCGATCAAGTCAAGACTCCCGACATGACCATCAAGAAGTATATCCGAGCTTTGCCCGACTGCGTTGCTGATTTCGTGCAAGCGGCTAAGACTACAACGATCGAGGAAACTTATCTGTTGGCCGCTGAGATCAACGACAAACGCGTTAAGGTTGGGGTATGGGATAAGACTTCCAAGCATCTACATCAAGCTACCGCTACCGCACCAACTGCTGAACCCACCTCATCAAGCAACAAGAGAAAGAACAAGAGAAAGAACAGCTCCACCAACAAGAACTGTGCGATTACTGCTGCACCGATTCAAACCGTACCTGCCCAACAACGTCAAGTAGCGGTGCCTGTGGCCAATGCACCGCATGCAAAGCGTGCATACACTGGGCCACACCCGCTCTGCCCTACTTGCACCTACCACCACCCGACAGCTATTCAATGCCGCTTCTGTGCTCATTGCAACGTATACGGCCACTTTACTGCCAATTGCCGTATTCGTCAAGCTCCTGCCAATCAAGCTCTACTCACCGCCCCACAGGGTCAGCAAGCTCCTCCGGCACCCGCAGTCAAAGCCAGAGCCTGCTTCGCGTGTGGCGACCCGAACCATTTCGCCAACGTGTGCCCGAACAGGGTTGTGAAACAAGAGCCTCAGCAACAGCAGCCACAGCAGCAACAACAACAGCAGCAGCAACAACAGGCCGAACGCGCCAGAACTTTCAACCTCAACGTGCGTCAAGCCTAGGCCGACAACAACGTGGTCAATGGTACGTTCCTTGTGAATGGTATTTATGCTTCATGTTTGTTTGATACCGGAGCCGATAATTGCTTTGTGTCACTCAAATTTGAGAAACTCCTTAGTCGTAAACGTTCCCAACTATCCTCGAAGTTCGACGTAGATGTCGCTACCGGAAGAACCATCGCTGTTAATTCTGTTATCCGTGATTGTACTCTTGAGCTCAACAATCACATCTTCCCAATCGACCTTATTCCGATGCAACTCGGAAGCTTTGACGTCATAGTAGGCATGGACTTTCTTCGAGAAAACCAAGCTGAAGTTGTATGCTTCGACAAGATGATTCGATTCTCGCCCGCAAATGGTGACTCACTGTGCGTTTATGGCGATACTACTTCAAAGGGGCTCAAGCTTATGTCATGTATCCAAGCCAGCAAGTATCTCCGCAAGGAATACAGGGCTTTCTTGGCTAACATTGTAGTAGCAGAGAAGGAAAAGAAAGAGAAGAAGGAAGTGAAAGACGTTCCAGTGGTTCGAGAATTTCCTAACGTTTTTCCAGAGGATCTACCCGGATTACCTCCAAGTCGTGATATCGACTTTCGTATTGACCTCATTCCTGGAGCAAATCCTATTGCCAACGCTCCTTACCGACTCGCACCGTCAGAAATGCGCGAACTCTCAACCCAACTCCAGGAATTACTTGAAAAAGGCTTCATTCGCCCGAGCACCTCTCCTTGGGGCGTGCCAGTCCTTTTCGTCAAAAAGAAGGATGGGTCGTTCCGGATGTGCATCGATTACCGGGAATTGAATAAGTTAACTATCAAGAACCGCTACCCTCTGCCTCGTATCGACGATTTGTTTGACCAACTACAAGGCGCTACGTGTTTCTCAAAGATCGATCTACGTTCAGGTTACCATCAGCTACGCATTCAAGAGGAGGATATACCCAAAACCGCATTTCGAACTCATTACGGTCCTTACGAATTCGTTGTTATGCCTTTTGGTCTAACGAACGCACCAGCGGTTTTCATGGATCTGATGAATCGCGTGTGTAAACCATATCTCGACCGTTTCGTCATTGTATTAATCGACGATGTCTTGATCTATTCCAAATCGAGAGCCGAACACGCGCAACATCTACGTTTGGTTCTCGAGTTACTCCAGGGGAACCAACTCTATGCCAAATTCTCCAAGTGTGAATTTTGGTTGGGGGAGGGTCAGTTTCTGGGTCACATTGTAAATAGTCAGGGTATCCACGTTGATCCTGCGAAGATTGAAGCAGTCAAGAGTTGGGTTAAACCTAAGAATCCGTCCAAAGTCTGCTCCTTTCTCGGACTAGCGGGCTATTATCGCCGATTTATCGAAGGATTCTCGAAGATTGCTGTACCCCTTACCTCTCTTACACATAAGGACCAGCCTTTTGTTTGGGGAACTAAACAAGAGTCTGCCTTTCGAACCCTTAAACACATGCTTTGCAATGCTTCTGTTCTTACATTGCCTGACGGAAACAATGATTTCATTGTCTACTGTGATGCTTCCAACCTTGGTCTCGGTTGTGTCCTCATGCAACGGGACAAGGTCATAGCTTACGCATCTCGTCAGCTCAAAATCCATGAGAAGAACTATACAACTCATGATCTCGAGATAGGCGCGGTTTTTTTTGCATTAAAGATTTGGAGACACTACCTGTATGGTACTAAGTGTACGATCTTCACCGATCATAGGAGCCTACAGCATATCTTTAATCAGAAGGAACTTAGTATGCGTCAACGCCGATGGGTAGAACTTCTCAACGATTACGACTGTGAGATTCGTTATCACCCAGGCAAAGCAAATGTTGTTGCCGAAGCACTTAGCAGACAGAGCTACCTGCTTAGCACTCGTAATGTTCAAGCCCAGCACAACCTCGAAACTCTCATCCGCGACGCTCAGCATGCATGTTTCAACGAACGCACTTTGAAGAAAGAAAGAATCTACCACGATGGAGCCCAGCTTGTGAGCAAATCAAATGGGATATTCCACTTTTTAGACCGAATTTGGATTCCCAAGCGAACCAATTTGCGACAGATTATCATGGACGAAGCCCATAAATCCCGCTACTCAATTCATCCCGGTGCTGACAAAATGTACCAGGATCTTCGTTACAAGTACTGGTGGCCGGGCATGAAAAGGGATATCGCTCTCTACGTCGGAAGATGCCTAACTTGTGCTAGAATCAAGGCCGAACATCAAAGACCCTCTGGCTTGCTCGAACAACTACCAATTCCCATGTGGAAGTGGGAGAGCATAGCTATGGATTTCGTAACCAAGCTTCCACCCACGTCATCAGGTGACGACAACATATGGGTTGTGGTCGACCGATTGACTAAATCAGCTCACTTTCTGCCTATACGAGAAGACTACAAGGTGGAACGATTAGCCCGAATCATCTCTGACCGTGATGCTCGGTTTACTTCACGATTGTGGGAAACGTTTCAAACGATCCATACTCTTGAAGACATGCTCCGTGCGTGTGTTCTAGACTTCGGTGGTAATTGGCATAAACACCTGCCGTTAGTCGAATTCTCGTATAACAATAGCTATCATTCTAGCATCGAGATGGCATCTTTCGAGGCATTATACTGAAGAAGATGTCGGTCGCCTATTGTGTGGCACGAGATCGGTCACTCGCAACTAACCGGTCCTGAGCTATTACAAGAAACGACAGACAAAATTTTCCAAATCAGAAACAACCTGGTGAAAGCTCGGGATCGACAGAAGGTTTACACCGATAAAAAGCGCAAGCCCCGTGAATTTGGCGTTGGTGACTACGTACTCCTAAAGGTATCACCTTGGAAGGGTGTAGTCCGATTCGGCAAGAAAGGGAAACTCCCGCCTCGATATGTTGGACCTTTTAAGATTCTGGAAAGGATCGGAAAAGTCGCCTACAGGCTCGAATTACCGGAGGAACTTAGCAACGTCCACCCGACTTTCCACGTGTCAAACCTCCGGAAGTGCATCGCCGACCACGATTTACATGTCTCTCTAGACGATCTACAAGTGAACGAAACATTACACTTCGTGGAAAAGCCTGTCGAAATCATGGATCGCCAAACCAAGCAGCTCAGGCGCTCACGCATTCCTATTGTGAAGGTCCGATGGGAAGGCAAACGAGGTGCAGAGTTCACTTGGGAACTCGAAAGCGATATGAAGGCTAAGTACCCGCAGTTGTTTGAAGGGTGAAGTTAGAGAGAGAAAGTAGTATTGTGACTTTAGTGTTTTGTACGATTTCACATTAATCTATAGAACCACCGATTATAGTACGAATCTGTGCGTTTGACCTTCGCAACCGAGAACCTGCTCAGATACCACTTGCAGGTCCCGGTTTTCAACTCAAACGTGATTCACGGCTTTGTTACGGCCTTCAACTTAATTTCAGGACGAAATTCCCTAAACCAGGGGAGGTTGTAACACCCCGTGTTTTCACAAGTCAAAGTCAAAGTCAAAGTCAAGGTCAAAGTCAACGATCGAATCACGCAACTTAACTTGTAGAAATGTCTTTACTTTATTTGTATTATGTGGAGTAAGTGTCGTTCATTACAATAATCGATGAGTATTAATCGTATTTCAATCGACCTACGACTGTGAACTATAGGAAGTAACAATGCGATAAAGCTAATCAACTAATAATCAAGCTATGCTAATTGAATCGACATCGAATCGTAACTCGAACTACGTAATTTTACTTATTAACTATACGTGTGTGTGTGTGCCTTACGTGTTACCTGCGCATGTTTATTTATGTTATGTTATGTTGTGGTAATCAAGCGAACTCAATCGAACTCGAAATCCAACTCGGATGCTATCGAACTCGAACTCAAATCGCAATCGAACCATGGTAGATAGTGGGAAAGAGATTACGCTAGATACGAAGTAGTTGAGACTGAAAGTAATTTGACTAGGAAACCCTATCATATCGAACCACTCGCAATCGAAATCGAAATATCTGAAATCGTCGCGCGAAACACTAGAAAGGTGCAACCGATCGATCAGGCTTCCCAGCCGATCGAACAGCCAGCCGAACGGACTGCTGTCCGATCGGACAGACTGTCTGATCGAGGTGCCAGCCGATCGGCTAGCCCTTTCCTCTTTTGTCTTCCTATAAATACCCCTGTCATTATCACCCTTTACCACTTTTAGAAACCTCTGTCCGACCAGCACGCTCAACTCGCCTTTTCTCAGATTTCTCTCGATTCCGGTAAGTTTTCGTCATAAATCTTGTACTTTCTTGATCTATACACACTCCTACACCTTTCTATCTTTCGAATCTAAACTTTTAACCGTGACATCATCAAGAATCAAGTGTTCTAGGATGATGTCATCATGGGTTCTTGAAGAACTCCATGTTTTGGCCTCAATCCACCAAGAATGACTTGGATCTAGCAGTTTTCCACATAAACAAACAAGGATCACTTGTAGATCTAAACATATACGCGGTGAAAAGGATTGAATGATGGATTTTCCCAACTTTCTTCAACTCCTTTCCCTCGAACCGGTGGAAACGGAACCTGAGCCAGTTTACAAAGCAGTTCAGTAGTTATACGGCTCAAGATCTGGATTCTATCCACGAGGTTAACCGACTTCGGGTTAAATATTAAACTTAATTCCGAACAGACCACCGACCGGATTTGGGTGATTCCTGTCCGACCCGGGAGACCAAGTAAGAACGAGGCATCTATGGTTTTACTCGCTGTCAAAGTACCTCAATAAGACGACAAACAAACGGAACAACCAAGGTGTTAGACGCAAGGCTGATCAGGTCAGGATGCTGACCGATCGGACTGCTGTCCGAACGGACAGCCAACCGATCGGATAAACCAGTCGATCGACTTGCTAGCCGATCGGCTAGCACATGGTCCCACACAAACAACTTCTTTTGAAGAATGGTATTGAACGAACTGTTATTCGATCGAACTATTGTCCGATCGGATTACTCTTCGGATCACGAGATACTATGCTTCAACACTTAATCAATTTTCAACATGTTTAATGCACTAGAAGTGCCACTCGATCGAACAGCCGTCCGATCAGGTGACACCCTGCTGTCCGATCGAACAGCAGTTGTGCTATTCGGTCGACCAACCATCCGATCCATTGCATCACCCTTTACATTCACTAAAGTCATTGACTTGTTGACTTGCCAACCGATCGAACACCTGTCCGATCGAACACATGTCCGATCGAACACCTGTCCGATCCAAAGGCTAAACCTTGAAATTCTGATTGAATGCCTAACCGATCGGGCTGCCGGCCGATCGAACCACCGTCCGATCAACCGACCTGAAAGGCAAAGGTACTTCAATGTTTTCAAAATGCTACAAGGAAAACTTCAAAGGACAAGCCATCATACACAAACACACCCTTCTCAAAGAAAGGAACTATCCACTCGTACAGCCATCCGATCGGCCTACCGACCGATCGAACAGCAGACCGTACGGACTATCAGCCGAACGGTCAGCCGTCCGATCGAACTGCCGTCCGATCGACTAGCTGTCTGACTCCTCAATACTTGTTTCATGTTTTACGTTTCTCTTACCGTTATGCTATCGAATCTATTCAGGCTAAACGTATTCGCTAAGCACTCCCTTCAATCCATAAATCACTGTGAGTATACTCGATCCCTTTTTTGCTTTAAGCACTTTTGGGTGTTACATACGTTACGAATATTCAAACTACAATTATCACACTACTCAAACTATTTGAACGCTAACTGTTAATGCATGTTATACGTGGCTCATGAATGCTTGTTTGTTATGTTTACACATGGAATGCTATCTACCTGCCTTAGCAACGATAGTACTATAGTTTGGACTCAGCACCCGTTCTCACGGGGGTTGTTAAGGATCTTTTACTTGCATGGTTACGGTAGTAATCATGTATTGCGAACTGCCTCAGGCGGTCAACCCGCAGTCATTGGTATCGATGGATCTATGTCGATAACTAACGTGCTTCATTTCACTATGTGTACGTGCTGGTTATGCGTAAACGAATTCGACTCTATATGCTATTATCAAACTTGTATGCTCACCTTTACATTATATGTATTGACTTTTATTTTAACGTATGTGACAGGTGCTTAGGATGCATGTGTGGTAGGAAATGGAAGCTAGAATAAAGCTTTAGAGCCCAACAAATAGTTGTCTGTAGATAACGAATTAGGGGTCTCTAGAAGCAGATAAACAATTGCTTCTTATTTAAATCTGAGTTGTCGGAACAAAATATTTGTCTTGATGCTTGTCTGTAATAATTATTTGACTGTTTGAGATACGGTATGGGACGTATTATTTAAATTGAATAGTTATGATAATTGTTGTGGAAACTTCTGGACAATCTGTTTCGCTCAGTGCCATGCCCCGATGACTCCGCCATCGGTTGGGGTGTGACAAGGCATCCTTAAAATGCGCCACCTTTTCTGCAAAACACCAAATGCTCGCTCGATGTTTTTGCGTGCCGCCATCTGAACTTTGTTAAACTTTATTCTTTTAGGATCTAGGGTTCCATCTCTTGAAAATGGTTTCACAAAAACAACATACTCAAGGTAAATTCCATTAACAAGATAGTACCCATACTTGTATTCAACCCCATTTACAAAATAAAATGTTTCTTTCGGTCCAATACCATATATTCGATCATTGAAAATGGGTGAGTGGTGTATAATGTTTATATCGTTATGTGAACCGGGCATACCAAAGAATGCATGTCAGATCCAAAGATCTTGTGATGCAACCGCTTCAAACATCATAGCCGGCATTCCAAAATTTGTTGCATATCGCTAAACATCGGTTTTCTCATGTATCTTTTCATATAAAGTTCAATGATATACGCACAAAAATTGTGAAGACTTTCCAAAGCCACTCGTGCATACATTTTTAAATTGTCGTCCATTATGTCGAAACTATTACCGTAAGCCAATTGTCTTAAGGCGGCCGTGACCTTTTGCCACGTGTTAAATCCTAAATTATCACGCGCATCGGGTCTTTGTCGGAAAAAAAAAGCATAATTATCCTCTAAATCCTTTGATATTCTTAAAAAATAAATTTTTACTCATATTGAATCAAAACAACCTATTCCTTATTGTTAACACACAAATGAAGAAATAGTGATCGGAATTGACCGGAATCAATCAGATATGGGGTTTAGTTTCTGCATAAAATGGTTAATCTTCTCGTCGATTGCTAGTTGAGGAATACTCCTTCGGAGAACACTGCAAAACAGAAAGCCGTTAGACTTGCCACGGGGAGAAGGGGGTTCTCTCCGTGACCACCCTCCGACGTGAGAATAAGTACCGTGATCTCAAAGGAAAAGATGAAGTAGTAGGAGTGAAAGTATGTGAAAATAGCTTGTGAGATCATACCTGAAGTTTCCTATTTATAACCGGAATTTGGCGCCAAAAGTTGTAACGGAGATAGTGACGGAGAACACTTTTCCGTTGTCAGTTATCTCTCTTTCCGTCAATAGTTAACCCCATTTCTATGCACACGGATCGGGGTTCTGATCGACGGCTGGGGAGATGCCACGTGGAAAGTGGTTTTGGGTAAATCTTTCTTTAAGTTGTTGCCATCATCGTGATTTAGATGCGTGTCTGGGATTGTGCCACGTCATATTTGGTTGTACTGAATGAAGCCATGCACGATGAGCATTTAGGGCCTTCTAAAAGATTAACAGCTGTAAGCCGTTGTACCTTTGCCATTTGTCCATTCTGTTGTAATAGAAAAGATTCCTTTGTTCAAGTCTTGATTTCTTGCGCGTGGAAATGTTTAGGATTTTATCTTCAAGCCTAACTATACCCTTGCGCGGGCCCGCGCAAGGGTGTTTGTCTTTCCTTCTTCTGACGCATGGCCATCGAAGACTGATCTTCCTAAATCTTGTTCGGAACCGCTGTGCGGCCGCGCAGGGTCTTATTCAAGATATTTCTGGAAGGAAGTTATGGTATGGTCTTATGCGTTTGCGCAAGGTTTTTGGGACCATACCTCTTCAAGTCCCCAAGTCCAGTGTTGCTACTATGCGCCAATGACGAGTAGGTGGAGCACTGGACTATGAAGTGTGCGCTTTGTTGTTGAGAGGCAAACGAATTGTTTGGTGCAAGATGTGAAGATACATTACTTTTGAACCTTCGTAGGATGGGTTAATGTTTCGTTGAGTTGGCTGACTGCGCCATGGTGTCTATGCACGAGGGTGTGTAGTTGTTTTCCATATGTTGTAATGCGCTATAGGTTTTCTGGGATACCAGTTGGTCTGCCACCGGCGGGGCTAATTACTGGTTGTCTTAACTGTCTGATAAGAATAATAATGTCCGCCTATTGATGCTGGACTCGGTGACTGGTGCGTACTCTGTAAATCAGGCGAAAAAAGTCTTTCCGTATGTGGCAGAAACTTTAGAGTAGGAAAATTCAACATGCGAAAGTTTCTATTCATATTTGAACTCGTGGGATATTGGATCCCTTTTTTTGTAATAACTTGTTATGTGCTGTCGCACATGTAACTTTTTGCATGATTGGTTGCAATATGTGCTTGAATATGATTTATTTGTTTAGGTAAGGCGACTAAAGATGGTATAAGCTCATGTGTGAACATAGAACTGGACCTTTGCGCAGTTCCTGTGACTGCGGATTGTTCATGAGACTTGTATGTTAGATTTCCATAGTGTTTTTGAGCTTACCAAAAGAAATTGCACGCATTTGTGACAAACATGGAAAAAGTGTAATGTAAGTAACAGACTTTGTATTGATAGGTAAGGCGCACTGGCAGATAAGTACAAAGTTGCTAAGATTACATTTTTAGGATAAATAAAATAATTAATGATGATGCGTATGTATAACAACCCTCCTAGAACCCTTAACGTGACCATAACCGTTCCTAAAAATACACTGAAAGCGAGAAACGGACCCAAAATAAACCTGTACTTAGAAAAAACAAGAAAAACAAGATTTTTGTGTCGCTGGTGGCCCGCGACAGACGAAGGGTAATCCTTCGTGGGGCACGACGGCCCTTGCTTACCTGGCACACAATGAAGCCACGTGTCGACACTCGTGGCAAGCCTACCCCTTAACTCACCTGGCCTACAGCCTCATTTTTTGGCTCTGGAGGCCCGCGATGGAGGAATAGGTGGTCCTCGTGGGGTGCGAGGGACCCCTCGACCAGCCTATAAATGGGGGGCTCAGGCTCATTTCCAAACCATTCAATTCTCTGATTTCTTTCTCAAATTCTATATAGTAGAAACTAGGTGTAGGACCCGTGTAACCACACGGGTATGTTCAGTAATGATCGAAATCAAATACTAAAAAACAGATTATAATATATCATTTAAATTTTGGTCTTTAGTTCTATATCTTTATAAAGTAATGTTAAAGACAGTATGTGTGACCACATGGGTAGCTTTAATAACCATCGAAATAAATTATAATACATCATTTAAATTGTTTGTATTTAATTCAAATAATCAAATGTTATTGAACAGTTCAATAAAGCCCCTTATATTTGATCCAATTAAGCTTAACTGTTGTGTAAGATTTTGTAGGCCTTTTAAAACCCTTATATTAAATCCGGCCCCAAATTATAATCACTCATCTACCGTTCCATTTCCATCTGCGTTCTTCGAAAGGAGACAAACCAACGACAGGGAGTGTTAAAATTTTTTCCTTATCAGCAAAAGGTAATCGAAAACCTATTGATTCTATTTTGTTTTTCTGAAATCTTTGCTTCATGTAATTTTTTATACCACGCTTACATGTATGATTTTTGATCTTAGGTTTGTTCTTTTATATGTACTGTAATTTGTGATCATGTTTGTTTATTTGGTTTGTTATACTTCAGATTCCATCATATGAATGTTCATATTGATGTTCGATTGAAGTTTATAGTTTTGTATGGATGTTGGATTGAGGTTTATATATTTAGGGCTATGTTAAAAATGATTGTTTATCAGTTGTAGTATAAAGTTTTTTTAAGATTATGATTTTAGTAAACTTTCAGTTGGTGTTCTTGACAGATTTTATCAGATTATATTTCACATGTTTGGGGTTTTGTATCACACTGTCAAGAATAGAAACATATTAATAAGCATTAGAAACTCTCTGCATCGAAAATAACATTTGGTCGAGTATGCAAGTGAATAATATTTTAACGTTTGGGGTTTTGTATCTGTTTTGTATCACCTTTTAACGTTATATAATATTTTAGTCTATTAGTTATACTCTTTTTAATTGCAATAATTAGAATAATCCTTTAACATTTTTCATAAATAATGCTCATGAAGTTAAAACCATTGTTGTTGATACATCTGTTGACTTTGGTTAACAAATGGATGAAAATATATGATTAAAATCAGTGTTGGATTAAACAGTGTTTTGAGGAGAAAACAGTGGGTTGTCATTGGTCAAACAGTGGTTTGACCATGGTCAAGCAGACATTTGAACCACTAAGAGTCATAGTTTTGTAAACAGTGGTTTGACTTTGGTCAAACAGGCTTTGGTCAAACAGATTTTTTTAAAAAATAGTGGTTTGACTTTGGTCAAACATTGGTTGCATACTAATGCTATTTCCTTTCATCATGTTCTCTCAGTTACTTACCATGTTTTAACGTTTTTCTCTTTTTATAAAAAGATGTATGGTTTTGCTTCTTACATGACCGACAACCAAAGGAAATCTTTGGTTAGTATTTTAATCTCAGTTATGGCGAATTTATTTTCTTTATAACATCATGTTAGACAGTTCTGATTTTAATATACTTATACATAGGTTCTGCCAAAAAAAATATAAACAATGGATAAAAGAGTTTAACTAGCCTGTTGGGTTTGTCAAAGTACGGACAACTAATCGGCAAGTCTTTGAAGTCAAGATATATGATATAGGAAACTTCTATTATCTCTACAATGGGTGGTATTCCGTAGTTCAAACTTTGAAACTACAATCTGGATCATGGCTCGTATTTCAGTATGAAGAACCATTACAAAGTTTCCGGATCGTTTATTTTTATGACAATATTGCATTTGCTCCGTCTGATTATTTTTACTACAGACCCAATGGCGATTTTGATAAACCTGATGCTATGGTATGTAGTTCGCAATCTGGGTTCGGTATATTTTTATCGTTTCTTATTTATTATGGTTTCGTATATGAAACTACTAATATTTTTTTTTCTCGTTGTAGCATATCAATCGTTTATTTGTACATCACAAGATGGACAATACCATTCCAAATTATCCGGTTGTTATTAGAGGTCCTGGGAAGCATAATTTTTTTGTTCGAATGGATGTTAGTGACAATCAGCTTTACATAACAACTGGATGGGGACGGATTAAGAAGAAATTTTCACTAAGTGATGAACATCTTCTTGTGTTTGAAATGATTGATCTTCACACTTTTGATATGCGTGTTTTCAATTGTTCCAAGGATGCTGATTTAGTGTTGCCACCGGAATTATATGCTGCTATTAAGGAAGAAGTGGTAGAAGAGGTTATCAGTATCTCTGATGGCGAAGATGTAGATGACATAACTAAGGACAATGAAACTGAAATGCTCGCTGTAACTACGAACAACGAAACTATTCCAGTAGTTTTCCGTGTGGACAATCATTTTGTAAGTTTCTGTAACCAAAAAGTACTAACAGGACCTTACATTGTGTTAACCATATTATAATATTATCTTTCTTAACATTATTTTTTGTTTGTTACAGCGTATTAAAAAAGTTCTCGCTAAAAAACTTGGCTTGGATAGGAAAAGAACTTTAAAGATTGTAGATGCTGCTGGAAATGTTTGGGATGTTCGGGTTGGTATCGAGTCTCCTAATGATCGGTTTTACATAAAAAACATGAAACAGTTTGTGAAGGATAAAAACTTGGTTCCTCGTGAAGAATTTACCCTTAAGTTCGTCATGGGTAAAGGTATTTTCTTGTTTGACTGAATGGTTGTGGGGCTCTTTCAGATAATGTTATTTTGTATGGAAACAATGTTTTTTGTTTGTGGTTGCTGGTTTGCACAAAACACTTTTGTAAAGGTTGGTAGTTTAGTTTTGATCTTGATGGTACGAAGGGTTAGCTACTCAAAAGTTTTTAATTCTTATGTTACTGAACCACTGCAGGCTATATATTAAGAACATGAAGTGTTCCTAATGACTAACGGTTGAAAGTATTACTTGTATTAGTTATTTATTGTCTTTTAGATATATGTTATTGTTATTTACCTTTCATTATTTTATAATTGTTAAAGGTATCATTTTTAAAAAAATGTATACTATATTTTAAAACAATTCTGTAAAATAACATCCATTATTATTAGATAAAAGGAACATGTTGACAGGATGTGCAAAACATAATACCAAATAACTTCAAACATTAAAAGACTTTTCTTCAAAATGCTATTTCTACAACGACTATAGATTTTGTAGAACTTCTTTGTAGACCACGTTAGTTGTGGTTTTACACACTTGTTTTCCCCTGTCACATATCAAGATCTTCAAACCCTTCCTGCTCTTTACTCGTGATACAGCAACGTATAGTTGTCCGTGACTAAAAACTAGGGCTGTTCATGAGTCGAGCCGAGCCGAGCCGAGCTAGGGCAAGCTCGGGCTCAGCTCGATTATAAACAGAGCTGGATCGGCTCGGCTCGGATTTGAAACCGAGTTGAAAATCTAAGCTCGGGCTCGGCTTGGTTTTAAACCGAGCTGGAACGGCTCGGCTTGGTTTGGCTCGATTTTAAAAATAAAAATTAATACATAGCTCTCCAAATTCAGTATTCTAAAATATTATTCAATACTTTAAAAGAACATATTCAAAATAAGTTCAACCTAATACATTACAAGCCAAAATCACGTTCAACAACGCAAAATAAGTTTATATTTCAAGTAAATATAATATTTGTTCATTAGCACGGCAATCAACCTTTAAATATGTCATAGATAGCAAACAACAAGCCTAAATACATGTAAATAATAATCATTTTTTTTTTGTAATACATTATATGTATATATAAAAATAAATATATTATAAGTAAAATAATTCGAGCTAATCCGAGCCGAGTTACCAAGCAAGCGAAACCAAGCCAATTTGGCTCGTCACGAGCCGAGCCGAGCTAGGCTCCGTTTCTAACCGAGCCGAGCCGGCTCGGCTCACTTTCAAACCGAGCCATATCGAGCGAGCTTTTTCCGAGCTAAATCCGAGCGAGCTTCGAGCCGCGAGCTCTTTGGACAGCCCTACTAAAAACCGGCCTTGGAAGATATAAGCCTACACGTTCAAGTGATTGTCCTTGGCTTTTGTTGATGGTCATTCCAAAGCATAGAGATAATGGGAACTGTCTTCGTGCAATTTTCACCGGTAATCTTTTATCGGACGGTGTCATTTTCAATCTTGAAATCAAAGTATGATGACCTATATTATTTCCAGTAATAATATTTGCTTCGATTACAAGTTTTCCAAGTTTTGTTACTTGAAGTCGTGTACCGTTACACAGACCATTTGTTTGATCAATGTTTCTAAGTAACATTACCGGAGCTCCAACTTTGAGAACCAATTTATGGTTAGGTAATCCTGACAGATGCAATTTGTTTAATACATCCGGAGGAAACAATGCCATGTTAAGATCGGTTTGATCCTCAGACTCACATAAAGTATCTGAACTGAGATATATCTTTTCTTCACCAGGCATACTATTTAACAGTTCTGTATTAATTGAATCCACAACTTCATTTGTGGGTGTAAGAATGGCTCTTTGTTGGAAGTTATTTGAATTGCATAAAAAACTTTTGCATATCCGGATATGTGAAAGCGATCAATGAAGATATAGGATTGACTGCATCGAGTATAAGTAAATCATCTGGAATTTCAATTTCCCCTTCCCCATCATTTGGACCACCAAGTAGACCATCACCAAGCCCTAAAATACATTCAGCAAATTCCTTGGTCTCGTTAAAATTACTTGGTTTGGTACCCATTTTTAACCTCATGTTTTCAGTTAACTTGAATAACTGACAATCCTGCCATATATAAGAAGAATTTAATGAAGAATTTACAATCATGCTTCTGGTACCTTTTGGAATGACTGGAAGGATTTGTCTAAAATCACCGCCAAAAAGCACAATCTTTCCACCAAAAGGTTTGTTCTGCAAGGACGAATTACTGGAACGGGCTATATCTCTCATTGTTCTATCCAGAGCTTCAAAACAATGCTTATGTGTCATTGGCGCTTCATCCTAGATTATCATCTTAGTTTCTTTGATTAAGCCTCCTAGCTCACTGTTTGGTTCAATAGAGCATATAGAATCCTCGTTAACATTTATCGGAATTACAAACCTGGAATGAGCCGTTCTACCACCATCTAATAGAAGTGATGCAATACCACTGGATGCAACATTCAACACAACTTCACCATTGGAACGTAACGCAGCTGCAAATGTTTTCCACAGAAATGTTTTACCAGTTCCACCGTAACCATATAGAAAGAAAACTCATCCACTTCCTTTAACAACTGCATTCATGACAGTTTCATACACTTTTCGCTATTCATCAGTTAAAGATTTTAGGGAAGCTGCAAGTTCCTTTTTTAAGATAGCCCGATCATACGAAAGTTCCTTCATTATCAATTGATTGTTCAATATTGAAGTGTAGTTGTCAGGAACATTTGGCATGTCAGTAAAGTTGCTTAACGTACTTCCATAACCAAGTAACATTTTTTGGATATGTGCTAAGCAAATGTTTTCAATCTCTTCCTCTTTAAGAACCAAATCTAAAAAATATAACAGATGTTTAGTAATTAGATTTTTTAAATACTTGATTAAACGAAAATGGAATATGAAATTTTATTTAAGTTTTTAAAATTACCAGGAATACCAGTAATCCTCCGTTGCTGATATAATATATCTTCACATAATAGAGATTTTGTTTTGATGTGTGTAAAATGCAACATATAAATTACATCAAATGAGGCATAAAACTAACCCTTTTTAAGTACTAATGTTGGAAAAAGAGTGTTTTTGTCTTCCTTTTGTATTTTCAGGATTAAATGAGCTCAAATTCACAAAAGAAGCAAAAAGACAGCTAAATCTAACATAAATACAAGGAAAGGAACATAAGTGAACTGCCCGACCCCTCAACGGCATCTTCCCAAGCAAAATAGAGAAGGCAGAAGACTGAACACGCCCCGTGCTCAGCCAGCACGGGGCCGTGCCCAAGAAGCAGCAGAAAAGACAAACCTATAGAAGCTTCTATTGCCCACCACGGGCCGTGCCCAGCGAGCACGGGGGCGTGTCGAAAGTACAGCAGGCGCATTAAATGTAATTGCGAATTACAATTAATGAAGAGAGAGATTGTCAGACAGGCACGGGGCCGTGCCCAGCGGACACGGGGCCGTGCCCAGCCTTCTGTTCAGCCTATAAATAGGAGTGCTTGGTTTCATTTCAACTCATCCCTTGGCACACCACCTCTCTCACACTTCACCCACCACCCACCACCATCACAACACCATCATCCACCACCATCATCCATTGTCCATCGTAGAGTGTGTGAGTCGTCTCGGGATCCAAGATTGATCGTAAGAGTTCTTGACAATCAAGGCCATGTTTGCCTAAGTCTCTTACATCACTTGGTGAAGACAAAGTGTCTAGTATAATACTTTTTATTTCTAATCTTTTGCACTTTTTATTTGGTTTTGTATTAATGACTTTAATAACTAGTTACTTATGTTGAAGGTGATCTTTCCTTATCGTTTGTCCGTGGTGTCTTGGCATTATTTTACTGTCTATATAAAATAAAAGATTTTCACCATTCATATCTCCACGTTCTATATGGAGGTATGTTGGCTACCTGGTCGGGGGTTAAGGGAACGGTTTGGTAAAGGTCTTGCCATTGTTCAGCGTTTAGAGGTCTTGCAATGGACCTGGGTCAAATTTAGTAGGACCTCCTTCAATGCTTCACGGTATTGGATGGCGGGGGTCCAAACTCTTTGATCCCCTCATAAGTTAACTACTATTAATACTATAACCCGGCTATTTAGGACTGTATCCCTGCTGACTCAGACTACTTAGCCGAGGGTAACGTCACCGCCAAAAGCGGGGCCTACCATAATACAGCATTAATTACTTAATTCATTATCTTCCAATAATCCACCCTTTTAGGATTGTATCCTTGCTGACTCAAACTACTGGGGTGAGGGTAACGTCACCTTCAAAAGAGGGGCCTACTACAATAACTAAGATAATCTCTTAATTATGTGCAAAAGTGCGGAAATAATCAAAGGTTATACTAGATACGAGTCGGAACCAAGTGATTCATCTTGTCTATCTGTTTTTTATTATTTTTATTTTCAGCATTTTAGTTAGTTTTTATTTTTCTTAGTTTAAAAACATTTTTCTAAACTTTTTATTTTGATTAGACGTTGAGGATAAACCGGTACTAAAAGCTCTTGTGTCCTTGGACGACCTCGGTATCTTACCAACGCTATACTACGCTCACGATGGGTGCACTTGCCCATATGTGTGTTTAGTGTTAGTAAAATATCGTGTTTTATAAATTTAAAACTTGGCTAAAATAAGTGTTAAAGGGGCTTAAAATATACACCTAATATATATAACACTTCGCACGCATCAAGTTTTTGGCGCCGTTGCCGGGGACACAAGGATTTTAAGAAAGTTAGGAATCAACGGCCTAATCATTTTTTCTTTTTTCTTTTTAATTTTTTAGGATTTTCTTAGTTTTTCAGCTTCTGCAGAGCTCAGCACGGGCCGTGCCTGGTCAGACACGGGCCGTGCCCAGCATCATCACTGGCAGTTTTTATTTTCTGAGTTACAGAGAGCTGAGCACGGGGCCGTGTCGGTGCAACACGGGGTCGTGTCCAACTCCCAGTAACTGGGATACAGAAAAAATTACTGTACCTCTGACCACGGGCCGTGTTCACTGAGCACGGGGCCGTGGTGAACATTCTGACCAACGTTCTTTTCTGTTTTTATTGCAGGATTTGGAACCCAGGCACCACATTTGAACCTCCTACGTAGTGCATGAGCTCCAGTTCTAGTAGAGACATAAAAGAACCTTTAGAAGAACCCGAACGCTTTCTCAGAAAAAGACTTAAGGCTAAAAATCAAGAGAAAGCTTCGGGGGACCCACTTCCAATGGCGGACCAACGTACCCTCATGGATTACCTACGGCCCACCGTAGGCAATCTCGGCACCGCTATCAATGCACCGAATGTCGAAGCCAACAACTTCGAACTTCGGCCGCATTTGATACAAATGCTCCAAAACTCTGCAACCTTTCATGGGCTTGCGGACGAGGATCCCCATCTACATATTACTAATTTCTTGGAAATATGTGATACTTTTCGGATCAATGGAGCATCAAACGACGCCATTCGCCTTAGGATGTTTCCATTTTCACTAAAAGACCGAGCTAAGGCTTGGCTTAACACCCTCCCAGTTGGCTCGGCTTAACACCCTCCCAGTTGGCTCGGTAAACACCTGGGATGAACTAGCCCAAAAGTTTCTATATAAGTATTTCCCTCCTGCTAAAACAGCTAAATTAATGACTGAAATTAATACATACTCACAAGAGGATGGGGAATCCTTATATGAAACTTGGGAAAGGTTCAAGGAGCTTCTAAGAAAGTGTCCTCATCACGGTCTAGCGGTATGGCAACAAGTATCCACTTTCTACAACGGGTTGTTGCCACACACAAGACAAACACTTGATTCAAGCTCCGGGGGACTTTTAGGTAATCGTCGCCCAAATGAAATATATAATCAAATTGAGGAAATTGCTCAAACCAATTTTCAATGGCACACTCCCCGAGGTAATAAATCTATTGCCCCGGGCGCCCATAAGGTTGATGAAAGCACCTCTTTACAAGCCCAAATCGAGGCCCTCTCTTCGAAAATCAAAAAGCTAGAAATGACAAAAACGACCTCGGTTATGGCTTGTGAAGGGTGTGGTGGGCCACATGAAAATTGGAGTTGTTTGAAAGAATTAGATGAACAAGCGGAAACGGTAAACTACATTGATAATAGACCTAGGCCGTCGGGTCCTCCAACGGGTACCTACAACCAAGGATGGCGTAACCACCCAAATCTTGGTTGGAGAGATCCCGGCAATAGTAGTAACCAACTAAACCAACGAACTAATTTTCAACAACCACAAAATTTCTCTCAACAACAAGGTGGAAGAGAAAGGCTTGAAGATACCCTATCTCGCCTCATCTCCGACACCGAAAAGAAAAACTCGGATCGATTTCAACAATTGGAATCGAATTTTAGAAATCAACAAGCTAGCATTCAAAACGTAGAAAAACAATTAAATCAACTAGCTCAAAATTTCTCCGAGAGACCACAAGGCGCGTTACCAAGTAATACCGAACCCAACCCAAAGGCGCAAGTACACCTCATCACGTTGAGAAACCGGACCGTGGGTCCCGAGGATGAGCCCTTACCACCAATTGAAGGAAGTCAATGCCAAAACGCTACTTCACCCACACCTCAACCAGAAAAAGCTCCTTCAACTACTCAAGAACCCACCAAGACTCATCCGATTCCGTACCCCGGTAGGTTAAATCGTCAAAAGACCGATGAGCAATTCGCAAAGTTCGAAAGTTTACTAAAACAATTGCATGTTAATATTCCTTTTATTGAGGTCCTAACCCAAATGCCTAAATATGCAAAATTCATGAGGGATTTCCTCACTCACAAAAGGAAAATTGAATCATTGCAATTAGTTAACTTAGGCGAAGAATGCTCACCTTTAGTACTCAACAAACTTCCACAAAAGAAAATCGACCCCATGAGCTTCACAATCCCTTGCTCGATTGGGAAGTCCCCCGTCCGTAATGCTTTAGCCGATCTTGGGGCAAGCATCAACCTCATGCCCACGTCAATGTTCAAGCGGCTCGGCCTAGGAACGACAAGCCCTACAAAGATGAGCATACAACTCGCCGACAGGTCCGTCAAATTTCCACAAGGTGTCGCTGAAAATCTGCTAGTCAAGGTTGACAATTTCGTCTTTCCAACCGACTTTGTTATCCTAGACATGGAAGAAGACACCGATGTCCCTCTCATCCTCGATAGGCCATTTTTAGCCACCGCCCAAGCAGTGGTGGATATGAATGACGGAACTCTAACATTGAAGTTTGGGGATGAGGAAGTAAAATTTGAATGTGGAAAGAAAGTAGAGGAAGAAGATCCGGTCAACTACATGAAGGTCATAGACTCAAGCTTGGATGACGCTCTCCGACGGTGTAACATGGGATGCAATACATCCCACTTGGGTAACATATGACCAGGCTTTGGGTCTAGCCAAGGACCCTTATAAACGTGGCGCACCACGGAGGCATTCCGCGGAGCTATCCTTAGTTTAATTTAGATTAATTTTTACGTTTTCTAGTTAGTTTTAATTTTCAGGAATAAAACACACTCATGGTGGTAAGGGATGAAAAAGGGAACGAGAAAAATGACCCCATGCACAAGAACAAGGCAACCCGAAAAATTTTCTCCATTACAGACGGTTCAACACGGGCCGTGCCCAACCAACACGGCCCCGTGCTGAACACCCTGCAGAAAAATGCCCAGTTCAGGTAACTGGACACGGGCCGTGTTCACCAGACACGCCCCCGTGTCCAGGCTTCTGTTTCTTTTCTTTAATTTTCGTTACTGGCACCTGAACACGGGGCCATGCCCGGTCCCCACGGGGCCGTGTCCAGATTGCCAGTAACATAAATATTTGCTTTTTAACACGGTTTTACACATCTAATCAACCTAAAAATTTATTTTTGGGACACATTGAGGACAATGTGTAATTTAAGTGTGGGGGGGATGCTAAAACCTTGAAATTTTGCAAGTCCTAAATACAAGCCTTACACAAAACTCTATTGGAACCGCTAATCACCCCAAATTTTTTCAAAAATTTCAATTTTTTTTTACTTGTCTAGGTTTAACTCGGGAAATTCAAGTTCTCAAAAAGGTTATATTTTTACGAATTTACAACCGATAGCGTCGTGATAAAAAGAACCAACATAAGAAAATTATGAAAAGGCATAGTAAACTTAGTTAAAATTTGATTATATATACTTGATCACATAAAAACCCATTCCCACAAAAGTGAGTTTTGAGCCTTTATTGAACATACAAATTTACATCTTTTGACTAAATGCTCATTTTTCGTTTCTTGTGTGAATAGCCGCTTGGTTCTTACGACTCTAGAACTTGCCATGACGATACATTACCGGTCCTTATCAACTTAAACCCGAGTAAGTAAATGATAGAGGCATTAGAACTAACCCGTTTTTTTTTCTACACCATTATTTTTCTTTTTCTTTTACCACCTCCCCAAAATCCCCCTAGTTAGCCCCTTTGAGCCTAAACCTTTTCATTTCATTACCCAAACCAAACACCCTTTTACCCACCAAAACCTTTTTTCATTTTTAACCCTTTGTTTTAGTAACAAGTTCTGTTTTTCGGAATGTTATTCAAAAAAAAAAAATTATGTTGATGATGAAGCAAAAGAAAATAAACAAACAAGTTCATCAAAAATAACTTTGTTTGAATAAATAGCTTCATCAAAATAAAAGTTACGAAAATAGAAAGTCCTACGAAAACCGACACTTGTTACGCTTTTTCACCCTTTTTCTACTAACCACTAACCCAACCACCTACCTTTAACCCAAGCCTAACCCTTAACCCACAAAGTCCTCTTGATATTTACAAAGGTATAAAAGTTAAAAAGGAGGAGGATTGATTGCTTGGCAAGCCTATGGTAGGAATAAGTTCCATGCCGCTCTCGAGTGATTCACTAAAAATACACCTTCGGCCGAGTGTGAGTGATTTCTCCCGTGAGGTATGTGAACTTTTATATAAATGGAATTTAAAAAAAAAAAAAAGCATGTTATGCCCAAATAAATAATTTCTCTTATGAAAAGTTTTAAATAAATCATGACGAATAGGATTGTAAATAGATAAAACTAAAACCCAAAAAGATCTTGGATATCCCGACACTCTACGACAAGTCCAAAACCTTCTCTTCTACCCATTCCATTTGGGAGTGTAAGCCACATATTAAAGAGTTTTGCTTGAGGACAAGCAAAAGTTCAAGTGTGGGGGTATTTGATGTGTGTAAAATGCAACATATAAATTACATCAAATGAGGCATAAAACTAACCCTTTTTAAGTACTAATGTTGGAAAAAGAGTGTTTTTGTCTTCCATTTGTATTTTCAGGATTAAATCAGCTCAAATTCACAAAAGAAGCAAAAAGACAGCTAAATCTAACATAAATACAAGGAAAGGAACATAAGTGAACTGCCCGACCCCTCAACGGCATCTTCCCAAGAAAAATAGAGAAGGCAGAAGACTGAACACGCCCCGTGCTCAGCCAGCACGGGGCCGTGCCCAAGAAGCAGCAGAAAAGACAAACCTATAGAAGCTTTTATTGCCCACCACGGGCTGTGCCCAGCGAGCACGGGGGCGTGTCGAAAGTACAGCAGGCGCATTAAATGTAATTGCGAATTACAATTAATGAAGAGAGAGATTGTCAGACAGGCACGGGGCCGTGCCCAGCGGACACGGGGCCGTGCCCAGCCTTCTGTTCAGCCTATAAATAGGAGTGCTTGGTTTCATTTCAACTCATCCCTTGGCACACCACCTCTCTCACACTTCACCCACCACCCACCACCATCACAACACCATCATCCACCACCATCATCCATTGTCCATCGTAGAGTGTGTGAGTCGTCTCGGGATCCAAGATTGATCGTAAGAGTTCTTGACAATCAAGGCCATGTTTGCCTAAGTCTCTTACATCACTTGGTGAAGACTTAGTGTCTAGTATAATACTTTTTATTTCTAATCTTTTGCACTTTTTATTTGGTTTTTGTATTAATGACTTTAATAACTAGTTACTTATGTTGAAGGTGATCTTTCCTTATCGTTTGTCCATGGTGTCTTGGCATTATTTTACTGTCTATATAAAATAAAAGATTTTCACCATTCATATCTCCACGGTCTATATGGAGGTATGTTGGCTACCTGGTCGGGGGTTAAGGGAACGGTTTGGTAAAGGTCTTGCCATTGTTCAGCGTTTAGAGGTCTTGCAATGGACCTGGGTCAAATTTAGTAGGACCTCCTTCAATGCTTCACGGTATTGGATGGCGGGGGTCCAAACTCTTTGATCCCCTCATAAGTTAACTACTATTAATACTATAACCCGGCTATTTAGGACTGTATCCCTGCTGACTCAGACTACTTAGCCGAGGGTAACGTCACCGCCAAAAGCGGGGCCTACCATAATACAACATTAATAACTTAATTCATTATCTTCCAATAATCCACCATTTTAGGATTGTATCCTTGCTGACTCAAACTACTGGGGTGAGGGTAACGTCACCTTCAAAAGAGGGGCCTACTACAATAACTAAAATAATCTCTTAATTATGTGCAAAAGTGCGGAAATAATCAAAGGTTATACTAGATACGAGTCGGAACCAAGTGATTCATCTTGTCTATCTGTTTTTTATTATTTTTATTTTCAGCATTTTAGTTAGTTTTTATTTTTCTTAGTTTAAACACATTTTTCTAAACTTTTTATTTTGATTAGACGTTGAGGATAAACCGGTACTAAAAGCTCTTGTGTCCTTGGACGACCTCGGTGTCTTACCAACGCTATACTACGCTCACGATGGGTGCACTTGCCCATATGTGTGTTTAGTGTTAGTAAAATATCGTGTTTTATAAATTTAAAACTTGGCTAAAATAAGTGTTAAAGGGGCTTAAAATATACACCTAATATATATAACACTTCGCACGCATCATGTTTCCATCCAGAAAATACCCGGCCTAGAAATGGAGTTTGACATCAAGAGCATTACAAAAAATGTACGCAAGAAATCAGAAGTAGCCCATGTACTTGCTTCATTAATGGCCATTAAATACTCCTTATCATCGTCCTACAGACCGCGAGCGAAACATGCATCTTTAAAAGTATGATATATTTTTCCATCAACTGTTTTTATATCATTGAAACTCATTGGTCCTATAACATGATTCAATAAAATTCTCAAGAAATAATAATCACCAAGTGATGGAGGTACATAATGTATCCTACCAACTGCACCAAAAGGTTTTTTTCTACGTACCCACTTTCGTGTTTTGCGTATCCATACAAAGTATCTGGGGAACTCTATATACTTCAAAGTTCTAGCAAATGCATCCGTTTGATTACATTTCATCCATTCTGTGAACATAGACATTTTCACAGTTGGGTTACTGACCACGTCACACAAGTTTGAATTATCGTCATAAACAATAGCCTGACCATCTTCACAGTGAAAAGGTAATATTTCAACAGACGAAAACCGATAGTGTATGTCAAACTTAAAGATTCTCCAAGCAGCTTCACACGCTGAAATATATCTACAATCAAGATATGATTTAACTTCATCTACTTCTGTTTCGTTTGAGAGATTTTCATTATTTTTCATTTCCTTGTTTTGAGGGTTCATATTAGCAGTGGTAGTACTTTCGTAAATAGAAGTTGTCACTCTATCCGGACCCTTATTAATGTATTTGAAGAGATATTTGATGGATCCTGTTTGGTTACACCACTCAACATTTATGTGGCACTGATACTTTTTGAGTAGCGTAGCATTGTACGGAACGACAAACCTATTGTCAAGTAAGACACCATTTTTTTCTACTGTGTTGCATGATTGACGACGTCGGTAGACAGGATATCCTTCAGAATCAACACAAGTCTCATCTACATATTTTTTCAGAAACTTCTTCGAACATTTTAAATTAACCATGCATGGAGAATGAGGATTGTCTGTACCACAAGGACCATGGATCATAAATTGTTTGACAAGTTCATACAGTGAAGCATATACCATCTCTTTGTTAGGTATTTCAGCACTAATAACCAAATCAATTTCTTTAGCCGTTGGAAATTTGCTCTCGGCACTTAAGAACAAACATATATGAGCATGAGGTAGACCACGTTTCTGAAATTCGATTGTATAAATAACTGAAATATTACATCCAAAAAAGTGTTAGTAAAAGTATTATTTGAGAAATTAATTAAAACAATTTACAATGACTTACTTGCTTGTATCTCACCAAAGAATTTATGTTTCTTGAAATCTTGAATTAGATGATTGATTTTAATTTTGAATAACCGTGCGATAATATCCGGTCTATCTTGAAGGTTCAACCGTTTGTCTTTTAAACATCTATAAATCTCAGGCCAATTGGGATTACAAGTGATTGTTATGAAGAGATCCGGATATCCTACAGCTTTGCAGATTGCCATAGCATCTAGATACTTTCGCATCATATATCTCGCTCCACCGGTAAATGAAGATGGCAACAAAATTCATTTTCCACAGTTTGACGCCTCGCTTTGGCCACTTTGAACACTTTGATTTAAATTCTTAAACGTTTGACTTCTAATTTTGGGTTGTTGTGTCTTTATGTAAGCTAATCGTGCAGATTCTATCATTGTATACGCATCAACTAAAAACTGTTGGAATAGCTTTTGGGCATTGAGTAACAACGAAAATTGGTTGGCTCTGTCTTGTATTCTGTAACTAAAGTACTCTCTCATTGTGGTGCTGGTTCTAAGTATATCACAATCAACTGAAACACCTCGATGTTTAATACCAAGTCTAAATCCATCTTCTGCATATGGGAAGATAAGTGGATATTGCAATGCAAGATAAGAGGGATGAAGCTCACTGATTCTCTGAAGATCACCTGATTTTGTTTGAACTATGATATCCCTTTTATCAAATGCTCCATCAAAATCACCAATTATTAAGGCAGCAATTTCTTCAGCAGTAGGCAAGTTAAAAATTCTACCATCCTTATCCCTTACTCCAATGAGCTTAAGTCTTACATTCTGCCAATCATTTTGTTTAAAACAATCTCGTACCATTCTAAATGACTTCACAAGTGGATTGCATGAATCCAACATTTTTTTAAGACTCAATATGATGGCAAGATCAAGTTGTTGTTTAGTGTCTGTCTTCGAACCTTGCTCGACACTGTGTTAAAAACGACATTATTGTATAGATCAGATATATATAAAACACTTGACATAAATCAGAATTTACTGAATGCTTAATTTACCTTACAGCCTTTTGACGATTAAAATCCTCGTTTTGGGAATCATAAATATAAAGCTGCGAAAATTTGGACTCTTCACCATCATTCGGTAGCAGGCTACCAATGCGATGGTAATTTTGTCCTTGCAGTCCAAAAACATAAGGACCTTTGGTTTTTTGAAAAGTTTTAGAAACCTTGCCACCAAGGGATGTGAAGGAAAACATCATGTTATATGCTCGAATGTTATTCATGAAATTGCGGCTTTCAGGAGTAACTCTTTTGTAAAATCTTTCGAGCAGTGGAGGAGGAGCAGGTGAGGAAAGCAATTCAACGTCTCCGTTCGAACAACAAAGAGAAAAAGAAGATTTCTTAGAATGCAAATTACCCCTAAGCATTTCATCTTTCCAAATCGTTGCATGACAGTAAGAACATACAAAAATAGCATCTCCATGATCAACGTATTCTACAAAAGTATATAGGCAGATAAAAAAACGATTATATAAGTGAACTATTAGGAGATTAAACTGTTATTTGGAAAGATACTTTGATAAGTTTAAGGAGGGCATTTACCTCTTGCAATTCTGTAAATATTTTTTAAGATAGAAGATGGTAAACAATCCTCCGAATCGGGATCATCAAAGTTAGACCTTTCACCAGGGTAGGAATTTTCTTTTCCTGCCGTTTCATTTTGGAAATGGCAATTAACATCGGTTACAACAGATAGGAAGATAAGCAATAGATTCGACAAATATAGTGACTCAGAAACCTATACTTAGTTTTGCATTAAAAGTAAAACACATACCATTAAAAGCTACAACGGAAGATTTTGCCAACTGTCGAGAAGTTCTAATGTCAATATTCTGAGGAGTTGGAATATCACTTCGACGGGACCTTACTGTAACACGATCCACTTGCAAGACAAAATTTACAAATGTTATCAAACTTACATTAACATTCAATAAATGATCGCGTTGTAATAACAAAAGTGTATATAGCATACAGTTTGTAATATCCGTTAATGGAGTGATATCAATTTTAAGATTTGATGATTGAAGAGGAGTGACCATTGAAGATGCCCTGCTTAAATCAGCTACAATGGATAAATCAAATTTATTTATATCCATGGTTTTCAAACTTTGTTTCCTCTTTCTAGGGTGATAAACACCATAATTAGCCTTTCCAGATTGTCCTAAAATCCAAACAAAGGGACAAGGTCAAATCGGATAGCATACCTTAAAAAAATAAGATTTATAACCTTACCAAGACTGGATGAAGTCAGAGGAATTGTACTAACACATGTTCGATCTAACTTGTCGGGCATGTAACATGCTGTACATGAAGAGATTTGGTTAATTTATGCTACAAACACTTACAATTTTCACATATTTTACATAGACATATTCAATAAACAATAACAATCATGTTGTAGGATAATTAGAAAAGTAGTACAAGAGTTGTTTACCCATTTTTTTAGAAGAGCATTCCAACGACATTATCGTTTGTTTCTGATTTACACTGCATGGTGTGTAATGTAGAGTTGAAGCTTCGTAGACACCTTTTGATAATACTTGTTGATATATATCAAGAAAATGATTTCATGTAATATAACATTACATATATATATTTATTTAAAAAATGACCATAAAAAACATACCTCCATTATCGTTTTTTGTGATAGTAACATTGCCCAGAAGTGTATCAATAATAGGAGGTGTCTGTACAAATTGAACCACACCTCTGTTTCTACGCTTATTCAAGATAGACTTTCTTATCTTCCTTGATTCTTTGGACTGTTGGGGACTGCACTGTGGAAAATACTCTCTATATCTTGGTATAAAATTATTTTTACTCTCCATAACTGTACATAAGAATTGAGCACATATGTGTGATTTAGGGCTAGCTATAGGTGATTATTTAGGGCTAACTAAATAAGTGGATGATCACATCAAATGTTGATAATATATTTAAACAAATGAGATAGAAAAACCTACCATTTAGTGTTCATCAATTGCTTCCAAACTAAGAGTGTATTGAATTATAAGTTGAGTTTTTCGAGCTAATTTTTAATCTTCACTTTGATTCAGTCGAAAAATAAGCTATAAACATAGCGGACGATATGAAATGGTGATTTAACAAACCTGATTCATTTTGTGGGCCTTTGACAGGATTTTATGGTTCACAACTTATGGGCCAGAAATTATTGAAAGAATTAGACCATTTAATTGCAAAATTAAGCCAAATTTGGGGCCCTTTGGTTTTGTATAAAAAATATAACCAACTGAAACTGAAAAATCCATAATTTATATGGATTTAAATACTACATATTTTTTTTATCATCTTGTCTTGGTTTTACCAATATATTGGTTCCTTCAATAAAGTTATTACAACGCGATCCACAAGATTTATATTTTGGAGTTGAAGTTTAATGATAGATTTTTACCGAGTCACCTTGTCCGATAATTTATGTGCACCAAGAAATTTATATGGATTTAACTACTACATGTTTCTAAACATTCTTGTCTTGGTTTTATTAGGAATTCGTTGGACCCCTTAGAAACTACTGCCCTAAGTCAAGTGCTGCTAAAGACCAAAGCCCGGATTTGACTGAAGCAGTGGAATGAAGAAACAGTGGTTTACTTTGTCTATTGTAGTAGTATCAGTGTTTAGCTAGCTGTAGTTATATGTAACAGTGGTTAAAGAGGAACGATAATAAGAGCCAAAAATGGTTCAAATCAGTGGATTCATCATAAGCATCTGTTTGCATTAGACTTTAAATCATTCCTTTCATCAAAACCGCAGATGCTCAAAATATTTGTCAAAAGCTTATTCACTGTTGATTCATAAGAGCCAAACAATATGGTTCACATCAGTGGATTCATCATAAGGAGCTGTTTACATTAGACTTTCACCTTTAAAGTGGTTATAACATCTGATGGGCCTCATCCACTATTTGTATACTACAACTGTTGTCTATTAAGCACTGCTTGTGTACAACAACTGCTCAAGACAAAGTGTTGCTATTTAATCTACTGCCCTAACTCAAGTGCTGCTAAAGACCAAAGCCCTGCTTGGATTGAAGCAGTGGAATGAATAAACAGTTGTTTACTTTGTCTATTGTAATAGTATCAGTGTTTAGCTAGCAGTAGTTATATGTAACAGTGGTTAAACAGGAACAACTAATAAGAGACAAAAGTGGTTGACATCAGTGGATTCATCATAAGCAGATGTTTGCATTAGACTTCCCCCTTTAAAGTGGTTATAACATCTGATGGCCCTCATCCAGTGTTTGTATACTACAACTGCTGAACCTTAAGTACTGCTTCTGTACAACAACTGCTGAAGACAAAGTCCTGCTATTTAATCTACTGCGCTAACTCAAGTGCTGCTAAAGGCCAAAGCCCTGCTTAGACTGAAGCAGTGGACTGAAAAAACAGTTGTTTACTGTGTCTATTGTAATAGTATCAGTGTTTAGCTAGCAGTAGTTATATGTAACAGTGCTTAAAGAGGAACAGATAATAAGAGATAAAACTGGTTCACATCAGTGGATTCATCATAATCAGTTGTTTGCATTAGACTTTCCCCTTTAAAGTGGATATAACATCTGATGGCCCTCATCTACTGTTTGTATACTACAACTGCTATCCCTTAAGTACTGCTTGTGTACAACAACTACTGAAGATACATTCAAACTCTATATTAAAAAAGGAGAATTTAGACTGTGTCAAACTAATTTAGACATCTCATATACTATATTCACAAATCAAAACACACATTATAAGCAAAGATTATATTTCCCAGCATAATACAAAAAAGTAAACCACATAATGGTTTACCACATGTTCCAAGTTCATAAGTTACCAACATCTAAAACATAGAAAACAACTGTTTGAGTAGTTTAACACTTACCAACGACAACCAAACTTCAAACAACCACATACTT
Source organism: Helianthus tuberosus (assembly GCA_030545235.1). Taxonomy (NCBI): domain Eukaryota; kingdom Viridiplantae; phylum Streptophyta; class Magnoliopsida; order Asterales; family Asteraceae; genus Helianthus; species Helianthus tuberosus. Next base: position 22,009,873 of record CM060375.1, on the reverse strand, counting down.
AAGTACATACCAAAAACATAGGCTTGCTTAAACATTAAAATATAATGACGTGAAAGAAGCTAAGTGTTAAGCCTAGATGGCTTCCTCCAGCCCCTTTTGTTGTTAGAAGAGAGTTCCCCAACATTTTGACCTTCCACATCCTGCAACGAACGTTTACCATTAGGACTGGTGGCCGAATCCTTCTCGGCTTCGACAACGGAAGAGTCGGCCATAACATATACAACATCCTTCAATTAAATCACAAAACAACTACTAAGGTATCAAATAATGTAAATATAATCAATACTCAACCAAAAAACAAAACTATAGAATTCTTATTCACCTTTGAAATATCAGCATCGGCCATCTGTGAGGATTCAGATAATTGAACAGCTTTAATTTCTGAACCTTCTTGACTAAACACCAAATATCAAAATATTACCAAAAGGGAATTTAATTAAGATATTTAAACTACAAAAATTGGAAAGAAAAAAATAAATCAATATAAGATATACAAAACCTCTTACCTCATCAGCAACCTCAAGAGCATTTCCATTACCAACAACCAATTCAGCGATTATGTTCGGATCATCACATACTTTTTGGATAGTGTAGACGTGGTAGTCATGGTTAAGGTTGTAATCAGAAACTTCAATTTTAAACGCCAACTTCTTTTCGACCAACCGTGATATTTCATGGGGAAAAGTTTCAGTATCATCGATCTTCACTTGGCGTTCCTTTATATCATTTGCAGTTGAACCAATAAGCTTCATTACATCTTTATCAAACATTACAAAAGAAACGCTGCCAGTTTCATCCTGCACTCTCAGATGTACTTTGAACCTGTAATAAATGCCAAGTAAATTACAACAAAAACCATAGCAGTTCTGGACATAAAAAGATCAGACGTTAACTTACTTTATGGTTATCGATGTGCATTCTTTATCGCATTTCGGACAAACCATGTCCTCATCAGAAATGGTTTTAGCATATTGTAAGTACTCAATTTTGGTCAACACCTTCTTGTTACAGTCTCGACATGCCGGATAAAACCATCCATAGTTTTGTTGAACAATTTTGATCGTTGCAACTACCACACATGACATTGCCTACAATATCACAGATAAAGCGTTATTAAAATGCTCAATTGATAAAACATAGAAAACATTTAAAAAATTAAAATGCCTATGAATGTATATAGAATTATTCATACACTATCAATCTCAATAATTTCATCAACATGTCTCTTAGGAGTCTCAATTAGAAGCACCAGCTTCAAATTGTTTCACTAAAAGAATGGTTTGAGAAGAAGAAGCACCAGTCTCAATTGACGGACTGGAAATACACTCTGAGATGAAAGAATGGTTTGAGAAGAAGAAGCACCAGCTTCAAATTGTTTCACTAAAAGACTATAAAAATAAAAACACAATTAACGTTAATACTCACACTTATGTTAATAAAAATATGAAAAATATGAAATATAAATCAGGGATAGTACCTCTTGCGCAGTTCATTAATCTCATCAATTTCTTGGTTGAGAAATAGACAACTTCCAAACTTATCACTCTGAACAGTATATTGACCTGCAAGAAACAATATACATATCCAACAATTCATTAAAAATCACTAAAGAAATAAAAAAATGTTCTTAAAAAATGTAACAAAGTGGAGATTGGGAAAACTAAACGAAATAAATAAGTCAAATATAAATTACCCTGCCACTTCCTAATCCTGGCATGCTGAATGACAGCCATGACAGTCTCATTCGGAGAGTTTTGAGACAAAAAAATCATTAAACTCTTGTGCATACGCATTCCACAAAGTACAACAGACTACCTCTCCCCTAAAAGAAAAAGATAAAAGAACAGCATTAAAAGTTAATACAATCATTTGCGTTCTTGTGAGAAACAGATAATAAGAGCCAAAACTGGTTCACATCAGTGTATATCTCTTAAGCAGCTGTTTGCATTAGACTTTCCACCTTAAAGTGGTTATAACATCTGATGGCCCTCATCCACTGTTGGTATACTACAACTGTTGTCCATTAACAACTGCTTGTGTACAACAACAGCTGAAGAGAAAGTGCTGCTATTTAATCTACTGCCCTAAGTCAAGTGCTGCTAAAGACCAAAGCCCTACTTGGAATGAAGCAGTGGAATGAAGAAACAGTCGTTTACTTTGTCTGTTGTAATAGTATCAGACCTTAGCTAGCAGTAGTTAGATGTAACAGTGGTTAAAGGTTGTTAGATGGGGGAACAACACAAAGATACTACCATGGATCATTATAACAGTGGTTAAAGGTTGTTAGGTTTTACCAATCTATTGGTTACTACAATAAAGTTACTATAACGCAACCAAATAGCCAACTTATAAGAACAACATATAGTAGATGATTTAACTCAAAGAATAGCATTAAAAGAACAGCATTGAAAGTTCATACAATCATTTACTGTGAATATAGTATATGATTTACATAATCATTTACATTAGATAATGAAAATGAATTACTATGAATATACCATTAAATGCAATAAAGAATCTTATATATAAAATATTCTAATCATTGGTATTGTATTAAATAAGAACAACCATTTAATGAACTTTTATATAAAATAAACTAATCATTGGTATTGTATTAAATACAATCATAACACACAAATAAATTTATATAAATGGCAAATTAGAATTTACTGGACATCTTGAAGATCCAAATTCATCTTTTTTTCTTTCGTTAGGAAAGATTTCCATAGCTCCACACCAGACAACAATTCCAGCAACATCTAAAATGGTAAACATAGCAACAAAAATTATTGACACTGAAAAGGGAGGCAAAACATATATCAGATTATCAGAAACAGTCATACCGCACGTGAGCAGATCCTTTCCATCTCCATTAAGAACGTGTGAATGTGCGATGAAATTAAATCCATAATTAACACCTTGCCAACCATTCACAAGTGTAACAATCGTACATCGGTAAAAGTTAATCTTGTAACCATGGTTAATAAGTTTGTAAGCATCAGTGTTTTCTCCAACACCAAATCTGGAGAGAATAACAACTTCATCCTCATGAAGCTGTGAGATAAACACAGGTATCAATGGAGCCTTAATTCCTTCCTGAATCTTAGGGCGCTGACAAATAAGTGAAATCACATACTTTAGAAACAAACAAACAAACAATATCTCAAAAAAATATAAAATGTACATGTGGCTAAAGTCTCCACATATGAAGGATCAATAAGTAACTAATATTCATGTTTGTTTCATTGTGCCTAATCCTATAACAGGGAAACAAACAGTAAGTATCTATAAATGACCAAAAACAAACCAAACTATTAGTCTTTTTATCATTATAACTAACCCTAAATTACACAAAACAGAAAACAAATAACCATATAACCCTAAAACAAACTTACAAAACAGTAAACAATAATCATCTATGAATGACCATAAACAAACCAAACAAATATTCATCTTTGGTTCTTTATATCTAACCCTAAATTATAAAGGATCCAAATAACAAACAAAAAACCATCTTGCTTTCTTTAAACAAACAAACAAACAGTCACTTTACAATAATCATCTATTTCAGATAAAAAAAAAAACAAACAAACAGATTTTCTTCTTTCTTTCTTTTTGTCTAAAACTAAATTACACAAAACTCAAAATGCAAAATGATAAAAAGAATAAAAAAAACATCAAAGATGCTTGTCAAACACTAATACCTTCTCATCGAGCAAGATCAGATCCATCCAAAAGGATTGAACCCATTTCTGGATGATTCGACACTTGAGATTCCACATATCTTTGGACGGATTCAAATCATCAATGAAACTGAGTGCCAAAGATGGTGGTTCACCGTCGGATTTCTTGCCGGATGACATAGTTTGCACAGAAGATGCAGACATTTTGAAATGAGAAGAAGAAGGTGAAATGGAATCGGTGAGAAGAAAGTTTGAATAAGGAGTGAAGAAGAAGGAGAGAGAAAGATATGATTACTTCTTGCAATGCATTAATGGCAATTTCTTCTCCCCATGCAATTTCAAAGTTCCCTCCTAAATAAAACCTTTTTTTACTAATAATAAAACAGATTATATATTTGAAATAGATTTATGTATATATAAATATTGAAACCGGAATTATGACATCAGCAACGACATGTGGCATAGCTTATAAGTTGACAATTAAGCAGATTTACATCAGCTAATAATCTCTTATTATAGATAGTATAGATTATACCCGGGCATAATACCCACTATAAAGCGAAGCTTTGCCTCGTTGTAAGTACTATAACCCTGCTATTACCCTACACGATCGATTTAGGATTCCGTAACGTATGTCGGCTCTGCCAGACTCAATCGTTGGAATTCTGTCTCGTGTGTACACCCGATTGATCCAGGATTCCGTAATGCATGTCGGATCTGCCTGACTCAGTCATTGGAATTCTGTCTCGAGTTGTACGGTTAATGTGATTTGGGTTATTTTACTAACATGTGTGCATTGTTTAAGTTTAATAGATAGTAACCAGGACAATCACCAGGAAGCTATAGTAAATACATTTTATGAGTCAAAATGTTTTACCAAAACATCAAATGTTTTTCAAGTACCATTACAGTGATTAAGTCTTTGTAATTCGACAATTGATGCCAGTATTATGGGGTTTGTATACAGTACTTGATAACCTTCACAATTGGGCACAAGAATCCAATATGTGATATGACCATAGTCACAGATCAGTCGAGTGACACGTACTGATCGAGTAATTGTATAGATATAAACATTGTAATTGCCCTTAATACTGTAATGCGTAAACAACTGATGCTTTACCAAAATGGAATGTACTTGCAAGTATTTCTTGCTGATAAAATGTTTTTAAAACGTGTTTCAGGTAACACAATGTGAAAGCCAATAGAAGCCAGCTGGAGAGCACTGAAGGCTTGGAAAAGTGGCTATAAAAGTTACATAAATAAAAAAGAGTTTTTATTTTAAATAATTAGGGTTTATCCCTACAAATATATTGTCAAATCAATTTGGGGTTTACCCCAATGATGTATTATTAGAAAAAAGTTTGGTGTTTTACTCTGATAAAAATATTTCCTAACTACGGTCCTGATGTATTCCGCTCCCAAATTAATAAACACTGATATCACCCATCTGAGCTCGCGGCGCCCGCTCCCGGGGTAGGGGTCGGGGACTACGACAGAGAGTGGTATCAGAGCTACAGCCACTGGTTTAAGCCAAAGAAGTGTTTTGCTGACACCCAAATTCTGTGTTAGGAAATAACTTATGTGATTATGTGTTTTGTATTATTTGACTATTTGTTAGTCTACATTATGAGTGAGCAAGGAACTTCGGACGCTTATCGTTACTTAGATAGTTCACCAAAAGATAATGGAACATCATCTCAACCTAATCCCTCATGATACTCAGCCGATACTGAGGAAGGGATATTTATATTTAAGGCACAATCTAAGGAACCTTTTACTACTAAAAGAGAGGTTGGTTTAATAGAGGAACACATGAGAGAAGAAAGAGAATGAAGAAGTTGCAACAACAGAGGGCGATAGTCAGAGCGAATATGGAAGCAAATGCACAAACTCAGGAAACAGTCAATAGGCCACCTTGGGCGGAGGAACTAGATAGACAGTTGGCCGATTTCCATATGTTAGCCACTATAGCGGTAGAATCTAACCTAAACCAAATAGCCGAACCGCCACGAGTTACCTAGACCTAACCAAGCAAACTAATTCCCAATACCTGCATTTGACCCCAACGAGTTACCTAGATTCCCAACCCCACAGCCTTTACAATATGATCCATGGTTTAACGACAATAGGTCGTACTCAACCCTATATACTACCAAAGAACCAATGCCTTTAGAACGTGATCCGTGGAGGGATGATGATAGAACATTTTTCGAAATGAATAGCGCAGATCCTTACAAGGAACCCGTACCTCATCCTGACCCATTAGACCCACCAATGAATTGAAAACAGGTGCAGGAACTCTATCAGTATGGAGAAGATTTAGTAAATGAAGGGAATCGAATTTGAGAGATAGGAGAGAAACTAGTTTGGAAATATGATGAGAGAGAAATGCAGTACTGGATAAACAACACTTAGATAATGTCTAGATATATGTGTAATTTTGTATTTTGATTAAAAAAATCTATAGATAGACTAAAAGTATATTTGATTTCCAGTTGTAGTATGTAACTGATGCATATATGTATATATATATATATATATATATATATATATATATATATATATAGAAAAGAGTAAAAGTCGCAATGATCGACGTTTTTGATCAAATTGTTTGCATGATTTTGTATAAATATTTATATTAAATTTATTCTGTGATAATTAATATTTGCTGAATATTTACAATTCAGATGGACAACGAAGTAAATCAGGAAAACTAGAATAATGAGAATAACGGAAATCAAATAGATAATAGTGCCATCTAACATATAGTAGCACAAGGAATTATAGATGCTATGCCTTATATTATCAAGACTGTTAAGGAAGCAGAAAATAATAAATCTGCAAACGAAAGTAAACGCCAACACACTGAACCAAGTCATAGTGTGAATGATAATAACAGACCTATTATCCAAGCTCCAATTCCTAAAAGAAGAATAACCGCTTCTTACGGTTGTTCTTATAAAGAATTATTGGCCTGCAAACCAATAGAATTCTCAGGCAATGAAGGAGCCATTGCAGCCTTACGTTGGATAGAAAAGACAGAAGCAGTCATAAAAATAAGTAAATGTGCAGACGAGGATAAGATTATGTTTGCTTCTAATCTTTTAAAAAATGCAGCCTTAGAATGGTGGAATACTATTCTCCAGTCTAGGGGAAGTGACAGAGTTTATAATATTGAATGGATCAACTTTAAGGAAATGGATGAAAGAAAATTTTGTCCTCCTAATGAAAAGGAACAAATATCAAATAAGTTCCTAAATCTTAAAATGACTGGGATAGACTGCAAAGGTTAGACTATCATATTCTTCGAATATGCTAGGATAGTGCCAACCTTAGCCTCACTTGAACCAGTGTTATTCTCTCGTTATATTTAGGGATTAATTAGTGAGATTAGACACCTAGTTAAGGCAGCTAGACCGCAAACCATAGAAGAACCAGTAGAACTAGCCAATACCCTGACTGATGAATTAGTACGTACACAAGAGGAAAAGCAGAGAAAGAACCTAGCCCATAAGCTTACCCAGGAATTTCGTTTTGGTAATTCCTACCGTGGAAAAGGAACAGGTTCTTCTGCACCCTACTGTAAGTTTTGCAAGAAGAAGCACTCAGGAAAGTGTATTGTGTCCTGCAACTTCTACAAGTACCCAGGACATAAGGAAGAAGATTATAGGAGAAAGGCTAGTGCCATGATATGCTACAATTGTGGAGAGGCTGGTCACATCAAACCAAACTGTCCGAAACTAGCTCTAGCCATAACCAACAAGGCAAAGACAACTGAGGACCTAAGAAAAATGCCAGAGCCTTTGTTCTGACAGCTGAGTAAGCCAAGATGATTCCGGATGTGATTGCCGGTACGTTCTTAGTTAATAATATATTTTCCAAAGTATTGTTTGACTCTGGTGCAAACTAAAGTTTTATCAATTAATACTTCTTTCTACAAACTTCTTGACCAACCCTTAGCCAGACATCAACAAGATTGTCTGGTAGAGACAGCAAACAGAGAATCCATTAAGATAAGTGAAATCTTGCAGGAAGCAAGAATAGAAATCCTGAACCATCATTTCTTTGCTAACCTTTACCCAATGAATCTGGCCGGTTTCGATGTTGTACTAGGAATGGAATGGTTGGGAGCCAATCATGCCAGTTGTGACACCGGTGTCACTTCAACCATCAAACAAATTCCAAACCAATGAAATATTTTATTTCATACTTGGTATTTGTAAAAATATGTGTATCATTTGCACATATCAACTCTTGTTCGATTTTAAGCTTTACATCGCTTTCTGGAGGGTTATACGCGCTCTGATGCGTAAATATAACCAGTTTAACCCAACGAACACTCTGGAATAGTGAAATAGGATTAACATACCTTAAATAACCTTTACATAACTTAGATATAAGTTTTGGAAGGTTTGGTGTCGTGAAAACAAGTTAATTCGCTTACAGGGACTAAACATGACAAACTGCGAAAGTATGCCAATTTGAACTGTAACGAACATTTTGGAACATGACCATAAGTTAAACACACCTTATATATCCTTTATATATCTTAGAAATAGGCTTTGAGGGGTTCGGTGTGCTAAAATAAACTTTTGGGTCATTCAGGGACTAAAAGTGTCAAAAAGTGCACAAGTTTGCATTTTCGCGCATAACTTACGTTCTGAATACATCCGGACATCCAAAAATTTATGTAAGCACTATAATATTTTATTTTAGTGTTTGGCATGAGAAAAATCCATTCGTCGCGTCATTTGGATCGTTTTTCGCGCTTATGCGCATTCCGTCGTAATTAACCGAACATCGCAACCGTACGGCTAAACGAACCGACATCCGAGATATTTTTGAGCATGTTTTAAGTTCCCAATACTTTAACTTCATTTTAGAGCTTTGAAATGGGGTTAACGGGCCTTAAACGTGTCGAAAATGACCTTATTGCATAACAGGGACTAAAATGGTAATTCTGCCAAACTAAGGCCTAGCGCACCGCTACCCTTATTATGTAACGGTGCGCTAGCCTGTGTCAGATCAGATCAGATTAAACAGTCAGCAGATTACCAGCTGTTTAATCCTCAACCACAAATCCACACTTGACCTTTCAGCACATTAAGGATCATTTTCAGTAACCATAACATTTTGACAAATGTACGCACAAGATTTAGGCACGATATTTGACAAACGATCTTAACGGTTCTCCGAATACTATAATTACCCAACCCATTCCATAGCCAAAACCACTAGAATCTGATTAAAAAGACTCTAAGTTGAAACCATTGTTTCATACCTGAGTTATTTTGATCTAGATTAGCATTCGGAGACCCTTCGTAAGTATTCTTTCGTTCTTTTATCGCTTTCGAGTCCGAAAGTCAAACTTTGTTTGACTTTCTTCATTGACCAGTTTATGGTCGATGCGAAGATCGTTTGAACTTCATAACGTGAGCGTGATCACGATGGTTATAGTCCCTAGTGACTATACCTACTGATTACCACGTTATCTAGGCTCAGTGACGAGCCGTAGTTTCGGTCAGAATACGTATTCTTGCGTATTTTGTAACCAAACTACTCTTAGGTATCACAACCGTTTGTTGTGATACCAAACCCGTTTTCTAAACTTAGTTAAGCATGTTTTAACATGCTTAGCTCGTCACTTTTAGTTTAGTGCTTATATAGGGTCGTAAGGTAAGCAATCTAAACAATCGCTTATACTTTCGAACCCGACCCGTTTGGTCGATCATTAGGATCCAACCAAGCACTTTAGGTGACCATAGTATAGGGAATAACCTTCCGGTTATACCCTATGGTCACGACGTTTAGCTAGTTGTATGATAAGTAGTTTATATACCTTAGGTAAATTACCAAAATACCCCTTTGATGCCAAAATTCATTTTAAACATATGTAACATAACTTTTGACATCTAAACTGATTTGACGACCATTTTAGACATGTTAAGGCATATATTACTTGTCATAGGACTAGTTAGGCGGTCCGAACGCGTTTCACGCGAACGACGCGTTAAAGTAGCATAAGCTACCTAAACGGGTCGTAATGGGTCACAAGCACTTAGGTTAGGTTTCATTTAGTATGTAGGCTTTAATAAACCATACTACATGAGTTCCCATACTCATTTGGTTTACGAGCCCTCATTCTATCCGATCTTCTCCGATTTAGGTCCGGTTTATTAATGTAGTTACCTATATTAGGTGCCGTTTGATATTCCGTGATCTCTAGCATTGCTTGGTGGCTATCTTAGGACTTCTGAGCAATCTCAAGTGAGTACATAGTTCCCCTATTTTACTGTTTTCCAAACTGTTTTGGGGTGAAGCATGTGTACCTATCTGTTACTTTCATATTTTCCAAAAGTATAATTGATTATACATGTTATTACTTATCATTTGACAAACTGAAGGACTAACTATGGTTTAAACATTGATTTCTCAAAGAACATAAAATAATTTGTTGAATTGTACTTATTTTATGTTCACCAGACCGATTGTTAGTATGATATAGCGCTATAGGATTTGACACCCCATTCCTGTTGTCATGGAATGTCTGAAACCAATTTGTTGCTCCATCCAAATAGGGATTGCCTTTGTGGTATTTCAATAGTCTCAAAGGTGTATTTTGATGCACCAGGTCCGAATGAATTCTCAAATCACACTATTAAAGTATAGTTCGATATACTCCCATGTGTGATATTGTACAAAACCAACATATATGTTATTTATCACATCTAAAGCATATTTTGATATGTTATTTATGAAACCAAAACATAGTTTAATATGTTACTTACTAATCCAAAGTATACTTTTAATATGCTACTATAAGGTTATTTGTTTAATCTTCACTACTAGAAAAAACACATTTCTTGACACGTATTACGCGTCATAAAAGGGTAATTATGACACGCAAAAGCGTGTCGTTGATTGAGAAGTCATAAAATTAGCATGACATGCATTTCTGTGTCATGTTTTTATGACACACTTTAATGACAAACACTTATGACACACTTTAATGACAAACATTAATGACACGCATTTATGACATACGTTTATGACACACATTTATGACACATATTTACGACATTCATTTATGCGTGTTATGCTTTTAATTGTTTTAAAAAAAATACTATTTTATAAAATTACTAATTCACCCTCGATACATATATAATAACAAAAATAATAAATACATTTCATAATACAAATGCTTATATATATACACCAAAACAACTCATTGCATAATCATTCGTCAAGTATACTACAAATATTTTAACGTTAACATAAACATTGTTAGTCAATACATTCGCCGAGACCTAAAATATTGTGTCACTTCTAAAGAAAGGTAGACGCATAACTCGACCATTGTTCGCGAATGCCATCCATATCCATATCCGCATCCAAGTGTTCCTCTACTCCTTCCCCAATCTCAAACATCAACAAATAAAATAAATATTAAAAATCATAATTTAAATCTTAATCTATGAATTTAAGTGTTTATTTGGATATTTAATTTCAAGACTAAATCTAAATCTATGAATTGAAGCATTTGTTTAAACATATAAATACATATTTCTCTAACATGTAGGCTAAAATTTACCTAAACTTACATTATCATTGTTAAGTATTTCACCTCCTTCGTAAGCTATCTCCTTCATGAACTTCATCACATAGTAGCCACATTTAGCAAAATACTTCCCAACTGACATGGACACTACATAATTAAAAATATCAAGAAGTGTGAAACGGTTGCGATTTAAGTTTCAAGTAAAGGATTCATATATTTATTGTATCATTCCAACCACAATTTAAATAAGGAATTAAGTGCTCACCCTAGCGTTGACCCAATTGAATTTAACCCTTATCTTGGCACCACTTCATGCAGCATACCCGACCATTGCCCTTGAAAAATAAAAAAATATATAAAAGCATATTCCAACTCTTTTATCATGCATTATGATAATTTGTATTACATACGTATCAATAATTTGCCTCAACTGCTCATTGACACTGCTAGGCCTTAAGGAATCAAGATAATAGCAAGTAGCTGTTTTTAGCTTTAGTACTGCCAACACCCATTGGTTTCTACAAAAACCAAAATTCAGTCAAAATAAATCAAGATAATGGGCCTCTTCTTTACAAACACTTATTTAAATGGAAAATCAAACCTGGGATTGTAGTGCTATAGAATGATGTCGTAGCCCTTCTTTAATGACAAAACAAATCTAAGTTCCTTCCAACCTATTAATCATTTGAGCAACCATCTTAAACCGTCAAAAAGAATATAAAAAAAAGTTTAATGCGTAAGGCTACTTCATATATATAAATCAATGAATTCAAACTACACTCTTACCACGAAAATTTTAGCTTTTAAAGAATTAGCCACTAATCAACAATATTTGAAAATCTTTAGACTACTATATTTGAAAAAATCAAATAGAACATAAATAAAAAGTAAACATTTGTATTTTAGAATACCTAAGTTTGCCAAGTGCAGGATCAAATCTATCAGATATAAAAGTCTAATATCTTCAAGGGACATGAGGTAGTTTGGCATGACGTACTTGTTTAGTTAGTCATTGCAACCCATTCCAACAAAGAAAAGGCTTTGAGAAGGTACCTGAGACACATTGGTTCACCCAAATTGTCTGTGATTTGATCCAAAGAGTTATTAGCGTTCTCAATTTGTTGGTTGAAAGGGATGCACCTATACCACCCATGTTTAGAAATCGCCAAAAGTCCCACTAATCAGCAAAAAATATTAACACTATCTACATGACCCATGTTTAGAAATCGCCAAAAGTCCCACTGATCATGGAGATATAAAAACTTACAAAATTTCAGTCAGTTCAGCCACAAAGTCGCAAATACCAAGCAAGATTCATGATGTATGATCCAATTCTAAATCGAAAGTATAAGAGGAATCACCTGGTTACACACATCAAAACAAACATGGAGGGAACCTAAGAAAACTGAATTGTTTAGTGCAAAATAAATTGCTTCAATTATCCAAATTGATTACAAAGAAGTGTTTAGTTGAAAAAAAAGGTAAACCCACATTAAACCACAAAAAAACAATAATCGCCAAGTCTAACACACCTAAAAATGTCTAGTCAGTTTAAATTTATGAACTACAAAAAAGGCATAGCTTCATCAGAATAAACAAACATTAACTACAAACCCAAATGCAAATATCACAAATTTATATATCCAGATTTACATAATCATTTTAATTGTTCGCCGTTTGAAACACTGAATCACCCCTTCGATTCAGTGTGTAAGTGAAATCCCCCCTTATGCGTAAAATGGAAGAACAATTACACACAAAAAAAATAGCGATAACAATTGAAACGAAATGACAGAGAAAGATGATACGGTTGCTTGAGAATGCCTCGAAAACCAGTCTGCGGGGAGGAGACATAGCACCAGATGCTACCGTCAAAGGGGAGCTTTCATGGCTGCCGATTGGGGGTGGGATGATTTACAGTTTGATTTGGGTGGAGTGGGGCTTAATTTTGTTAGAGATCGGAGATTGAGAGTTAAATCAAATATTCAAAACTTAAAGTGGGTCAATTAGAGGGAATCTGATTTTGGGGCGGAGGGAAGAAAATTATGTTTCATTTTTATTTCAACTAGTTAAAATGTTGAATAAAGAAAATAGTGGTAATGTTAGTTTGTGGGTAGTTAGTTAGAGTTGGGCAGTATTATTTATCCACGAATAGCAAAGAAATAAAATATTAATTTATTTGTAATGTTAAATAATGCTTGAATAAATAAACGAATAATTTTATGGCTTGACCCTAGTCCATCAGTACCGAGTTACTTAAATAATAATCCGAATTCATAACAAAATGTTAATTGCTTATTATCTTATATAAAAAAGAGCTTTATCTTATAATGTTATCATTTAATATGAATATATATATAAGTTGTAAATAATTATAATCATTGTATGTCTATGTTGTTTTTAGGTGTTAATGGTCTGTAATGTCAACATTTGAACAAGTCGTGTATATGGTTATGTGACTTTGTCGTAACTATTATAACGCTCGTTACCACTCTCATGCCCCCACCCCCTTATGGCGCGCCGATAAGCCCTTGCGACATGGTGTTTAACACCTAATGCGCTCAGGTGGCAGTGGGCACCATCTCACCCACATGGTCTTCTTACTTTTTAAGGATGGACGACATGTAACCCAAGTACCGCATCTGTAATTTTGAGACTATCCGTCGGAACCTACTCCCATTGACGACGGTGTTCTCACCTATCCGCAGCTTTCGCCATCCCTTCCACACACAAATGCAACCCTCTCTCTTCTCTCTACACACCCACATAAAACATAGAAAATAATAACTAACTCGATTAGGACCCGCGCGTCGCGATTAACCTATCAAACGGGAAAATTAGACGGCCGTAAAAACGTTGAACCATACACGCACGCTGCGTAATATTAACTCGCAAAATTTAGAATGAAGCGTAAAACAAAACGTAAAAACGTTGAACCACACACAAACGTTGCGCCGTGTTAACTTGCAAAATTTAGAACAAAACGTAAAACAAACATTTTGCGAATTATGAAAAGTGTAAGGTACCAAAGTTAAAAGTAAAAAGTTGTTAGGTTAAATTGGCAAAGATAGAAAGCTTTTAAGTTAAAAGTAAAAAAAAAAAAAAAAAAAACAAAGTATTTGAGTTAAAAGTGTAATTATATAATTTTTTTTTTGAAAAAACTCCCTAAACATAAAATACAAGTTAACTATTAATTTATAATGGGTTAATTGTTAATAAATAATAAATATTTAGGTGTAAGAATATCATTAAAGTTTATTTGTAATTCGTATATTATAAAACTAATTTATAAACCCGTGCCTACACCCGCCATCGTAAACCACCGCCACCCCGACCACTACCGCCACCCTCCGCCGACCACCACCACCGTCCTCCGCTTCCCACCGCCGCCGCTGCCCGCCGCCACCGCCATCGACTACCATCGCTGTCACCCGCCATCATAAACCACCGCCACCCCGACCACTACCGCCACCCTCCGCCGACAACCACCACCAACCACCATCGTCGTCGCCACCACCATCAACCACCATCGCCGCCACCACCGACCCCCGCCACCCTCCGCCGACCACCACCACCATCCTCTACGACCACCACCCGCTACCATCGACCACCACCACCCACCATCGTCGCCGCCACCATCGAGCACCATCGCCGCCACCTGCCACCACAGACCACCGCCAACCCGACCATCGCCGCCACCACCGCCACCCATCACTGCCACCGCCACCACCCATAGCCGATTTAATTCATTCCTTTTTTCTTACCTACCAAACAACATAAGGTAATGATTTATTCATTTCCTGCATGGTAACCAAACAAGACTATGGAATGTAATGATCTATTTCATTTCTTTGTCCATTACATTAACTCGTCCATTTCATTTACTCATCTATTCTATTACGCTATACCAATCAGACCCTTAAAGAAATTTGACGCTCAAAAAATATATTAAGCTTATTTTAACTACCCTATTGATTTAAATTTAGTAGCTAAATAAATTTTATCTTAGTTAGAAATAGTATAATTTATAAGATATTCTATTTTTAATTATGTTATAGAAATAGTATTTATTAAATTTACTGAAATCCTTAGAAATTTGTTCCCGCCTCCGGTTCCCTCCCAAATATTTTATCCCCCAACCACATCTAACTTATGTATCCCTGGTCTCTTTTGAACGGTTTTTTATGACGGAGAGATTGTATTAGATACAACTTTTATGTTGAACGCAGTTGCATTAGATTCAAATGGTACACCATTGAAAAAAATTGTATCTAAATGGTTGCATTAGTCTCATTTTCTAGTAGTGTTAGTTGCTATACCGAGTGCCAATATCACACTAATATTGTAACAAACAGAATGAATATTGATCAAATGTCCGCCGTAAAGTTTTCACTAGTATGTCTAATTTGTAAAATATAATGTCTTTTATGACGATAAAAGATGACACACAAAAAAATGTCATATATTTGTTGAATTTTATAAACCATGACATCTTTTTCTTGACACACACTTTGGAATGTCATAAAAAGGTCTTGTTTTTTTTATGACGTTAAAAAGATGACACACAAAAAAGAGTGTTATAAATTTATTAAATTTTATAAACCATGACATTTTTTTCTTGACACGCGCTTTGGAATGTCATAAAATGGTCTTCTTTTTTTCTTATGACACTAAAAACGTGACACACAAAAAAAGGTGTCATAAATTTATTGAATTTTGTAAACCATGACATTTTTTTCTTGACACACGCTTCTGAATGTCATAAAATGAGTGCGTGTCATTGTTCGCGTGTCAAGATACGTGTATTTTCTAGTAGTGCTTACATTTATTTATACAAATCACATTGGTTACACATTACATTGGACACATATACATTTTGACATATTATTCAATACATTTGGCAATTGGTTTAAACATAGACATCTTACATTGTTGGTTTGGTTTGGGTAAGTGATTAAGTAACGAGGCGTGTGTAATATGATACAAGCATGGTGGATACGCCGCTGGTACTTCCTATATATAAGTGTTTGTATGGTATTACATATTGTAGCGTTATTTGAATCATTTCAATTTGAGACATATAACATTTTATACAAATAACAAACTTTTCACAAGACATTGTTTTACAAAACAACTTCTCTTATACAAACACATTCTATTTCGTTATTCACTTAACCATACACTATTATTTTACTAATACATATCATCTGGACTTATTGTTTTTCAAGCGATTTACAAAGCAAATCAAATTACAAGGTTCATGACTAAACATTTTTCTTAAACATAAGTCATGAATCTTATTTTCACAAAACCTATGTATCTCACAGGCATTTTTATGCTGACGTACCTATTTTTACACATGTTTCAGGTACTGCTTTGCAATGATTGTTGATACGTGCTACATTTAGGATGGACTCATGCCCTAGCAACTTTAAATCTTGGAAGATCATAGTTGTAATTATTTGATTGTATTAAAACAATGAGTTCATTTATTCAATAAAACACAACTTATTTATGCCATGGTTATGAAAACAATAATTCTGTTACAACACTCCCCGACGTTTCCGCCACGTCTAGTTGCTTTACGTGGTCGGGGTGTGACACCAGTATTTTATGTGATCAAAAGTCAGTATAAGTAAGTACACCAAGTGGTGAAAAGATCACAATCAAAGGAGATAAGCCAACCCGATCGACAAAATTCATCTCTTTGATGAAAGCTGTAAGTTATGAAAGGAAAGGAGGATTAGTATATATGATTTCCGTAATCATTAATACTTAAGGAAAAGAATTAAAAGATATTACTGTATTATCTAAATTCTTAGACGTCTTTCCTGAAGAGTTACCTGGATTACCGCTTGATAGAGAGGTTGAATTTAGAATTCACCTAATACCAGGAACTGCACCGATTGCCAAAGCACCATATCGTTTAGCACCAACGGAAATGCAGGAACTGAAGACACAGTTGGACGAACTTCTTGACAAAGGTTTTATACAACCAAGTTCATCACCGTGGGGAGCACCGGTGTTGTTCGTTAAAAAGAAAGACGGATCGATGCGTATGTGCATGATTATCGAGACTTAAAAAAGGTTACGATTAAGAATCGGTACCCACTACCGAGAATCGATGATCTGTTCAATCAACTTCAAGGAGCTTGATTCTTTTCTAAGATCGATTTACGCTCAGGATATCATCAACTGAAAGTACAGGAAGAGGACATTCCTAAAACTGCTTCCAGAACTAGGTACGGTCATTATGAATTTACCGTCATGCCATTTGGTTTACCAAAGCCCCAGCCGCATTTATGGACATGATGAACAGGATATGTAAACCATACCTGGATAAATTCATAATTGTCTTAATAGATGATATTCTAATTTACTCTAAGAGTAAAGAGGAACATGTAGCGCATCTGCATACACTTCTAACATTGTTGAGAAAAGAGAAGCTTTATGCTAAATTCTCAAAATGTGAATTTTAGTTACAAGAAGTTCAATTCCTTGGACATCTGGTTAATCATGAAGGAATTCATGCGGATCCCACAAAGATTGAGGCGACTAAGTGGAAAGTCCCTGAATCATCAACGGAAGTACGAAGTTTTCTTGGACCGGCATGATATTATAGATGGTTTAACCGAGATTTCTCTAGAATAGCCATTCCATTAACCAAACTAACCTGGAATCAGTTAAGTTTGAATGGGGACCGAAACAGGAAGAAACTTTTAAGATTCTTAAGCAAAGGTTAACCAACGCACCCATACTCGCATTACCAGAAGGAACTGAGGACTTTATAGTCTATTGTGATGCGTCTAAGTTAGGATATGGATGTGTGTTGATGCAACGTCAAAAGGTTATAGCTTATGCCTCTAGAAAACTTAAGAAACATAAAGAGAATTACACAACCCATGATCTAGAGTTAGGAGCCATAGTTTTTGCCATTAAGATTTGGAGACACTATTTATATGGAAATAAATTTGTTGTATTCACCGATCATAAAAGTTTAAGGTATATTTTTAGGAAAAAAGAATTAAATATGAGATAGAGACGCTGGATGGAAGTTCTTAGTGATTACGATTGTGATATCCAGTATCATGCTGGGAAAGCTAATGTAGTAGCTGATGCTTTGAGTCGAAAGAATCATGAAAAGCCAAAACAAGTATGTTCTCTCAGATTAAATCTATAAGTAGATTTAAATGATCAAATCAGAGAAGTACAGGAAATAGCAATCAAGGACGATGCTGAAAGTTTAAAAGGAATGATTAAGGAATTAGAACAAGGAAGAGATGGAATTTGAAATTCCATAAGAAAAGGATGTGGATACCTAAACAAGGAAAGTTACGCCACATAATTCTAGAAGAAGCTCATAAGTATAAGTATACGATACATCCCTGAAGTGATAAGACGTACCAAGATCTAAGAAAGAATTTATGGTGGATAGGAATGAAAAAGGATATAGCAAACTATGTTGCTAAATGTCTAACTTGTTCACGAGTTAAAATCTGAGCATCAGAAACCCTCAGGGTTATTGCAACAATTAGAGATGCCAATATGGAAATGGGAATTGATAACAATGGACTTTGTTACCAAATTACCCAAGACAAGAAAAGGAAATGATACAATCTGGGTGATTGTAGACAGATTGACTAAACCTGCTCATTTCTTACCAATAAAGGAAACTATCAGTATGGAATAATTAGCCAAGCTATATGTAAATGAAATAGTTTCATTACATAGGAATTCCTTTAACTATCGTATCTGACCCCAGGTATGTTGGACCTTTTGAGATTATTAGAAGAAAGCTACAACTGCAAGAGGAAATAGAAGGAATACATGATGTGTTTCATGTATGTAATCTCAAAAAGTTCTTAGCAGACGAATCACTAATGATACCTCTTAAGGACATAAAGGTAAATGAGAAACCTAAGTTTATCGAGAAACACGTTCAGGTCAAAGATAGAAAGATCAAGAACCTCAAACACAAGAGACTAGTTCTGGTCAAAGTGAAATGGGATTCCAAAAGAGGGACTAGAATACACTTGGAAACTTGAATCAGAGGTGCAAAGAAAATACCCACACCTGTTCCAGTAGACCTCGAGGACGTGATCTAAAACAAGGTGGGGAGGATATAGCAGCCCTCCTAGAACCCTTCACGTGACCCTAAACATTTCTAAAAATACCCCGTACGTGAGAAACATACCTAAAATAACCCTGTACTTAGAAAAGCCAAGAAAAACAAGATTTCTGTGTCGCTGGCGACCCGCGACAGACGAAGGGTAATCCTTCACGGGGTGCAACAGACCTTGCTTGCCCGGCACACAATGAAGCCACGTGTCGACACTCGTGGCAAGCCTACCCCTTGACTCACCTGGCCTACAGTCGTCTTTTTTGGCTCTAGCGGCCCGCGACGGAGGAAGAGGTGGTCCTCGCGGGGCGCAAGGGACCCCTTGACCAGCCTATAAATGGAGGGTTCAGGCTCATTTCCAAACAGTTCAATTCTCTGATTTCTCTCTCAATTTCTATATAGTATAAATTATACCCGGGCATATTACCCACTATAAAGCGAAGCTCTGCCTCGTTATACGTACTATAACCCTGCTATTACCCTACACGATTGATTTAGGATTCCGTAACGCATGTCGGCTCTGCCCGGCTCAGTCGTTGGAATTCTGTCTCGTGTGTACACCCTATTGATCCAGGATTACGTAATGCATGTCGGCTATGCCTAACTCAGTCATTGGAATTCTGTCTCGAGTTGTACGGTTAATGCGATTTGGGTTATTTTACTAACACGTGTGCATTGTTTAATTTTAATAGGTCGTAAACAGGAGAATCACCTGGAAGCTATAGTAATATCACCTAAGTCAACAATGTGAGTACATTCTCTTTTTAAATCTTTTTGTAAATACATTTTTATGAGTCAAAATGTTTTACCGAAACCTCAAATGTTTTTCAAGTACCATTACAGTGATCAAGTCTTTGTAATTCTACAATTGCTGCCAGTATTATGGGGTTTGTATACAGTACTTGATAACCTTCACAATTGGGCATGGGTATCCAATGTGTGATATGACCATAGTCACAGATCCGTCGAGTGACACGTACTGACCGACTAATTGTGTAGATATAAACATTGTAATCTCCCTTAATACTGTAATGTGTAAACAACTGATGCTTTACCAAAATGTAATGTACTTGCCAGTATTTCTTGCTGATAAAATGTTTTTAAAACGCGTTTCAAGTTACACAATGTGAAAGCCAATAGAAGCCAGCTGGAGAGCACTGAAGGCTTGGAAAAGTGGCTATAAAAGTTACCTAAATAAAAAGGAGTTTTTATTTTAAATAATTCGGGTTTATCCCTACAAATGTATTGTCAAATGAATTTGGGTTTTACCCCAATGATGTATTATTATAAAAAGTTTGGTGTTTTACTCTGATAAAAATATTTTCTAACTACGGTCCTGATGTATTCCGCAGCCAAATTAATAAACATCGATACCACCCATCTGAGCTCGCGGCACCCGCTCTCGGGGTAGGGGTCGGGGGCTGCGACAATATGTAAGTAGTGACCCTTGTGTTGTACGATGGTCAGCGTAGTGTGCTGTCCAAGTACGAAGGGTGCTAAGATTACATGTAGCACCCGCGCAGCTGCTGTGCGTTCCATGTGCGTGGAACGCCCGTTCCGTCAAGTCGGCGCAAGGTGTACGTTCATTTTCCCAGGACCTCGTTGATCACATAAGGCCCCTCCCATTTAGGCGCAAGCTTCCCTGGTCGATCTACGTTCGATGCTTCGTTATCTCTTAGGAGGAAGTCTCCCGATAGGAAAGTGCATATGCGCACCGGTTGTAACACCCCGTGTTTCAAAAGTCAAAGTCAAAGTCAAGATTAAAGTCAAAGGAAGACAAGATTGCTAATTGCGATCTGTCACTCCTTGCTTAACTCCTGTCTTGACTTCTTTGACTTGTAGTTAGTCTATTTTATGCCTTACGTTAGTTGTATTATGTGGATTACTTATTAATAATCGAGGTTTATTCGATATTTATCGCATGTTTTATCGATTTATCGCTATCCCAATCGCAACTCGAATTACGTGTTCTGGATGTTGTTATACGTGCGTGTGTGCCTTAGGTGTTACTTGTGCATGTTTGTTTATGTTAAGTTATGGTGATTAATCGAAACGCAATCGAAACTCAATCGCAATCGAATCGGAAGCGCTAAACGCAAGTCAATTAAGGATGACTGTATGTTGATATAGTAGTTGGGATTAAAAGTAATTTGACTAGGAAACTCTATCGCATCGAAACGCTCGCAATCGCAATCGAAACGGCAAAACTCGTCGCACCGAACACTCGAACCAAGTGGTTAATCGACCAAGTGACCAGCCGATCGACCAGCCGTTCGATCGAGCTGCCGCTCGATCGGCCAGCCATTCGATCCGGCTGCCACCCGATTGACCAGCCCCTCTCCTCCCCTTTCCTTTTTGAGAAACCCTATAAATACCCTCCTTTCAACATCAAACTTACCATTTTTGGCAACTCTCATCCGACTAGCATTCTTGCCCACTTTTCTTCAGATTTCTCGCGATTCTTGTAAGTTTTTCCATCTAAATCTTGTACTTCCTTAATCTACACGCACTCCTACACCTTTCTATCTTTCGAATCTTAACTTTTAACCGTGAAATCACTAGATTTGAGGTGTTCTAGGATGATGTCATCATGGTGTTCTTATGAACTTCATGTTATGGCTTCAATCCACCAAGAACAACTTAGATCTGAACGATTTCCATACAAATAAACAAAGATCTTTCGTAGATCTAAACATATTCAAGATGAAAAAGGATTGAAGGATGGTTTCTAACTTTCTTTCAAATCTTTTACACTCAATTCCTCAAAACCGATAGAACCGGAGCTTGTTCTAACCTTCTACTCTTTCTTGTTGATGTGTTGGTTCAAGATCTGGATTCTATCCACGAGATTACTGATTTCGGGTTAAACATGGAACACCGTCCCGAACAGTTAACCGGCCGGATTTGGGTGATTCCTGTCCGATCAGGCTACTAGGTCGTGACGAGGTTTCTGTTGTCTAATACATTATCAAATCATCTCGATAAAACGACAAACTACCAGAATGACCAAGGAAGAAGATGATCAGGTAGACCAGGATGGAGTGTCGTCCGATCGGACTACTGTCTGAATGAACAGCCACCCGAACGACCGGTCACCCGATTGACTTGTACCCTGGCCCCACACTCAACTTTTATTTTCCAACTTTGAGGGATGAACATTGAACGAAGTGCTGCCCGATCGGATTACCACTCGATCGGACTACTACTTGACCATGTGATGTTCTGACTTCAATACTTTAACAAATTTCAACTTGTTCCATATCAACGGATTGCCACCCGATCGGACTACCATCCGATCGAGTGACAAACTGCTGTGAAATGGTTCTCACTAAAGTATCCAACCGATCGGGTTGACGTCCGATCGAACGTCTGACCGATCGACCGACCTGAAAGGTAGTGATAGTTCTATGTTTTCAAAATGCTACAACGAAAACTTCAAAAGTCAAACCATCATACACAAACACATCCTTCCCAAAGGAAGTAACGATCCACTCGAAAGGTCACCCGATCGTATGACCCTCCGAGCGACTGTCACTCGAACGACCGGCTGTCCGATCGGACTATCAACCGATCGAACTGTTGTCCGACCCACTAACACTTGTTCCGTTTTACGCATCGCTTATCGTTATGCTATCAATCTGTTTAGGCTAACCTTACTCTCTAGCGCTCCCTTCAATCCACCAATCGCTGTGAGTATACTCGATCCCTTTTTTCTTTACGCACTTTTGGGTGTTACATACGTTACATATTCTAAATCACATCAAACACACTACGCAATACTTTAATCGCTAACCAACTACCGCATGTTATACATGACTTAATGAATGCTTGTTTGTTATGTTTATACATTGAATGCTGTCTACGTGCCTTAGCAACGATAGTACTATTTGTTTGAACTCAGCACTTGTTCACTCAGGGGTTGTTAGGGACAATTAATTACATGGGTCACGGTGGTGATCATGCAATACGAACTTCCTTGGGCAGTCAACTCGTAGTCATTGGTATTGATAGGTTCATGTCGATAACTAACATGCCTCATTTTACACTGTGTACGTGCTGGTTATGCGTAACGATTTCGAACTCTATTATATCTATTAAACTTGTATGCTTACCTTTACACTATGTGTATTGACTTTTACTTTAACGTATGTGATAGGTGCTTAGGATGCTTATGTGCTTAGCTTGCTATGAAATCGAGGCTAGGAAAGACCTAAAACAATAAGCAATTGTCTGTAATAAAAATCTGAGTTGTCGGAACAGAACAATTTGATGAGATCTTGCCTGTAATAATTATGTTATCTTTTATCACATGGTATGGGACATGTTGCCTTAAATAATTGGTAATTATAGTTGTTATGGAAACTTCTGGACAATCTGTTTCGCTCAGTGCCACGCCCTGATGTTTCCGCCATCGGTTGGGGTGTGATAGATTGGTATCAGAGCCATAACTATAGGGAATTAGGCAAGACACGACCTAGTCCAGGTTGATGTCTTAGAAATGACCTAGTCTATAGTTAGGAACCAACAGACCGACCTGTGCATATCCTGTAGGGAATATGTACGAGCTTACTGCTATTTCTCGTTATTCTTGCCAACACTACACTATCACTGCACTTTAGTTTTCAAAAAAAATAAACAAGCAATTAGGCCGAGATTAGGTGTGAAAACCGCAAACTCTCGACTAAATTGCTTGTTTGCCCCGCATTTTCATCTATAAACACGAGAATTTGCGTTGAATCAGGAGTGAAATCCATTCTTTGACGCATAATCCTCTTTTATTTTATCAAAACATGAACAAAGCTGTTAAGTCAGGAGTGAAACCCTAACCTTGACGACTTGTTCCGACCTTTACTTGGTTTTACAAAACTCTCACCAAAGTCTCGACGGACTCCAACGACTTGAAGTCACGATATGACTGGAGGGATGCGTGCCAAACGCCCAAATTCGAGGGTAGAGCACGGTCCCGAAGGCCAAAGTGTGCTCAGAAAGTCCTTGTGAATAGTCGGATCGCTTTGGTTAGTCGATGTCTAAATAGCCGCAGACAATCTATTCTCCATTTTATGTGTTTCAATTCTAAGCTCGCTACTTCCGACTCTGATATTTCGACGTTTTATGAGAATTTTACGTGTTTTATGCTTATTCGTTAGCGTTTTGAGTTACTTCTAATTTCGATCTAATGCCTTGTTGCTTCCGCTAAACACACAACACACTGCATAATCGCTGACAAATCGCTACTACATGAGGAACGACTTTACGCCATGTTGATTGCTATGATATTCGCTTATGCTATACTACTCGATATGTTAATCGTGATCGCTATACTCGAACGCTCGCGAACCCTGAATAATAGGTTTCTGTATTCTGATTGCCTCTTGAGATTATGTGCTTCTGTGATTCTGTGCCTTACGTGCTTATGTGCTTCTGTGTTTATGTGAATCTGTGATTATGTGCCTATGTGTTTATGTGATACATGGTCGTATTCCTGAGCTTTAGTAGTAATAGGCTTGTGAGGAGAGATTCGATTATGTTGTGTTGAGTCCTGTGGCGATGTGTGTTGCAGATAATGTCAACTGGACCATCATCTGGACCTCGTCACCCACGAATCACTCGCCAAGAACAGAGAGACAAACGCCTTGCTGCTCTCATCGCTAAGCAAGTGGCAAAGGTAGTTCCTCAGATCGTGAGTGAAATATACGAGAATGTGAGCAAATCATCCGAGGAGTCCAGAACCAAAGCTCCTAAAGCTACTCCCAAGACTGCTTTCAGCTTTAAGCAGTTCAAAGCCTGTGGTCCAAAGGAATTTACTTGCGAGGATGGCCCAACGGCTATGTTTCAATGGTTTGATTCCGTCGAAGTCACTCTGCGCCAGAGTGGATATCCTGAAAATCTCCGTACTCTAAACGCTACCGGCGTCTTCCAGTCCCGCGCACTAGACTTGTGGACGGCCGAGAGAAACAAACGCGGAAATGACGCAGCCTATGAGCTGACTTGGGAAGAGCTGAAGGCCATAATGATGGATGAATTCTACCCTCTCCATGAATGCCAAAAGCTAGAGGATGAATTCTGGCATATCAAGCAGAAGGATGGAGAGAACGCAGCTCTGACTGCTCGTTTTAAGCAGCTCAGTATCATCTGTTTCGGTCAAGTGAAGACACCCGAAATGACAATCAATAAGTACATTCGAACTCTGCCAGATTGTGTTGCAGATTTTGTGCATGCCGCAAAGCCAGCAACAATCAAAGAGACTTACTTGCTTGCCGCTAAAATCAACGACAAGCGAGTAAAAGCTGGTTTTTGGGATAAAGCTTCAAAGAACCTGCATCAAGCTACCGCCGCACCATCCATTAAAACCACCGCCGCTCAATCATCAAAGTCCTCACGCAGCAAGAAGAAGAACAACAACAGCAGCTCCAGCAACAAGAACTGTGCTGTCACTACCACTGCTGCTCCACTTCAAGCCGTACCGGCTCAGCAGCAATCTCAGCACCGACCAGCACCAGCTATCCATGCACCGCCTGCAAAGCGTGCATACACTGGTCCCCACCCTGCCTACCCAACATGTACTTATCATCACCCGGTGGGTATCGCCTGCCGATTTTGCGTGCATTGCAACGTGTACGGCCACTTTACTACTAACTGCTGTACTAGTCCCCGTCAAGCACCAGCTCAAGCCACTGCTCATCAAGCTCGGCTTCCAGCTCCTCAAGGCCAACAAGCGGCTCAGGCACCCGCGGTCAACGCCAGAGTCTGCTTCGCGTGTGGTGATCCCAACCACTTCGCGAACATGTGCCCGAACAGGGTTGTGAAACAAGAGCCCCAACAGCAGCAGCCTCAGCAACAGCAGCAGTAACAGCCTCAATAGCAACAAGCAGCCTGCGCCAGAACTTTCAACATCAATGTGCGCCAAGCACAGGCTGACAACAACGTGGTCAATGGTACGTTCCTTGTGAATGGTATTTATGCTTCGTGTTTGTTTGATACGGGAGCCGATAACTGCTTTGTGTCATTTGAATTTGAGAAGCTCCTTAGTCGTAAGCGCTCCCATCTCCCCTCAACATTCGATGTCGAAGTCGCCACCGGAAGAACTGTCGCCGTTAATTCTGTTCTTCGTGATTGTACTCTTGAGCTCAACAATCACATCTTCCCAATCGACCTTATTCCTATGCAACTCGGAAGTTTTGACGTCATAGTAGGCATGGACTTTCTTCGTGAAAACCATGCTGAAGTTGTGTGCTTTGATAAGATGATTCGATTCTCGTTCGTAAAAGATGATGTATTGTGTGTTTATGGCGAAACTGCTTCGAAAGGTCTCAAGCTCATGTCATGTGTCCAAGCTAGCAAGTATCTCCGCAAGGAATACAGAGCTTTCTTCGATAACATTGTAGTAGCGGAGAAGGAAAAGAAAGGTAGACCGGGAGTAAACGACGTTCCTGTGGTTCGAGAATTTCCTAGCGTTTTTCCTGGGGATCTTCCCGGACTTCCGCCAAGTCGTGATATCGACTTTCTTATCGACCTCATTCCTAGAGCAAACCCTATTGCTAAAGCTCCTTACCGACTCGCTCCATCTGAAATGCGTGAACTCTCGAGTCAACTCCAGGAACTACTTGATAAAGGCTTCATTCGCCCAAGCACCTCTCCATGGGGCGCACCAGTCCTTTTCATCAAAAAGAAGGATGGGTCGTTTCGGATATGCATCGACTATCAGGAATTGAATAAGTTGACAATCAAGAATCGCTATCCCCTGCCTCGCGTCGACGATTTGTTTGATCAGCTACAAGGTGCTACATGTTTCTCCAAGATCGATCTACGCTTAGGCTATCACCAGTTACGCATTCAAGAGGAGGATATACCCAAAACCGCTTTTCGCACTCGATACGGCCACTATGAGTTCATTGTTATGCCTTTTGGTTTAACCAACGCACCCGCGGTTTTCATGGATCTGATGAACCGCGTGTGTAAACCTTATCTCGACCGCTTCATCATCGTATTCATCGATGATGTCTTGATCTATTCCAAGTCGAAAGCCGAACACACGCAACATCTACGTTTGGTTCTCGAGCTATTCCAAGGGAATCGACTCTAAG
Organism: Helianthus tuberosus; assembly: GCA_030545235.1. Lineage (NCBI taxonomy): Eukaryota > Viridiplantae > Streptophyta > Magnoliopsida > Asterales > Asteraceae > Helianthus > Helianthus tuberosus. The sequence continues at coordinate 21,982,426 of CM060375.1, read as the reverse complement.
CCAAGTTCTCCAAGCGCGAATTTTGTCTGGAGGAGGTTCAATTCCTCGGTCACATTGTCAATTGTCAAGGTATTCACATCGATCCCGCGAAGATTGAAGCCGTTAAGAGTTGGATTACACCTAAGAACCCGTCTGAAGTTCGTTCTTTTCTCGGATTAGCGGGCTATTATCGACGATTTATCGAAGGATTCTCAAAAATCGATGTGCCGCTTACCGTTCTCACGTATAAAGACAAGCCTTTTGTTTGGGGAACTAAACAAGAGTTTGCTTTTCAAACCCTCAAGCACATGCTTTGCAATGCTCCCGTCCTCACTTTACCCGACGGAAACGACGACTTCATTGTCTATTGTGATGCTTCGAACCTTGGTCTTAGTTGTGTCCTCATGCAACGAGACAAGGTCATTGCATACGCATCTCGTCAGCTCAAAATCCAGGAGAAGAACTATACAACCCATGATCTCGAGCTAGGCGCAGTTGTTTTTGCGTTAAAGATTTGGCGACACTACCTGTATGGTACCAAGTGTATGATCTTCACCGATCATAGGAGCCTACAACATATCTTTGACCAGAAGGAACTTAATATGTGTCAACACCGATGGGTAGAACTTCTCAACGATTACGACTGTGAGATTCGTTATCACCCAGGCAAAGCAAATGTCGTTGCCGATGCTCTCAGCAGACGGAGCTATCTACTCAGCATCCATGATTCCCAGGCCCTATACGATCTCGAAACCCTCATCCGCGAAGCCCAGCATACTTGTTTTAACGAGCGTACTTTAAAGAAGGAAAGAATCTACCACGATGGAGCCCAGCTTGTGAATAATTCGAATGGGATATTCCACTTCCTGGACCGAATTTGGATCCCTAAACGGACCAATTTAAGACAGATATTGATGGACGAAGCCCACAAATCCGGGTATTCTATTCATCCCGGTGCCGATAAAATGTACCAGGACCTTCGCTACAAGTACTGGTGGCCGGGCATGAAGAGGGATATCGCTCCCTACGTTGGGAAGTGCCTAACTTGCTCGAAAGTTAAGGCTGAACATCAAACACCCTCTGGCTTACTCGAACAACCCCCGATCCCTATGTGGAAGTCGGAGAGTATAGCTATGGACTTCATAACGAAACTCCCATGCACGCCATCAGGTCACGACATCATTTGGGTTATTGTTGATCGTTTGACTAAATCAGCTCATTTCCTGCCAATACAAGAAGACTACAAGGTAGAACGATTAGCCCGAATCTACACCAATGAGATCATTTGTCGATATGGGACGCCTCGCGATATCATCTCTGACCGTGACTCTCGTTTTACCTCGCGACTGTGGGAAATGTTTCAAGCGGCTCTCGGTGCTACGCTTAATCTAAGTACCGCATTCCACCCTCAAACCGATGGTCAGACTGAGAGAACGATCTGTACTCTTGAAGACATGCTCCGTTCGTGTGTCATAGATTTTGGTGGTAATTGGGATGCTTACCTGCCGTTAGTCGAATTCTCGTATAATAACAGTTATCATTCCAGCATTCAAATGGCACCATTCGAGGCTTTATATGGAAGAAAATGTCGATCACTTATTGTATGGCACGAGATCGGTCACTCGCAATTAACCGGTCCTGAGCTACTGCAAGAAACGACTGACAAAGTCCTCCAAATTCGAGACAATCTGCTGAATGCCCGGATTCGACAGAAAAGTTACACCGATAGACGACGCAAGCCCCTAGAATTTGATGTTGGCGACTATGTACTCCTAAAGGTATCACCTTGGAAGGGTGTGCTCAGATTCGGCAAGAAATGGAAACTAGCTCTTCGATATGTTGGACATTTCAAGATTCTGGAAAGGATCGGAAAAGTCGCCTACAGACTCGAACTACCGGAGGAACTTAGTAACGTTCACCCAACTTTCCATGTTTCGAACCTCCGAAAGTGCCTGGCTGAGCATGATTTAATTTTACCTCTTGACGATCTCCAAATAAACGAAACACAACACTCCGTGGAGAAGCCTGTCGAAATCATAGACCACCAAACCAAGCAGCTCAGACGCTCGCGCATTCCTATTGTGAAAGTTCAATGGGAAGGCAAACGAGGCGCAGAGTTCACTTGGGAACTCGAAAGCGACATGAAGGCGAAGCACCCGCAGTTGTTTGTTGCGGCTTCGGCCTAATTTTGGGACGAAATTCCCTCAACTAGGGGAGGCTGTAACACCCCGTGTTTCGAAAGTCAAAGTCAAGATTAAAGTCAAAGGAAGATAAGATTGCTAATTGCGATCTGTCACTCCTTGCTCAATTCCTGTTTTGACTTCTATGACTTGTAGTTAGTCTATTTTATGCCTTACGTTAGTTGTATTATGTGGAGTACTTATTAATAATCGAGGTTTATTCGATATTTATCGATTTATCGCTATCGCAATCGCACTCGCAACTCGAATTACGCGTTCTGGATGTTGTTATACGTGCGTGTGTGCCTTAGGTGTTACTTGTGCATGTTTGTTTATGTTATGTTGTGGTGATTAATCGAATCGCAATCGAAACTCAATCGCAATCGAATCGCAAGCGCTAAACGCAAGTCAATTAAGGATGATTGTATGTAGATATAGTAGTTGGGATTAAAGGTAATTTGACTAGGAAACTCTATCGCATCAAAACGCTCGCATTCACAATCGAAACGGCAAAACTCATCGCACCGAACACTCAAACCAAGTGGTTAATCGACCAAGTGACCAGCCGATCGACCAGCCGTTCGATCGAGCTACCGCTCGATCGGCCAGCCGTTCGATCCGGCTGCCACCCGATTGACCAGCCCCTCTCCTCCCCTTTCCTTTTTGGGAAACCCTATAAATACCCTCCTTTCAACATCAAACTTACCATTTTTGGCAACTCTCATCCGACCAGCATTCTTGCCCACTTTTCTTCAGATTTCTCGTGATTCTTATAAGTTTTTCCATCTAAATCTTATACTTCCTTAATCTACACGCACTCCTACACCTTTCTATCTTTCGAATCTTAACTTTTAACAGTCAAATCACTAGATTTGAGGTGTTCTAGGATGATGTCATCATGTTGTTCTTATGAACTTCATGTTTTGGCTTCAATCCACTAAGAATAACTTAGATCTGAACGATTTCCATACAAATAAACAAAGATCTTTCGTAGATCTAAACATATTCAAGATGAAAAAGGATTTAAGGATGGTTTCTAACTTTCTTTCAACTCTTTTACACTCAATGCCTCAAAACCGATAGAATCGGAGCTTGTTCTAACCTTCTACTCTTTCTTGTTGATGTGTTGGTTGAAGATCTGGATTCTATCCATGAGATTACCGATTTCGGGTTAAACATGGAACACCGTCCCGAACAGTTAACCGGTCGGATTTGGGTGATTCCTGTCCGATCAGGTTACTAGGTCGTGACGAGGTTTCTGTTTTCTAATACATTATCAAATCATCTCGATAAAATGACAAACTACCAGAATGACCAAGGAAGAAGACGATCAGGTCGACCAGGATGGAGTTTCATCCGATCGGACTACTGTTCGAACGAACAGCCACCCGAACGACCGGTCACCCGATCGACTTGCACCCTGGACCCACACTCAACTCTTATTTTCCAACTTTGAGGGATGAACATTGAACGAAGTGCTGCCCGATCGGATTACCACTCGATCGGACTACCACTTGACCATGTGATGTTCTGACTTCAATACTTAAACAAATTTCAACTTGTTCAATATCAATGGATTGCCACCCGATCGGACTACCATCCGATCGAGTGACAAACTACTGTGAACTGGTTCTCACTAAAGTATCCAACTGATCGAGTTGACGTCGGATCGAACGTCTGACCGATCGACCGACCTGAAAGGTAGTGATACTTCTATGTTTTCAAAATGCTACAACGAAAACTTCAAAAGTCAAACCATCATACACAAACACATCCTTACCAAAGGAAGTAACGATCCACTCGAAAGGTCACCCGATCGGATGACCATCCGAGCGGACTGTCACTCGAACGACTGGCTGTCCGATCGGACTATCAACCGATCGAACTGCTGTCCGACCCACTGACACTTGTTCCGTTTTACGCATCGCTTATCATTATGTTATCAATCTGTTCAGGCTAACCTTACTCTCTAGCGCTCCCTTCAATCCACCAATCGCTGTGAGTATACTCGATCCCTTTTTGCTTTACGCACTTTTGGGTCTTACATACATTACATATTCTAAATCACATCAAACACACTACGCAATACTTTAATCGCTAACCAACTACCACATGTTATACGTGACTTAATGAATGCTTGTTTGTTGTGTTTATACATGGAATGCTGTCTACGTGCCTTAGCAACGATAGTACTATTTGTTTGAACTCAGCACTTGTTCACTCAGGGGTTGTTAGGGACAATTAATTACATGGGTCACGGTGGTGATCTTGCAATACGAACTTCCTTGGGCAGTCAACTCGTAGTCATTGGTATTGATAGGTTCATGTCGATAACTAACATGCCTCATTTTACACTGTGTACGTGCTGGTTATGAGTAACGATTTCGAACTCTATAATATCTATTAAACTTGTATGCTCACCTTTACACTCTGTGTATTGACTTTTACTTTAACGTATGTGACAGGTGCTTAGGATGCTTATGTGCTTAGCTTGCTGTGAAATCGAGGCTAGGTAAGACCTAGAACAATAAGCAATTGTCTGTAATAAAAATCCGAGTTGTCAAAACTGAACAATTTGACTAGATCTTGCCTGTAATAATTATGTTATCTTTTATGACATGGTATGGTATGGGACATGTTGCTTTAAATAATTGGTAATTATAGTTGTTATGGAAACTTCTGGACAATCTGTTTCGCTCAGTGTCAGCCCCGATGTTTCCGCCATCGGTTGGGGTGTGACACTCGTGCATTGTAATATTTTTCCAATTTTGACTTGTTCTTGGCCTCATTAATGGATGCATTCTCTCGTCTTTCTTCGAGGAGGTCCAAGTCGAGTCTGCACAATTGCTCATTGTTTTGTTTCTCCATGGCTAGCATGCGAGGTGACGGGAGACCGATCTCTGCTGGGATGACGGCCTCTGTACCGTAGACGAGGCTAAATGGTGTTTCTCCCGTGCTAGTCTTTGGCATGGTGCAGTGAGCCCATGGAATTCTTGGGAGTTTATTGACCCAGCCTCTTCTTGCAGTTCCCAATCTTGCCTTAATGACATTTACAATCTGTTTGTTGATGCTTTCAAGTTGACCGTTTGCCTGTGGGTGCGCCACGGAGGCAAAACTATGTTCAATGTGCATTTATATCATCCATTTTTATAGGTCGTCAGAAGCAAAATTCGTACCGTTGTCTGTGATAATGCGCAGCGGTAACCCAAACCAGCATATAATATATTCCCAGATGAACTTCCTGATAACCATTGCGGTTGTTGATGCTAGAGCTTTGGCTTCTAACCCATTTGGTGAAGTAATCCACAACAACTAGGATAAATTTTACTGCGCCAGGCGCATCGGGAAAAGGACCTACTAGATTGATTCCCCATTGTTGGAAAGGGCATGCTGCGGTTACCGGAACCATGGGGTTTTTTGGACGAAGGGACTTTGGAGCGTGACGTTGGCATGAGGCACATTTGTGCAAAATCTCAACAGCATCCAGGTGCATGCCGGGCCAGTAATAGCCTGTGCTCATGATTTTTTCCACAACCATGCGAGGACCAGCATGGATTCCGCATAATCCTTCGTGTATTTCTCAGACCAGATATTGCGCGTCATGTTTGTCAACACATCGTAAAAGAGGACCTATATAAGACTTTCGATAAAGAATTCCATCCGCCATCTCTTAATTAAGCGCTTTGTTCTAAATTTTCCTTGCTTCCTTCTTTCCTTCCGGAAGAATTCCATGTTGTAAGAACATAATAATCGGGGACATCCAGGATGGACTTCCGATTTCTATCATGTTTACGTGTCTCAGAGGAACAGACGGGTTTGAGAGAACTTCAATGCGGATCTTCTTTCCCAGGTGTTTGAAACTTGTAGCTGCTAGCTTGCTTAGCACGTCCGAAACTGATTGATTAACTTTTGCGTCATAACGACCGTTAATCCGTTCGGTAACCAACTGAGAGTCAACATGCGCTTCCACATTCTTTGCCCCTATTTTAATTTCTAGGTGGAGACCTGCGAGAAATGCCTCATACTCTGCTTCGTTGTTGGTGCTTTTAAAATCTAACTGAATGGCGTAAGTAAGTTCGTAGTTGTCGGGGCTAACTAGGCGAAGACCAGCCCTTGCACCATCATCGTTGGAAGCACCATCTGTATGTAAGATCCAGACCCTGTCGTCAAAGACTGGGATAGGATTTTTTATGGCTTCGCATTCTTAGATTTTACCAGAACTTGGCCTTTGATAGCTGGGCGGGGCTTATATAGGATGTTATGTCCGCCTATTTCAATGGCCTATTTTGCTAACCGGCCAGCAACGTTTGGTTTGGATAAGATTTGAACCAAACGATAATTGGTAAGAACAGTTATGACGTGGACAGAAAAATACCTTGGTAGTCTGCACGAGGCGTGAACCAGCGCTAGAACAAGTTTTTCCATGAATGAATAACGGGTTTCTGGACCAGTCAACATCTTGCTTATGTAATAAATTGGAGTTTGGACTCCGTCTCTTTCCACCAACAATATTGCGCCTACTGCTACCTCAGATGCGGAAAGGTATAAGATTACGCTCTTCCTTTCGCGGGGCTATTAAAGTAGGTAGCTGAATTAGGCATTCCTTCATTTCCTGAAAAGCTTTTTTGACCTCCGAAGTCCATTGAAATTGGCTCTTTTTGATGCAATTGCGCAATGTGCTTATGAACGGACAAGATTTGGCGTCATGGTTTGCTTAAAATCGGTTGAGCGCAGCCAGTCGACTAGCTAGACGCTGCATCTCTTTGATAGATGCTGGTGACGGCATGAGCTGAATAGCCTCTACCTTTTCTGGATTAACTTTAAAACCATCTTTGGTTACGATAAACCCCAAGAATTTACCTTCCTCCATTCCGAACGAACATTTCACTGGATTCAGTTTCAAATTAACTTTGCGCAAAGAGTTGAAGGTGTGTTGGATGTTTGTGAGCTTTAATTCTTCGTCGGGACTCATGATGACAAGGTCATCCATTAAACTTCGACTGTTACGCCGATATCCTCCCCGAAGACTTTATCCATTAAACGTTGATATGTAGCTCCCGCATTGCGGAGGCCAAAAGGCATTTTTGTGTAACAGAAAATACATTTGTTCGGGCAAAAAGCTGTCTTGTCTTTGTCTTCTTCCTTCATATGCACTTGGTGATAAACTTTGTAACAATCTAGGAAGCATTTCCAGCGGAAAGAAGCTAAGGAATCCATCTTCTTATCAATCTTCAGGAGAGAATAACAGTCCTTTTGACACGCTCTGTTGAGGTCCTTGAAATCGACGCACATACGCCGTCTGCCATTATGCTTTTGCACCATCACTGGGTTAGCAACCCAGGTTTTATACCGGACTTCGCATAATATGCCCGCCTGAAGCGGTTCAGCCACCTGCTCATTCATTGCGCGAGTCTTTTTTGGACCCAGACTACGCTTTCCTTGTGCTACTGGCTCTGCTGAAGGTCGAACATTCAAACAAAGTTCCGCCACATTTCTTGGTACGCCAGTCATGTCCACTGGGGACCTTGCAAAAATGTCCATATTTTCGAATAAAAGCTGTTTCAGCCTTGCACGAATTGCTGGCGATATGGCGGGCCCTAACAAAAAAGTTTGCTCAGGATATTCATTGTTGAGTACCCATTTCTCTGGTTCGTTAGAGGAAGATGGTTTTGCTACCTTTACTGGTGGTTCGTCGTCTACAGACATGACTTCTTTGCTTGAATATAAAATTGCTATGCCAGTTTCTGTTGGAAAACCGCAAGCAACATGTGGTATGGAAGTAATCATGCTAAACTCCCTTTGCGAACGCCTACCCAACAGAACATCGTGGCGGGATGTAGCTGTCATAACCATAAAGTTGACCGACACGGTGAACGAGTGTTTACCATCAGAAAGTGTAAGGGGAAAAGAGATCTGGCCCAGTGGAAAGACGACTTCATTGTAGAAACCAGTTTACAGGAAATCAACTGGTTTCAAGCGCGCCTTGTCCTCTGGGTCTAGCTGCTTGAAACACTGCTCGTATATAATATCCATAGAACTACCCAGATCGATGAACATATAACCGGTATGGTAATGACCAAAAATACCAGTTATGACAACTAGCCGCTCCTTTTGGGGACCTCCTGGTACGACAAGAAAAATTACTTGTTGCTTGCGCCAGTGTAGGTTATAACTTCGTTTGTTGTTGTGCTTGCGCGGTGGTCCTCCTTGCACAATATGTATTTGTTTTGTGTTATTGTTTAGATTGTCATTTTCACGAACGATCCTTCGAACGTCTTCACCAAGGTCTTGTACCATGTGACTGAGCTTTCCATGATAGTTTTCACCATTGGGCTAGGTGTCCCACTGCTGTGATAGATGCGGGCCCAGTTTTGTACGATCAGACTACGTCTGAGAATTTTGCTCTGTGGGAGGCTCTCAACGTCTGGATCTGAGATGAGTAAGCTCATATCTGGTGCTAGACTGGGAGTACACTTTTGTGACTTTGGCCGACACATGTGATGATGAATCATACTAGAACACTCAAGATGCGGTTGGAGTTTGCACCTGGGTTACAGATTCATGTGCCTGCGTTGCGATTTGAGCTGCTGGTGCACAAAGTTGTGCAGAAATTGCATTCAAAGCCTTTTGAAATTTGACAAACCAACAAACCGGAGTTTCCTCGGGAGGTAGATCTGAACTGATCGGAGTTTCGAGTTGGATTTCCGAGGTGACAGGAATGTGCACCTGATTCATATTATGATGAACATCATCGTCGCTTACCATCTTTCCCATGATTCCTTCGACACGAGAAGCATGGGCAAAAATGCCCTTGTCCTCGGGTCGAGGACTTGGTGGATAATTTGACGGACCTTCTGCCATTGAAAACAGAAGAGAGAGAGAGAGAAAAAATGAATGGATCGAGAAGATGAAAATAAAAGTAGAAAATCGGTGGGCGCCAATGAAGAAACAGTGATCGGAATTGACTGGAATCAATCAGATCTGGGGTTTAGTTTCTACATAAAAGGGTTAATCTTCTCGTTGATTGCTGGTTGAGGAATACTTCTCCGGAGAACACTGCAAAACAGAAAGCCGTTAGACTCGCCACGGGGAGAAGGGGGTTCTCTCCGTGACCACCCTCCGGCATGAGAATAAGTACCGTGATCTCAAAGGAAAAGATGGAGTAGTAGGAGTGAAAGTATGTGAAAGTAGCTTGTGAGATCATACCTGAAGTTTCCTATTTATAACCGGAATTTGGCGCCAAAAGGTGTAACGGAGATAGTGACGAAGATCACTTTTCCGTTGTCAGTTATCTCTCTTTCTATCAATAGTTAACCCCACTTCTATGCACACGGATCGGGGTTCTGATCGACGGCTGGGGAGATGCCACGTGGAAAGTGGTTTTGGGTAAATTTTTCTTTAAGTTATTGCCATCATCGTGATTTATATCGGTGTCTGGGATTGTGCCACGTCATATTCGGTTGTAACCTAATGAAGCCATGCACGATAAGCATTTAGGGCCTTCTAGAAGATCTACAGCTATAAGCCGTTGTACCTTTGCCACGTGTCCATTCTATTGTAACAGAAAAGATTCCTTTGTTCAAGTCTTGATTTCATGTGCGTGGAAATGTTTAAGATTTTATCTTCAAGCCTAACTATACCCTTGCGCGGGCCCGCGCAAGGGTGTTTGTCTTTCCTTCTTCTGGTACACGACCATCGAAGACTGATCTTCCTAAATCTTGTTCATAACCGTTGCGTGGCCGCGCAGGGTCTTATTCAAGATATGTCTGGAAGGAAGTTATGGCATGGTGTTATGCGTTTGCTCAAGGTTTTTGGGACCATGCCCATTCAACAAACAAGTGCGGAATCCAAGTTTGCATACAAACCAAGCAAGAACACAATGAATACTAGAAAGATATCACTTCAAACATTCACTTGTATTGATTTCAGCAGAGTAACATTACAAAGTTCAACAAAATGCTCTCTTACTCTCTGAGTGTGCTCTCGTATTGTTTCCATTAGAAGATCCAACTTGATTGGAATTTCCAACAGGTACCATTGCATGTTCAGTATTGTTGGTTGAGTTATAGTTAGGATTCTGGTTTGACTGGTTGGTTCGATTTCTGAAAGGATTTTGGTTGCCATACTAAGGTGGTTTCGTGCATTCATGCTTGAAGTGTCCTCTTTTTCCACAGTTGAAACATCTGACAGCTTGCTTATCAAAACCATACTTTGTCTTTCTTACTCTCCAAGCTTGTTCTACCAGTTATTTCCATAAATTCTTTTGCTCGGCGAACAGCACTTACAAACGCCCATTTAATATCCATCAACTCTATTTCATCTTTGCCTATCTGTTGGTAATCTTCCTATGTCAGATTGATGTTGCCAATTTGACCTACTACCAACCCGCAGTAAGGACTGACAAGAGTGTTTAAAAGTTCCATGTGTTCCTTGGCAACTTCGACACTAACTTTAGAGAAGCTTGAAGTATCTAGACGAACGGTGTTTGGGTTAGCAGCTTGGCCAACATTGAAAGTTGATGAATTGTTGCCATAACAAGCTTGTTGGTTTGACTGTACAGGATCGAGAAAGGGTGGTGGAACAAAGGGTTGAGAATTTGACTCAAATGCTATAGTTTGTTGTTGTAGTACGAAAGGATTGCTTGGTGGTATAAAGGGATTGGAGTTTGACACACAAGCGGTTTGTGGTTTGGCTGCTTGAACTGGCTTCTCCGTATTGTTGATTCCACCACAATTTCCAAACTACACCTCTGGATTATGTTGAACGGGTATTCTTTTCGCCTTCTTGATCTCCTCAACATTCTTATTCTCCAACATCTGAATAAATTCATAAATATTGGTAGTATCCAGAACACAATTAAACTTCAGAATTTCTAAAAATCCACTCCACATTGGAGGCAAAGCATCGGCAAATTTCACAGTAATTTCATGAGGAGTCACTATCACGACATATGAGAACATCTCACTGAGCAGGTGATAAAACCTCGTAGACATGTCTCCAAGTGACACATTTTCCATAAACATGAATCCATCAAATTCGTTCTTGAGTAGATCATGTCTGAGTTTGCGAGCTACCACATTTCCTTTTCCTCTTGCTCTTAATGTATCCCACAAGGCTTTGGTGGTGGTACAATAGACAAACTGACAAAAAATGTCTTTGTTCAATGCTTGAGTAAGAATGGTAAATGATTTCTTTTCTAGATTGTAAGCTTTCTTTTCCTATTCAGTCATCGCAACCAACGTAGTAGGATCTGATCCGGGTTCCTCAAGGGATTCGTTATATGGAGTAATAAAACACGTCCACAATTCTGTATTTTGACCAAGAACATAAGTATGAAATCTTCCCTTCCATCCCAGGTAATCATTTATATGCATGAGTTTTGGTGGCCGATTGTTACTACAAGTTTCATTTTCACTCATGAGAAGACTTTGTATACTATGACTTAAGTTTGCCACAAATGCCCATTGACTCGTAGATATCATTGCGGATTGCGAAGGCATTAGAGATTGAACCTACGATGTTGCGGAACTATTTTGTGGTGGATTGTTACTTGTGCTTGACTCTTGAATTCAACTCCAAGGGTTTGTATTCATTTTGACTTAGAACAAAATACTTATTAAGCTACTGGAAACTCACTGTGGTAACAAGGTGACTAGAGGTTATCGAAACAGGTGAGATTTGTCGAAATAGGAAACAAGGTGTGGTGATCGAAATAGAAAGTATGTGTCGAAATAGGAAACAAGGTGTGGGGATCGAAATAGAAAGTATGTAACGAAAAAAGAAACAAGGTGTGGAGATCGAAGCAGAGAGTATGTGTTGAAATAGGAAATGGATTTTTTTATCGAAACAAGGAGACAAACAAAATAAAGGAGTAACGAAATATCCTATAAGAAAATAAGAGATGTGTTTCGGTAGGAGGTTATCGAAATACCTATATATCGAAATAGGGGGACAAGAACTGTGTGTGCAGGTAGACAAAAGGTACTACTGCTCCACCAGGGCTTTTGCAGGTCAAACAATAATAAGCTCCCACCGAAAAGTACCATTCCGGCAAGAATTCTGGCCAAGTTTGTCACCGGAAAATATGGAATTCAAATTTCTAACTCTAAAACCCACTAAAATTCAGGATTTTGATGATCTTTCACTATTTTAACAAGTTTTCAACCAAAATTATCAACAAATTAACACCATTTTAGTTAGTTTTAGTCCAAATAATCATTCAAGAAGTGGGTTTTCAATTTTTGTCAAAGAAATCTTTAACAACACTCAAAAACCACTCAAATCTCTCAAATATGCTTGATTTTCAACAAGGAATCTAGCCAAAACTCTGATCCCACTTGTAGGTCCCTAATATTGAATCAAAACAACCTATTCCTTTTTGTTAATACACAAACAAGTGCGGAATCCAAGTTTGCATACAAACCAAGAAAGAACACAATCAATAATAGAAAGATATCACTTCAATACATTCACTTGTATTGATTTCAGCAGAGTAACATTATAAAGTTCAATAAAATGCTCTCCTACTCTCTGAGTATGCTCTCTGCTGAAACATAGGGTATCTGCTTGTATTTATTGCACATACTAGTCGACTTACAACGAAATAAGGCACACCACATCGAAATATATCGAAATAGTCAAAGACACATCGAAATAGGTGATCATGTGTATCGGAATAGACTATTCATGTCTAATTCGATATCTCCTCAATTTCGATATCAAATAACTAAACACAACCTATTTCGATGTCTTTTGTATTTCGATGTATGTATATTTCGATGCCTTGTAAACATTTTCTGTTGTTAATCTGTGATAGGAGGATGTCACAGATTATACAACTTACAAACTTAACAATAAACAAACAAAATAAGCGAAAACGTAAACATTACGAGTTCAAGATCGACATACGAAATGGATAAATACAAACACAAACTACAGACATAAAGTGCACCAACACTGATTATAGTGTTGATAATGCTGATTACGAAGCTGATTTGACGTTGAAGAATAGATTAGGAGATTAGGATTTGAATTAATTTTGCATGAATTTAGGGATAATTTAATTATTATTTTTAAATAGATATAAATAAAAGAGTATAAAAAGTTTAAAACCCCTTAAATCAATTTTTTAATTAAGGACACATGACATTAAACTGTTGGTTCTTACAGTTTGTACAAAGATAGTTGTTTGTATATGATCCTATTCCCTTATACTTATATATAAATGCGTAGCTCAAATATAAAAAGATAAATACATATAATAAAAGGTTAAATGGGTAGTTCGATCTACTACACTATTCATTCTAGGTTTTGAACCGCTCTGAACCATTAATCCGTCAAACTTTAAATCTGAATCATTTGGATTTCAAATTAGTCAGCTTGCATCTGTTGGTTAGTTCGACCAGTTTAGTCATTTATAATTATAATAAAATATTATAGATATGTGTAATTTATATGTTTTTTTCGACTATGTACCATTTTGCTCAAATCTGTATCTAATGGAAACTCTAATGAGGTATAAACCAAGAGTTGTTTGTTAAACTTTTTTTTTTCTTTTCAAAATTCTGATGTTTAATAGTTAAATTCTAATTGTTGTTTCTTAAACTTTTTTTTTCTTTTCAAAATTATGATGTTTAAAAGTTAAATTCTAATTGTTTTAAATTTGCAGTAAAAAGTATAAATCCAACATACTCAAACTTGTCTAGATAACCTCAAGGTAAGTTTAACTTTGACACTTGACATGAGTTTAGGATTTTGATTTTGAATATTTTATCTAGCTATTATAAATACTAGTAGTAAAACCCGTGTGCAAACACGGGTGGTTTTTAGAAAACCATACATAACACATTTTAATAGAAAGTATAGATAGGTATATAGATATTGTACCAAAACGTGTTATCTATTATAGCTAATAGACAACTATAAACATAGATCATCGGTTAATATATCAGTTACATACGACTTTTTCCATTCTCCTATCTAAAAAAGGGAGTACCCACCCATTGACAATGTAAACTGTTTATAGACATAACTCATAAGTACATATAAAAGATGTCTAACAAACTTAATAGAATTTGAATACAACTTAAGTTTTAATAAACATTAACTACGAACACACGATCACATGCCTCAATAACTTTCACCAAAGCTCAATCAAGAGTCTGTTACGCACCAACATCTCCTTTGCTACATGTTGTGTCCCGGTTACATATGCTACTGGAGACAATGTCACAGCTGATGATCCAACAATCTCCCTATACAACAAATGATACCAAAACCCTTCTTTATTACTGACCTTTATTTCTCATGAACATCTCCCTGATTTGTCCTTTGAATTGTAGTTCAAAGTCCAGGGAAAACATGTCTTCTTCATCATCCCTTTTAAGTTGAAGGTCCAACAAATCTTGGAGATCGTATGCATTCAGATTACATACACTATCCATTTTAACTTCTTCAACACTACCATCTGATATGATCAAATTCAATACTTAGGTTTTTGAGCATGACTTCCACTTTACTATTTTTGGATCAGCTGGTTTTCTTGGGAAAAGACTTACTGAAGATGAGTTTGGTGATTGTGGTCTGCTGACTAAATTTGTAACTGCTTCTCTGAGTTGAGCAGCAAGTGAGTCAGCAGCAGGGTCAATTTGGTAATCAAACATATATTTTATTGCCTCTTTTCTGTGTTCTTGATACCTCTGCTCATCCTCCTCATCAGTCTGCTTTTTCCTTTTTAATTGTCTTAAGGCATTTGTAGATAAAGCAGATGAAAAGAGAAGCTTTTTGGGAGTATGGGTCTGTTGAGGTAGAGCTACAGTTGTATGATAGATTGACTTTTGAGAAACATTTGTGTTATGGGTCATTTTCTGAGCATATATATATCCTGACTAATATTCTGCTTTTGATTGTTTACTTGTGATCAAGATACCGAATCAGGATATTGGTAACATCCTGGTGCGATATCCTGGTATTAACTAAATTAACCACGTGCAGGTTAGAAGCTGTGGGTCACTAACGGTCGAATGGACCTCTTCTCCTTAAGACTCGGGCAAACCAGTTACATAAGAGACGTTGAACCCAAAGAACCAGGTCTACAACGTTCAAGTAGGGAATATCCGCCGAATCCCGGTTTAATAGGATAGTTTGTTGAATTTCTTTTACTATAAATAGATGGGGTGCATCAGATTAAGGCACGCAATTTTTCACACACTCTGTCTCTTTCGCACACTTTGCCCTCTATCTTCTAGCAAACACTACACACAAACACTTGTACTCGAATTACCTTGTAACACCTAGTTGATCCGCATCACATCCTGCACTGTATCCTGATATTCGAAGTAATAGAAGAACAAGGCAGCTGCGATTGTCAGCTCTCGAGGTTTTATGCCGGCGATAGATTGATCAAGGGCTTTCCTTGTACATCTCGCGTCACCCTTTACATTTTTGCTCATTGTTTGATCATAGATACAACTCTATATCCTGAGCCGTATCCTGAAACTGTTTTTGCAAATAATTTGATTAACATATTTTCGACACTCGTTTCTAGCACACTACCTCACTTAACTAATTTGATAACTTAATTGCTTCGGTAATTTTTGACCAAAACAATTTGGCGCCCACCGTGGGGCAAGTGGTGCTATTTTTACTAAAAACTTTAGTAAAATCATTACTCGGTTTTCTATTGTCAAAACTTTTTGCTACATTGTTTTCAATGGCCCCGAGATCAAACATGAGCTCTTCCACCATATCTGCTACAACCTCTGCAACAATTGGTTCGGTGCTTCCACCTCCTCCTCCAAGAATGCAAGCCTCTTCATAAGGAGCTGAAAGTCATGTGGCTCGGGATGTTATCCCCGCTCCCAGTGCCCAGGGACCTGGTCCTGTTTTGGCTTCTAATGGCGAAATTCTAAATTTGTTTGGTAGTGTACAGGAACAGATGAGGCAGCAGCAGGAAACTAATCGGATGCTGATGAGAGAGATACAACTCTTGAAATCCGGTCCAAGTAGGCCTGCGGAAGAAACTGTTACTCCCTTGCAACCCAGGGCTTTAAACTTCAGTTCTGCAGTTTATACTGAAGATAACCGGGGGAATATCGTGCCAAGCCATTCCCAGAATCATACTCCTGAGATACCCTCTTCAATAAGAGTATCAACCATGAGAAGCTCAGGATATGCTTCAGGATATGGCCAGAATCCCCAGACTGGTAATGTATCTAATAATAATAACACTCTTGCTACTAATGGTGTTGGATCTTTGCAGGATGCAGGTATGGCGTCAATATTTACTAGGGAGCTTCAAAAGCTGAAAGACATGATATCCAATGTGCCTGGAGTGGTCCAGCCGATTCCAGAAGTATCCCAAGACAGTCACAGGATATCCCGGTTTGCGCATCCTATCTGTGATGCTGAAATCCCGAAAAGATTTCAAACCCCCAACATGAAACTCTATGACGGAACCACGGATCCTGAAGAGCATATCGCCCAGTATAGGGAAAGGATGGAGATCAACCCTATCCCTCCAGATCTCAAGGAAGCATGTTTCTGCAAGGGTTTTGGTTCTACCTTGACAGGATCAGCCTTAAAATGGCTGTTAAATGTTCCTCCTCACTCAATTACTTCGTTTGCTCATTTGGTTAATTTATTTAATAGTCAGTTTTCTTGCAGCCAGAGTTTTGAGAAACTAACCAGTGATCTTTACAGGATAACTCAAGGACCTCAGGAATCCTTGGGGGATTATGTGAACAAGTTTAGCCGGGAGTCCTTGGATATCCCACATCTTGATGTTGCAACAGTTGTGCAGGCTTTTAAGATGGGTTTACAAAAAGATTCTTAGTTTTATCAGGATCTTGTAATGAATCCCTGCAGGAACCTCGACGAAGCTCGTAACAGGGCCTTGAGATATATTCGCTTGGAAGATGACAAAAAGATGCAAGAGAGGATGAATTCTACCTCAACCTATGAATCAACCAATAGGAAATCAGAATCCTCGTATAAACCATATGGCTCTAAGCCATATGGCAGAAATGACAACAAGAAAGTGAATGCTGTTGAAGACGAGGATCCTGAAGAATATCCTAAATTATCTGAATATTGCTTTTATGTTAACATACCTGAGTTAATGTATGCTATGCAGGGTTTAGGAGACAAAGCTAGGTGGCCTCGAAAGAATCAACAAAAGCTGATTGGAAGGATAAATCCAAATGGTGTGCCTTCCATTAAGATTTCGGACATGTAACTGAGGATTGCATTGCTCTAAGGAAAGAAATAAGCTACTTATTGAGCAAGGGGTATCTGAAGGATCTGCTGGGAAGAAAGAAGAATAAAGGCCAGGATCCTGAGAAGGATCCTGAACGAGCAGCATCACCCCCAGCAGATGCCAAAATAATTAACTTTATTTCAGGAGGATCCGACATTTGTGGGACTTCGTATTCTGCGGCCAAGAGACATGCAAAGGAAGCTAAGACTGAAATGGGAGATAAACCAGCCAGGATGACTACCCTCACAACTGATAAAGTGATCACTTTCGACAGTGATGACAGGGATACTGTCCAGGATCCTCACCATGATGTTCTAGTAATAACGTTATATGTTGCTAACCATTTTGTACGCAGGATATTGGTGGATAATGGCAGCTCCGTCAACATAATCCAACTAGAAACTTTGAAAAGAATGAATGTATCTCCAATGGATATTACTTCAAAATCCACCGTGCTTGTTGGGTTTAGTGGAGAGCCCAGGAACACAGTGGGAGAGATAAAGTTACCAGTATATGTTGAAGGGGTCAACTCAATACAACGTTTCTGTGTGATGGACTCCCTATCCTGCTACAACATCATACTAGGCAGGCCATGGATCCATGACATGAAGGCTGTGCCATCGACTTATCATCAGTGCATCAAGATCCCTACCCCTTGGGGGTTGTCAAGGTTGATAGTGATCAGCAGGAGGCGAAGGAATGTTACTCATCCTCAATGAAATCCTTAGTCAAGCCTAATGCAGCATAGCAATTAAAGATGCGGGCCCAGGATATCGTGGTGGATTAGGAGCAGGATGTAAAGAAAATAATCCTGGATCAGGATAATCCGGATATCTCGGTGCTCGTAGGAACCAATATCCCACAGGATATTGAAAATCAATTGACTAATTTTTTGAAATCCTGGATGTCAACATTCGCATGGAAGCACAAGGATATAACAGGTATTTCCAAGGATATTATAACACATAAGCTCGGTATTGACAGGTCATTCAAGACGGTCCAACAAAAGAGAAGGAAATTTGCTTCGGAACGAAATGTGATCATCCAAGAGGAAGTTGAAAGACTACTAAGGAGCAAGATGATTAGAGAAGTGAAGTTTCCTAAATGGCTTGCGAATGTAGTCGTGGTACAAAAGAAAAATGGGAAATGGAGAGTTTGTGTAGATTATACAGACTTAAACAAAGCCTATCCCAAAGACCCGTTTCCTCTACCTCATATTGATTCAATGGTAGATGCTACCACCGGCCATGAGATGTTAACCTTCATGGATGCCTCTTCAGGATTTCAGCAAATCCAAATGGAACCCTCTGATCAGGAGGATACTGCTTTCATGACACCCACAGGTATTTATTGTTATACTGCTATGCCCTTTGGTTTGAAAAATGCAGGTGCAACATACCAGAGGTTGGTAAACATGATGTTTAAAGACAAGCTGGGGGACACCATGGAGGTATATATTGATGATATGGTGGTGAAATCTAAAAAGGCTGAGGATCAGCTCCAGGATATTAAGGGAACGTTTGATATCCTGGATCAATATAACATGAAACTGAATCCTGCTAAGTGCCATTTCGTAGTGGGGGCAGGAAAGTTTCTAGGATATATGGTGACCAAAAGGGGGATAGAGGTAAGCCCGGAGTAGATTAAAGCTATCCTGGATATAAAATCACCTTCAAATATGATGGATGTTCAACGGTTAACAGGCCGAGTAGCAGCATTGAACAGATTTATTTCAAGATCCTCGGAAAAGTGCAAGGAATTTTATGATATCCTCAAGAAGAATAAGAAGTTCGAATGGGGAGCAAAGCATGAAGCAGCCTTGCTGGATTTGAAGCAGTATCTTTCAACCGCACCCTTATTGATGAAGCCTGAGGATGGCGAACCATTATCTCTGTATCTTGCAGTATCAGGGAATATAGTAAGTGCTGTCCTTGTAAAGGATCATGAAGGTCAGCAGTATCCTGTCTATTATGTTAGTAAAAGTTTATTAGATGCTGAAACTAGATATTCTCATCTAGAAAAATTGATATTAGCCTTAGTTATGGCATCAACAAAACTTAGACATTATTTTGAGACATATAGGATTCATGTTAAAACCAACTATCCTGTTAAAAACGTGCTTAGGAAACCCGAGATGTCTAGTAGGATGGCTAAATGGTCAGTGAAATTAAGTTCTTTTGATCTAGTATATGAGCCTAGAAATGCCATAAAGTCTCAAGCTTTAGCTGACTTTGTGGCTGATTTCAGTAGTGACATTCAAAATGAAGTAGACTTAGAAGTACAGCAGCTAGGAGAAAACTTAGAATCCTGGACATTATATACTAATGGTGCATCTAATGTAAGAGGTGTAGGTCTAGGTATACTACTAAAATCGCCACAGGGGGACATATTACCCCAGGCTATTAGGTGTGAATTTTCTGCTACTAATAATGAGGCAGAATATGAAGCTTTAATTGCAGGATTAGAGTTGGCTAAAAATATGAGTATCAAGAATTTGCAAGTATATGTTGATTCTTTGTTAATCACTAATCATTTTAATGGAACCTATGCAGTTAAAGGTGAGAAGTTAATCGAGTATCTCGAAATTCTCAAAAAATTAGCAGGATATTTCGATATTTTTACACTTGAACATGTACCAAGAGAGGATAATGCTGAAGCTGATGCCTTGGCAAATCTGGGATCATCGGTCAGTATACCAGAAGGAACCCGAATACCAATATTACATATCATATATCCTACGATGAATCCTCAGGATAAGGAAGTAATAAGTATTCAGGATCCTGATGATGAGTACCCCGAGGAGGATCCTAAGTCCTGGACGTCTCCAATCATGAGATATCTCAAGGAAGGACACATCCCAAAGGATGAGAACCCTAAGGCCTTTAGAATGAAGGTATCACGATTCACTATTATAAATAATGTTTTGTATAAGAAATCTCTTGCAGGACCATATCTGAGGTGCTTGGAGGATCCTGAAACCAAAGAAGTGCTTCAGGATATACACGAAGGGGATTGTGGTAACCATACTGGGGGCAGGTCATTGTTCTCAAAAGTATTAAGAACAGGATATTATTGGCCGACGATGAGAAAAGATGCTGCAGAATATGCTCGAAGATGTGATGCATGTCAAAGACACAGTAACATATTACATCAGCCGGCCGAACCACTTTATCTTATAGCTTCCCCTTGGCCATTCATGAAATGGGGAATGGACATAGTAGGAAAATTTCCAAAGGCTCCAGGAGGAAAGGTCTTCGTGCTGGGAATGACCGATTATTTCTTTAAGTGGGTCGAAGCTAAAGCATTTGTTCAGGTTAGAGATCAAGAAGTGGTATCCTTCATAAAAAGGAATATTCTGACTAGGTTTGGAGTACCAGCTGAGATAATTTGTGACAATGGATCTCAATTTATAAGTAAAAGGACTACTGACTTTTGCAAGAGTTGGGGAATTAAAATGATCACGTCTACTCCGGTATATCCTCAAGCAAATGGACAAGCAGAATCCTCGAACAAGATAATTGTCAACAACTTGAAAAAGAGACTAGGGGCTAAGAAAGGAAGATGGGCAGAAGAATTACCCTTTGTTTTGTGGGCTGATAGGACGACGGTGAAGAGTGCAACTGGCCAAACCCCGTTTTCCTTGGTGTTTGGAGCAGAAGCGGTGATCCCGACAGAAATGGTGATACCTACAGCGAGATCCAACCTCAGGGATCCTGAGCAGAATCCTGAAGTCCTATGCCAGGAACTGGATACTAGTGATGAGACAAGAGACGCTGCAAGGCTAAGGATGGCCGCATATCAACAGAGGATATCTAAAGCATATAACAAGAATATAAGGACTAGAAGATTTCAAGTTGGAGATTGGGTATTGAGAAAGGCTTTTCAGAATACTACTAATCCTGCTGATGGAAAGTTGGCTCCAAAATGGGAAGGACCCTATGAGGTTGAATCAGAATCAGGAAAAGGAGCATACCGACTCAAGAATATGGAGGGGGATATGCTACCGAGATTCTGGAATGCTATACATCTAAAACTCTATTTCAAGTGAGTATGGAATTTAAATTCTAACTCCGGATGGTATGGATTCTGTCTCTTTTATTAAATTTTGATATTATTTACTGTTTTGAACCCATTACTAACTTAAGCATCGGAGGGGTGTTAGCCAGGCTAACACCCACCTTAGCTTACGATTGTTTTGCAGTATATGCCTCGGGATGTAGCACCAGGATACATATTCAGCATACTTCGGAAGATTAGAGGATTGGCCCCCTCTCTCATATCTAAGGGATCCTGATCCCTTCACAGGTTTAAAGGTATTCACCTTTCTTCAGAATTGGGATTAAACACCCTGCCTGGAGCGCAAGTTATTCGGGAATAGTTCAAGGTGGCGGGACCAGTTCATGTAAAAGTGGCTGACAATTTCGTTACTATTGGCTATATCCTGAATCCTAAAGGTATATGAGGATTGATCACCCTCTCTCACGAAGGGGTATTTTCATACTCTCTAAGGTTTAAAGGTTTTCACCATTCTAAGTCTTGGAGTTTATACACTCCCGCCTGTAGCGCATGAAAATTTGGGATTTTCCCCAGGATACTAAGGATTTATCTCCAGTATATTTTTGGGTTTTACCCCTATAACACAAGAATTGTCTAAACAGTTGGAACTAATGTTCAAAAATTTTCTAAGTGTTTAAAGACTTCATGCACATGGGACATTCCTTCTAAAGCAATTGTGTGAAGCTCAAAAGATCAAAATTAGGCTAAGTGTCTCGGACTGGGGACATCTTAGTGGAAGAAGTCGCAAAAAGGGGATGGAGTTTAATACTAGGGTTACACTCAATTCCTGATATGATCTTTCCTTTGTAAACCTTACATGAATTGTTTAACTCTGTTTAAGGCTCAAAATGTCCTGATAAGGATATATCTTTAAGATATGTCTTCAAAATGTGTTTTTTGGGATACGTTTCGGGATATTTGATTGGAGTATTTGGGAAATGATACTTGGATTGAAAATTAATACTCTGATCAAACAAGTGTTGTCAAAATAGGTTTTAGAAAATAGGCTATCTTTTTGTTGGTGCATTATGTCTAAAGCCTGCGTCTTAGTCTTGTTAGATAAATGTATAGGGTCTAGATAGGTTGTTTATGTATTGTTCAGGGGTTAAAATGTGATTTTGTGATGTTAAGTGGAGGAGGTCCGCTTATATGGACAAATGTCGTAAAAGCGGATCTACATGTTGGAGGTCCGCTTATACGGACATGTCCATATAAGCGAACCTGTCACCTCTATAAATACCCCAGTAGTTTTCTCATTATGTACGTTGATGTAAAGAGTGGAGCCGAACTGCTACCCGATTATTTTGTGAAAGATTAATGAGAAAACCGTATTAAAGTGATCTTCATCTGTTTCTACTCATTTCTACTACGTTTTTACTTTGATTCATGCTGATTATGTATTTCCGCTGCATAATCAGTAGGTTCTAGCTCAGATTGACTCACTAGACTGTCAAATACGGTCCTACAATTGGTATCAGAGCCAGTTGTGAGCTAGTTTCCACGATTCAAAGCTTTTTATCTACACATTTTGAGTTTCTGACATTTTCAACGGACAGAATGGACTGAAAACTTGTCACATAGTGTAAAACGGAGTAACAACAAATCCTTGTAAAGTTCAGGCTTAAAATCGGCTTAAAAGTGACACAAATCTGCTCGTGAAGGAGGTCCGCTTTTCTGTCAGTTTAGTGGTTCGCTTATGAGGTCCGCTTATTAGGTCATTTGTGTCATAGGTCCGCTTTAAGAGGTCCGTTTATAAGGTCATATTTGTCATAGGTCCGCTTTAGAGGTCCGTTTATAATGTCATCTTTGTCATAGGTCCGCTTTAGAGGTTCGTTTATCAGGTTCGCTTGAGAGGTCAGTTTGTGAGGTTCGTTTATAAGGTTCGTTTATCAGGTATTTTTGAGAGGTCCGCTTGTAAGGGTCTTTTGAGAGGTCCGCTTGTAAGATACTTTTGTGAGGTCAGCTTGTAAGGTTCTTTTGTGAGGTCCGCTTGTAAGATTCGCTTGTAAGGTTCGCTTGTGTGGTTCGCTTATTGTGACATATCTTGTGATCCGCTTATTCAGACATTACATAGGTCCGCTTATTCAGACATCACATAGGTCCGCTTATACAGACATCACATAGGTCCTCTTATTGTGACATCACTTAGAGTATAGGTTCGCTTATTTGACCTGTTTGTGTGTGAAATTCATTCGTTGAACATTCAAGTCCGTTTTGTACGTGATCAAGTGTTGTAAGTTCAATTTGTGTTAAAAGTTTGACAAAACAACTTGTTAATCAAAAAGTTAAACATTTTTAGAAATTTTGTCACTAAAATGGAAAATCAAGAGTTTTATAACTTCTTCTCGGGCAGTGGTATGGTAGCAGGACAAACTTCGGGTAGTGTTATGCAAAACGTCAATATGGAGAACGAATTGGGAACAATGCAAAAGCCTCCCAAGTTGATGAATATAGATGAATATGCAGGATGGTCAAACAGATTTGCAAACTGGGTCCAGGCTAATTACTTTGAGTCCTGGTTGAAGATAATAACGAAGTATGTTCCACCGGTTGATGGGAGAGGTAATGCAAAGGGTATTGGAAGTTTGACAGAGTCAGAGCAGATTGATTTCAAAGCCGAGAAAAGGATGATTAGTATTCTTCAGCAAGCTATTAAAGAAGACATTTTGGTGTTATTACAACATGAAGATAATTCTCATTCTATGTGGGAAGCATTGAAATTGAAGTTTCAGGGAAGTGTGTCAATGATCAAGAATAAAAAGGCTTTATTAAAGAAGGAGTTTGATATTTTTACCGGTATGAAGGGTGAAACAACAAAGCAATTGCTCGATAGATATTGCCATTTAGTACTCGAAATGAAAAGATTAGAAATTGAAAAGAAAAATGATGAATTGGTTGATAAGTTGTGTGATGCATTACCATATGAAGAGTGGGGCACATATTTGATGATGTTGAAAAGTCATTCAGATTTTGGGAATCTAAATCTTAGTGCATTCATAGAAAAGATTGAAGCTCAAGAGTTGGAGTTACTAAAAATCAGAAAGATGAACTCAATAAATGTTCAACAAGATGTATCTTTGTATTACAAAGGCAATCCTTCAATTTCAACAAATCAAAGTCCAAAAATACAGACAGGGTTCATTGCTGATAACACCTCAAGTGTTTCTTCAAACACTCCTCAATCTGGAAATTTTTCACCATTCGCGAAATATGATCCAAATTTCAAAGCTCAAGAGCAGTCTTCACCTCAAAGCTCTACAAGTTCAAATAATCAGGCTTATGTTTCTGGGGTACATTGCAACATCGCGGTGAATATAAAGAATGGAAACGAGATCACAGAAAAAGCCGCAAAACAGCACATAGCAATGCTTGCTTCCGTTCTAGAGGCTTATGAAGGATTAGTGGCGGGTAGGATTGGTAATCCTGATATGACCAAAGAGGATTACGACCAGATCGACCCGGAGGAGCTTGAACTGATTGATATAAAATGGAGCATGGCAAGTTTAGTTAGAAGAGCACAACGGTTTATGGAGATCACAGGCAGAAACAGTCTTTCAGGACCTGATCAGAAGTTAGGTTTCGACAAATCGAAAGTTACTTGTTTCAAGTGTAAAGAACGTGGTCATTTCAAGAGAGAATGTCCGAATCGTGAAGTGAACAACCATCAGAACCCTTTCACAAAAGATTATTACAAGCAGGCAATCTATCATCGACCTAACCAACAACCTGTTATTCAAAGACCACAAATTGAGAATAAACCGGAAAAAGCAATGATCGTGAATCAAGACGATGAGAAGGTAGCTGCAGGGTTCAGCTGGGATAAATATATTCCCGGTAGCGATGGACAGGCAATGATGGCTGAAGTTGTTGAAATTTCTGAGATAGTGTCTGAACCGGAGACAGTTACTGAAGATGTTTCTGTAGTTGTTGAAGAGGTTTCTACTGAAAAAGCAGAAAATTTTGAAGAAATAGCTGTTGAAGTTCATCAATCTCAATCTGAGCAGGAAGTATTAGCTAGTTCGTTGAGATCTATCATGCCTCCTAAAATTTTTGAATCTTTTGCAGGTTTCTTTGAAGAACCAAGGACCGGATTGTGTCCAAGATATGATGACAAGAAAGAATTTATTGAAGAAATGATCGATGTGACAAAAGAAATGACCGAAGACACTTTGAAAGAAATTGCTGACAAGGCTCTCATGGCGAAACTGAGAGAGGTAGACTCAGAATCCGAGGAGTCTAAGTCTATCAGTATTGAGTCTGTTAAACAAGAGGAATCTGGAGTTCAAGAAAAAGAATCAGTCAAACTGTCTGAGTCAGAGTCGAAAAATGTCGGTAAACAAGAAGTAGAAACTGTTCATGAAGCAGAATGTGATGAAATAGTGGATTCAATATCTGAAACACCATGCCAAAAGTGTTTACAACCGTGCATGGAGTGTCTTGAAAAAGACACTAAGTTTCAGGAATTGAAAGAACATGCTGATATGTTAAAATTTGATCTAGGACAAGTTAAAGAAGCATATGATACACTAGCCAGATCAGTTAAAATGATTAAAGAACAAAGTGTTGAAAATGATAAAGCCACAAAATTAGCAAAAGCAACACTTTTTGATAAACAAGTGGAAGTTAATTTTCATATTGACACAATCGCATCATTAAAGAAAGAATTGGAATTAGCTAAAATTGAAAATGATCGAATTGATAAAAAATTGATGAGTTATGTGGCTTCATCATATGTCCTTGAACAGATTGTTCCACAGCAGCCATATGCTGATCCGGTCTTTAACAGTGTTCCACCCCCAATGTGGAATCATTATACTCAAAAGTATCCAGATGGGGTGGAAGCTGCATTGAATCTCAAACTGAGGACAATTGAGGATGAGTTGCCAGAGAGCATAGATGTTACATTTTCTGCATCTGACACCGACAATGAGTCACAGGTTATAAAGACCGTTGTTGACAAAGTGTTAGATGAAGAAAGTGATAACTCAGATTTTGAAACTGTGAAAACACATTTGGAAAGTTCCAGTTCTGAATGTGAAGATGAGGGTAATTTCTTGGAACGGTTCATACCGAAATCGGACAAAAGTGCGAATGATGACCCGATTATGGTAGTATACACTATGATTGGAACAGACAAACTTTACTCCGATTTCGAGTATCCTCTTCAGAACGTTAAAATTGAAAATGTTGAAAAGGTTTTCAAATTGATTGAAATTGACATTGATGTGATAAACAACAAAGAATTCTTTTCGAAACCTAAAAAATCATTTGTTACGTCATGTTCCAACAACTTGGGCAAAAATAAGTGGGAAGGAAATGGTAACAAGAAAAAATGGTAACAATTTGAAGAAAAAAGGAATTGGTTTTGAAAAAGGGATGGCTAAAAAGAGTGACAAACCAGTATTTCTTGCTGGTCCAAGTGTTGATGAAGAAAAAGAATACATTTTTAGTCAAAAAGCCATTGAACATTTCAATGCGGCGAAGAAACTGAAAGAAGAGTCGTTTAAGTCAACTTTTGTCGAGTATGACAAAAGAGTTTGCTATCGCTGTAATGAAATCGGACACATGGCAAAACAATGCAAGAAAGTTTTTGAAAAACCTGCCATTAAACCATTTGTTCAAAAATCTCAACCTAAGTCACCAGTTAACACAAAGGGCAAAAAGCCGATGGTTTCTCAAATTCGCATTTTGAAAAGAGGAGAATCTTTGAAGTCGGAAGATAAGCCGAAATCGACATTTGAGATTGGCGAATCTTCAAAGTCTCAAAAGACTTCAAAGATTTATCCAAAAACAAAAATTTTTGAAAATCAATCATGGGTTACTAAGTCAAAACCATCGGTCGAGGAGAAAAAGATGGAAAACATTTTGAAGAATGAAACAAAAGTTTTTGAAACTCAATCAAAACCAGGTGAGGTGAAGATAGTGGAGAATGAGTTAAAGTTTGATTCAAAAGCTTTTAATCCCAAAATTCAAAATATTTTTGGAAAAATGGTTGACAGAAAAGTCAAAGGGGTAAAGGAATTTTATGAATCAAAAGTTGGTGTTAATGATAATCATAAATTTGAGTTTGAACTTGACAAGTTTCTTGCAGATTTTGAGTCAGAATTTCCACCAATCAAAAATGAAGTAAAACCAAAAGTTAAAACTGATATTCCGAATGTCACATTTGACTTTCCTAAGAATGATGAGAAGTGTGATGTAGTGTTTGGGAGTGTTTCAGAAGTAAAAAGGTCATGGAGTTCATTGTTTGAATAAATTTGTTATGATGTTTGCAGGGGCTGCCCAAGTCTATATTGTCAAAATGGATCATGGATAGTGGCGCTTCACGACATATGACTGGGACGCTTGCTTTGTTATATGATGTCAAATCTGTAAATGGAAGCTATGTTGGATTTGCCGGTAACCAAGGTGGAAGGATCGTTGGTCAAGGAACGCTGTCAAATGGCGTGATTTCATTCGACAAAGTGAACTACATAATAGAGTTAACAAACAATTTACTCAGTATTTCACAAATCTGTGATAAAGATTTTAGTGTACATTTTACAAAAACTGAATGTATGGTTTTGAAACCAGGGTTTAAAATCCCTGATGAGATGGTGCTGTTGCGTGCTCCACGGGAGTATGATCTTTATTATCTTGATATGAACATCGCAACACCAACAACTCATCAGAAACAGTGTTTTGTGTCAAAGACTAAAGCGACAGAAAAAGATTCAATAATGTGGCATCGTAAGATGGGCCACATTCATGTTCGCAAAATGAACTTTTTGGTTCATAATGATTTAGTTGATGGTGTTAATTTGAAGAATTTTCACTTAAATGATGATTGTGTAGCGTGTAAGAAAGGAAAGCAAACTCGAAAGTCCCACCCATTGAAGATGATGAATACAATCAAGTTACCTCTTGAGAGATTGCACATGGATCTCTTCGGGCCTGTCAACGTAAAGAGTATCAGCGGAGACTTATATTGCTTGGTGGTGACTGATGACTTTATGAGATTTTCTTGGGTAGTGTGCTTGGAACGAAAAGATCAAACTTTTGAGTCTTTGATGGTGCTTTTCAAAAAGATGGAAACGGTGTATAAACTGCCAATCCGGAGGATTCGGAGCGACAACGGAACGGAATTCAAGAATAACAAGATGTACGAGTTTTGCAACGAGAAGGGAATTCTTCATGAATTCAGTGCGCCGTACACTCCACAGCAGAATGGCGTAGCTGAACGAAAGAATCGGACCCTGATTGAAACAGCCCGTACAATGTTAGCCGATTCCAAGCTACCAATTTTTTTCTGGAGTGAAGCAGTATCAGCAGCCTGTTACACATTGAATAGAGTTCTAACTGTCAAGAAGTACAAAAAGTCTTGCTTTGAGTTGCTGCACCGTTATAAGCCGAATCTTGAGTTTTTGGAGCCATTTGGGTCTCCTTGCACTTTTATTGATGAAAATGGTAAATTTGGTGCTAAAGCGAATGAAGGTTTCTTTGTAGGTTACACCAGCCCACTCAAGAGGGTGTTTGTACCATGTCTGAGTAAGGTGATTCAAGTTCAACACGTGGATTGTCAGAAGTATACTCCATCAGCACAACTTCCCGGATAAAGATTCCTGTTCGACTACGATAAGCTCTCGGAGTCGTTTCATTTGCCGGTCGAGCCGAGTGAGGAGGAACTAGCTCTTATGTATCTATATCAGCAAACTGTGTCAGAGGAGCAAGTATCTAGACCGCTAGAAGTTTCTCAACCCACCATGGGTACTCACGATGATGAAGCAGGCCCAAGTGGAACAGCACACGAACCACCAGAGGAACCAGTTCCATCGTTTGATGAATCTGACGACTCAGAAGCGGAACCCGCTCCGTCTTTTGACGAGGATCCAACGGAAGCTGAGGATCAATCCATTGATCTTATTGTTGATCTTAACATATCGAGTTTGGAATCGGAAGTGAATGTGCCTGAAAATGTTATGCCACGGAATTTGTCTTATCACCCCTCAGAACAGATTATCGGTGACCTGCAAAGTGGTGTCAAAACTCGACATCAAATAGATCAAGCTCTTACATATTTTTATTCATCTATTGCTGGTATGCAAAAAGAAGTCTCATTAAAATGTTTTATTTCGCAGATAGAGCCCAGAACCTACAAAGAGGCATTGACCGAGGATAGTTGGGTGAATGCAATGCAGGAGGAGCTGCAACAGTTCGAGAAGCTGGGCGTCTGGAGACTTGTAGATTTGCCTGAGAATCAAAAGTTGATTAAAACAAAGTGGGTTTTTAAATGCAAAAGAGACGATAGAGGAGTTGTCGTCCGGAACAAAGCACGACTTGTGGTTCAAGGCTTCAGTCAACAGGAAGGAATAGATTATGTTGAAGTTTACGCACCGGTTGCCAGACTTGAGGCAATTCGGATTTTTCTAGCCTTCGCGTCATGGAAAGACTTTAAAGTATATCAACTTGACGTCAAATCTGCCTTTCTTTACGGAACTATCAGAGAAGAAGTGTATGTGGGTCAACCACCGGGGTTTACAGATCCACTACATAAAAACAAGGTGTATCTACTGGACAAAGCGTTATACGGACTTCACCAGGCCCCGAGAGCCTGGTACGAGACGCTTTCGACATACTTGCTGGACAACGGGTTCACAAGAGGGACAGTAGACAGCACTTTGTTCACAAAGGAAGAGGCAGACCACTTGTTGATCGTGCAGATTTATGTAGACGATATCATTTTTGGATCTATCAACGATGATCTTTGCAAAGAATTTGAGAGGGTAATGAAAAAGAAGTTTGAGATGAGTTCGATGGGGGAGATGAAGTTCTTCCTCGGGCTGCAGGTGGAAAAAATGCCCGATGGAATCTTCATTCACCAATCAAAGTATGTGAAGGACGTGCTCGACAAGTTCGACATGACAGATTGCAGTCCTGCATCCACCCCCCTCGCGCAGAATCATGGAATTTGTCCAGACGAGAATGGTGTGAAGATGGACGAGACATTGTACCGATCAATCATTGGCTCTTTGATGTATCTCACAGCTTCCCGTCCAGACATCATGTACCCGACTTGTCTCTGTGCCAGATATCAGTCGAATCCGAAGCAGTCACACCTGACCATAGTAAAACGTATCTTACGGTATCTAAAAGGCTGCCCAAGCATCGGCTTGTGGTATCCTAGATCGGGTGACTTTACTTTATCTGGTTTTGCTGATTCTGACTTTGGAAGCTGCAAGCAAAACGCTAAGTCCACCACTGCTGGGTGTCAGTTCTTCGGAACTCGACTTGTCACCTGGCAGTGTAAGAAACAAACCACAGTAGCGCTATCTACATGCGAGGCTGAATACGTTTCAGCCTCAAGCTGTTGTTCGCAGATCATTTGGATCCAACAGCAGATGCGCGACTTCGGTTTGCAGTTCTTAGATACTCCAATCTATGTGGACAATGAAGCAGCTATTAATATCACTAAAAATCCATTTCACCATTCGAAAACGAAACACATTGAGATCCGTCACCATTTTATTCGTGATTGTCATGAGAAAAAGTTAATTCGGATTGAACACGTGCACACCGATGATCAGAAAGCGGATTTCTATACTAAACCATTTGACAAAAAGAGATTTTATTATCTTTTGAAATTGAACGGCATGAAAAATCTGCAATCTGGGAGGGTTATTGAATGTGAAGCCGAGTTGGGCGGCGATCTGACGTGAACCATGTCATGTTGTCAATTTTCTTTGTACAGTTTATTTTCTGCTTTTCGATAAAAACAAAAACACAAAAATATGTTTTTCTTTTTAGGGGGAGAAAGTTTGCAGAAAAATACAAAAACATGATAAAATCTACAAAAACCAAAAACATTTGAAAAAGTAAAAATGAGTTTGTGTATAAAAGGGAAATGATAGTACATCAGCTAGACAGGTGCAGTACGCTAAAGAATTGGAATGTATAAAATGCAATTTAAACAGTCTCGCTAAAGATGTGCCGATAGGTTTTCACAAAATCAGTAGATTAGTTTGGGATATAAACATAAAATTTACTTGCGTCTACGTGGGGAACACCTCCAGGATATATAGGTAACCCCTGAAATCCTGTTTGAAGGGTCCCGTATTCTGAGATACTAGGTCTTTATGCTTAGTGATATCTGCGGTATTATCCCGGGACTTCTGATTTTGCGGAAGCAATGGCCTAGTCCCCGGAGAATACTTTACGCTGCTTTGAAATATAAGCCTCCCCTCAGCATAAAAAATGATAACACATTGCAAAATGGTTAATCATGTGCTGTTGAAAAGAAGATCCCCAAAGGGGACCCACCAAAAGTCGAAGCCGTCATCTCTCTGCGTATCGAAAGATCGACCTGAGCTCTCACGGCCCTCGCAATTAACCCCTTACAGATATCATCTAGGTATATTCACCTGTAAGACTGAATACTGGGGTCTGGATACGGGAGTATATACTGAGGTGGGACACATGTAGATGTTTAAGTCCTAAAACACTAATTCTGTATCCTGAACAGATTGAAAGTTTTGTGAGAATTTAAGAGGATCAGTATATCGGCAATCTACGTGAATTGTTTAATGCTTAAAATGAAATAACAGCTTAACGGTACTTGTATCTCGTCGGCAGCTGATATGATCCCTTAACACACTCACAAAAAGATTGTGTGTACATAGTTTCAGTTTATCCAGTTAAAAAAAAAAACCAAAAAGATTTTAATTTCTCATTTTATTTTCGACAACTGACATTGGGAATCGGAAGATCAAAGTCTAAGTGCAGAACATGTCAGTGTTTGATGAGGGATGGGTAAGCTGGAGATTGCTTTACAGTGATTGATACATTGTTTGAAAGTTGAAAAGTGTTTGAAAGTGCAAAATGTTCAAAAGTTCATTCATTTGAATTGCTTTCAGAAAGAAAAGTCAGCAAACTTCATAATTCGGTCAACCAAGGTCATTAACTTGGACTTGGTGGACTAAGCAAGTTAACTAAGGTCATTAACTTGGACTTAGTTAACTAGGTGTGACGGTGTTTAATCTGAAAAGTGTCAAAATGTAAAATTTTTGAAAACAACACCCTGATTCTGCTCATGTGTCATTAAGAAAATAATTTTGAAAATTAAAAGGTTTAAAATTTAATTGTAAAGTGAAAAGTTTAGTTGTTTGGATTCTTTATATAGTCAAATCTTTACAGGATTGTAAAAGAACCAGATTATCAATTCTAGACATTTAAAACGTTTATTCTTATAAATGTTTGAGAATTGCAGGTGATAGTTCCAGATTAAGATCCCGATAGCAGAGTCTTAGGGGGAGTCTGAAGACAAGATTGAAGAAAAAGGAAGTTTGTTGCTGGTAAACCAGGTGTTGATCCTAAAAACAAAGAAGTTTGATGAAAGGGGGAGCCTGCGAAAGAGAAAGAGAAGTTTAGAGTTGTTTGAAGACCCAAAGACAAGACAAAGACTGCGGCTGTATCCAAGGGGGAGTTTGTTGGTGCATTATGTCTAAAGCCTGCGTCTTAGTCTTGTTAGATAAATGTATAGGGTCTAGATAGGTTGTTTATGTATTGTTCAGGGGTTAAAATGTGATTTTGTGATGTTAAGTGGAGGAGGTCCGCTTATATGGACACATGTCGTAAAGCGGATCTACATGTTGGAGGTCCGCTTATACGGACATGTCCATATAAGCGAACCTGTCACCTCTATAAATACCCCAGTAGTTTTCTCATTATGTACGTTGATGTAAAGAGTGGAGCCGAACTGCTGCCCGATTATTTTGTGAAAGATTAATGAGAAAACCGTATTAAAGTGATCTTTATCTGTTTCTACTCATTTCTACTACGTTTTTACTTTGATTCATGCTGATTATGTATTTCCGCTGCATAATCAATAGGTTCTAGCTCAGATTGACTCACTAGACTGTCAAATACGGTCCTACACTTTTATTCTTTAAAAATTTTGTCTAAAATTGTTTGGAAATTTTATAAAGGTCTTCATAAGATATCACTGAGTATATTGATCAGGATATTTTCAAAAGATAGTTGCACAAATTTTGGAAAGCTAAAATCTGCACTAAGAAATGCATGACAGAAATTAGAGGGCAATAGCAAACCAATTGAAAGATGAAATTATCTGAAATAAGCAGTACCAGTTGGTAACCGAAGGCTTCATCCTAAAACCTAGGACCCATCCACCTTCGGCTATCAAGTTGTTTTAATGCAGAAATAGAAACTGTTCATAAGACAAGAAGTAAAATTGTTCAAACATAAGCATAACTCTAAAATTTAAGGGAAATAAGTTTTAGGAGGCAGCGCCTTCTTCGTTCATGGCATTTTCAGCAGCATCCGTCTTGGGATCAACCTGAGCTTCCCTCTCAGCATTAGTTGGTTTTTCGACTGCCTTTGAAGATCCTTCAGCTGCAGGTTTAGCAGAAGTGCCGCCGAGACTCTTCAACTTTGTTTCCCAGGCATTGATGTCCCAAGAAGGACATTCGAAGCCCAGTGCTTTGGCTTCGTGGGCCATCTTTAGCCTGGCCTGGAGAAGGGAAGTGATGACGGAACTTTTAAGGCTTTCCCGGTAGCTGATGATATCCTGTTCGTGTTGAGCATGGGCAGCATCAAGATCGGTTTGAGCCTGGAGAGCAGCTATGCTGAGGGCGGCCTGGTGTTCTTGGGTCATAGCCTTGAACTTGTCCTCGTAATGCCGAGATTTGGCGGCTGCAATCATACCCTGATCAGAGATGGTAACCTCGGCTTTCTTCAACTTGGATTCAAGCGTCTTATTGAGCCCACAGGATTCTTGATATAAATGAACTAGGCATTCGAGACCCTTCTGTTAGGACCGGTTTTGACTCCGAAACGATTGCGAACCAAACGTGTGACGTGCGGAATCCGTACACGAACGTGACCAAAACACACGAGACGTAATATAATCTGTGATTCTTTGATAAATCTGAAACCGTACAAGAACCGTGAATCAACTTGCCACTTTCTCTCTCTAGCTCCAAAGCTCTACAACTAGCAAATGTGGCCAAAGTTGCAAAAGTTCTAAACCTAACACCTTAGGTTCCTATTTATAGGCCAAGGCAATAAGGAAACTTTCCTTATTTACAAATATGCCACCTTGCCCTTTTCTATCTAATATTACAATATAAGCACTAGAATTAAACAGTTTCAGCTACGATTTGAGATGACGAAGGCGATAGACATAAATGCACTAACAGACTCCCCCTTGGATATTGCCGCAGTCAATCTCAAACATTTAGTCAGACTCGTAGCGTCTGGTCTTTCTCTCTCTAGCTTGAACAGAATCCCCGTGGATCTGTCTTCAGCTTCAGCTTCCTCTTTCAGTAGACTCTTCAGGCTCCCCCTTTCGTCAAGCTACCGTGCTTTGGGATCGACACCTGGTTTTCCGGTTACAAGCTCCTATGGGATAGTTACATGGCTCCTTAAATGCACGCTCCCCCTTTCGTTGAGATCGTCTTCAGACTCCCCCTTAGACTCGGCTATCGGGATCGTAGTCTGGAATCTGCAATCCTCAAACATTTATAAGTAAAACATTTTACAGTGAAAACATTTTCAGTTGTCCATGTATCGTAACCTGGCTCTATTAAACTTTCTAAATCAAGATCCTGGATTTAAGATATAATAATATGAATATATCTAGAAATACTTGATTCTCTCCCCCTATCAACAATCTTCATTAGATTTGGCAGTATTAAGCGAACAGGATTGGAAACTGGCTCTATTCAATACATTTTAACAGTATGAGCATCCAAATCCTTCACGGTTAATCATTCAAGTTCAACTTAATGACCTTGGATATATCACAAACTGTTTTTGATTTTTGAATTTACAAACTTCAAGTTTCAAATTAATGAACTTGTTTATTTTCAGAAACACGATTAGCATACTTAGATCTTGAAACTCAGCTGTTGGGATTGAACCCTACTAGAGGAACAGATAATGAAAGCCAAAACCGGATCATGAGAGTGGATTCACAATAATCAGCTGTTTACTTTAAGCTTTCCCCTTGACAGTGAATCAAACATCTGATATGCTCCAAGTACTGCCCTTATCAACAACTGCTGATCCTATAAACCACTGTGAAACCAAAGCACTGATGAAGTTTAAAGGCTGAAGTTCAATCTACTGCTGGAATCCAAGTACTGCTGAAGAGTTAAAGCACTGCCCATTCAAGGCATGATCACCCTTTGAAGAAAGCACTGTTGCTCATACAACAGTGGTTGATTACGTCAGTGGAATGAAGAGTCAGTGTTTATATATCAGTGTTTGGAATGTAATCAATGTCTGTATGGTCAGTAGTTGTAGAATAGTAGATAGAGTTTCTTAGTTTGTTAGAAGTCACTTTCATGGTGACGTCAGCTGAGATACCTCAGTGGTTTGGTTTGTCTATAAATGGAGCAGTACTCTGTACTGTTACATTTGATTCGTTTTGAGAGAGTTCTTCTCCTCAATTCAATCCTTTCATATTGTGCAATCCATCCTTGGGGCATCAGGCTGAGGGGGAGCTTAGTATGTAAGCATATCTGTAATCATTTGATTCTTATTGTAAATATTTTGACTAAATGAATTGCATATGCTTTTTCAAAACAATTTTCTCCTTTGATTGTGTTTACAAAGTTTGTTATTCATTTCCGCTGCACTTTATATTGTTTCATATTCATTCATTGTTCAATTTACACAAACAAACACAATCATGAGAGCCTCCGATCCTAACAATTGGTATCAGAGGTTGGACAGTCAAATTCGATCTAACAATCAATTTGACATAACAGTTCGGCTCAAAATTCATTGATGCTAAGGTTGGTTGTATTTAGTTGAAAAACAGAGTAACAAGTAAACTATGATCAAAATGGTTATTCAAAAACTCTGTAAATCAATCAAGATGTCATATGACACACAAATCTCACACAACAAGTGATTACAAAAACTCATGGTTTCTAGAGCTGAAAACATATCTGTGAAAACTATGGGATTATCTCTTATTTTCAAAATTGATTTCAACTATTGTTGTGAATTTTGTGTTGTTTCCTCATGTTTTATACTAAAGTATGAACCTCAGATGAACAAAACCTATGTTCTTTAAAACATTAGTGTTTTGGTAAACATGAAAGAGGGAATTTAAAACTTTAGTTATAAGATCTGGTGTGTTGAAAAACAGGTTGAGGATCCTCAAAAGGAACAAATCAACCCTGGTAAAAATACACTAAGAAAATCAGGGGTCAACATAGTCCGTATCATGTGTAATGTGAGATGGGTTGAAAACTTGTGCAAATATGACCAATTCTCTCAAAACATTACGACAAAATGATATTGGATTAAGGTTTTTCTCTCAAAGACCTCCCAGTAAGTAATTCATTACTTATAAATGGGAAGGGTAAAAAGGGAAGAAGAAATTCATAAAAACTCAGAAGTGTGTTCATCTCAAAACTTCTGAAGTCAGAAGAAAAGAGTATAAACATAAAACACTGAATAGTCAGAATTTAGGGTAATAATGGTCATTAAGCAACTGTGTGCATTTATCTATTCACGAAAAGGTTTAGGTAACAATGGAATTTCCGGTGATTGAACTTACAAGAGGACTAGACAAACGTTCAAAAATCATCACATAGTAACAAGATCTATAACAGGATCTTTAAAACTCATGTGTCCATGTGTTCTCATGTTTGCAATCAACTAACAAGAAAATGGTACCAAACAGTGGTCAAAATGTATTCAAAATTTCCTACCACTGCTGTCAAACCACTGACCGTTTTCATAAACTTGAGAATGATATGATTACGTATTTTATTGAAAATTTACAAGATCCTTTCTGATGTTGTTCTCAGAAAATCCTTTAGTTTTTTTTTCAAAGGATTTTCTCGAATAACCAGGATATATTGTTCATTTTTTTAAGAATAATATATTTTGAACTTTTGCTTGTTTTTATTGGCAATTGTCTCTGTTACCTGTCAGGAAATAGTACCTTATTTTTATTGGTATTATTGTCCTTTTAAATGGGTCAAAAGGAAATGGTGCTTATGTCAAGGTCATGTCATACTCAAGGTTATTTTAAACACTTATCAAAGGTTGATTGCTAAACAGTGTCTAAACTACTAGGGCACTTATGTTTTAAATTTGGATATTAAACGAAAATGAGTTGCCTTAGTAAAAAGTTCTCATCATCCGGGGTACAAAACCACTGTCAGTAATTTGTAAGCATTTCAATAGAAAATTGACATGTGGCAAAACCTTGAATGAAAATCTCTGCAAAAAGTTGCTGAATATGAACTTTCAAGCCATTGTCCTTATTTTAACCCTAACCACTGTTTTGCTCAAACGTCTGTTTCCTAATTACTATCTACTGCTGAAAGTCAACCACTGATCCTCATTTTGCTTGGCAAGCACTAATGCTCAAAATCAGTGTCTTATCCACTGATATGCTATCCACTGATAGTAAAAATCTTCCACTGTCATCACATTATTACCGTTGTAACTACTGATGCTTCATACATCAGTGGTTCTCAAAACAACTGTCCTCAATTCTTCATCCATATCATCAGAGGTTGACACGTGGTCAGTTTTAGCCTTCAGATCATAATAACCGCTGCCATATCAGCGATCACTTTTTCCCTAAATAAAACCCTGATCAAAACCCCCCAAATAGGGTTTTACACTGTCGAATTGAATTCCAAAGTTCTCTTCTCAAAGCAGTTTCCAATTTTTCTTCCCATATCACTCTCCGATTCTTCTTCATCAAAATGACGAAGTCAAAATCAAAATCAAAATCAAAATCTAAACCAAAATCACCATCATCTTCAAAAGAGGTCGCTCAAACGGCCGAAGAAACCATTGAAATCCCATACAAATCACCGCACAACTACTTGGGTCTCCTCACAAAACCCTCAAACAACCGCACCTTCGATTCCGTCATCGACACACTCTCTGAATCAAAGTACAAAACTTTGTTGACAGTAGACGCTCCCATATACTTGCAAACCCAGAGAGAGTTCTGGAAAAATACTAAGCTTGAAAAACAAGACGGAAAAGTAGTAGCCATTAACTCCTCGATACAGGGTAAAGCGATTCAAATCACTCCACAATCAATCTCGGAAGTCTTCAAACTCGATGATCAAAAATGTAAAACTTCTTTTGATAAAAACGAGTTAAAAGCTGATTTTCTGAAAAGGGGATATGCAGAACAATCAAAGGTAGATACCTTACAAAAAGGTTATTTCCCGTCTGCACCCAGATTTTTATTCCACACACTTTTGTCGTGTGTTTCAAATAAAACAACAGCTTTTAACAAAATACCATTGAAGATTCAATGACTGGGCTATGCCATTTTAAATAATAAAGATTACAATTATTCCCAGGAAATCTTCAATGACTTGGTAAAGAATGTTGATAGCAAAGCATTTTTACTCTTTCCAAGGTGTCTAAGCTACTATTTTAAACAAAAATTTGAAAAAGAAAATGAAAATGTGCCAAAACAAGGTGTTTATTTTCAAATAAAAGGTTTAACACCTGAAACATTCACCAGAATGTTGGCACCAATAAAAACAAAGGCAGAGGTGTCCGAGCAGAATTTAGCAGTTACCACTGCTCCTCAGACATCTGCTGCTGAGCCTACTGCTCCAGGTGATCATAGCAGCAGTACCCCTGCTTTGAAACCCACACCTGCCACTACTAAAAAGACCAAAAAGAAAACATCCAGAAAGCCCCCCAAACCCAAAACAAAGGCAACTCTGGAAGATGAGATCCCAGAGTTAATGCCTGTGACAACACAAATGTCACCACAAATCACTGCTGCTACTTCCTCACAGCAGTCGGTAGAAAGATCTCCACCATTGCCTAAAACTCCTCCTGCATCCTCACAAAAGGATCAGGTTGTAAGCACAGGGACCCCACAATATGAAGCTCTGGATTCAATCGGATCCATCTTCCTCAGTCCTGATCCCAAGGACATGTCTCTTTCAACTCCCATACCTTAACCAATGATATTACCACAATCCATGCTACCTTTGTTGCATGCAGTTGTTATAGCTCAGACACAAACCAGTTCCTCTCTATCACCTGTCACTGAGAGTATACCCCCACAAGTGACAGGGTCTGATGCTTATACCTCTGCTATCCCAGCAACAACTGAGGAGGTTACACCCCCTGAGTTACAAGTAACTCTCGGTGGTAGTTCAAGTGGAGCATCAACTACAATTGATGGATCAACAGATCTTCAATTGGACAGTTGTTTCATTAGTAAGACTCCCTTGATGGCAATTTCTTCCATAGCAACTTCGGTAACCACCAGTGAGTTGGTTCTAACCACTGGTACCATCAAAGGTTTATCGAATGCTGAAGAAAGAAGTCCCCTGTACCAAGAACAAGGGGCATCAATGAGTGATTTTTGGGACTCAGTTCCTAAGTCAAACATTGATATAACCACTGCTGGTGGGGATTCAAATGATCCCATTAAAGTGGGTGATGACTCAAAATACCAGGAATTGACGGTAAGAGTTGAAAAACTGGAAACCTCAGTTGCTGAAATAAAGGAGATGGTGCAAGAGATTTTAAAAGCTCAAAAAGCACAATCCACTGCTGCCCCACCACAATCACCTGTTCCAACTCAAGTATCTGCTCCACCACAAGCAATTGCTGCAAATGAGCTCTGGAATACCTTTCAACCCATGCTTGAGAAACAAAAACAGATGGTTGATCAACAGCATGAAGTACATATAAAAATGCTGACAAACATGGTGGAGTCAAGATTCAAAGATACTCAAGCAGATATCAAGGCTATAAAGGCCAGCATACAAAAGACTGCTCATGGTGAAAAAGTTCCCTCTACTATCCTTTTTATGGATAACCCCCTTGTAGATAATGCCAAAAAGGGGGAGAATGTCAAGAAGATGAAGAAAAAGGGAATTAAAGATGGTTTGTATGTTGAACAAGAGCAAGGAAAACAGATATCTAAAACAGCTGATACAGCAGTGGTTACAAAAACCGCTGTCAGTAGCAAAACAGCTGCCATCTCTTCAACACACACCACTCCATCACACACCACCAAAACCACTGTCTTCACACCATCATCTTCTACAATCATATCACCACCACTGCTTCCTGCCATAAAGCAGAAGACAGCAGATGTTACAACATCTGCTGTAATGACAACAGTGGTCGAGACATCAGTTGTTTCGACGACTGTTGGTCAGACACTTTCCATCAGTCAAACCACTGATCCACCAATGACATCATCAGCCTCTCCTACAATAAAAAGGAGAAGGGTTTTCATTCCTGATGATGAGTCACCACCACCATCACCACCATAAAAAACTACCTAACCACCTCCATCCCCTGCTCAAAAGCAGAAGACATCTACTGACACATCAGTAGTTGTAATGACAACAGATGTTGAGACACCAGTTGTTTCAACAGCTGTTAGTCAGTCATCTTCCACTGTATCCACCAGTCTCACATCTAAACCAATAAAGCTCTACACCAGAAAAAGAAAACTTACTCAGCCAGATGAGGACCAATATGATCCCACTGCTGCAAGATATCCGTTAGAACTGGAAGCTATAAAAAATGAGATGAGGCAATTCTACACTGATGATGATCCTTCAAACAGAAGATTTTCTTCACTCGTTGGCTTCATGGTTCCAGAAGACATGGATGAATATCTTGAGCTCAAAGTAAGAGGGCTAAGATAAGAGCCAAGGTTGAATGTAAAGGTCAAGGTGATGAAGCCATTGCTGAAAGATTGGATTTTCTGCTCACAAAAGTCAAACAAATAAAAGATTTTGCACAAGAGCTGAGCAAAGAAAAGGCAGAACAACGAAAAGAGATGAGAGGAAAACTTCTTGCATACATAATGCAAGAAAAATTTTATCCTTCTGAAGAAAACCAATTTGAAGAATGGCCAATAGTGGCTTTAAAGCATGAAGCTGATAGGATTGATAGTAGGGCTGTTCATGAGCCGAGCCGAACTGAGCAGACCTTTGCTCATGCTTGGCTCATTTACAAATCGAACCGAGCGGAGCGGCTCATTTAAAACCGAGCCTCAAATCAATCGAGCATTTTTCGAGCAATAAAAATTCTGAGCGAGCGCCGAGCGAAATTCGAGCGATTTGGACAACCGTGTCGCCCGATTTAAATTTGCTGAGAGAGATAGTGACGATGTTGGGTCTCAAGTTTTTATGTCTTTAAAAATATGCACATTTAATGGCACAATATTTTTCTTATTAATAACAATGTTGTGGCCAACGAGGTGATGATCATATTGTACAAACAATTACGTTGAGAGCATGAGACGATCGACTTAGGGTAACGAAATGAAACATTGAGGCAATGAACAAACTATCTTTTATCGGTTTAGGGTTTAACTTTTAGTTTTAATATTAATTTTTTATTGGTGTGGTTGGGCTAGTAACTATAGATATAGTTGTAAATTTGTATATCGTTGACCAAAATCTAATAGAGTGGTACATATAAAACTATAAATTTAATTTATATTTAAGTATATATGTATGTGTAAGTGTGTATATATATAGGTGTGTGTGTATAATGTATAATTTATATTTGTGTATATATATATGTGTGTATATACATGTTTATATATGTATGTGTATAGGTATATGTATATGTATACTAATTAAAATAATAATTCAAGCCGAACCGAGCCGAGCGGACCTTTGCTCATGCTTGGCTCGTTTACAAACCGAACCGAGCAGAGCGGCTCGTTTACAACCGAGCGTCAAATCGAACGAGCATTTTCCGAGCAGTTTTCGAACGAGCGTCGAGCGAACGGCGAGCGGCGAGCGAACGGCGAGCGGCGAGCGATTTGAACAGCCATAATTGATAGAATCAAGAATGATCCTAGAAAGAAGAAAAATGCTCCAAATTGGAGTAAATACAAAAAGCTCATCTCTGACCTAACAGCTGAGTATAAAAGAAAGAAACAGGAGCTGGTGAATGCAAAAGTGGACACTGCAAATGCCATATCAAAATGGTCAAAGTAGCAAACTGATGAAGCCTATGAAAGGCTGAAGAAAAGGAAGATAACTGTTTTAGGCACCTCAAAGAAGCATGAACAAATGATGAAGCTTGAACAGCAGATAGAAAACCTCAAAACACTGTTCCGGTCTACTCTTGTGACAAACCAAGAAGAAGGAGAACAGCTGACCAGTGAAGAGGTAAAAGAAAAGGAAGTTGAGTACTTCAAAGAAACCATCATGAAAATGGGTCTAAAAGAAGAGAACTCGGAAAAACTTCAAAACCTTTTTAAGAAGGTGTTAACTAAACCTGCATCACCATCTATTTCAGAAGTTTCAGACATTGAGCCAGATCAACAAAAGAGACAGGAGCAGATAGAAAAGGAAACTGCAGAAGACATAGCTGCAGCAAACAATGTTATTGAAATGGCCTTCAAAAGAATGTCTGAAAGTCTGCAAGTTTTCACAAGGCCAACATCTCCCAACTCATCTATGAATAAATCTCTCCCAAGACACCCATTGGGTTTAAAAGTACTAAAGTGGATGTCTGATCAAAAGACTCACGTATTGACCCTGGTCAGATCCAATGGCGAAGTGAAGTACATATCAAGGAAAGAAGCACTAGGCCTTAGTGTTGAAGATTTACAGGATCTCCTTGAACTTACACTGTGCCGGGATGAAGATGATACAAGTTCCAAAGAATTTGAAGAAGAATTTAAAAGAAAAGCAAGGGAACTTCTGATGAGCAATAAAGATCCAGAATAATGAAGGGTTTTGGCATTATCTGTTCCAGGGGGAGATTGTTGGGATTGAACCCTACCAGAGGAACAGATAATGAAAGCCAAAACCGGATCATGACAGTGGATTCACAATAATCAGCTGTTTACTTTAAGCTTTCCCCTTGACAGTGAATCAAACATCTGATATGCTCCAAGTACTGCCCTTATCAACAACTGCTGATCCTATAAACCATTGTGAAACCAAAGCACTGATGAAGTTTAAAGGCTGAAGCTCAATCTAATGCTGGAATCCAAGTACTGCTGAAGAGTTAAAGCACTGCCCATTCAAGGCCTGATCACCCTTTGAAGAAAGCACTGTTGCTCATACAACAGTGGTTGATTACGTCAGTGGAATGAAGAGTCAGTGTTTGGAATGTAATCAATGTCTGTATGGTCAGTAGTTGTAGAACAGTAGATAGAGTTAGTTAGTTTGTTAGATGTCACTTTCATGGTGACGTCAGCTGAGATACCTCAGTGGTTTGGTTTGTCTATAAATGGATCAGTACTCTGTACTGTTACATTTGATTCGTTTTGAGAGAGTTCTTCTCCTCAATTCAATCCTTTCATCTTGTGCAATCCATCCTTGGGGCATCAGGCTGAGGGGGAGCTTAGTATGTAAGCATATCTGTAATCATTTGATTCTTATTGTAAATCTTTTGACTAAATGAATTGCATATGCTTTTTCAAAACTATTTTCTCCTTTGATTGTGTTTACAAAGTTTGTTATTCATTTCCGCTGCACTTTATATTGTTTCATATTCATTCATTGTTCAATTTACACAAACAAACACAATCACGAGAGCCTCCGATCCTAACATCAGCTCTTAGACATCGGTTGTCGAAAATAAAGTAGAAAACAAAAAAAAATTATAGTTTTCTGAAATATAAAGCAGTAAAGAAATATTTACAAACATATTTACAGACAATATTTTTGTTTGAGTTTGCGTTAGAGGATCATATCAGTTTATGACTAATCACTAGTACCGTTGAGCTTTAAACACTTTAAGTTCTAAACGATTCACTTAGATTGTCAGTATACTGATCAACTTAAATTTTCACACAAACTTCAATTGATTCGAGATACGGATTAGTGTTTTAATGACTTAAACTTATTTGCGGGTCCCACCACTT
The DNA here is from genome assembly GCA_030545235.1 of Helianthus tuberosus. NCBI lineage: Eukaryota > Viridiplantae > Streptophyta > Magnoliopsida > Asterales > Asteraceae > Helianthus > Helianthus tuberosus. The sequence continues at coordinate 21,938,085 of CM060375.1, read as the reverse complement.
GAATATACTCCCGTATCCAGATCCCAATATTCAGTCTTACAGGTGAGTATACCACAGATGATATCTGTAAGGGGTTAAATGCGAGGGCCGTGAGAGATCAGGTCAGAACTTCCGTTCCGTAGAGAGATGACGGCTTCGACTTTTGGTGTGTCCCCTTTAGAGGATCTTTTTTACAACAGCACATGATTAGCATTTTTCAATGTTTCATCATTTTTATGCTGAGGGTAGGCTATATTTCAAGCAAGCGTAAAGTATTATACGGGGACTAGGCCATTGCTTCCGCAAAATCAGAAGTCCCGGGATAATACCCCAGATATCACTGAGTATAAAGACCTAGTATCTCAGAAAGAGGGATCTTTCAAACAAGATTTCAGGGGTTACCTATATATCCAAGTAGTGTTCCCCACGAAATAAGCAAGTAATGATTTAGGTTTATATCTCGAAAACAATCTACTAAGCGTGTAAAAACCTACTGGCATATCATCAGTGAGACCGTTTATCACATTTAACTTTCCATTTCTTTAGCGTACTGTGATTGTCTACTGATGTACTATCATTTCCTCTTTTTACACAAAAACTCATTTTTGAATTTTATCATGTTTTTGGCGTTTCCAAATTTTCTAATGTTTTTGGATTTTCTGAAATATTCTTACTCCCCCTAAAATGCAAAACCATTTAAAGAAAATTTGATAAACCGATACTGATAGCTTTGTCTCGCCATCCATTTTCTTCTTTTCATGCCCTGTTTTGCAACACATTATATTTTCTGCAAATGTACCCCCATGATTTACAACACATTGACATTTTACAGTTTGAAAACCGTTTTTCAATCTTGTGAAATTAATCATGTTTGTTCAGCCGTGAGGGTTTCGGCGTATTCAATCAACATTTTTTTTTGACAAAATTTAAAAACAAACATATTTTTGTTTTTTTTTAATTTTCAGTTTTTAGGGTTTTGAAATATTGTTTATTTATGTACTGAAAACAAACAAACTCCCTGTTCAACAGTCGCAGGGGTCAGTAGCCTCCTCCTCGCGTGCTAGGCTGCTTCGATTCTCCTTTGGTTGACATTCGTTTGTTTTCAGAAGCACCTGCACATTCAAAGTATTCAATCACTTGAACAATTTAGCCCAGGTCTGTTTGACCTTAGGCATTTCAACACAATAAGTTTCATTCAATGATGGAAAATCTTTGTCATCTCATACAAAAACTTTTTCATCTTTGACTTTTACTTTCTCATCATTCACAGTAGTCACTTGTTTCTTAATCACCCAGTTCTGTCCTTTTGAAGCACTTCTCTTGTAAAATCGTGACTCATTTTGATTATTTTGACTTTGAACAACAACTTTTGGTTTCCAAAATTGGTTTGGTTTTGTCATATGAACCGATGTTTGCCAACTTTGTGTTGTTCTGATTCTGGGTGTGTAAGAATTCTGGGTTTGTCTTGAATTCTTGAATCAGACCTCGTCTGTTTTGGTTTCCAAGTTTGATTCGAAGCAAACTTGTTTGTGTTGAACCTCCAAGTTTGTTTTGAATCAAATCTGGCTGACCTTTGTTTCACACCCTCAGATTTTTGTTTCTCAACATTTTCAAGCTTCCTTTTGGTCTCAACATCGACAGGTTTCAGCTTTGGACACTTTCGTGCAAGATGTCCAATTGATCACATTTAAAACATGTTCTCTTTGACACATCTTTGACCTGTGGTTGTTGCCTTTTCTTTTGAGCTAACAACTCGTCATTAGACTGTCGTCTAAATTTTAGTTCTTTCTCTTCTTCTGTCGTTGTTCCATGAACAAAACTCATCTTTGCCTGATAATTTGGCATTTCATTTCTTTTCCAACTTTGTTTCTTCTTATAACCCAAACCAGCCTTCATGTTTTTCTTCATTAAACCAGGTTTGTTATAAAAAGTTTTACGACCTTTACCAGCAAACTTTGAAATTTCAGATTTCTCAATTTCAACCATTTTGAAAACTTTATCAACCTTTTCTGAGATCACATTCTAAATTGGGAACACAACATCTAAGAATAATTTATCTGATCCAATCATGGTGTAAACCAATCCTTTTGAATCATCATTCAAATTTTTCTCGGATTTTGTCTGTTTAAGATAGCCATCATGAAAATTTCCCTCATTTTCATCATGTGATTCAGACTTACCTTTGCTTGACTCATCTTTCAGAACGCTTTCAACAACCTTACTTACCACCTCTGAATCATTAGCTTCATCAGATTTGGAGTAAGTCACATCGATACTTTCAGGTAATTGGTCAACTATGTTCAAACCTTTTGCCACCTTTTCCTCATCATAAAAGGTATAATTGTTTCTCAATGGTGGTGGAACCTGATGAAACTCTGAACCAATACCTTTTTTATTCTTGTTAGTATCTTTATCATCTGGTGTGATGTTGAAAATGCGTTCGAGAATATACGCAGAGTTATGATAACTTTGAAGTTTGGTAACAATCTTTTCTTTTTCAGCCAGAACTTGTTTGAGATTAGCAACTTCATCAACACACTTGTTTAATTCAAGTTGCTTTTCTTTAAACTTTCTCTCATACAGTTCTTTGGTTATTAAAGTTGCAGACAATCTTTCATCAAAACATTTAACTTGTTTCTTCAAAGTATCATAAGCCTCTTGTACTCTCTGACTTGACCACTTCAAATTATCATACTCCTTTTGAAAATCTTGAAACTTATTATCTTTCTCCACACAACTAACACATTTAGCTGTACACGTTTCTTTCAAAATCTTATTTTCTTCTTCAATACCATGACATTTCTGTGTTAGCTTTTCAACCTTTAGTTTCAAAATTTCTTCTTTTTCAATCATTTCTTTACATTTTATTTTGAAAACATTTTCAATTTTATTTGTTTCAATATCTTTTGTTTTGATTATTTCATCTTTTTTAATACAGGCTTTGCACATTTCGATGCAATTCCTGCACTTGTTCTCATTTTTATCAACAATTTCAGCATTTGACAAGTCAGAAGATTCATTTACCTCAGACTCTTTCAGCACCGATGATTCTTCTGTCTCAACTTTCTGATCTTTTTTCTTTTCTTCTTCTTCCATCTTCTGTTCCTCTTCAATCTTCTTTTTCTCTTCTACATCATTCTTTGCCATAATCTTCATTTCTTCAACCAGCTTTTTCAACTCTTCTTTTTTCCTTTCTTCATTTCTACCACCCTTGGTAGACTTGCTTCACATATTTCTTTTATTTTGTTCAACAGGTCTGGCAAATATCCTTTATCAGATAGCCTTCTTGTATTGAAAATACCCTGATTTGGAATCAAATTTGTTACTGCATCAAAATCCACCTTTGATGGGTCAACAATCGGATTACCCTGTGGATCCATGTAACATTCCAATTCGTCATTCCATCTTTTGGCTCTCTGGGCTTCTTTGAATGGATCTCTGAATTTTTCAATTTCCCATCTCGCGTAATCTCTTCTCCACCATCTATCATGATCAAAAAATTCTTCACCGCTGCTCGACATCTTCAAACAGTTTCTTGAAATTAACAATTTGTATATCTTGAATCACCTTGAATCACGAACAAACAAGCACAATCAGTTTAAACAATATCAAACAAATGAATCGGACGGGTATCCGATCGAGTGAGTCAACACAAGTCAACAGTAAAAATAATATCGTGACAACAATGTCCGTTCGGGTGAGATTGCTATCCGTTCGGATGAGATTGCTATCCGTTCGAGTGAGATTGTATCCGTTCGGGTGAGATAGCTATCCGTTCGGGTGAGATTGTCATCCGATCGGTGAACATCAAAAGTCAACATAGTCAACATTTTAAATGAAATGCAATGAGTTGAGTGAAAGTTTGAGTTGGATGGTCATCCGATCGGATTGCCATCCGACCGGTGAACATCAAGCACAACTGCAGCAACTTTCAACATGTTTCAACAAACTTCGAACCATAAATTTCTAAATTTCTCTTAAACGGCTTTGAATTAAGTTCTGAAAATTTGTAGGGTTATAGATCAGATATGTTCGCACAACATATCCAAAAATCAGCAATTTTCGACCGTAAAAACCTGTGTAATTTGACGATTTTCAGTTAAAAACATGAAGATATGAAAAATATGAAGAATTTGACAAATCTGGATGATTTTGGCTCTGAATCTGATCAAATCTTGTACGAATTTGTGCGTTTGATCTTCGCAACCGAGAACCTGCTCTGATACCACATGTTAGGACCGGTTTTGACTCCGAAATGATTGCGAACCGAACTGTCACACCCCAAATTTCCACGTGTTACCGGTGGGCCCGGTAGGGGAGTAACGTGACGTGGTTGGCAACATCATAGTCAAACAACACAATATATAAATGCACAGCGGAAGCAAAAGGATAATATATTACAATCCGAATATAAAGTAATATCCAAGTATTACAACGGAAAGTAAGGATCCACAGGCGGATCAAAATAAAATGAAAACTGTTCAACAGACTTTAACATCTAGAGTTTGCGAGACTTGAGTAATGATGCCTGGAGTAGCCAGCCAATTACGCCTAGCACCTGCACTTAACCTTTTTGGAAAATACGTCAGTTTACACTGGTAAATACAACTCAACTGACTCATTTTGTAAAGAGTTTAAAAATTGGTTTGAATGCACAAGGCACAAAATATCTTTTATAATTTGATTAAAATGCACAGAGGCAATATTAATCTTTCTAACTTGGGACAATTATTTGTATATAATCATGTATACAGTTTTACTTATTTGTCTTCCATCAGGACAGATTAACTGACACACCACAAGTATAGGCTCACAAGAGAGTGAGATACCGTTATCACTTAGCAACTGTCAGGTGTATGCCTACACCCCGTGCCCAAGCCGTGGCCATTTTATAATACAATGATGTCAAGGATATCCGGGACATGGTCATTTAAACCCCAAAGGCCATACACCAAATAATACATATTAAACAGGTTATGTAAATACATCAATCACAATCCGATTTAAATATTACATACACCCGACCAAGCGGTACTTTTATAGTACCGTATCCCAAGCCCGTATAGGGAAAATAAGTTAAGAGTATTTACCTGAGCAAAGTATCAATCAAATACAGCAAATGCAAGTACTTTTACTGGGCTCCTAATCTAGAACGAAGGTTTATAATAACCTATTAGAATCCTAACGGGTCTTTAGTTAAGCTTACGCTTAGACCGATTAGTTTTAAAGATACGGTTCGTACGCACGATTAAGCGAAGACCGGATAGAATGTGATTTAGACCCGACAAGTTGGAAGACTTGCTTAATATGGGTATATGATACACATTCTGGATTTTTAGACAAAACCGATAAGGTTTGACCCGTTTCGGCTAATTTATGTAAACTAGTTACATAAACCGAACCGAACGCGTATGAGGCGTAACGGGTATCCGTAAGAGTCCTAAACAGGTTTCCTAAGTTAACATTCCTTAAATATGTTGTGATATCCTTAGGATACCTTCCGTTATGCCCAAAACGAGTTTAATCTTATATTAATCCCTTAGGGGTATTTTGGTCATTTTAAAGATTATAAAAGTGATCAATTAAGCTTCTATGATCCGGGTCTGAATAAATCAGTAAAATAACTTATTTTAACAGGTTATAACATTTGGTTATAAGTCTTATATGCCAAAATAGTTTTAAACCCTAACTATGCGTATAATACGCGTATAAAGCCGTTTTAAGCGACGTACGGTTTAAAATAGTATTCTGAGTTTTCTGATTATTTAAACAAGTTCAAAACACTACATTTATTATTTAAAATCAGTAGCAATTGGATTGGCATTAAAAGGATTTGTAAAACTCATTTTATGGCCTAAAAGGGCATATTCGGTATTTACCGAATTAAGGCGCTAATCCAAGCTTATGATTAGTTTAAAAATAATTAAAAATCTTCAAAAATCCCAAAATATTATTTAACATCAGTGGGGAAAAGTTTTGGTGCCGAAAATCGGGTTTAGATAGGCTATGCGCTAATCGCGCCGATTAATTAATAAAAAGCTTATTATTTACGCTAATGCGCATATCTCCTAATCTAGACCTCCGATTGACGTGAAAATTTACAGACATGATTAATAATCAGTAACTAAGATTATTTTTACTTTCATATTTCCAAAAATCTCGTTTTATGCTCATAAGGGCATTACGGTCAATATTTAGGCGTTTAACGGAACATCGGACGATTTGGAAATCGAGTGGTATAAACGCAGAGGCTTATACACACATGCAACTAGGTCCTAATGGAACTTTAACGCATGTCTAAATCTATATAAATCGGGTCAGAACTGAGGTCAAAGCAAAAGTCAAACTTTTGCGTCTCTGGGTTCCGAATCGGTTCTAAACATAAAGTTGTCGAATCAAATAAGCTTAGACAAGTTATTATACTTATTTTCAAGTTGTATGGCTGATAAAACAGGTTACACACCTTCCGTGTTGTTAAATATGCGATTAAGGTTTCTGTTGACTTTTCGGATAACCTTTGACTCGACAAACGACCTAGTTAGGATTCGAATCAGTGAGTGACCTTTTAGGGGTTTATTATCCATATAAATACCAACTTATAACAACTTTTGATTCGACAATACTCTGGACCGATTGTGATTTATCGATAAATCAAACCGTAGTTACGACGGTTTGATTTCTAGGCCATAAACTAAGTATGAATGAACTAGAGAAGATCAAGGGTACTTACACAAGTCTTATGGATGATATGGAATGTTTGTGGCTTGCTTGAATGATCCAGAAATGCTCAGAGGTGAATGCAAGATGAATGATCAACTTTGCAAGGAATGTGTGTCTTTTAAACAACTTCAAACAAGCTTAGATGATTGACAACTAAGTCTAGGAGGAATCAATAACATCCACAAGCATCCTACACACTATAAACCACCTTAGGGCAGCCCAAGGTATCAAGAAAATCGATCAAAATCGGTTAAGAAACATGCAGTGCACCTGGGCATGTTTTCTGTCCAGATAAGGCAGTAGCGTAGCGCTACTGCCAAGGGGTATAGGGCTCGCGCTACGCTAGCCCCTGGTGACCTGACAAACAAGTTTTCCTTAATTGCAATTTCAGTCCCTGGTCCCTCGAAAGGTCGTTTTCACTTGGTTTTCTTGCATTTTGAGACTTTATATTTGACATGTGGGGCTTTAAGGCTTATACCATCCTTGTTAAGTCCTCGGGTAACTTTGTGATCACCCGAAAAGCCCTAAATTTCAATATTGACGTTTCTAACCCTTACACACGGATTTTATCATAACTTTCTCATACGGTAACGAATCTTGGTGAAATTTTTATGGTGCATTCTTGTGAGCATAACTAATCGTTACAAAGCTTCGGGTTTGTCAAAAGGTCACTCAGAGGTATATCTTAAACATGTTGACACATTTAACCCCTGTAGTTTGTAATCTCTCACTTTCTTTCACAATTCGCTTCGTATGATCCATGATCCATTCGTTTAAGGTTATAAACATTATGTATGGTTATTGTAAAGTATATTTATTCATTGTTGACACTTTGAACCCTTATATTTTCACAGTTTTCCCTGTTTGTCAACTTTAGTCCTTCAAGAACATTCCTTCACACGTTCAAACCTATGACACGTGTCAACACATTATAGGACGTAAATTTTCGGGGTGTTACATCCTCACCCCCTTAAAATAAATCTCGACCTCGAGATTTGTTAAAATGCTGGAAGTACTCTTTGTCGCATAAGGGACTTAACTTTTATAACATATCTGGAGTCTTTCCAAGCTCCCATAGTGGCTCTTATATTAGGCGTATGTATCCTTTTGGAGCTTCTTGACCTGTCGATCCTCAATCGATACAGGATGCTCATCACCTCATAATTCTGCATATCATTATGTGATAGTGCTTCTTGACTTATTGGCGGAACACATCCTCCAGTCACTATTCTGCAATGTATTGCGAGCTCCGTCAAACTCCTTAAGTAGGTTTTAGCTTACAAGCTACTTGATCTTGATATTATTCGATTTCTTCGAATGATTTCCATATATTCAGAGCTTAACTAGCCTGATAACTTAGCAAATTTGGTACACCCTTCCTGGGTGATATCTTTTGTTAAACCATATTCCTTAACAAGAACTTAGGAAGTTTGCTATTTTCATAACTCCTCGATTTCCTGCCGTATACTGGCAACCTACAATCGATTATGGATTTGTATGATCTTATTTGTTGTCCCCCTGGCAACTTTCAGATCTTGATAATTGGACTTACCAATTCTCTATCTAAAACTAGACATTTAACACTCCATCTATACAAGGTCTCCAAAGGAGTAACCTTTATACTTACATATCAATTATTATAGAAAAGCTTATTTTTAAGGTGAGATGGTTATTTCAACCACTGCTTAGCTAATGTTTAGGGAATAGCTAATCCTTGCCGTTAGTCGAACAGATCGACGATCCTGGGTAGGTAATAGCGATTCTTAATTGTTGCCTAAATAGGGTTGCGGTGATCAATGCATAAGCAAAATAAACCGTCTTTCTTATTTAACAATTTTAAACTCTCAGAATATTGAGTCAGGTTATATGAGCCCATATCTTATAACTTACTTAATCAGGGTTTCGATTATTCTATAATCAACATGGAGTTCTTACAACACTCTAACCCAAAGCGGGATGTTAATCTTAACTCCACCTGCCTCTAGGGAGGTAAACAGGGTAATTTAGAAGAAGATAATCAAGGTACAAAGAGGTTACAGAGATTTCCATATCTCAAGCTCCAGTTCACTCATCAAGGCTTGTGTCTAATAAATGACACATTCATGTTATGAGTCCACATATTCCGTTACCAGGGAATATTTATTTGGACAATTCTATTCTGGATATCTTCTTTGAATACCATTAGTTGACTTTAGTACCATATGATCATTGGGATATCTTTGTGGTCCCATGCATTAAACCTCCATACTGATCAGGCATGGAAGCAATCTATGGAACATATTAAGATACACCAATCCCCATAAAGCGCTTTTGTCATACCATTTGGTATTCGAAATCAGTAGAGATCAAGGAGATATCAATTTCATATGATGATGTACTTTATCTGGAGGAAGAGTACATTAGGTCTTTCTACGGTTTACTATTGTAGTATCAATAGCATGCGTCGCATCATCAATGGCGTGATTGACTGATGTCTTATCCGAGTTAGCCATGTAGTCTTAAGTTGCTACAAAAATAATAATAAGGGCAAAGTTTATTTAGAAGCCCAAGTAGTACTATCGTTCTTGACGATTTATTAACCATGTTTTCAATACATATAATAGTTAATTTGTTAAATATAAAATTGTTCAGGATCTTTATCATAATCCTAAATTATAAGTTAATAATAGCACAAAAAGGCCTAGTCACGTAGACATGTTTAATTTATAAGCCTTGATTACAGAGAATCGAGGCACTAAGGTTTGAATCAAAGTTCATTACCTTTTCTGGACAGGGAGTTGTAGGCTACCACTGTCTTTAGTCCAGAGGACGTTAATTATAGCCCGTAGGCACTTCATCCATAAGGGATGACTATATAAATAAGGAATTTATAATAACCCAATAAAAATGACTTATGTGATTTTATCGTATCACACTTTGTCAAGCATGCTAATATGCTTTCTTATGTTTAATGAAGATTTGAATCTCTTGAATAGGTTCTACCATCTTGACCTTGAATGCTGACATTTAGGCTAGGTTTTACCTTTAAGATTCTTTTTAATATTCAACGCAGAACAATCCTAAATTGAACTGTTAACAAGGATCTGAATCTAATTGTGGAACTACCATCTTGGCCCTGTCTTAATGTGACATATGGCTAGGTCTTGTTCTTTTTTAGATTTTGCCATCTTATCATAATGGTAGATCATATAATATAGGAATGATATTTTAAATATAATCAATCCTTTAAAATTTAACAAGTGTATGGTTGCCCTAAACGGGACTTCTAATAAAAATGACTTGCCCATGCAAAGGCTAATCAGAAAAATAATCAAGGAAGTAGTCAAAAGACAATGAAACGAATTGGAACTTGTCCTATGTTCTTGTCTAGACTCAAGAATGTGCAATTGTGTAACTGAGATTAAACACAAAAGACTAGTGTTTAATTCACTCAGTGTTGGCTCTGATACCAACCTGTCACACCCCAAATTTCCACGTGTTACCGGTGGGCCCGGTAGGGGAGTAACGTGACGTGGTTGGCAACATCATAGTCAAACAACACAATATATAAATGCACAGCGGAAGCAAAAGGATAATATATTACAATCCGAATATAAAGTAATATCCAAGTATTACAACGGAAAGTAAGGATCCACAGGCGGATCAAAATAAAATGAAAACTGTTCAACAGACTTTAACATCTAGAGTTTGCGAGACTTGAGTAATGATGCCTGGAGTAGCCAGCCAATTACGCCTAGCACCTGCACTTAACCTTTTTGGAAAATACGTCAGTTTACACTGGTAAATACAACTCAACTGACTCATTTTGTAAAGAGTTTAAAAATTGGTTTGAATGCACAAGGCACAAAATATCTTTTATAATTTGATTAAAATGCACAGAGGCAATATTAATCTTTCTAACTTGGGACAATTATTTGTATATAATCATGTATACAGTTTTACTTATTTGTCTTCCATCAGGACAGATTAACTGACACACCACAAGTATAGGCTCACAAGAGAGTGAGATACCGTTATCACTTAGCAACTGTCAGGTGTATGCCTACACCCCGTGCCCAAGCCGTGGCCATTTTATAATACAATGATGTCAAGGATATCCGGGACATGGTCATTTAAACCCCAAAGGCCATACACCAAATAATACATATTAAACAGGTTATGTAAATACATCAATCACAATCCGATTTAAATATTACATACACCCGACCAAGCGGTACTTTTATAGTACCGTATCCCAAGCCCGTATAGGGAAAATAAGTTAAGAGTATTTACCTGAGCAAAGTATCAATCAAATACAGCAAATGCAAGTACTTTTACTGGGCTCCTAATCTTGAACGAAGGTTTATAATAACCTATTAGAATCCTAACGGGTCTTTAGTTAAGCTTACGCTTAGACCGATTAGTTTTAAAGATACGGTTCGTACGCACGATTAAGCGAAGACCGGATAGAATGTGATTTAGACCCGACAAGTTGGAAGACTTGCTTAATATGGGTATATGATACACATTCTGGATTTTTAGACAAAACCGATAAGGTTTGACCCGTTTCGGCTAATTTATGTAAACTAGTTACATAAACCGAACCGAACGCGTATGAGGCGTAACGGGTATCCGTAAGAGTCCTAAACAGGTTTCCTAAGTTAACATGCCTTAAATATGTTGTGATATCCTTAGGATACCTTCCGTTATGCCCAAAACGAGTTTAATCTTATATTAATCCCTTAGGGGTATTTTGGTCATTTTAAAGATTATAAAAGGGATCAATTAAGCTTCTATGATCCGGGTCTGAATAAATCAGTAAAATAACTTATTTTAACAGGTTATAACATTTGGTTATAAGTCTTATATGCCAAAATAGTTTTAAACCCTAACTATGCGTATAATACGCGTATAAAGCCGTTTTAAGCGACGTACGGTTTAAAATAGTATTCTGAGTTTTCTGATTATTTAAACAAGTTCAAAACACTACATTTATTATTTAAAATCAGTAGCAATTGGATTGGCATTAAAAGGATTTGTAAAACTCATTTTATGGCCTAAAAGGGCATATTCGGTATTTACCGAATTAAGGCGCTAATCCAAGCTTATGATTAGTTTAAAAATAATTAAAAATCTTAAAAAATCCCAAAATATTATTTAACATCAGTGGGGAAAAGTTTTGGTGCCGAAAATCGGGTTTAGATAGGCTATGCGCTAATCGCGCCGATTAATTAATAAAAAGCTTATTATTTACGCTAATGCGCATATCTCCTAATCTAGACCTCCGATTGACGTGAAAATTTACAGACATGATTAATAATCAGTAACTAAGATTATTTTTACTTTCATATTTCCAAAAATCTCGTTTTATGCTCATAAGGGCATTACGGTCAATATTTAGGCGTTTAACGGAACATCGGACGATTTGGAAATCGAGTGGTATAAACGCAGAGGCTTATACACACATGCAACTAGGTCCTAATGGAACTTTAACGCATGTCTAAATCTATATAAATCGGGTCAGAACTGAGGTCAAAGCAAAAGTCAAACTTTTGCGTCTCTGGGTTCCGAATCGGTTCTAAACATAAAGTTGTCGAATCAAATAAGCTTAGACAAGTTATTATACTTATTTTCAAGTTGTATGGCTGATAAAAATAGGTTACACACCTTCCGTGTTGTTAAATATGCGATTAAGGTTTCTGTTGACTTTTCGGATAACCTTTGACTCGACAAACGACCTAGTTAGGATTCGAATCAGTGAGTGACCTTTTAGGGGTTTATTATCCATATAAATACCAACTTATAACAACTTTTGATTCGACAATACTCTGGACCGATTGTGATTTATCGATAAATCAAACCGTAGTTACGACGGTTTGATTTCTAGGCCATAAACTAAGTATGAATGAACTAGAGAAGATCAAGGGTACTTACACAAGTCTTATGGATGATATGGAATGTTTGTGGCTTGCTTGAATGATCCAGAAATGCTCAGAGGTGAATGCAAGATGAATGATCAACTTTGCAAGGAATGTGGGTCTTTTAAACAACTTCAAACAAGCTTAGATGATTGACAACTAAGTCTAGGAGGAATCAATAACATCCACAAGCATCCTACACACTATAAACCACCTTAGGGCAGCCCAAGGTATCAAGAAAATCGATCAAAGTCGGTTAAGAAACATGCAGTGCACCTGGGCATGTTTTCTGTCCAGATAAGGCAGTAGCGTAGCGCTACTGCCAAGGGGTATAGGGCTCGCGCTACGCTAGCCCCTGGTGACCTGACAAACAAGTTTTCCTTAATTGCAATTTCAGTCCCTGGTCCCTCGAAAGGTCGTTTTCACTTGGTTTTCTTGCATTTTGAGACTTTATATTTGACATGTGGGGCTTTAAGGCTTATACCATCCTTGTTAAGTCCTCGGGTAACTTTGTGATCACCCGAAAAGCCCTAAATTTCAATATTGACGTTTCTAACCCTTACACACGGATTTTATCATAACTTTCTCATACGGTAACGAATCTTGGTGAAATTTTTATGGTGCATTCTTGTGAGCATAACTAATCGTTACAAAGCTTTGGGTTTGTCAAAAGGTCACTCAGAGGTATATCTTAAACATGTTGACACATTTAACCCCTGTAGTTTGTAATCTCTCACTTTCTTTCACAATTCGCTTCGTATGATCCATGATCCATTCGTTTAAGGTTATAAACATTATGTATGGTTATTGTAAAGTATATTTATTCATTGTTGACACTTTGAACCCTTATATTTTCACAGTTTTCCCTGTTTGTCAACTTTAGTCCTTCAAGAACATTCCTTCACACGTTCAAACCTATGACACGTGTCAACACATTATAGGACGTAAATTTTCGGGGTGTTACACGAACGTGTGACGTGCGGAATCCGTACACGAAGGTGACCGAAACACACGAGACGTAATATAATCTGTGATTCTTTGATAAATCTGAAACCGTACAAGAATCGTGAATCACCTTGCTACTTTCTCTCTCTAGTTTCTCTCTCTAGCTCCAAAGCTCTCCAACTAGCAAATGTGGCCAAAGTTGCAAAAGTTCTAAACCTAACACCTTAGGTTCCTATTTATAGGCCAAGGCAATAAGGAAACTTTCCTTATTTACAAATATGGCACCTTGCCCTTTTCTATCTAATATTACAATATAAGCACCAGAATTAAACAGTTTCAGCTACGATTTGAGATGACGAAGGCGATAAACATAAATGCACTAACACCTGCAAAGTAAGAGGACAGGTATTGGTTTTAATAAATACTTGTAAGTGGTATAAGGTGCAGGATATGGCTCGAAGATATTAACCTGGTTAAGAAAAGAAGTCATGAATCCGCTTGCCTCAATGAACCCGTGATTTTCATAGGGGAATGTATCAGAGATAACAGAAGAATCAGGCTCTTTCCTTTTACGGGAACTTGAACTCCGGGGCTTAGTAGCTGGCGAAGGTTTGGGAATGATGATAGCCTTGGAGATGATGGGCTTGGATGAGGCCGTGGCCTTGGGACTAGGTTCCTTCTTAATCTGGACCTGATCAGAATAACTGTCCAGCTCTTCAAGGTCGAAAACCTCAGGGATCTTGGCTGGTGCTGCATAAAGGGAAAAGTCCTCCACCCTTATTACTCTTTATATTACAATAATTAGTCATTTCAAAAGTAACTCTTACCGGACATTTCGAATGATGAATATTGGCTGGAACTCGGGATATGTGTGGTAAAACTCCTATCACTTGCAGGTAATTGGTAAACTGCTTTGATTCTTTTTTCTGATTCCGTAGTAGGGGGAGCTACTTCTTTAAAATTCACTGCGAAAAGATAAAATAAGAAGATATTAGCACAAGATAAAAGTTTAGAAGTACATGGGGACATTCATGATCCTACCGGTGGTTAACCACTCCACCGGAAGACTAGCACCCTCATGAATGGAGTCTCGTTTGACGAAGAAGAACTTGCGTTGCCATCCATCTTCGTTTTTTGTGGCTTTAAGAATAAGGGGTTTGCTGGAAGTTGAAAAAAGCGGAAACCGACTGGAACCATGGGATCGGAGGCGGTAAGCGATTGGCATATCTTCGATGCAAAGGTCCGGACAGTGAAGGTTTTTAATTTGGTTGAGTACGATTAATACCCTCCAGACCATGGGCATCGTTTGGGCAAAGGAAATACCGGTAGTCCGGAAGAATTGCATCATAAATTCGGGAAAGGGGTACCGAAGACCTAGCGAGAAACGGTATGCCGGGAAGCAGACCCAATCAGCAGAAGAAACGTCTGATCGAATTGATCGATCAAACGGTCTGAAGACCGTGCCATCGGGGAAAGCACCGGAAGCTCTCAATGCTGCAATGTCCGCGTTATCAAAAGCACAGATCTCCTTCTCGGGATTTTTAAGAAGATTTTGCTGGATGAAGGTCTCAGATGATTCGCCGATTTGAGAAAAAGTTCTAGTAGCCATTGCAAGTAAAGGAAAAGAGATTGACAGGAAATGAATAAGAAGTAAGGAATTACCTGGAGACTCCGTTGATGATATCTGCTTTTCAAACAAGAAGAGAGAAGATATAGGAGCGTTGTAGAAGTCCATCGAGTTAAAAGCGCGTTGGAAGTTGTATGGTGTTATCTTGACCATCATTTCGATTTAATTGCCTGGATTTGCGAGACAGGGTTTTTAAAATATATCCGTTGGATTGGTATACCAACAGATATATTTGGGGACAATTGTTATGGGTCATTTTCTGAGCATATATATATCCTGAATAATATTCTGCTTTTGATTGTTTACTTGTGATCAGGATACCCGATCAGGATATTGGTAACATCCTGGTGCGATATCCTGGTATTAACTAAATTAACCACGTGCAGGTTAGAAGCTGTGGGTCACTAACGGTCGAATGGACCTCTTCTCCTTAAGACTCGGGCAAACCAGTTACATGAGAGACGTTGAACCCGAAGGACCAGGTCTACAACGTTCAAGTAGGGAATATCCGCCGAATCCTGGTTTAATAAGATAGTTTGTTGACTTTCTTTTACTATAAATAAATGGGGCGGATCAGATTAAGGCACGCAATTTTTCACACACTCTCTCTTTCGCACACTTTGCTCTCTAGCTTCTAGCAAACACTACACACAAACACTTGTACTCGAATTACCTTGTAACACCTAGTTGATCCGCATCACATCCTGCACTGTATCCTGATATTCGAAGTAATAGAAGAACAAGGCAGCTACGATTGTCAGCTGCCGAGGTTTCGTGCCGGCGATCTAGATTGATAAAGGGCTTTCCTCGTACATCTCGCGTCACCCTTTACATTTTTGCTCATTGTTTGATCATAGATACAGCTCTATATTCTGAGCCGTATTCTGAAACTGTTTTTGCAAATAATTTGATTAACATATTTTCGACACTCGTTTCTAGCACACTACCTCACTTAACTAATTTGATCACTTAATTGCTTTGGTAATTTTTGACCAAAATAATTTGGATCTTTAGCTCTAAGTTCTTCCTGCCTTTTATAGGTCTCAACTATGTTGACTTTAGACCATCTGGCAATGGATCTAGATGAACCATAACCAGCAGCCATGAGCTCTGCTCTCATTCTTTTAAACTTTAATGCCTCATCTGAATCCACTGGTTTGATTTTCTTCCAGTTAGGTGGAGTTGGCTTTACTAGAGGATCATTGCGTATTTTTGTGATTCTATTGATTTCTTCTCTAAGAGCATCTGATGAAAAATCTTTGAATTGATCTTTGGTTTCATTATATGGTTTGTACTTCATAATGTGTTCAACATAATCATCCCTCAGTTGCATTTGAAGCTCAGGATTTATTGGCCTCTCAGACATGGATTTACTCAGGTCCTTAGCAATGCCTTCAAGTTTTCTGACTTTGCTAAGCTGAAATAATAAGACCCTCTGGTATTGCCTGTCATCCATCCCTATGCTATTATCTCTTGCTATAACCTCAGCATGTGTTACTTTTAATTTCAGATACTCATCTAAGTTTTGAGGCTTCTTATAGCTATAAAGAAATGGGAAGGATCTTTTAGATGGATCCTCTATTGTGAAGAATGATTCAATTTCACCTTTAACAATGACTAACTCCAGAGGATATTGAGCTTCCAGGGGAATGTCTGATGGTAGTGTAGCAATTGGAAGGGATGAAGTGGGTTTTCTGGGTGGAAGTGATGAGGATGGAATGTTTTGAATGGGGGCATATGATACAGAGATTGGTGATTTAATCTCCTCATCTTCTAACACAACATGAGTTTTTCTCTTGCGCGTGGACATGATTTCAGGTGAAGGAGAATGTTTTGGTGGTGAAGGTGAATGTGTGGGAAATTTTTGTGATGTTGGAGGTGGTTGGATTGTTGTTGGTGTAGTGAAAATGATCATGGCAGATGTTTGACAAATTTCTGCTGAAACAACTTCTGTCTTAGTAGATGTTTGGCTAACATTTGTTGATACTTTGTTGTATCAGCATCTATTGGGTGAATTGGTGATGATGGTGTTGAAGCTATTTTCTCCATCTTTTGTGGTTGTTTTTCTTTAGAAGGTTTGGGTTTAGGTTTTTCTAGTGAAGGAGAACATTTTGGTGGTGAAGGT
Source organism: Helianthus tuberosus (assembly GCA_030545235.1). NCBI lineage: Eukaryota > Viridiplantae > Streptophyta > Magnoliopsida > Asterales > Asteraceae > Helianthus > Helianthus tuberosus. The sequence continues at coordinate 21,920,792 of CM060375.1, read as the reverse complement.
GAATGTGTGGGAAATCTTTGTGATGTTTGAGGTGGTTGGATTGTTGTTGGCGTAGTGAAAATGATCATGGCAAATGTTTGACAAACTTCTGCTGAAACAACTGGTGTCTCAGCAGCTGTTTGGCTAAAATCTGCTGATACTTTTGTTGTATCAACATCTATTCGGTGAATTGGTGATGATGGTGTTGAAGCTATTTTCTCCTTCTTTTGTGGTGGTTTTTCTAGAGAAGGTTTGGATTTAGGTTTAGCAGAGGATACAATTTCTGTAGAAGTAACAGTGCTTTCTTTTGTATCCTACTTCTTCTGCTTTTCCAAAGCTATCTCTTCAGCTTTCTTGTTTAGGATCTCATCAATCCCTTTTTTCCTTTCCAACTTCTGGAGCTTTTGCAGAAGATTTTTGTTCAGCTGACTCTGGCTGTTGTTGCACCTTTGGTTTTGGTTTAGCTTTTGAATCAGGTGGCAACTTTCTCAATGAATCCTTCTCCCCCTTTTTGGCATCATCATCATCTTTCTCAAAGATTGATGTAGGGGTACAGCCAGTAAGTTTGAATAGATGTTCCTTAATGTTCTTAACATCTGCTTGTGTATCTTTATACCTAGCATCAACCATATTTCTGATAAGTTCCAAATGGGAATTGTGGTTACTTTCAGCCAAATTCCTCTGAGCCAAATTCCTCTGAGCTTGAAGGATGGGCTGCACAGAATTCCAAAGCTCATTGGCAATTTGCTGAGTGCTAGGTTGACTTTTTGAAAGCTCCATCATCTGGTTCATCATTTCTTTCATTTCAGCAACAAATGTTTCAATGGTAGACATTCTAATCGTCAAACCTTATATCTTAATTCATCATCTACTTTAATAGGATCATCTGAATTCCCACCTGTGGTGGTTGTATTTGTTTTGATAACAGGAGAAGACTCCATATCATCAGAAACAAATTCCCCTTTTTTCTTGGTTCTGGGGACTTCCCACTGAAGTAGAGATTACAGTTGTAACCTCAACAGTGGTTTCCTTCAAGGGAGTCTTAATGATGTAACCACTGTCCAACTGATAACCAATGGGTTCAACAGTTGTAGTGGCTGCTCCACTTGAACTACCACCAAGAGTTTCGTAAAACTCAAGGGGCATAATCTCCTCAACTGTTTGTAGGATAGTAGATTGAATTGGTTCAGACACAGTTATTTGTTGGGTTATACTCTCAGTAATGTGTGGCTGAGAGGGACTATTTTGATTCTGAATTTCAATTGCTTCAAACAGAGGTAATATTTTTGATGGAACTTGAGAAGAGGTTGTGGTGTAGAAAGTGACATTGCCCTGGGCGAGGGGCTTTTAAGCATACTTTCATATGAAAGGTCTACTTCATGTTGTGGCGTCCTTGTGCTTACAACATGACCCTTTTGTAAGGATATATGAGGAGTTTGGATGGATTGAGATCTTTCCAACAACTGTGAGGAAGAAGCAGCAATGGTTTCAAGTGACATTTGTGTCGTCACTGGGTTAACCTTTGGGGATCTCATCTTCCAGATGACCCTCTTTATTTTGTTTGGTTTTGGTGGGCTTTTTGGATGTGGTAGGTTTCTTTTTGCGTTTTACTTGTGTGCGTTTCACAACACTGGTTGTGGTGTCATGATTACCAGGAGCAGTTGGCTCAACAACAGAGGTTTGAGCAACAGAGGTGGACGCATCTAAAACAGGCTCATCCCCCTTTGTTTCTGTTTTTTGAAACTTTTGACTTTTTATCCATAAGTCTGGTATAAGCTTTACTTGTAAGACTATTTATTTGAAAAGCTACACCTTGCTCAAAATCTGTTTGTGACACTTGTTTTTGTAGGTAGTAGCTTAGAAGTCTTGGATACAACAGAAAAGCATTAATATGGGGACCTTTTTTCATTCTTTTCACATTTTTAACATTAGTCAACAAATCAGAAAACAGTGCTTGTGATAAATTGTAATAAGATTTTGTTAAAATAGCATATCCCAAATACTGAATATTTAAAGGTATCTCGTTAAATGCGTTGGTCTTGGCTGAGAGACAAGTTAACAGAGTATGGAACAAAAATTTCATTGGCGGAGGGAAGTTTGGTTTGTACATAGTAACTTCCTTTAATCGTGCACCATACCCTCTTTCAGTGAACTCTGTATGAAGTTCACGTTTTTCAAAGTTGGTCTTACCTCCCAAGTTGTCCAATGCAAATGTAGTGGAACTTGTAGATGGGGAAATTCGAACCAGACTTTTTCCGACTTTAGATGTCATGGCAACCGACTTATTATCTTCAGACTCTATTTCAACATTAAAACAAAATTATCGGAGTGTTTCTGTATGAACTGGAGCATCAGCAGTAAGGATTGATTTGTATTTTGATGACGTTAAAAGGTCAATTATTGAACGAAAGCAAGTATTTTTGCTGGTTTTCTCGAAGATGGGGAGGTAGTTGTGAGGGTTTTTGATGTTAAGAGCCATGATCAGAGAAGAAGGTGATAATGGAAACTGCTTTTGAGAAATTTGAATCCGAGATGACAGTGGTAGAAGCTCGATTTGGGGATGAAACAGAGTTTATATACAGTGAAAAAGTAAATGTTAACGTGGCAGTATTTACAAATATCTGATGGCTAACATCGTTCCACGTCACAACCTCTCTTTTGATAATGGATGACAGTTGTTTTGAAACCTTTGTTGGCCAACAACAGAGGTTGGGAACAGTGTAAGTCAACAGCCGTTACAATAAACATAAGTTATAACAGGCGATACTTTTCAGCAGTGGATCAAATTTGACTGATTAAACTCTGACGCCAATTGTTAGCATCTGATTTTGATTGTTGTGAGAGTTAAGATGATCATAATGGAAGAAGATAAAACAGATATGGAAATATGCAGCAGAACAATAACTTGTTTCTCATAAGAATGAGAAGAATGGTTTCATCATCATGCTTTTAACCTAAGCACTGTTATAATGGATGACAATTGTTTGGAAACCTCCGTTGGTCAACAACAGAGGTTGGAAATAGTGGTAAATCAACAATCATTAGGATAAACAGAAGTTATGACAACAGACGATACCTTTCAGCAGTGGATGGATTTTTAGCCAAGTAGAGGTTTCAAAAACAGTTGTTTTCGGCAGTGGTAAATCAACAGTCGTTAGGATAAACAGTTGTTTCATAAGAATGAGAAGACTGATGTCAACGGCATGCTTATAAAGTAGCAGATATTGACTCTATGTAATTTACAGGTGCAAATTCTTCAAAAACCTGTTATTCATAATCAGATATTCTAGAATATTTTGTCTTTGCAATCATCTATTCACCCTTAAACCAACTTTTAATCCTATTAAACCTCTGTTGACTTATCAAAAATCTGTTCAGGCACAATTCAACATCAACATAATCTAAGTCAAGCTCAGACACAATTTCACATCTACATCATTATCGATCAACAATCCTCAGATGATATTCAAAACTATATAATAACATTTATGCTTGCTAAAATAAGTAAAAGTAAAATGCACAACAAACATTAATAGGATTAAAATTTATTCATGACATTAAAAGATCAACAGCTACATCAAATACTGAACAATAAAACTTTCAAATCTAACAATAACAGCTAGAAATTTAAGAATCTAATAGCAAGAATTAAGAAATTTTAGCTTCAACTTCATCGAGTGCTTAACCTCTCGATGTATATCCTTGAGCATCGTCATGAACTCCATGACTCTATCACCGCACTCTATATTACTGACAACACAAAGGTCACAAACGAAAGTTGAAAGCTTCCGCATCAGGTTTCTGGAAACCTGGTCTCTCGTGAATAGACCGAGGTGCAGTCCATCAAAGCATCTCTTCAGCTCTTGAAGAATAGCCATATCCTCGTATACCTGTTCCTCAATTTGCTTGATAAAGCGCTCCTTTAAATCATTAGACTCTGCAGAAGTGTATGACGCCATTTTAAGTTATATATTACTCAAGTGATGTGAAGGAAGGATATCTTAGTAGCAAAACGTGATGAAAAACAAGTGAAGTGGCATTGATATTATATAGTGAAATATCTAACAGCCCAAAAGGTCAGATTTAAACTCAATGTACATTTAATAATCTAATCGGGAAAAACGTGTACATTTAATATAAACATATAAATTTATATTTTAAAACAGCAGCCTTTTAATGCAAAAACTTTTTAAAACCTCAGCTTTTATGGGAAAAACTATAAAACTAAATATCAAGAAACCCAAGGGACAAAGTTTAAACCTTCAAAGAAAAAAACAGGTTATCATAATTACAAATAACCTCTTCATTTACCATATAGACGCATTTTAAACACTATAAAAGACGGATGATTAGTTTGATTCAAAACATCAACAAATTGTCTTTTAAATCACTGTATGTCAAAAAACAAATCAAAATCAGCAAAAGCAACAAAAATCTAGATAGCAAACAGATGCTTCTACCACTGGTCAGACACCAGCGATGTTAAAACGCAACTCTCTATCTGGTCACTCAAAGAAAAGAGATCAGATGAAGAACTAAACAGAAAAGTCGGCATCATCAATGATAATAATTACAAGAAAAACTGGAAAAGCATCGGATTGCTTGATGAAGTCCTCCACTGTCCTCCATCGGATTTCAAGAACAATGTAGAAGAGTTTATGACACAATTACTAAAACAGGATCAGAAAATCTGTGACATGTTAGCCGATCTGCAAAACAAAAAAGAGAATGGAATCGCATGGAGAAACGCGAGAGTCTACGAAATTCTAGCAAGTGTTAATTGTAGTGTGTAACATTTTAGGCATATTTCAGTAAATTTTTATCTTTCTAAAATGTGACTGTTAATAAAAACCATCAACATTATGAACACTTGTTTCTTCATAATCAATTTAAATTAGTATAACCACAGTTAAAAAAAATAAGCCACAAACCTAACATGCAACTCTCGCATCAAAGAAGGTAGCACAAGCAACTTTCAACGATGTTGCAACAATGATATTGCAACAACAATGTTGAAACGTTGATGTATGATGGAAGCTTCAATGGAACGACGATGTTGGAACAATGATATTGGAATGATGATGTGTAAACAGAATAGACAAATGTTCGAACAAAGACCTGTAATCAGAGATTAACCGGCTGAATCATGAGAGCTATGCATTTGAGAGATATATATATATATATATATATATATATATGCTCGCGGATATGAGTAAGAGAGATGAATTGAAATTTGAATGTGGAGCCAGATATATATATATATATATATATATGGTTTGAATTTTGAATCTGGGGCCATAATTTTGAATTTTGAATCTGGTAGAGGTTTTGTATAGATGAATATGGGCAGAGTTTTGATTTTAAAGTGATGCAATAATAATATGGCCAGAGTTTTGAATATGGGAAGAGGTTTAAGTGAAATTTAAACGATTTTATATATCAAGCTTTATGATGCAATAATGACATAAGAAACACATTGTTGGACAACCTCTATGCCTGCCATCTCAGCTTTTCTTATGTTATCGAGTTTTCTCCTTTTATAGAAAGCATAGATGTTATTATTATTTGATTTTTCATTGATCTTTAAGCTTGTTAGTTACTTTGTTATGATTCTATCTTTAGTTTATATATTTAAGAGTAAAATGCACGGATAGTCCCTGAGGTTTGGTGAAATTTCACCTTTAGTCCCCAACTTTTCAAAATTACACTCTTAGTCCCTGTGGTTTGACAAGTTATTACTCGGATAGTCCCTAAAGCGGATGGAGGTTAGTTTTTCTTAATAAATGGGTGTGAAATGACAAGGACTATCCGAGTAACAACTTGTAAACCACAGGGACTATCCGAGTAACATTCATCCGCTTTAGGGACTATCTGAGTAACAACTTATCAAACCATAGGGACTAAGAGTGTAATTCTGAAAAGTTGGGGACTAAAGGTGAAATTTCACCAAACCATAGGGACTATCCGTGCATTTTACTCTATATTTAATAGACAGTTTATCATAATAATTAGTTGGTTATATTTATTATTAATTATTTAATACACTAAAAATCGTAACTCGGATACGATTGCTGCGTCGGGTAATATGGTTCATCAACAGGTGCATTCTTAGCACCGTATCCACTTTGTTGAACGTACGGAGATTCATACCCGTATCCGTAATCCGGATACACTTGATGCGCCGTGTAATTTGGTTCATCAACAGTTGGAGTCTAGCAATTGTGTTTTTTGATCAACGTGGACTCCAGACACAACTTCCTCCACCTCATTGGCATCATTTACTCCCATGCGTCGTTAGAATAACGATTATAGAAATAATTCTCGTCCCAAAGTGATGACATTTTAACATTATTGTGTTTGATACAGAGAAATTGAAGATATACATAACAAATGAATTGAACAAAAAACATAGCCTATTACAAGTGATTGAATGCACAGAGGAAATGAGAAGATTAAAGTCGAAGGCAGAAATGCATGGCTAAATAGACTTTTGAATTTACAATCATACGCAGCGTATAACTCTATACTCCGCGTATAGCTTTATTCACGTGCCTAGACAACATCGTATCATTGTCAAATCAGTCTGACATACGCTGCGTATAGGCCTATACGCAGCGTCTTACTTTATGTACATACGCTGCATATAGGTCTATATGCAGCGTATGTCAGACTGATTTGACATGGTACTAGGTTTGACTGTCTGGTCGTGTACCTACCCTTTACCTACGCTGCGTATAGACCTATACGCAGCGTATAGAGGTAACCTTATACGCTGCATATATGTCTATAGGCATTGTAGGTAAACCCTAAGTGTGTAGATAGCTTGCCAAGGTGTGCAAATATTTAGAGCCTTCTTTTATTGAGAAGATCCACTCCCCTCTCAAACTTGATTTAACTGGAATTATATATACAATTTAAACAACAAAAAATCTCAAATGTAAACCCATTTTACTCGGGGACGGATTTGATGAATTATTTCTATAATGTTAATTAATTACAGTCACATTACTCTATAAAGAAGACGACTTTCAGTTATTTAATACATATACAAAAGATGTTATTCATCAATATCGTTTTGTGAAAAGTAAAATAATTTTATACTAGTTATTTATGTTCATTTTATAAAATTTGATTTTCCACCTATCATTTGCTTTCGTTAACTATAATTTTTTTGTGCAACTATGTATAATTTTTTTTTTCTTGTCATTTCGTTAATTTACGCTGCGTATAGGTCTATACGCAGCGTAGGTAAACCCTAAGTATAGATAGCATGCCAAGGTGTGCAAATATTTAAAGCCTTCTTTTATTGAGAAGATCCACTCCCCTCTCAAACTTGATTTAACCGGAATTATATATACAATTTAAACAACAAAAAATCTCAAATGTAAACCCATTTTACTCGGGGACGGATTTGATGAATTATTTCTATAATGTTAATTAATAAGAGTCACATTACTCTATAAAGAAGATGACTTTCGGTTATTTAATACATATACAAAAGATGTTATTCATCAATATCCTTTTGTGAAAAGTAAAATAATTTTATAATATTTATTTATGTTCATTTTATAAAATTTGATTTTCCTCCTATCATTTGCTTTCGTTAACTATAATTTTTTTGTGCAACTATGTATAATTTTTTTTTCTTGTCATTTCGTTAATTTTATAAAATTATGTATATATTTCTTTCTTGTCATTTCGTTAAAAAATTTTTACTACGAAGTTGCATTCAAAGTAGAGTGTTTTTTGTATTATAGGCTATACGAATGCACAGGTACCCTGACGAACCATTTCTCACCGAACAATATCGATGCCGGAATTGTTATTAGTATTCGCTCTATGCTTTTCAATTTAATGTAGAACACATTTCAATAATCTTTTACGCATATCTCAACTTTGTTTATTTTTTCTCTTTCTATTGCTATAGTGAATACCAATATCATAACAAACTGACTCAAATTGAAACCCGACCGAATTTCCGTCCCATAACAAAAATCCCACTAGTAATGACATAAATTAATATTATCAAGGGTTATTGGATTTTATCACCCCGAACTATTGGCTATTGGCCGCTGCCACCCCCAACTATCACTTTGACGCCTGCCACCTTTAACTTTACACTTAGTGTGTTATGTCACTATGTTGTAACTGATTACTAACTTTTAATCATGTTACTATACTTTTGGTGGTGTCCTAAGATCCCTAAGACCTTCCTAAGATACCTGTGACACCCCAAAAGTATAGTAATATGATAAAAAGTTAGTGATCTATTAACGACGTGTTGACCGAACATACTAAGTGTTAAGTTGGGGGGTGACGGACGTCAAAGTGATATTTAGATATGCCAGCGGCTAATAACTAATAGTTGGGGTGATAAAATACAATAACACGTGTATATCTTTCTAGAGGATATGTTCTGTTCTTAGGGGGGTAGGGGTGGGATAACTCACACCCATTTCCATCACTCACAACATCCAATCCGGTTCTGCCATGTCATCAACCATTATTTCCATCACTCACACCCTTTTTTGCTGGAAATGGTCATCACTTATACAAATCCAATCACTCACTAATTTTTTTATTTTTTTATTTTTTTTACATTATAAATTAACAATGGTTAAATGATATGAAGTATATATAAAGGTTTTCACAAATCTCGCGTTTTTGTTGAATTACGATTGACTTGAACGGTTCGGCGAGATGGTTGTGCGGCTCATACAAGATTTTTAAATCTGTAAACCGTTTTTTTATAAAAAAATCTGTAAACTGTTTTTTTATAAAAAATCTGTAAACTGTTTTTTTTAATCTATAAACTATTTTTTTTTAAACCTGTAAACTGTTTTTTAATAAAAAATCTGTAAACTGTTTTTTAATAATAAATGTAAACTGTTTTTATTAATAAAAAATGACCCACAACGTTCCATTTTCAATTTTGAAAACGCGTGCTCCGTTTGACGCGTTATATGTAAAACGCTTTATACATAGGGGCGGCGCCGGTGATTGGTTTTCAATCACGAGTGATGGGGGGTCGATAACGGACCACCCGGGTCCTCTAATCATTGGTGATATAAAAAGAGATGCCTAGAAAGAGGCCACGTATATCATAGATGCGTAACACGTGTTACAACATCGGTTCAAACACCTATAACCCTCCTCTTTTTCCTCTCCTATGAACCGGTATCTGAAAACAAGACAACACCGGATTGGTTCAAACTGAAACGTGGCGATATGACCAAACATCTTAGTCACGCTTCTTCCACAACAAATAGCAAGAAAGTATAGGGTCATGCTATTTCCACACGCAGGAAATTATTTTCACACCTCGAAGCGCCGCACTATGGCCATAGCGGGGCGCTTCTGTCGACAAAAGGTGATTTGATCGTTTGACTGACATAAGTTGCAGAGACTTAAAGGTGATACGAGGTTGCAGGAGTCTCGTGAACCCTAAGCGCCGCGCTCTGGCCAAAGCGCGGCGCTTCGACCCCAAATTTTCACTTTAAAAGGCCTCACCTGCTCAGACACAACATTCAAGTTTTATGTGATATTGTTACTCTACTATATTGATTTTGGAACATTCAACATACGCGTGATTTTGTTGTTTGTCGATTTTCTTTGCTCTATTAGTTACATCTCTTGAAAAAACGTTGTCGTGGTTAAACAACTATCTTTTCGGTCAATATTCTGACGAGTCAGTTGTTCCTGATTCTTACGAGGGGACCGCTATTTCTGACTCGTATGCGAAACCGGTCTCGTCCAACTTGAGGGAGGCAGAGGTTGTATCTGGCATTCGTTATCGTGATAACACGGTGACGCTGGATTTGAATACCCCTGTGGAGGACCCTTACGCACAACAAGGTTATTTGAATTTCGGTTACGGTGGCGAGTACAGCTTTGTACAGCAGGAGTGTGGTCCAAACGACAGTTACGGTTGTCAACAGAGCTTACAAGGTTATTCGAATTTCGGTTACGGTGGCGAGCACAACTTTGTACAGCCGGAGTGTTATCCAAACCACAGTTACGGTTGTCAACCGAGCTTTGAACATCAAGTATATTCGGACCTCGGTGACGATGGTGAGCCAGGGGATGTGTCTGTTGACGAGGAAGGCTGTTACCCGGTTACGTTTTCGTTTGATACAACGCAGACCTTTTCGTCACGTAAAGAGTTGGTGCGTTGGGTACAAGACACGGCAAAAGACAACGGTTACCTCATTGTGACTAAGAGGTCGAATAAAAGAGGAGAGAATTACAAGATTTGGTTTCAATGTACTTTTGGTGGGGAGCATAAGAGTATAGCTACACAGAGGAAAATGGGTAGGAAGAAAATAGGCTGCCCGTTCGAGATGATCGGGTTTTCGGAATCATCCGGAAGTGTTTGGAGGATCGAGGTGACGAAGGCGAAGCATAACCACACTCCTATTGAACACTTAGAGGGTCACGCGTATGCGAAAAGGCCTTCTTTGGAGGATAAAAAACTGGTTAAGGAGCTGGCAGAGCAAGACATTCCCAACCAAAGTATCTGGAGAACGCTGACAAAAAACAATCCGGCTAGAAAGCTTATTCCGAAAGATATACACAACGCTGTTCAGAAGATCAACACCGAAAAAAATGTCGGTAAGTCTCCGATGCAAAAACTTGAAAACATTCTTCTCGAAAAAAATTACACTTATTACATGCGCACGAATAGGATATCGAACGAAGTTGAAGATGTCTTCTTTGTTCACGAAAGATCATTCACTATGTGGTGTGCCTTCCCGCATGTGCTAATGATTGACGCCACCTACAAAACGAACATGTACAACCTGCCATTTGTTCAGGTCGTAGGCATGACGTCGACAAACAAATCGTTTACGGCTGCTTGTGCGGTAATTTCCGCTGAGAAGTCAGAGAACTACCTATGGGTGTTGCAGAGGATCAAGTCTATGCTGGTAGGATGTATGGAACCGCGCGTGATTTTAACAGACAGGGATTTTGCGCTAATGAACGCGTGTGAACAAGTTTTTCCAAAAGCGCATAAGTATCTTTGTCGGTTCCATATTCAACAAAATATTAATAAGAACAGCAAGAAGAAATTCTCTGACAAGGAGTGGAAAGAATTCGTAAGTAGATTTTGGTTATTGTGCGAGTCTACGACCGAGGAAATATACAGGTATAACTTGGAAAACCTTGAAGCACAACTGAAAGAAGATGACCGTGAACGTGGGTATTTCTTACATAATTAATTTCAAATTTTATATAATAACAAAAACTGACTATTTACGTTTTTTTAATTTTAGAGGTTTTTGATTATTTGAAGAAATCCTGGTTGGATCTGTACCGTGAAAAGTTTGTATCTTGCTGGATTAACAAAACTATCAACTTTCACCAAACTACGACCAACAGGGTTGAGGGCATGCATGCAACACTAAAAAGTCACTTTCCAAGTCATCGCAACACACTGGATAAACTTGTATTGTATGTTGATCATGTTGTTGATAGACAATACGCTGAGATTAGTAGTAGCTTTGAAACAAGCCTCCGAAAAGGGATGACGCACCACAAGAATCAGCCCATGCTTGCATATATTCTCAGAAAGGTTTCAATATATGCGATTGAGATTTTGAGTAGGGAACTAAAACGTAAGGAAGACGGGTTGAGAGCCTACGGTGCAAGCTGTGGTTGCCAACTTTTTACCAACTGTGGTTTGCCATATGCCTGTCGTTTGGAAAAGTTGGAAAATCATGGTATTTAATATCTTTGACTTTTCTCGTTATGATTTTGCCACCTAATTTGTTTTCGTCCACAGGTCAGCAAATCAGTATCACACACATAGACGTGTTCTGGAAGAAGCTTGACTTCAAGCCTGCAAAGACTAAGATAGAGGATATCGATGTAGACGCGGAATTTGAAAAATTGAAACAACAGATCGATCCAACACCCCCTCAAGTGAAAAGGAGCTTCTTTGAAAAGTTTCAGCAAATCCTCAATCCAGGGAACAATAACAAAAAACCTCCTGCTGTTCTGAAGAAAACTCGTGGTCGCCCAACATTGAAAACGCAGGAAGAAAGAAAGGTTGAAGCCGCTAGAAAAAGCTCGTACATTCCGTCGGAAGAAACTTGGGTCGAGGCCTCAGACGATCATCCCCGTCACAGCTCGTACATATCACCCGAAGATTCTAGAAGACAAAAGAATACCAAACCGATCAACCTACACCCTGATTTCCCGATGATCAAGCTCGGTCCTAAGACGGATATAGCGATCCGCAACTACGCATCTCAGATTCCCGAAGTGATCCATCCATACATCGTTAGAATAAAGGACGTGAAACCAGATGGTCATTGTGGGTTTCGATCGGTGGCTGTTGGTTTAGGAGTGAAACAAAATTCATATTTGATTATCCGGAAACAACTTATAAAGGAGTTACGTACAAACGAATCGCTTTGGAGGCAGGTTTTCGATCCGGAAAACATAGGGCATTATGATGCGCTGGTTAGACGGATCGATTTCAAGGGGGTGGGACGAGCAGATATCGAAAATTACATGACGATGCCTGACACGGGGTTTCTTATTGCCCAACGATACGGTGTGATTGTTCACACCTTCGACATGCGTGGGAGCGATACAATTTTCCCTCTGCTGGGCGGGCCAAACGAAGCTGAGGAACCTCACCAGGTGGTTGCGGTTGTGTTCGTCGACCATGGGCATTTCATACATGTAGAGCTTGGAGGTTGTTATCCAATGCCTCCCCCAACCCCACTCTGGAGAGCGAACAGAACAGAGCGCGCAGCAGCCTGGCATACATTATACAGGGATCAGATCAACGCGTACGAAATGCTTACGTATCGTGCCCCTGACCATAATGTAACCCCATATGTTCACGATGTATATTAAATGTGTTTAATAATAATCACATTTGTGTTTGTTCAATATATGCGTTACATCACGTTAAAAACCGAATGTCACCGGCGCGACCCAATCAGATTCAATACGCACTTGTACGACCCAAAATGACAATATACATCATAATACTACAATTAATGAAAAAATACGTCATGTTCATGTACGGTAGGCGGCTGATACACATAACACCTCTCACAGGAGTACTTGTGCTTTCAAACCAAAATGATACTATATAACGGAATAAGACATCACACGTAACTGATTTGATCTGGAACTTGCAGTATAGTCCATATATAATAAAAAATGATGTATAATGGAAAAAACGTAAAATTTAGACTATTATCGACGCGTTTGTGAATTAAAAACAATTTTAAAAAAATAAAAAAGGCCCTAAACGCCCCGCTTTGACCTAAGCGACCCGCGTTGACCTCAAAGCGCCGCGCTATGGCCATAGCGGGGCGCTTCGATCCCTCGTTTAAACCAAAGCGGGGCAGCTTCTCCCCCATTTCAAACATAAACACAAAAACACACACTAAGGTGCGATTTCACACATTTTGAGCCGGAGATCTTCGTTTTCGAGCATTCAGGCTCAGGCCATAGCGGGGCGCTTTGAGTGTGCAAAAAGACAACCAGCGTGTGCGAATAGACCAGGCCAAAGTATAATGTGGGTCCCACTGTCAAGATTTCGAGCCATTCAGATTGCAAGAAGTGTCCCTTACAGGGGGCACTTAAGCTACTACTCATGGAGATTCGTGTTATATTAGATTTTTTTGGGTTTCCTGATAAGGCAAGTTGGGGTCGGGTTATCGGGTTAAACGGGTCCAGATGTGGACACGGGGTCCAATCTGATTTTCCTTGGTTCTTTTCGTTTTGTTGTATCTGTGTTTTGATTCTTGACGATGAGACCTCAGGGATTCTACCACGTTTAGCGTTTTAAGGATTATAAACCTATAAATTAGCAACTTCTTTATGCATCAATGTGTTGTACTTTTAGCTTTGGGAGTGTTTCAAAAAAAAAAAAATGGAATTTTCCCTTTTAACCCTAAAGTATCAATCTTTGACAATTTTAGTTTAAAGCTTTAATCTTTGGTAATTTAAACCCCTTGATTAATTTGATTTTTCACTTCTACTTCAGAAGTTTCCGTCTTATACAATTTTACCCCTTTGATTAATTTGGACTCTCACTTCTAATTCAAAAATTTCCATCTTTTACGATTTAACCACTTTGATTTTTTTTTTTACTTTTAACCTAAAGCTTTTCACCTTTTGCAACTTTGACCCCATATACTTTTCATCTATCGCAAGTTTTGTGTTTAACGTTTCGTTCTAGATTTTCCGAGTTAACATGTCACAACGTACGTGTGGAGTTCAACATTTTTTCATCTACTTTATCCTGTTTGACAGGCCCGTCACAACGCGTCTATTTTTCTCCGTTTGATAGGTTTGTTGCAATGTGTGGGTCATAGATCGGCTCAATTATTATTTTCTAAGTTTTACACAAAGGCTCGCGGTCATGTAAGAAACATTTGCCTTTCACCTAATATGATATATAACTAACGCATCCCCCGCCGCATTGCGGCAGGTGGTAATTCTAGTTTTATATTAATTAGAAGGGTTAATGGATTTAAACACCCCTAAATATTGCCATTTGGCCGCTACCACTCTCAACTTTGACTTTGGCTTACACCACTCCCAACTTAACACTTGCGTTGCTATATCACCCTGTCGTTAAATAAACACTAACTGGGTTAGTTCTTTTTGCCGACATGACCATTTTGTCCAACGTGGCATGGTGACATGGCCCTTTTTTATGAGGTGATGTGTATTTTTTTTATTTTCAAATGTGTATTGCTATTTTTTTAATCTGATTCAAATTTAAAAAAAAAACAATTACATATAAATCAGCTCCTTCCCCAACATTACACCACCGCCAACATCAGCCAACATCAACCAACATCATCTCCTTCCCCCCTTTCTCTCCACCGCCACAACCAACCTAGCCACCACCTCCTTCCCCTCTTCTCACTATCGCCACCATCAACTCAACCACCACCTCCTTCCTCCCTTCTCACCATTGCCACCACCACCTCCCCCCTCTGCGATGGCACCACTGTGCTTTTCCCCTAAAATCAAAACCCGACATCGATCCACCAAATCCACCCAAAATCAAAACTCTAATAGGCTTCTAGATTAAGCGGTTTTGACTCCATCGCCGTTGTTTTCAATATTACATGGAGTATGCTTCCGGTCATCTTCTCGGTTACCGGCAACGAAACCTCCTACACCCACACACCCCCAACCACCCTTCACCTCCACCTTCATGTTGCAGATCGGAAGAAAGGGAGTCGCCGCACACGACGGCGGTGCAACGACGGAGAGACAGAGAACGAGATCAGAAAGAGAAGAGATAGAAAGTGAAGCAGAGAGAGAGGGAGAGATAGTTCGAAGAGAGAGAGGGAGACAGAGGATAACAGCGGCACGTTTGCCGGCCGTTCATTTCTCCGGCAAACACCCCCTTCTCCGTTTTTCCGATTATGATGATGATGAAGTTTGCCGACGGCGATGATAATCCTTCAACAGTTCTTTTTTTTTTGTAACGATCCGAGTGATATCCACAGCTAATATGTGTGTTTTAAGGGATTTCTAGGGTTTCAAATGATTTGGTGTTTGGGGGTATTTGGAATTATAAAGATGGTTAAACAGGTTTACATTACACGTCACACTTGCCATGTTGGATTATATTGACACATAGGCTAATTTTTCTAACCCAGTTAGTGTTTATTTAACGATAAAGTGACACAGCAACCCAAGTGTTAAGTTGGGAGTGGTGTGAGGCAAAGTCAAAGTTGAGAGTGGCAGCGGCTAAATGACAATAGTTGAGGGTGTTAAAATCCATTAACCCTTAAAGGTATAATAGACACATCTTTTTATTTGTAACTACATAACGCTTCACCAAAGAGATACAAACATGTATAATATGCACTTCTTAAAAATACGATATTATTCACAAAGTTGTTTCCTATATAGAGTATACATGTATGATACTAATCACAAAGTTAGTTTTTTATATAGAGTGATGTCATAGCATTTTATTTTATTAAGTTAACTGCATATAAAATTTTACACTAAGTTAACAAGATATCTTTAGATCAAAACCCTTTTCTACAACTAAGTTTCTAATTAGGGTTAATAGATTTAAACACCCCCAACTATTGCCATTTGGTCGATGGCACTCTCAACATTCACTTTGGCTAAGACCACTCCCAACTTAACACATTGATTGTCATGGCACCCCCTCGTTAAATATTCACTAACCAGGTTACTAAAATTAGCCTATGTGGCAATTTTATCTGATTTGGCATTTCATACGTGTCATACATGAGCTAATGTGGATAATCCTTGATTCGATGAAGTTTATAATCCCCAAAATATAGTAACACTTCACTCAAACCAAGATAATAACATATCAGGAGCTCTCAAGTTCATCAATGGCGATCAAACCCTAATCGATCAGAGGTACGTTTTCTCTCAAAATATTGGTATTGTTCACTGATTGCACTGATGGAGGTTATTGATGTGATGCTATGGTATGGTGGAACATTGGATTTTAGTTTTGATCAACCTCAATATATTGGAGGTCAATCTAAGTTTATACGTATGGATGTTGATCACATTGCATAGTTTGAGTTGTTAGAGTATGCAATGGATACCAGGTGTTATGAAAGTAGGGATTTTTACATGTATGGATTAAATGCTGATAATGGTGAATTCAAGCTTTTTGGGAATGATAATGATGTTATGGAGATTGCATTAAAGGCTCGAACATGGTCTGAACCATTCACGGAGGTATTTATTCAAGTCTGTCCAATTACCCATGAACAAGAAGTCCAATTCATGTCCCAACCTAGTAAACCCCAAGCCTAATCTTATTCACCACCCATTAAACCACAAGCCCAATCCAGTTCCCAACCTATTAAACGAAGAGGCCGGCCCAAAAAACATGTAACCCAGTCCAAAAAGAAAGTAGTCCATCTGAGGAGAGTGAGTAGGGCATCTGACAAAAGTGTTAACACTCCTGTACTTGAAGTCCCTAGATCTGGATCCACTGCCTTAGGAAATGAGGCTGTTGCTGATTGTCACACCCCAACCGATGGCGGAAACATCGGAGTGAGACGAAGAAAGATTGCTCATCACACATAACGCTAAATTGTGACAATAGAATTAAAGATAAATTGATTTCTTTCATAAATAAATGTTACAATACATGAAATTTGAAATACAACATGTTGAATACAAAAAGAACAATACAACAACAAAGATGACATTTATACAATGTATTTAATCTAAACGTCTATATGTGTATCTAGGTATCAACGCTACTTCATTTCATGGCATCATCATCCTCAACCTGTAACATGTTTAAAATAAAGTTCAATGCAAAAGCAAAGGCGAGTATACAAGTTTGGTACGTACATAACAAAAGATAAGTTTTAAACATTTCCTCATAGCAAGCATGTGATTCAAGATGAACAATAAATTTGGCATGTGTCTAACATATCAACCCAAAAGAGACGCAAGATGCTCATGACATAACCACAAGTCTACGGGCGGGTCGTCAATCCTATAGCGCTACATATGTCACGGTTAGGCTCGTACAAGTTAATGATAAGTTCAACACATAAAGTTTCACCCAAGTTTAAAGTATCAAGCGATCACGTATACAAGCATGTTATACGAATGTTCATGTGTTTAAGCAAAATGTTCGTGTGTAAGTTTTTGATAAGTAAACATGTTACACCACAAAAGTGGTAAAAGAAAAAGGGGAATAGGAGTATACTCACAAAGTTTGCATATGCTTTCCAATTATCCAATTATCCAATTATTGACGAGTTGATGAGGTTAAAAGGTTGAATGTGCAAGGGTTAAATTTCAAGTATGCTTAGAGTCGAGATTCGGTATTTAAAACAACATAAAAATAAATTATGAGAATAACATGTGAAAATGATCACTTTCAACACATAACACTTGTATGACACTTGGTAACCTCAAGGGTTATGATAATGTTTTCATGAGTTGAACACCCATAAGAATCACAACAAGGTTTAGGTCTTAGAGGATCTTCTACTACTTTAACATATAAACACAAGTTCAACATTAAAGGTTCGAATTAGTGTATATATATATATTTAGGCTAAGTATTACATATTATTTAGTCCAATAATTCAAGTAGGAGGTAGAAGATTAGGATCTTTAATTAGGCACCTCGAGTTATCATAGATGTCATGTATGGGGTAGGAAGAACATGCTTCCATTTAGGAACCCCTTGAATGTTCACCACTTCTCTTGATGTAAAAACAACCAAGGAGGGTCACGAACTAGGATTAACACAATAATATAAACAACCTAACTAAAGAGAAGTCATCAAATCATGTGAGGATTGTATGTAGGACAACCCAAGTTGTTCCATAATCACTCATTCATCAAGATCTAAGTTTGACATGATTTGTGGGTTAAATACCCTAACAAAACAGAAAGTATTTGAGGTTTTAACCTCTGATTTATAGTGTCTCAACCTTGTTTTTAAGCTTAACCAACCATAAGAGAGGTTGTAAGCATTAGGACATAGGTGTGAGATGTGTTAGACACAAGTTGGATGAGTTTAAACAACTTTTGAAGAACTTGAAACAAAACAGAAAGTTTGTGGACAATTTCGGAGCAATTCCAGGTCTGATTTCTCCCAGGAGAAGTCAAGGAATCAAACTCCATGATTATCCAAGCAAGTAGGAAGAAGAATCAAGTAATTTCGTTGAGAAATGAGCAAGTTATGCTCACTTTTGTAAAGGTGTATGAATCTGTCCGAATTTCTGAAATTTGCAAGAACTTGAGAGTGTTTGAGAGAGATTTGAGGGTTGTGAAAGTGTAGAAATGCTTGGAGAAGAGTTGTATTTATAGTGGAAGAGGTTAGAGGTGATTAGAGGTGGATTAAAGGTGATTGGGTGAGTTTAGATGTTGGGATTTTGTGCCAAATTCGCGTACATAAGCAGCTGAGTTTGTTTTCTGATCTGGGCATGTCCAGGCAGCCCGCTTAAGAGGTCCAGGTAAGTTCACGCGGGCCGCGAGCCTGGTGGAACCGAACTTTGAGTTTATTGCAATCAGGCCCCTCCACTTTGTAATTTAGGCATTTTTATGTGCTTTAGGGACTAGTTTTGCTATTTAAGCATAGTTTAAGGGTAATACAAGCATGATGAGTATAAACCAAGTATAATTAATCGTGTAAGCATCAAAATCAAGTGTCGTTTAAGTTCAAAACACGTTTTATGCGTAAGATTCATGTATTTACAAGTTTAGCACATTGTTTCCAAGAATTACGAATAAGTATCAATTATTCCACGAAATTGAATGTATGAGCCTATATAAAGTATATGTATCATGTAATTAACAAAATACGAGTTTTATTCATAATCCAAGTCTCGGATTTTACATCACTTTTAATGAAAGAACGATTACAAGAGTACGAAGTTTCCAAAAATAGTTTTATAAACGATGGTTTCTAAATATAGAAAGTATGAAAACGCGGGGCGTTACAGTCTCCCCTCCTTTAGGAAATTTCGTCCTGAAATTTATTCAAGAGGTAGACTTGAAGAGTTTTAGTAAAAATTTGAGACTTGAAAATTTTGAAACATTTTGAAAGGCACAAAACTTTGGAGAGCGACAAGGTAAATTTGTGAGTGAGTTCATTGCCTAAAATAATTTGAGGTATCTGACATAGTTGAAAACATGTAGGTGCGTATATAGGTGAAGTGAGTCTAAACAAGTTTGAACAACTTAAATTGGCGACGAGTTTAAAAAGGTGACGTATTAAAAAAAGTAACGTATTAAGAAGAAAGATGTTGACAAGCGGCTTGTATCTTGATGGGGCGTGGTAACCAAATCACATTTGTAGAAGATTGTTTATTAAGTGAAACGAGAAGGTTTGGCACTTTAAATAAAGCCTTAAAGGTATACTAAGTACAGTTACACAAGGATCCAGAATAGGAAGGCTATTTTATAGGTAACGAGGTAAGTTAGGACTCGAATGTTTAAACAAGCTTGATTGCGAACGAGGTTTGTATGAACTAAAAGGATAAGGAGAATGATACGAGTGTAGAATGAATGAATGACTCTTAAAGAGTGCAGGTATAAGAATAGCATAAGTGTTGGATAGATGAACGCAGTGTGTTAAGGATGAAGTCTCGCCATGGATAATCGGATATAATGCGTTTGTGAGTTGTATAAAGTTTGTATTAGGTCTAAATAGGTCTGTAAAGCACTGAATTTTTCATGGTATGTTTTACGAGAGTTTGGTAACATGGTGAAAACACTTATATATAGGAAGTACCAGCGGCATATCCACCATGTTTTGACCACATTACGTCCGTTCCGTATTCGGTGTCATGTTAGGTTCCGTGTCTTACCATACACAGTAGTACACTCTATGGTTCTCATACGCCTATCACTATAATCCCGTGTGCACCCGTGATTATATTGATCATCGCATGATCCGCGTAGCTTGTACTAGTTGTGTATGAATTTGGGTAGGTCTACTTAATAAAAATAAGGATGTGTGTGTATAAGAATAAAGTATGTAAGCAAGTCCATGCTTAAGTATGTATAGGACCCACGTAAGCAGATCACTCGGATTTTGCTCGCGTACGGGTGCGAATGTATGGATCATGTGTATTAATGAAAGTATGAGTAATAGTATAAGTTTAAGTATGAATAAGCACGCAAGTATGTGTATCAACATAACACGTACAAGTAGTACGTGTATACGTATAAGCACGCAACGTATGGGTATAAGTAAAAGCATGAATCATAAGAGTATAGGTAAAACACGAAGCGTATGAGTATAAGTAAATCATGAAACGTATGAGTATAAGTATGAATACGAATATAAGTATAGGGAAAAAAAATGTATTGTTATGAATATGAGTGTGAGTACGAATACTAATGATTGTGTATATTATATTAATTGGAAACATAACAAATTAAGCATGTAAAAGTGCTCAAAAGGTTACGCATGTAAATACGAACGATATAAATGGAATTGTCGCGATGAAGTGACTAAAACGTGTATGATGATATGCATGTACAGTTGTTTAAACGAGACGTTGAGTTTATCAAATCAAATTTAGATTGAGCATGATTTGGATGGTAGAATATAGTTCGTATATGTAAAGGAACATAAAGTACTCATTGGTTATGCATAACGTATTTTGTAACGAATGGAAATTTGTGTAGTAAAACGTTTAAGATATGTTTATGAATCTCAAGTGTATGAGTTAGGTGAAAATAGGTTGTAGGATAGAAAATACGCTTGATAAAGCAATATATTTTGAAATCGTACACGTATGTATTTTGAATAATGATCAATAATTTAGATATAAAACATGATCGAGTTGCATAATAAGATATTTTGAAGAGGCGTCTTGGTAACGATCACCTAGGTAAGGGAATTACCCCGAACTTGTTGGTGAGATCGTTTCAAGGAAAAGGGAAGTGGAGTTAATCGTCAAGGTAAGGAAATCACTCTTATCTCGATGATACGTCTCCACCTTTCGTTACAAGAAACATGAATTTAAATTATATGAAATCATGCATATGTATAAGTGTATGAAAAAGATTTAGTATGATGCGTGTGTGAGAAGAAAATATCGAAAGCAAATTCAAATTTGAAAGATTGCATCTAATAAAGTAAATAATATAACGTATGTTTGATTAAATTTGAGATGGTTCCAAAACGGAACGTTGACTAACCAAAGTGGTCGAAAAGTCTTTCGAATTTGAGGAGCATGCTTTGGCCTAATAGGTGAAATACTCTTGCCGACAAGTCGGTTAACGGTATTTACCCTTCCAGTTACTACATGTCCCCAATTCAATCGAAATTCGAGACTTGGCGGGATTAATGAAAATCATAGAATGGAACTAGTCGACAAGGTGCGGGTTTCACCCCTAACTTGGCGATTTAGTATCCTAAGTGTGGTTGGTACCCGTCGGGTCAAAATTAGATTTCAACACTTTGACGAGGGTCCACTAGAATTCAAAATTTGAATTTCTCCATCAAGGTGAGGATTTCACTCCTAACTTGATGGTGAATTTCGTGTAAAAAGAAAAGTAGAAGGATTGAGAGTTATTCACCAAATTGTGGGTTTCCCGCCTATTTTGGTGAAGTCGTCTCGTTTGTGCATTGTGAGTGTTTTCGGATTTAGAAATATCGAGTAAAATGCATGAGGGAAGTGTATGTCAAAAGAATACGCAACAAGTGTAAACACATAAGAAGGCATATCAAGAATGGTACATAAATAATGAAATGATAAATCAAGTATCAACACATAGAGAAATAGGTCAAAAATAATACGTAAAGAATCGAACAACGAAACAAGTATTAACATAATAAGACAAGTATTAATGCATAAGAATAACATGTCGAATATTACTCACGAGTGATGTACATGTTTAAAATAGCATAACTAAGAAACAAATAAAGTATCATGTAGTAGTTCGAGCAAAATATACGAATAAGACTCTAAAACTATAGACTAGGTAAAAGCATTCCTACTTTTCCTAATTCCCTATAGTTATGGCTCTGATACCAATCTGTCACACCCCAACCGATGGTGGAAACATCGGAGTGAGACGAAGAAAGATTGCTCATCACACATAACGCTAAATTGTGACAATAGAATTAAAGATAAATTGATTTCTTTCATAAATAAATGTTACAATACATGAAATTTGAAATACAACATGTTGAATACAAAAAGAACAATACGACAACAAAGATGACATTTATACAACGTATTTAATCTAAACGTCTATATGTGTATCTAGGTATCAACGCTACTTCATTTCATGGCATCATCATCCTCAACCTGTAACATGTTTAAAATAAAGTTCAATGCAAAAGCAAAGGCGAGTATACAAGTTTGGTACGTACATAACAAAAGATAAGTTTTAAACATTTCCTCATAGCAAGCATGTGATTCAAGATGAACAATAAATTTGGCATGTGTCTAACATATCAACCCAAAAGAGACGCAAGATGCTCATGACATAACCACAAGTCTACGGGCGGGTCGTCAATCCTATAGCGCTACATATGTCACGGTTAGGCTCGTACAAGTTAATGATAAGTTCAACACATAAAGTTTCACCCAAGTTTAAAGTATTAAGCAATCACGTATACAAGCATGTTATAGGAATGTTCATGTGTTTAAGCAAAATGTTCGTGTGCAAGTTTTTTATAAGTAAACATGTTACACCCCAAAAGTGGTAAAAGAAAAAGGGGAATACGAGTATACTCACAAAGTTTGCATATGCTTTCCAATTATCCAATTATTGACGAGTTGATGAGGTTAAAAGGTTGAATGTGCAAGGGTTAAAGTTCAAGTATGCTTAGAGTCGAGATTGGGTATTTAAAACAACATAAAATAAATTATGAGAATAACATGTGAAAATGATCACTTTCAACACATAACAGTTGTATGACACTTGGTAACCTCAAGGGTTATGATAATGTTTTCATGAGTTGAACACCCATAAGAATCACAACAAGGTTTAGGTCTTAGAGGATCTTCTACTACTTTAACATATAAACACAAGTTCAACATTAAAGGTTCGAATGAGTGTATATATATATATTTAGGCTAAGTATTACATATTATTTAGTCCAATAATTCAAGTAGGAGGTAGAAGATTAGGATCTTCATTTAGGCACCTCGAGTTATCATAGATGTCATGTATGGGGTAGGAAGAACATGCTTCCATTTAGGAACCCCTTGAATGTTCACCACTTCTCTTGATGTAAAAACAACCAAGGAGGGTCACGAACTAGGATTAACACAATAATATAAACAACCTAACTAAAGAGAAATCATCAAATCATGTGAGGATTGTATGTAGGACAACCCAAGTTGTTCCATAATCACTCATTCATCAAGATCTAAGTTTGACATGATTTGTGGGTTAAATACCCTAAAAAAACAGAAAGTATTTGAGGTTTTAACCTCTGATTTATAGTGTCTCAACCTTGTTTTTAAGCTTAACCAACCATAAGAGAGGTTGTAAGCATTAGGACATAGGTGTGAGATGTGTTAGACACAAGTTGGATGAGTTTAAACAACTTTTGAAGAACTTGAAACAAAACAGAAAGTTTGTGGACAATTTCGGAGCAATTCCAGGTCTGATTTCTCCCAGGAGAAGGCAAGGAATCAAACTCCATGATTATCCAAGCAAGTAGGAAGAAGAATCAAGTAATTTCGTTGAGAAATGAGCAAGTTATGCTCACTTTTGTAAAGGTGTATGAATCTGTCCGAATTTCTGAAATTTGCAAGAACTTGAGAGTGTTTGAGAGAGATTTGAGGGTTGTGAAAGTGTAGAAATGCTTGGAGAAGAGTTGTATTTATAGTGGAAGAGGTTAGAGGTGATTAGAGGTGGATTAGAGGTGATTGGGAGAGTTTAGATGTTGGGATTTTGTGCCAAATTCGCGTACATAAGCAGCTGAGTTTGTTTTCTGATCTGGGCATGTCCAGGCGGCCCGCTTAAGAGGTCCAGGTAAGTTCACGCGGGCCGCGCGCCTGGTGGAACCAAACTTTGAGTTTATTGCAATCAGGCCCCTCCACTTTGTAATTTAGGCATTTTTATGTGCTTTAGGGACTAGTTTTGCTATTTAAGCATAGTTTAAGGGTAATACAAGCATGATGAGTATAAACCAAGTATAATTAATCGTGTAAGCATCAAAATCAAGTATCGTTTACGTTCAAAACACGTTTTATGCGTAAGATTCATGTATTTACAAGTTTAGCACATTGTTTCCAAGAATTACGAATAAGTATCAATTATTCCACGAAATTGAATGTATGAGCCTATATAAAGTATATGTATGAAAATTTATACATGAATGAGTTTAAGTCCTTAATACACCTAATTCATATCCTAAATCAGTTGAAATTTGTGTGAAAATTTAAGTGGATCAGTATATCGGCAATCTAAGTGAATTGTTTAATTCTTAATGTGTAACTAAGCTTAACAGTACTTGTGACTTGTCAAAAACTGATATGATCCTCTTACACAAACTCACAAAAATATTGTCAGTAAATATTTCTCTATCGCATTTTCCTTTACATCAAAAATCCAAAAAGATTTTAGTGTGTTTTAGCATAATTTTTGAAAAAAACAAAAAGATTTTTGACAACTGATGTTGGAGAGCTGATTTTCAAAATTTTGAGTGCTAGACATGATGATAATTGGTTTGGGAGAATATGTTTTTGAAATGAAAAATGATATTCCTTCAAGTGGTTCATCAGAGAGTAATATTGTAAAATCATTCATTGTTTGAATATTTCCACAAGTGGTCATCAGAAACATTTTATATGATAAATCATTTTGAATACTGATTCTACAAGTGGTTAGCAAAATATAAATTTGTAAAATTTTAAATTTGTGAAATTTATTTTTGGGTAGAGACTTGTGCAGGTAATGGTAGAGCCAGAAATTGGTCCTGAACCTGTATGAACGAATGTGAGCCAGCTCTCGATCCTGTGAACCTGTGAAAGCCAGACTACGATCCCAGCTTACTGAGAGGGGGAGTCTGATTAACAAAAAGCCAGGTTCTGATCCTGAGAGTCTGTTAGTGCTGATAAAGAGAAGAGGAAAGATTATTTGTTCGAGGAGAGTCTGTTGGTGATGAGAAGAAAGAGAAGATTTGAGGATACTTTACAGTGTGAGATAGTTCAAAGAGCCCGAAGACTGATAAAGAATGTAGATGCGAAGACTCGACACACTGAAGACTTCGTCAACATCTTAGGGGGAGTCTGTTGGTGCATCCGTCTGTCGACTTCGTCTTGTATCAAGTCTTGTACGTAGAATGTTAGATCAGGGCACGTAGTTCTAGATAATGTAATTTCGCTTGAAAGGACGTAATTTCACTTGAAAGTGTCAAGCCCATTTCAAACGGAATTAGTAATTCCTCTTGAAATGTAATCTTGCTTGAAACACTTTCAAACGGAATCAGAACACTATAAATAGGTGTTCAAGCGAAATCCTTAGTAATAGTTTCGGTTTGTGCAACGAAGTGCTGCCGAAGTGTCGTCTCGCTGTAATTTGCAATCAAATCAATAATACGACAGTTTAAAGTGATATTCAAGCTGAATTGACCTCAATACGTCTGTTTCCGCCTTTCGTACTGAGCATAAACTCTTCTGAACGACTCGTTCGGGTCTGAAAACAATCCTACAAATCAAGAGATTTTTGTTGGTGCTGATAAAGAGTAGAGAGAGAATTGAGGATACTTACAGTGTCAGATACTTTAGCAGATGAGAAGACGGATAAAGACTGAAGAT
Source organism: Helianthus tuberosus (assembly GCA_030545235.1). Lineage (NCBI taxonomy): Eukaryota > Viridiplantae > Streptophyta > Magnoliopsida > Asterales > Asteraceae > Helianthus > Helianthus tuberosus. The sequence continues at coordinate 21,894,558 of CM060375.1, read as the reverse complement.
GCGAAGACTCGACACTTAAGACTCGTCAACATTCGAGGGGGAGTCTGTTGGTGCATGCGTCTGTCGACTTCATTTTGTATCGAGTCTTGTTTGTATTTAGATAGATCAGGGCACGTTATACGAGAAAAATGTCAAATATAGGGTGAAAAGCAACTTCAAACGGAATTAGAAGTTGTAATTCCGTTTGAATGCAACATGGCATGTTCAAATGAAATTGCTAATTCCATTTGAAGGTAATCTCGCTTGAAATATAATTCCGTTTGAGACATGTTCAAACGGAATTAACATGCCTATAAATACCTTGCGTGCCTATTCATTTGTAACGATTCCGGTTTCAGTACCGAACTGCTGCCGAAGTGTCGACTCGCTGTAAATTGTCATCAAATCAATAATATCGACAGTTAATGAGTATTTCTTGCTGAATTGAACTCAATACGTCTGTTTCCGCCTTTCGTATTGAGAAAAACTCTTCTGATCGACTCGTTCGGGTCCGAAAACGATCCTACACTTAGACTTTCGAACCCGACCCGTTTGGTCGATCGTTAGGATCCGACCAAACATATTTTTTGACCATCGTTTCACTGGGAATAACCTTTCGAGGTCATACCTTATGGTCACTTAGTTTAATTAGTTGTATGATAGGTAGTTTATATGCCTTTGGAAAATGACCAAAATACCCTTTTTATGCATAATTTGAATTTAATCATATGTAACTTAATTTTTGCCACTTAAAATGATTATGTAACATATTTAAACATGTTAGGGCATATAATACTTGTCATAGGACTAGTTAGGTGTCTCGAACGCGCGTTCGCGTAAACGACGCGTTAAAGTAGCGTAGACTACTTTAACGGGTCATAACGATTCATAAGCACTTAGGATAGGTTCCGATTCAGAATGTAGGCTTTGTTAAACCATATCACATGAGTTCCAATACTCATTTGGTTTACGAGACCTCATTCTAACCGATCTCCCGATTTAGGTCCCGATTATTAACATAGTGATCCAATACTAGGTGCCACTTGATTCCTTGATTACCCAAGCATTGTTGGTTCATTAAATCGAGGATACCTTACAATCTCAAGTGAGTACATAGTTCCCCTGTTTTACTGTTTTCAATTATTTTGGGGTGATTCATATGTGTTAAACGAATTCGATGATTTCAAAAATGAATACTATGGTTTATATTAAACATAATGATTTCGATAATGTGAACGAACTTGTTGGGAAGTAATTACATAACGAATGACATTCATTAGCTTTGGCCGAGCCGACTAGCAGTATGTTATGGTACCATAGGATCTGACAAATCCCGTTATCAAACTATTTCCATGGTTATGTGTGGGGATATGTGGGTAAGGACAAAACCTGATAATTGTTAACTTACCCTTTGGTGGTTTGTTAATACGAGTTGAACGATGGACAAGTTACGAAGGTTTGAATGTATTCCGCGAGACGGCCAAAAGTTAGTTTTCACAATTAAAACACGAACGATTGAAACAGTTGAACGATATGAACGATTGGTTTTGATAACACGAACGATTGATAACGAGTACAATTAAACAATTGGTTTTTTTGTAAGTGTTTAGATAACGGGACGGATGTTGTCACACCCTGATATTTCAACGTATTACCGGTGGGGAGTATCGTGACGTAGTTGATATCATCGTAGTCAATAATCACAGTTTTAATGCACATCGAAAGTCTAAAATAATATTACAACCCGAATTCGAATAATATAATAAAATATTACACAACGGTTGTAAGTGGATCCACAGGCGGATCTAAATTAGAAAGTAAATATTGTTCAACAGACTTTAAGTATTAAGAGTTTGCAAGACTCTTTATTTAATACCCAGGAGCTTCCAGCCCATTACGCATAGTACCTGCACTTAATCTTTTTGAAAAATACGTCGGTTTACACTAGTAAATACAAATAACTGACTCTTTTGAAAAATATTTATAAAATTGGTTTGGATGCACAAGGCTTAAAATCTTTTATAACTTGGGACAATTATTTAAAAATAATCTTGTATACAGATTTATATGTTTGTCGTCCGTTCAGGGCCCGGTTAGAAGAGCCGAGACAATATTAATAGACACACTACTTGGTATAATACCTACAAGAAGTTCCCTCACGAGTGGGGTACCGTTTTACATACGCAACTGTCAGGTGTATGCCTACACCCCGTGCTTAAGTCGTGGCCATTTCAAATGAATGAGCCGAGGATATCCAGGACACGGTCATTAACCCCCCAAAGGCATGGCATCAAACAAGACAGATTAAAACGGGTTATGCAATTTTATTAATCACAATCCGATTAAATGATTTCATACCCGACCAAGCGGTATTATTATAATATCGTATCCCAAGCTCGTATAAGGGAAAACTAGCTAAAAGTATTTACCTGAGCTAAAATGTATTTTATTCTCAGCCGTATATTTTAAATCAGCAAGTGCTAGTAGCTTTTACTGGGCTCCTAATCTGGAATGAAGGTTTTAATTAACCTATTAGATTCCTAACGGGTCTTATTTAAGTTTTAACTTAGACCGGTTAGTTTTAAGGAAAAGTTTACGGTACGAAACGCATGATTAAGCGGTGACTGGGTTAGAATGTGATTCAGCCCCAACAAGTATGAAGACTTGTTTAAAATGGGTAAACTAAATACATTCTGGATTTTGAAGTAAAAATGATAGGGTTCGACCTGTTTCGGCTAATTTATGCAAACTAGTTACATAAACCGTACCGAATGTGTATATGCTTAACGGGTAACCGAATGAGTCATGTACAAGTTCCACAAGTTAATATGCTTTAACTATGACATGATATCAGTAGGATATCTTCCATTATGGCCAAAACGAATTTAAAACCAAATTAAGCCCCGTAAGGGTATTTTGGTTATTTGAAAGTTTATAAAAGAGGTTAAATAGTAATATGAGATTCTGGTCAAAAGCATTCAGTAAAAACATTTATTTTATGTTATTATTATTATATAAGTGAGATATCATACATATGTGTGTTTAATCATTTATGGCCAAACTATGTACCGTAAGAGCATTTTGGTCATTTCACATATGCTTTTAAGGTCAAATTTGGAAATCTGAGTTCAAGACTTATATTTACTGTTAAAGTATAAAAATTTATTTTTTTAAAATCAGTAGATAACAAGTCTTAGGCGTTAAATATGGTTTTAAACCATACTATGCGCCTAATTAGCGTAAAAGTCGGTATTTGACGATATTTAAGATGTTTATGAAATCTTGAAGTTTTGATCAGACCTTAATGTTCAAAATATTTTATTTAACATGTGATATTAGTAGGAAAAGGTTTGGCATCAAAATAATATGTAAAACTTATTTTATTAGTGAAAAATGCATTATCGTCAATACCGAATTTACACTAGAATTCTATTTTATGGTTAGGGGTGCAAACGAGCCGAGCTACTCGAGCTTGGCTCGAAAAAAAGCTCGAACGAGCCGAGCTTAAACGAGCTCGAGCCCGAGCCTAAAAACAAGCTCGTTTAGTAAACGAGCCCGAGCCCGAGCTTCGCTTATCGAGCTCGAGTCGGCTCGCGAGCCTAATCGAGCTTTCTGTTTATATATTTTTTATTAATATATTAAACATATATTTATATAATATTAATTACCATTTATATAAATATAAAAAAATAACTAAATTATACTCAAGCTCGAGCTTTCATATGTTAAACGAGCTCGAGCTCGAGCCTGATCGAGCTCTGGCTCGGCTCGGCTCGTTTGCACCCCTAGTTATGATCAGTATAAAATTTGACAAAAATTTCCAAAAATCCCTAAATATTATATTATAATAGTAGGTAGCAAGTTTGTTGCAAAAAATTGGGTTTAAATATGATTTATACTGAAAATGCCATTTAATTAACAAAAAACTTGTGTTTTACGATATCTTGCATAACTCTCATTTTAGACCATAAATAATTGTCAAATTTTTAGGACATACTTATATATCAGAAATAAAGCTTTTTGTCCACTCACATTATCAAAAATCTCGTTTTTATAAAATAGGGGCACAATGGTCAATATTAAGCATTTAACGGAAACATGCAAATGATTCAGATTTCTAAGGGACCATGTAGTATAACCTCGGAGGGTTATACTTACATATAATATAGTCCTAAAGGAACCCTAAGGCATAACTAAACTAAGCTAAATCGGGTCAGAACTGAAAGTCAAAGCAAAAGTCTACTTTTGCGACTTTCGGTTGCGAACCGAGCCTAAACTCAGAATTATCGGGTTGAACATGCCTAAACATGTTCTTATATTATTTACCAAGTTATTTAAGTGTTAAAACATGTTCCATAACTTCTGTTTTATTCGTTGTGAATTATTTTGTGAAAACTGACTCGTTTGACTTTTTTGTTAAGTAGTTTGACCCGGCAATTGATCAAGTAAATGTGATAATTAGGAGGTGCCCTTTTAAGGGTTTAATACCTACATAATTACCAACATATAGCCACTTTCAATTCGAATAATCACTGGACCGCTAGTGATTAATCACAAAGTTAAAGCGTAATTACGATATCTTTGACTTTCGGTCATTAAGCTAATGAAAACTTAACTAGAGAGGCTAAGAATACTTACAATAGTCATTAACACGAAAATTGAACTATAGAAAGCTTCCTAGAAGTCCAGGATACTCCAGAGATCAATTGAGAGTAAAATTCAAATGTGCAAGTTCAAGTGTTGCAACCAAGGCCCTTTATATAGGAATTGGAGAGCCCTTAAGATGATTCCAGCTGGTTAGGGAGTTAATCTGATAATCACAGGTGTCCCCATGGCAGTAAACACCATCAACAAGTCCCTGGTATCGCTCAAAGGCCATGCAATGGCGGTTTAAGAGCTGCAACATGCAACTGTCCAGAATTTTGTCGCTGGCAGTGCTCTCGCGGCCCGCGAGTGTCTTTGAAGATTTTCTTCACAGCCCGCGACAAGGGTGATTTTCGGTAAACAGTTTGCAAGTTTTTCATTTTTAGTCCTTGGTCCATTTTAAGTTTATTTAACTTTCATTTATTGCACTTATGACCCTCATAGTTAACTTTTAAGGGTCTTGTGCCCAAAATTAACTCCGTTAAGCTACCGGTTAGTTACGAGATTACCCGAAATGTACTTAAGTGCATCGAAACTCTACGAAATCATTATCCGATATTCATGGAAGTATAATGAAGTATTACAAAGTTTCGGTAACGTCGAAAGGTCACTCAGAGGTAAGTATTAATATGTTGACACGTTAACCCCTATGCTTTGTAAACTTTTGATCTTTAAGCACAAACGGCTTTCCACGTTCGATAATTTATTCGTTAAAGAATATGTGCATCGTTTAAGGTTATTTAAAAAATAGTCTTCATCTATTGACAAGTGTCTTTAATTTATTGTTCATGATTTTGCGAGGTGTTACAGATGTAATGTGATAAAAGCATGGTAGATACGCCGCTGGTACTTCTTATATATAAGTGCTTTTATCATATTATAATCCGTGGCGTTATTTAGTTCACTTGGGCGAATGATTTCAAACAATGACACGCAACAATGTTTACTAAATGATATAAACCATACGAGTTTTATTACAAGATCGATTTACAATTTGGTTTACATAAACAAATGTTTTAGTCTAGATTCATGGCAACGAGGTTTTATAAACTATAACCCACTTGTTTTGAGTTGGTTAATCAAATTGCAATACTAACCACTTTTCAAAACAAGATTTTAAATTATCGGCTCTTATGGTCAAACGAGGTATTGCAACATGTATACGAGCCATGAATCTGACACACTCCCAAAACCTATGTGCTCGCCGGCATTTCTCTGCTGACTTTATTTTTGCATATGTTTCAGGTGGTGTTGTTTAATGATGTTGATTGCGACTAGGATGCATGCTCACTTAGGATCTGACAAGGCCTTAGTGACTTAATAACAATGATAGACGATGTGGTTGTGTTTTATCTTTAATTTCAAAACAATGTAAATGGTTAATATTTAAATAAAACGAAACTTTTGAATAACAATAATTTTGTCCCTCCACTCCCCGACGTTTCCACTGCGGTTTGTTGTTTTAACGCGGTCGGGGTGTGACAATTTTATAAGTTGTTTGTTTGTGAAATGTTAGTTTCGTTTTTAAAAGTTTTTTGTATGATTTAGTTGTATGTTGGTTGTTGGTTGAAGTACCTATATTTATAAGACTGTTTAGAATTTGTTTGTTTATGATTAAACATGACAATTTTCCCTTTTAACAAAATAGGATGATAGAAGTGTTGTTTATTACCATACGAATCATACTAGAACCACAGGGTTTGGTAAACCAAAGCAATATGGAATGAAGAAAGATTATTTTAAAAAAAAATGTATATTTAATTTAGGACAAAATATGTTTTGGTCAAAATGGGTTTGAGTTTAAACAATTACTTAACTGCTCGATATTATATACAACGGATTTAAAAATTTCAAAAATTAAAAGTTTAGATAAATAGAAAACATTATTGTATCTTCAAAATGTATAGACTCTTATTTTATAAAGTAAAAATTCATGATTATTAATCTAGGGAAAAGATCAAATAGGAAGTTTATTTTGGCTAGGAAGTCTAGGAAGCAATAGGATTAGGACATGTGGCAACATTTAAAATAAAGAAAAAAGGGTATTTTTGTCAATCCAACCCTTTCTTCTTCCTTTTCAAAACCCAGTAACTTCAAAACCCACCATTTTCAAAACCCACCATCTTCAACCATTTCTTCACTTTCTATCTCAATAATCACTACATTATAGTGCGATTTTCATCACCAATCAATGATTCAAACACCCGATCAACGTGTTCTTCTGTTTTTTTGAAGAAAACCCAGTTTAATTTCATACAAAATCTCGTTTTTTCCGGTGATTTTGAAGATAATCACTCGATCCGTTCGATTCGAGCGCTGATAAGTGTTTCAATCATTCAAAAATCGTCAATTGTTGAAGAAATCACTTCGATCCATGTAAGAAATTCTTTAATTTCATGTTTACGATATGGGTTTTTTATTTAGTCATTGCGTTTTACGATCTTGGCCGGGGTCCGGGGGCAGCGCCCCTGGTAGCGGGGTCCCAGGGGCGGCAGCCCCTGGCGGGGTCCAAGGGGCAGAGCCCCTGGCTGCGTTTTAGAAACTGCATTGGTCCAGACAGTTCACAGCACAGACAGAACTATTGGCATGGTTCAATGCGTTTTAGAAAGAACACTTTCTTTGGTGTTTTCTGGCCATTGCATTTTAGAAAAACACATTCTTGAAGTGTTTTTGGTGCATTGCGTTTTAGGTAAAACACCTTTTTAGGTGTTTTCAGTCCATTGCGTTTTACAGAGAACACTTTCTTTTGTTTTTTAGGCCATTGCGTTTTAGAATGAGTCATTTTTAAGTGTTTTATGGCCATTGCGTTTTACAAATAAGACATTTCTTTGTGTTTTTTGTGCATTGCGTTTTAGGTAAAACACTTTTTTATGTGTTTTCAGTCCATTGCGTTTTAGAAAACAAACATTTTAAGTGTTTTCTGGCCATTGCGTTTTACAAATAAGACATTTCTTTGTGTTTTTGGTGCATTGCGTTTTAGGTAAAACACTTTTTTATGTGTTTTTAGTCCATTGCGTTTTACAAATAAGTCATTTATTTGTGTTTTTGGTGCATTGCGTTTTAGAAAAATGTCATTTTTTAGGTTTTTTTTTCATTGCGTTTTACGTAACTGAGGGTTTTTCTATTGCGTTTTACGCAACTGTGTTTTATTTTTTTTTTAAATATAGCAATAGTATACTCGTTTTAAAGATTAAAAAACGCTCATTTTTTTGGTGCAATTTTTATAAAAAAATAATGTCGTATGAAAGAGTTATTAACGTTTAAAAAATGAGGGGAATTGGAGGAGAGAGAAACTATTGGCTTGGATTGACTAGAATGCACCTAAAGAAACTCACGCGCCTCTTTTCTTCCTTTTAATTTCTCTGATTTAATCTTAGCCCTTGATTAACTAAATGGATGGTCAAGATCACTTCCTAGCCTTCCTAGCCAAATAAACTTCCTATTGTATCTTCACCCATGGTAATGAATGATTTAAAACCTTTGCTGGTTGTCGACATCTATATTAACTAAAAAAATCCTTAAGGTTTTAATTTGTAAATTAAGTTATTTAATTTAATTACTGAAAATGTAATACAGCTAGTTGATTTTCCACCTGCACGTTGCGGCGGGGACCCAATGACTACAAAAAGCGTGTCAGCAATGACAAGCAGATACCGAATAACATAAATAAAAAAGACGTGGTAAGGATAGTCACTCCGTCCAAAAAAGCGATTTTAGATAACCTAATATATAATAATAGGACCCACACGTCCTACACGTTGGAAATTCGGTTGTTTTCAGTTCAGTTATTACGGTGCTAACACGTTAAAATATGGATGAGCTAGGTACCGGTAACGGCACCGAAAGTACCGATCTGGAAAATCATTTAAATTAGGTACCGGCACCGAAAATGCTCGGTACATTACGGTATGGTATTTGAAGGTAAAAATCAATAAATATAGGTATGGTGCTAGACCGGTGTCGAACCGAAACTAACGATTCTGAAAACGCCAAAAGATGGGTACCAAATTGGTACAGGAAATGATTTGGTATAGTAAATTTGGTACCGATACGATACCGGTTTAATTACAGGATTTGATACGATTTTGCTCATCAATATTCTAAATATCCAAGTTAATTTTACATGCTACAATTCAATTATTACAGAAAAAGACAAAAAAGAAAGCAAAATAAGTTGTTATGTATATAAAACCTCATTCAAACGAAATACAGTTTTACTTACCGTGTGTATGAAAAGTAATCTAAACGGTGCAATTACTTGCATTGCTGCGTTGCTACATGATTTGATGAGCTCGGTACCAACCGTTACCGAAATCCCCAAAAGTGGGTACCGGTACCGAATTTACCTGGTACGGTACGATTCGGTACCGGTCGGTACTGGTACGGCACCGGCATTTGAGGGTAAAAACCGGTGAATACCGGTGCCGAACCGGTACCGAAAATACACCGGTTTGGTAAATCGGGTACAGGTACCGGATACCATTTGCTCATCTGTTAATGATGTTACTATTCATTCCATTCTAATTTTAACATATAGCGGTACCTAATACCATTTGCTCATCTGTTAGTGATGTTACTATTCATTCTATCCTAATTTTAATATATAGGTAATAACAAGACTATATTTCATGAAAAAAAAATCGATGACATGTTTGTTGTTAGAGCATTCTCATCCAATCCATCAAATTATACATACATTCCACTAAAAAGCAACTCGTATATCAATATATTTTCATTAAAAACAAATACTTTTTCTCTCTCCTTTTAAATTAAATAATATTATCATTACATTTTTCTCTCTCCTTCACTCACAACCACTTTCAATATGTATTAAAAAAATTATACTGGGTGAAAAGTGTCCCCCCAAATATACAGATGAACAGTAACATTTTCTCTCCTCTCCACTCAGAACCATTTTTTATACCCTTTATAATATAAAAACTACCCCTCACATATTTTGATGGTTTGAATGAGAATGCTCTTAGGGGCTATTTGGTAACCTCTTAATGACCATTCAGATGCTACTTCTTAATGGTTTGAAACCTCTGAATGAATAAGAGGTAACCTCAAGTCTGAATGGTTAAGAGGTAACATCTGAATGGTAAATCATCACATGTCACATTCTTCTACCTTTTCATTGGTAAAATTATTAATGGTTCCATTAAGAGGTAGCCTCTTAACGACCATTCAGAGGCTACCAAACAGCCTCTTAGTCAACATAACATTCTTCGAAATTAACTCATAGTGTTTTAATTTTTTAATATAAACATCTAAAATTAAACATTAAAATTGATACATATTAACTTAAAATATATTTTTTTTAAATAGAAACTATAAAACCGAATTCGAATTTTAAAAACAATTTTTTAATGAAATTTCAAATTTCAAATATTTTCTAAAATTATCGTAATTATTGTAATTAAGGAAACTTATTTATAAGTTTTAAATCTGTTTTATATAAAATTTTAATTTTTATTATGTCATTTAAAAAAAGGTAAATTTAAAGGAAAGTAATAATTTTTTAAAACTAATTGTTTTATCATGATTGTCATTTCTAAAAATAACTAACTTTTTTTTAAATATAGAAACTAAAACCGAAAAAATCATAATTTCAAAAAATTAGTTTTAATCAAATTTCAAATACTTTCTTAAATTAAACTAATTAATTAAAATTAATTAACCATATTTATGGTAATAATTGTATTTTGTTATTAAACTGATTTGATAATTTACATAATTAAAACTATCAAATTGTGTGTATATGTGGTCGATGTTGATACTTTATTTTTATATCAACATCAAATCATTTTCATCTTAAACTGATGCATAAACTGTTTTTAGTCTTCATGGAGTAGAACAATGTTAGTATGTTGAGTGATCTTTGTTGGAGAACAAAGCTGTTTACAATCAAAGTTAAGGTTTTAAGACTTTGGATGCGTGCAAATCCAAAGAGAGAAAATGAATCCCTGGCTATCGAAATGACAGTGATGGATGAGCATGTTAGATTTTAATGTTTTAGTATATTCCTGTTTGTTTATGTTTTTTGATATTTAGTGATTTTTCTCTATTTTCGTTATTTATTAAATATTTTTTTTCATTAGGGCACGAAGATGTAGGCTACATTGTGGAACAAGTTTATGAAGAAACATGAAATTTTGCTAAAAGAAAATGAATCTTATTTTATTTGTAAACTGTGATTAAGTCAAGTTACAAACATTTTGATAAGGAACATTAATAGAAGGGGAAATAACCATGGTTTAACATGTGTAAATATAAGGTTTTAACATGTGTAAAACATGGTTACTTTGAGTGTGTTTCCATTTGTAGGTACCCAGAGCTTAACGGGTGGATTTTGAAGCTAAATGGGAGCTTTTTGGGAAGATTTATGAAGGTTAGAAGATTACACACTAGTTGGGAGTTAAAAATGCGAAAAATGGTAAGAAACCAATACTTGGCGCAAGAAGAGACTAGTTTGGCGCAACCTTGTGTCAGTTTTGACGCAATATAGATGCTAGTAAGTCAGGGGCGCAACCTTGTGCCAGGGGGTGCAACCTTGAGTTGAAATCAGATAAATCACGCGAAAATTTAGGATTTCACTTTATTTTAAATATCTTCAACCCCAAACGAAATGATAATTAACCCTAGACGTTTTCACTTCCCAAGGACGAAAATTCAAGTTCTCAAAATCAATTTTCATCAATCTTTCTTGCAATCAAACATCCAAGACAACCAAGAAGATCAAATCATGACTATGAGTGGCTAGATTCTTTTGTGACCACCTCCGGGTGGATGATTCATGTATGTGAAACCCAAACCTTGTTTATTTAGTGTTTTTGGATTATTTTTCATAACTTGAAGAAGACTTATGGTTTAGTTTTGTTTAAAAGAATTGTGAGTGTTGCAATTATTCATCTTTTATCATTCGCATTCGGTTTTCTTGCATCGTGAGTAGTTTGGTTATTGGGTGGGTTCTTGGCACTTATGATTTGGTAATTAAATTGCATAAGTTATTATTAAAAACTTGTCTTTGATTATCAATCAAACTAAACCGTTAACAAGACCTTTTGGTATTTATCTAATTAAACAGGTTTTGGTGAATCATTGAACAGGAAATCCGGAGGGGGTTGCTTTTCTTTAAAGTTGATAACTTTCTTGATTATACTCGATCGAAAATCTCAAAAACAATCAACGCAATAGTTTTTCATAGTTTTAGTTAATATAGGTTTTTACAATCAACACTAACCACATATTCCCTGTGGAGACGACACTACTTACCCTTGCTAGTAAAGGTACTTAGGACCAAATTTTAAACTTGTTTTTGACCGACCTTTCGACATCGATCAAAATGGTGCCGTTGCCGGGGAATCGGTGCGCTTAGTTTAGTTAGTTGTTTTCCTAAAAATAAAAAAAACCCTAAAATTTAGAAAAACCCAAAAATCAAAAAATATTTCCTTTTATTTGTCCTTTAATTGTCTTGTTCCGTATTCCACTTGGTGTAACACCCTTACTATTATAAAAGGGTTTATGTACTAATAACCACAATTTAATGTGTACTTACAAATACACATAAATATAAAATACAGGTTTACTAAAACTAATACACATTTTATGCTAAAATGTGACTTTACAAAAACTTTTCATACTAACATTCCCACATGTTTACAAAATTTCAAAATAATACAACTTAATGTAATTGAGTTCGTCGTTAAAAAGTTAAGACGTAACACCGTGCAGAAGCTTTAATTTCGTGTGTTCGGTTCTTCGTTGAGATTGATCTTCATCCGGGCACTCTTGGCGATCACCTAAGATCAAAACCAACTTAAAAGTTGGTTTTGATAGTTAGAAAATAGGTTTAAACAAGTACATGGGTCAAACAATCAACAAAATAAAGTTTTTCCGGAACAGGGGGGCGTCGCGTGACGCCTAGCCCCCTTTTCAGCAGAATGTTGCTTAACAGCTGTTGTACATTCCCAGCATAACCCGATTTCACGGAAACGAGCATAACTCTCTCGTTTTTAATCCGTTTTACCTGATTCTTTTTCCTAAGCGTCCGTAATTAAATTCTCCATCTAATGGAGTTAAGATCCGACATCCGGATTAACAAAATTCCAGGCTTTTAAGTCTTCGGCTTACTACCCTTTTTACCAAATATTGACCCGTTCATAATTTTATCACACCAACATGTTTATTTGGTCCTTATTCTCATGATATTCACAATTTCTATAATTCCTATCATATTAGGTTCAAGTCATGGGTCTCTTACGTATCTTAAACCCGTTTACGCTCATATGCGTATTTTGACCCGTTAAGGGTATTTAGGCATATTTTGATCATGAAACGCTTTCATTCGTTTCTAGCATTATTATACAACATTTCTTATCAAGTGATCTTCCACCACAACTATATTTGTGGTGGACTTAATGAGGTGATCTATATAATCCGAGTTTTTCTCGTCGGATTGCTAATTTACGACAAAGACTCATATAGAGTCATTTGACCAAAGGTTTGCATCTTTCGCTTCTTATACTTATTCCAATTATTTATTTGATCATAAAACTCGTTTTAAAACTACCTTTTAAGGTCGTTTGTCCTATTTAGCTTATAAGGGTGTTTTAGTCCGTTTAGCCAATCATTTACGATGAAGGACTTTTGAAAGTATATTTGACCCATAATCCCTCTTTTAACCTATGATTTTGTTTGAAAAGTCATTAAGCTTTCCAAACGCAATGTTCATTATTTAAAACATTCGGTTTACTTATCAAGTAACCAAATGTTTATTTTGACTTCTTTTAACACTCATTGTACCACATATACGAAATGAGTGTTACCCTTTTTCACATACCTGGCGCGGATCAATATATTGACCCGTTTTTAATACCTTGCTTTTATAACCGCTAATCTATAGCGTTGCTAATACCCATTTGACATTTACTCCTAAAACAATATAACTCAACAATAATCATTAGTCGTTATCGTCAAAAGGTGATATCTCCACCTTTTGACCCATTTGGTCTAAGTGACCAATTATGTTGGTGAGATGATGTTTATTACCATCTCATCTATATGACTCGCTCCGGTTCACACCGTGCGGTCATTTCACTTATTAATCGTTTCTTAACGCTTTTTAGTCTATCATAGCTTACGTCATACAGTGCCTTTCAAAACCAATAGTTATGGTCGACGCGTGACCAATTTACCGTTTTACCCTTATTGTTTGTTTTGGTTTACCCTATAAGGTACCCATTCAAAAGTTTCATTTTCGATTTGTCATAAAATAATTGAATTACCGATTTTAACTCCTTTTAAACCATCAACATGATTTCTTCTCATGCTCGACTATCTTGTTCCGTGCGTCTACACGCCGGAGCATCATACCTCAATTATGTATTTATCTTATTCGTAACTAATATGATAAGAGAATATTCTAAAATATAAGACTAGTGTAAGCTATACTTACCTTACTTCCAAATTATGCTTTTCCGTCATTCTTGCTTCGTTTGACCCGCTTCGTTCCCAAGCTTTCACCTAGCTTGTTAATCGTCATACTATCATTGTAAATTGTAAGATGGTTAGATTAGTCATAATTATTCACGACTATTCCATCTCACTTATTTCATAAGTCGAAACTACTATTCGACTTCATGATTAGTTAACTTAGCTTATTAAAGTTAACTATTTTCGATCACATGATTTACAACATTAGTTCAAGTCAACATGATGATTAGAACTCTTCTTGTTTCATATTTCATATAACTTGCCATACTATTCAAATACACATTTTCACTCTAATTTCCAACACTTTAGTTTTCATTTAGGCATTTTAACAAACACCTAATGTGCATACATTTTTACACATTTACAACTAGTTCATAACTAGTTATTTTTACCAAGATCAACATCAAAATTCACCACTATCACTTATGATCAAATACTTAAACTTGTAAATTGTTTAAGTATTTCTCGATTACTTAACATGCATGATGATTCTAATCATAATCATATCATCAATTCCATCTTATAACTAATACCCACTTAGCCTAGTGTAGGAATTCATTCAATCATTCAATTCATAGCATGTTATGTATGATCTTCACTTAGGGTTTCATTCCTAAGCAAGTATACATCACTAATCTAGCCATAGCTTCTCTAATTCATGCCTAATTCGCGATTAGGATGATTATAAAATTTTTACAACTTCACGAATGTTAGAAATTCAACATACCTCACGATCCCCTTGACTTGGTGATCACGAATTTGTGTTCATGCATTGATTTCAACTTGATTTGGGCCTTCAATTTGAGAGTTTAGTAGAAGTTAGGGTTTTGAGAGTGGGGGTGTCGCCCTCCCCTGTTCTTGATCGACCAGACCCCTCAAATGGGGTGTTTGGTTTTGTTTTTATTAAAATTAATAATATAAGTTTCAATTTTAACAACATTGACCCTTCATGTTTTGCAACTTTATAAAAGGGTTTTTACCCATATTTTCTTCATTGTTTTAAGACACCTTTTTAACTAGGTTGATGTTCCTAGCTACTTGGTGAATTCAGGAATGTTATGACTTAGTTTATTTTAAGTCCCGTTAACTCGGGCCTCTTATAAACTTTACTTCATTAAAAGCTTTTATTTCACGTTTTAATTAATATTAGGTTTAATTATTTAAATCCTAATATTTACCGGGTTAATTTTACCACTAACGGTATTTTACCCATTCATTAATATTAAGGTGGTTTGATTACCAAACCCGTTTTCGGGGTGTTACATTTGGTTTCTTGTTTGTCTGTGTGCAGCTGATTCTCATGTTGCATGCATACCAGGTTTTCAAAGAAATCATCACCGCTCTTATTTGATCCAGAAATCGAAAAGACTGCTCAACAGAATCTCGTTCTTCTTCGTTCAGCAGTGAAAGCTAGATCCCAGTCATCAACAGTTGCTCAAGACCTTGAACAAGCAGCTAACGAGATGGATGATCATGAACCACAAAATCAAGCACAAAACAAACCAATCCTTCCCATTCCAGATCCACCAATCCCTCAAAACCAAAACCAAAACCAAAGTCAGAACCAAAATCAAAACCAGCCTAATAACCAGAATCAACCACCACCAGAACCATTTCCCCAATTCAACCCAGGCCCACAAAACCAACTTGGGAATCTAAATCTCCGACATAGAGAAAGTATTCGTCTTAGCCAACCACAACATCAACACGGGTATGATGAGGATCCCAACCAAAGAGAAGGTAGTGTTCACACGTGGGAATCTGGTTGGGAAGATGATGAATATCAAAACCAATACGATGGGAGATATGTTGATTACAGATACAACGAAGGGTATAACGTGAATCAAGGACATCCGGTACACCTACAGGTCAACCAAAGAAATCACATCCAGCGGTTGATTCCACAAAATCAAGTTCAACATGGAGTCCCGTAGTTTAATGCGGGAAATCTAAGAGCTAATAATCAGTTGAGGGGCAAGCAGATACAGTTTATGGATGGAGTTCCCCAAGTCGTTCAAGGGGTACCAATTCAAGGCGTTGAAGGTCATTGCCGACCCATTGTAATACCCAACTCATCAGCTATAGTAACACCGGTGGGGAATAATAATCGACCCTTCGAGGTGAGGCCTCAATACTTAGGCCATTTTCCAGAATTCTATGGAAAAAGAACCGAAGAGCCATACTTGCACATTGCAAGTTTTGATTCAATTTGCCAAACTATAGGAGGTTTGGGTTTTACAAAGGATGAGGTTAAGTTAATGTTGTTTCAGTTTACCTTGAAAGATAAAGCACGATTGTGGTTTGCAACATTATCGCCGGGTAGTATCTACACTTGGCAAGAGATGCAGCAAGTGTTTTTTTGAGGAGTGTTACACTATGAACATAACCAGTGAAGCTCGGGAAGCAATCAGAGTGTTCCAACATCATTCAAGGGAGACCTTCCATGAGGCTTTCATACGGTTTAAGGAGTTGCTGCGGAAATGTCCACATCATGGAATTCAGACATGGGAATTAATTAAGGCATTTTATGATGGACTACTTCCTGATGGACTACAAACACTGAAGTGGCAGATTGGGCATATATGTCATGTTATACATTCTCACAAACACTTGGAGAGACAAAGTGCCACTTCTAAGAGACAGGCACAATCAAGCAGGAGGGCAAGATCGAGTTCAGCGAAATCAGTCGATTATGAAGCTGAGGAACGGGTTGAGAAACTAAAACACCAGAAACTGCTATTAGAGCGACAAGTAGCTCAAATGAATTTGGGAAAGGGAACCGAAGTTCGGGCAACTAATGCATTTGCGGTGTGTACAGATTGTGGTGAGTTAGGACACCAGGTTGGAGAGTGTCCCAGAAGGATGGGCCTGAATGAAGAAGTGAACCAAGTATTCGGTGAACGAAAACAATATGACATGAAACCGAATACATATCATCCAGGTTTACGAAATCACCCAAATTTTAGTTATGGGAATACTGTTAATAAAATGAACCCTAATTTTCAGGTACCCATGCAAGGAGGCCAGCAGTATCAGAGCCGTCAAGGTAATTACTCGCAAGGTAATTACCAAACTCGGGGCCCGTATAATCCAGGTAATCAGCAGGGTAACTCTTCAAGTAGTGATGGAATGAGTGATGACAAGTTGGATGCTATTATGAAGTTCATGAAGGACATCCAGAAGGATAATGAAGTTCGAGACAAAACTTCTAAAGCAATGAAGAAGCAGTTGGGGCAGCTAGCAGAAGATCTAGCTCAGCTGAGAAGAGATCCAGGTAAGTTGCCAAGCACCACCACAGTGAATCCAGCACATCAATCATCTAGTTCGAAGAGTGGAAGAAATGTGCACATCAATGCGGTAAGTATTCCTCCAACTTTTGAAACTGGTAGTGTTGAAGTAACTCCACCATCACAATTAGTTGAGGAGGAAGTGGAGGATGTTGATATTAAATCGGATTCTCAACATGATCAGGAAAGTACTAAGTTGAAAAAATCTTTTTGTGAAAATGAAATGTTTGTTGAAGGTGATGGTAAGAAAGCTAAAGTTCCATTTCCTATGGCTTTATTAAAACCATCTGATACATTTGTTTTAAGTAAACGGGACCCACCAAGGGATGAAAGGTGGGAAAATTTAAAACAAGCTAAAATTAATCTACCTTTACTCGATGCAATTAAAGAGAGTCCAGATCATGTTGAGTATTTGAAAGAGTTTAGTACCCAAAAACGACCTCACAAGTTTCCTAAAAAACTTGATTTGACTGTAAATATGAATGTCGTTTTCTTAGGTACCCTTCCCACGAAACTCCAAGATCCAAGGGCACCCATTATTTCAGTGCAAGTGGGTGAATTTAAAATAGAAAGGGCACTGTTGGATCTTGGAGCGTGTGTTAGTATTCTACCAGGGAGTCTGTATGACCAATATGATTTTGGTCCATTGTAAAAAGTCAACATCACCGTGGTGTTGGCTGATCAGACTCCCATGTGTCCGAGGGGGATTGTAAGAGACGTAATTATGAAGGTAGAAGAATGTTACTACCCAGTTGACTTCTTAGTGCTTGATTTTACCACAATTTCAAAGCACACGCAACCTCCAGTCATTCTGGGTAGACCGTTCTTAGCAACTGCTCATGCAATTATCAATTGTGTTGATGGAACGGTAAGTATGAAGTTTGGTGATCATGAATTGAGGTTAAATGTGTTTTCAAATTCCACTAATCCTTTTACTACATGTGAACACTCAAAAGCTGAAAGTGGCGATGAGAACGTCTCTCCTGCAAAGGAGATTCAGATCTACCATGAGTGTTTTTATGATTGACATGTTTCAAGTGGCAGGGAGCAAAGTAGTAAGGAAAAAGAAAGGTGTGGCTCATGAAGAGTGCAAGATAGACAAAGATGAGCCACAAGGGAAGAAGAAGAAAAAGAAACCGCCTGAATGTGATAATGCAAAACGGAGGTTAGAGTTATTCGGTCCAATGCGGAATACAGTGGACGACTTACTAGAGTATTGGCAGAGTACATACTTAGAGGCCATGGGATGCAAGCAGCCCACTCGACCACCATGAGGGTATATCAGTTATGGTCTGGCTGAAGACCTATAAACTTAGCGCTCTCGGGAGGCAGCCCAAGGATGTAGAGTATTGTATTGTATTTGTTCTTTGGTTTTGGTGTTGGTTCTGTTTTGGCAGGGTACTACGTTTAATCTTCATGGATGCAATGATTCAAGTGTGGGGATGTTTGGCAACATTCCCGATGAGATGTCAGAGAATTCAAGAGATGTTTACGGCCCTGTCTAATCACAGAAGCTACAACATCACCGACACTTACTGATATATTGATCAGGTCAATGTGTCTCTCTATCTTTCTTTGTTTTGTTTTGGTGTGTCTAGTTGTATTTGGTGGTGTTAAACTATTTGTGTTTAGGGAATGTGCTTTTGCTATTTGTGTTAGGGATTGGCCGTTCAGGGGATGGTTTGTTTGTTATTCCCGGGGTTGTTTTAAAAGCACTATACATTGGGGACAATCTCGCCCAAGTGTGTGGATGTGGAAACCCAGGAAGGGGTTGGTGGATAAAGTCTTGAAGAGGTTGAAAGTGATTGAGAACGATGAAAACTGAAAAAATTGAAAATTTTAAAGAATTTCATTGCCTTAAGTAAGCTAAATGGATTCGAAAACCTAAAGTTTCAATCACTAATGGGTTCCTTGCCGGTAGTAACTAACATAGTCCCTTGTCATGGTCGTTCCGTTAAGTTTCATGAGAGTAGGTCTGGCATGTGTTTTTAGAGAAAAGAATTGAAAAGACATGTCTATTTAGGGGTAACATGCTTTAGATTGCATATGCTACATGTCGGTAACCTTTTACCTTTTCTTGGTGAGAATTTTGAGCCTGTAGAATGATAGAATGATTTACATTATGACTTCATTTGTTGAGAGCAGGCCATATGTTATTCTGTGTTAGAACTTGTATGATTTGATACATGTTGAGATGGTGGATTTGACATGTGCACGTAAATGACAAAGGCATTAGGTTATCCCTTACACCCGTATGTGTTTGTTTTATGTTTACCCAATCATCAGCCTTAGTAGCCCTATTGAGCCTATATAGCTTTCGTTTGCCCACCCAATGTGAGTTGTGTTGTTACCAACCGTGAACAACAAGTTATGAATAATTAAAAAAAGAAAGAAAGAAAAAGAAAAGAACGAAAAGAAAGTTTTGTGAATATTGTTTATGTTCTTGGGTAGAAACCAACCCAAAGGTGTGAGTTGTTATGTTTTGCAAATAAAGTTGTCACGGTTTGGTTGTTCGTTTGTTAGCCACATAAAAACATATAAATAAAAGAAGGAATTTTCCTACCCTTAGCCTAAGCCCAAAAACCCGAAAGTCCTTTTGATATGTGCCGTGTTACATGTTATAGTGGAGGTGTGATTGTTATACAAGCCTATGTTTGCAGAATTTCATGTTTGGTTGTCACACCCCGATATTTCCACGTATTACCGGTGGGCCCGGTGGGGAGTATGGTGACGTAGTTGATATCATCATAGACAAACAACATAATAATATAGCACAGCGGAAGTCTTGGTAGAATAATAACTATTACAAACCATAGTGTCCGAGTGTCCAAATAAAAGAATATACAGACTTGTAATAGGGATCCACAGGCGGATCATAAAACAAAATACAAGAAACTGAAATAACAGACTCCAGGTATCTAGGGATTTGCAAGATCCACTTATATGACACCTAGTAGCTCCAGCCTATTTACGTGAGGTATCTGTCAATCAATCTTTGGAAAATACGTCAGTTTACACTGGTAAAACAATTAACTGAATCATTTGAAAAGATTTTATGAAAATTGATTTTAAGTGCACAAGGCACAAACCATTTATAACTTGGGACAATTATTTAATATAATCTTGTATACAGTTTTACATGTTTGTCATACATATGGGGCTGGTTTGGAAGCCGATCATGATTAACCGACTCACCACTATAAAACCCACAAAGGAGTTATCCCCAAGATGTGGGTTATTTAGCATTCGCATCTGTCAGGTGTATGCCTACACCCCGTGCATAGGTCGTGGCCATTTTCAAATGAAACGAGTCGAGGATATCCAGGACATGGTCGTATTAACCCCCAATGTTTATGTTATCAAACAAAAAAGATTAAAACGGGTTATGCAATTTATTAATCACAATCCGATTAAATGATTTCATACCCGACCAAGTGGTATTATTATAACACCATATCCCAAGCCCGTATAAGGGAAAATAAGTTAAAAGTATTTACCTGAGCTAGATATGAGATGTAACTCAGTCGTATATTCCTAAAGCTTTATGATAATACCTTCTACTGGATGCTACTTAATCTGTATAGAAGGTTTAATGACCTATTAGGATGCTAACGGGTCTTTAGTTAAGTCAAAGACTTAGACCGGCTAGAAAGAAAGAAACTTTACGGTTCTAAACTCAAGATTAAGCGGAGACAGGAATAGAATGTGGTTTAGACCCATAAAGCTTGGATACTTGTATAATATGGGTAAACTAAACACATTCTGGAAATTGAGGATTTAATGATATGGTTAAACCCGTTTCGGCTATTTTACATAAACTAGTCACATAAACCGATCCGAATGCATAAGGGCATAAGGGGTAACCAAATGAATTATATACAGGTCTCAATTTTTATTATGCTTAGAATATGTTAAGACATCAGTAGGATGTTAACATATATGCCCAAAAAGTATTTTAAACCAATTTAAGTCCCGTAAGGGCATTTTGGTCATTTTAATAGTTATAAAAGAGATTCTATAACAAACTGAAGTTCTGGTCTTTTGTAATTAGTAAAAATGTTTATTTTATCTCATTAGATCAGTAAGATATTACATATATGTGAGGTTTACTATTTATGGCCAAACTATGCCCCGAAAGGGCATTTTGGTCATTTCACATATGCTTTTAAGGACATTTTTGGAAGTCTGAGTTCATGACTTATACCTACTGAAATAATATTTAAATTTGTTTAAAAATTCAGTAGGTAACAAGTCTGAGGTGTTAAATATAGTTTTAAACCATACTATGCAAGTAATTAGCGTAAAACTCGCTAATTGACGATAATCAAGATGTTTATGTAAACCTGCGACTTTGATCAGTTTTAAAATGCTCAAAATAATTTATTTAATGTATGAAATCAGTAGGAAAAGGTTTGGTATTCAAATCATTTGTTAATCTCATTTTATGCATGAAAAGGGTATTATCGTCATTAACCGAATTACACAATAACTCTATAATTTAATCAGATTATAATCTGTCCAAAAATCTTAAAACTCCTTAAAAATAATATCTTAACAGTAGGTAATGAGTTTTGGTTCAAAATCCAAGTTTAAACATGTATTATGCAAGATATCGCAAATTAATTAATAAAAAGCTTCTAATTACGATATCGAGCATAACTCCTATTTGAGACCAAGAACTGATGTAAAATTTTCGGGACAAGTTTAAATATCAGTAGCAAAGGTGTTTGTCCTCTCACATTTCTAAAAATCTTATTTGTATGTCAAAAGGGCATTTACGGCATTTATAAGCATATTAACAATCAAGAGCATATAATTCAAACCACTAATAACCATGCAATATAACTCCAGGGGGTTACACTACTATATAATATGGTCCTAATGGAAGTTTAATACATGGGAGAATTAAGCTTAAACGGGTCAGAACTGAAAGTCAAAGCAAAAGTCAAGCTTTTGCAACTTTCGGTTATAAACTAACCTTAGACTGATAATTGTCGGGTTAGTCCTGATTAAACATGTTCTAATATTAATTACCAAGTCATTAGAATGCTAAAATATAATTTAGAACCTCTGTTCTATTAGTTTAAATCATTTTTAAACTTTCTGTCCAGTTTGACTTTTTGACCAACTAGTTTGACCCGACAATTAACTAGTCAAACGAAATAATTATGAGGTGCCCTTTTAAAGGTTAATCACCTACCTTAATATGGTTCCATAACCACTTTCGTTCCGATCAGTGGCTAGACCATTTACGATTAAACTAAAAGTCAAAGCTTAATTTCGATATGTTTGACTTTTCGGTTTTTAAACTAATTAAAAGGACTAAGCAAGGATTAAGACTCTTACTAATGGTCCTTGCTATCTTTTCTACACTTGAAAGTCTTCTCCTAATGTTTGCAAGCTCCAGAAGTGTGATTTGAATGATGTTGTAAATGAAGTGTGCATAAGAACACTACACTAGTGCTCCTTATATACTAAATTCCAAGTGTCTAGATCATTTGCAGCTGTTATGGGGGTTCCTAGGATCACTCCAGGTGTCCTAGTGGTAATATAAACCCGTCTAATAGCCCCTGGTTTTGATTTAAGTCGGTTCTGAGCATGAACTTGCACCTGTCCAAAGGTTTCTACGCTGGGGACTTCTACGCGGCCCGCGTAGGTTTGGTAAGGGACTTAGGCGGCCCGCCTGAACCTGCTGTTCAGGTTAAAACACTTTCAAACATGGCAGAATTAGTCCCTGGCAATTATAAACTTTGTTTAACTTGATTTCTGACATGTAAGGACCTTGTAGTTAGTTTGTAGAGGCTCAAGGATGTATAATCAAACTTCGTTAGGCTCGGTTTCGTTAAATATTATTATAACTACAAGTTTCATCAAGTTGACACTTTTCACCCAAAGTTTTGAAAACTTACTTAACGATCTCGAAACCACGTGGAATTTATACTACTTATTCTTGAGAGTAAATTTGAATATTTCGAAGCCTCGGGTTCGTTAAAAGGTCACTCAGAGGTAAGAATTAACATGTTGACATTTTTAACCCCTGTAGTTTTATAATCTTCTGATTATTTCCACAAACGGCTTCTTATATCCAATTAATCACTCGTTTAAGAATATATCCTTGATGTATGGTCATTCAGAGGCACAAGTTTGGCATGATGACACTTTAGTCCTTCCGGACACAGAGTTTCACCGTTTATCAACATTAGTCCTTTAAACTCAAACCTTTACATGTTTAGAGTTTAGGACACGTGTCTTTATATAATTGGACACGTTTCTACGTGGTGTTACATCCTCACCCCCTTAAAAGAAATCTTGACCCCGAGATTTACTGGAATAAGTGAGGGTACTTCTGTCACATAGTGGACTCAACTTCCCACGTATATTCGAGGCCTCTACGAGCATCCCATTTAACCTTTACTATAGGCACGTTCTTTCTTCGGAGCTTTTTAACCTGTCGATCCTCGATCGATATAGGTCTTTCAACAAACCTCAGGCTTTCATCAATCTGTACGTCCTCATGAGACATTGCTAGCGATTCATCAGCTAGACATTTCTTTAGGTTACAGATGTGGAACACATTGTGAATTCCACTCAGCTCATCAGGCAAGTTTAGCTTATAAGCTACACTGCCGACACATTCGATAATCTCGAATGGTCCAATATATCTTGGGCTCAACTTGCCCTTCTTACCAAAACGCATCACTCCTTTCCAGAGTGATACTTTTAGTAAGACTTTATCGCCTACTTCAAACTTTAGAGGTTTTCGCCTCTTATTAGCATAATTTTTCTGCCTGTCCCTAGTAGCTTTAAGGCGATCACGAATTTGGACATTCTTGTCCGTCGTTTCATGGACTATATTAGGTCCTGATATTTGAGCTTCTCCTACTTCCGCCCATTAGACAGACGTTCTGCATTTCCTTCCATACAATGCCTCAAAAGGCGCAGCCTGAATGCTAGTATGGTAACTATTATTATAGGAGAACTAGATCAAAGGTAGGTGGTCATCCCAACTGCCACCTAAATCAATAACACATGCACGAAGTATGTCTTTCAAAGTTTGAATTGTACGTTCGCTTTGTCCATCTGTTTGAGGATGGTAGGCAATACTAAAATTCAAACGAGTGCCTAATGATTGTTGAAAACTTTTCCAAAAGTGAGAGGTGTATCTAGTGTCTCTATCGGATATAATAGACACCGGCACTCCGTGGAGGGCTACAATCTTATCCACGTACAACTGAGCTAACTTATCGGAGCTATGAGTCTCCTTGATGGGTAAGAAGTGTGCTGACTTAGTCAGTCTGTCAACTATAACCCATATAGTATCATTTCCATGCCTTGTTTTAGGTAACTTGGTTATAAAGTCCATGGTTACCAATTCCTACTTCCATGTGGGGAGTTCAGGTTGTTGCAGCAAACCCGACGACTTTTGATGTTCAGCTTTAATCTGAGCGCTTGTCAGACATTTGGCTACATGTGTGGCAATAGATTTCTTCAAACATATCCATCAATAATTAGCTTTCAAATCTTGATACCTTTTGTCACCTCCATGGTGAACTGAGTATTTGGAATTGTGAGCTTCCTAGAGGATTATTTCTTGAAGTCCTCCATGGATAGGAACCCAGATCCTTCCATTCATTCTAAGGATTCCATCCTTTCCAGGTGCTAACTATTCAGCAATTACACCTAATTTTTATTTGGAAGGTTAGCTTCTAAAACAGCTTCCTTCTGTGCAACCAATAGTCTTTCATTCAAGCTGTTCTTGAGCTCAATGCTCTTGGCATTAATCCTTATAGGTTTGACTCTTTCCTTTCGGCTTAGAGCATCAGCGACTACATTCGCTTTGCCAGGATGGTAGCGAATTTCACAATCATAATCATTTAGAGTCTCCATCCAACGGCGTTGTCTCATATTAAGTTCTTTTTGATTGAATAAGTGTTGGAGACATTTGTGATCCGAATAGATCACACATTTAGTTCCATATAAGTAATGTCTCCACAGTTTTTTGCAAATACAATGGCACCCAATTCCAAATCGTGGGTGGTGTAATTCTTTTCATGCACCTTTAACTGTCGTGATGCATAAGCAATCACCTTGCCTTTCTGCATAAGTACACAACCCATACCGGTGTGTGAAGCATCGCAGTACACTATAAATTCTTCAATTCCTTCGGGTAACACTAACACTGGCGCATTGCTCAATTTCTGTTTAAGAATCTCAAAATATTCTTGTTGTTTGGGACCCCATTCAAACTTTACATTCTTGCAGGTCAGAGAAGTTAGTGGTGCAGCCATTCTCGAGAAGTTCTCAATGAATCTTCTATAGTATCAAGCTAATCCCAGAATGCTGCGAATTTCTGTTGGTGTCTTTGGTGCTTCCCAGTTCATGATGGCTTCTATTTTAGCGGGATCTACTTGGATACCATGCTCACTCACAACATGTCCAAGGAATTGGACTTCGCGAAGCTAGAATTCACACTTAGAGAATTTAGCATACAACTTCTCCTGCCGTAGCAATCCCAAAATACACTGAAGGTGCTTCTCGTGGTCGACTTGACTACTAGAATAAATGAGTATGTCGTCTATGAAGACAATGACAAACTTATCTAAGTATGGCTTGTAGACTCTATTCATGAGGTCCATGAATGCTGCAGGTGCATTAGTGAGCCCGAAAGGCATCACTAAAAACTCGTAGTGGCTATACCTCGTTCTGAATGTTGTTTTAGGTACGTCTTCAGTTTTAACTTTGAGTTGATGATACCCTGATCTCAAATCAATCTTCGAGAAGAAGCTTGCTCCTTGGAGTTGGTCAAATTAGTCGTCGAACCTGGGTAAAGGATAACGATTTTTGATCGTTACCTTATTTAATTCACGATAATCAATGCATAAACACATTGATCCATCCTTTTTCTTCACGAATAAAATAGGCGCTCCCCAAGGTGAAGAGCTGGGTTGTATGAAACCCTTAGCTAACAGGGCATCCAATTGAGTTCTGGGCTCTTTCATTTCAGTAGGTGCTAGGAGATAAGGAGCTCGTGCAATTGGTGCGGATCCTGGCAGAATGTCTATCCTGAATTCAACTTGCCTCTCAGGAGGTAATCCCGGTAACTCATCAGGAAAGACATCAGGATATTCTGAGATAATTGGGATATCTTCAATCTTGGGTTTTGGTTCATCCACTGTCACTTGTGCCATGTAAATGACACATCCTTTCTTCAGGAACTTCGATACTTCGAGTAATGAAACATTATTGGGCAAACCATATTGGGTATCTCCTTGGATAGTGACGGATTCACCAGAAGGGGTTTTGATATTTACTAGCTTCTAATCACAGGCAATTTGGGCTTGGTTATGCGATAACCAATCCATGCCTAAAACTACATCGAACCCAGCCAATTTCATTGGCAAAAGAGATAGCGGAAAAGAAAGATTCTTAATGGATATAGAGCATCCATCAAGAAGAGTTGAAATGGTCTATAAGGTACCATCTGCTAATTTTACCTCATATTTTATGTCTAGAGTTTTAATAGGCAGATTCAGTAACTTACTAAACTTATGATCTACAAACGACTTATCAGCACCTGAATCAAATAAAACTCTAGCATAAATATTATTAATGAGGAAGGTACCTGTTATAACGTTCTCGTCGTTCACCGCCTCCCTGGCGTTCATCTGAAAGACCCTTGCGTTGGTTTTCTTTGCCTCATCAGGCTTCTTAGCATTTTTAGGGCAGTTAGACTTAATGTGCCCCTTTTCATTGCAACCGTAGCAGGTCGCATCTTTGATATTTCGGTACTCCACAGTCTTGTGCCCTTTCTTTTTGCAAATTCCACAAGGTTTCGCTTGTGGATCCTGGTTGCACTTTCCAAAGTGCCTCTTGTTACAAGTTTTACATCTGGGCTTGTCATCCGACTGCCCTTTCTTGGAAGTAAAGTTTCCTTTCTTCTTTTTGTTCGAATAATGAGACTGGTCGTCATCCCTATTCCTCTTTCCTTCATCAGTGGATTTCTTTGCCCTACTCCTCACAACATCGAGAGTAAGTGACAAAGATAGATCTACAGCAGATCTGTAGGTAGCAGGCTTAGAAGCCTGGACATTTCCTTTAACCTCTGGGGCTAAACCACCGATAAAACACGCAATGCATTTGGGTTCAGGAGTAACTAAATACGGTACAAGTCTTGACATGGAGTTAAAACTGGTTACATAAGACCTGCAATCCAAATCCTTCATCACCGGAGTGAGGAAGTCAGTCTCTATTCTTTCAACTTCATGTTGAGGACAGTAAGTGTCCTTGATAAGATCAACAAATTGATTCCAGGATAGGTTATACAGAGGAACCTTTCTAGTGGCTTGCAGCAAGGCTTTCCACCATGTTAGGGCGTCGCCCTTGAAAGACTGAGATATAAACTTGACTATGTCTTCCTTAGCACACCCACTGATGTCAATCACAGTTTCCATTTCATCCAACCACTTCATACAGTCGATTACTCCTTTCTCTCCCGTGAAATCTCTTGGTTTACACGAGACGAAATATTTATAGGTACAACCTTTATTGTACTTTGGAGCCTGATTAAGAACAACTTGTCTTTGTGGTTAACTTTTCTGATTAGATGAGTGTCGACACTCATCCTTCTTCAGTGTATGCGAATGTGATAGGGTCCTTGTTTGAGTCTTAGACCGAACATGACTCGGTTCTTTGATTATTTTATCCACAGCTTGAGCAATTGCTGTGTCAACCATTGCTTATAATTCAGCACCAGTAACATTTATCCTGGCATCATTATTGTTTCCTTCCACAGGATGACTGTTTACTTCGTCAGAGCCAGCCATATTTGTGTACTGAATCAAACAATTTTGATGTGTTTAGATTATATAATGAATCATCATATTGATGATTAGATGGTCATGGTATAATAAACCATAAAGATCATGATAAACAGGGATCTATTAAATCATGATTTGCTTAGGCTACAATTGAACCATTATTGGCAATCAATAGGATATAATCCTGTTAGTGCATTCATCTGTCGACTTCTTCTTATATCGAGTCTCAGTTGTGTTGCGGATCTGAACAAGTGTGACATCATCCTATTCAATGATGATATAATCAAGATGACATCATCAACTGCATCATATCACAAGAAGACAAAACAATATGCTTGTTTTACGTGAAATTAGAATTGTTATAGTTTAAATGTGATTTCGCTCATAATAGCTGTTGGTGCACTGAATGTCTGCTGATTACGTCTTAATCAAGTCTTGTGTCTAGATAGTTTGAATGAACACACATTAGGGTTTTACTTGTTTATCTTGTAGATTTCACTTGAAAGTGTTCTTATGTAATTCTAGCTAAATCAAGATTTAGCTTGAAATGGTTCAAGGGAAATCAGATTTACCTTGAAATGGTTCAAGGGAAATCAGATTTAGCTTGAACTGGTTCAAGCGAAATCTGATTTGGCTTGAACAGTCCCAAGCGAAATCTTCATGCTATATATAGGTTAGTGTGTTGTTCATTAGATAGAGATGGTCATTGTATGAAACACGAAGTGCTGCCGGATTTGTATTAGAAAACGTTGTAAAAGCACGAATATTAATCAGAAAAGAAAGATTAAAAGGATAATAGCTGTTGTGACTTTGCGTATACTGATTCCGCCTTTATACGTGAAGATGAACTGCCTTAACTGACATTTAGAGGTCGTAGTACGGTCCAACAAGTGGTATCGGAGCTCAGGACGAGGAGTTCATACCATAGCAGCGGATTCTCTTCTTTTTATAATTTTCTGATCTGAACAAGTTCTAACGGTCGAAATGGTCTGATTTTCGAGTATATCGTGTAAAACAGAGTTTTAACAAAGCCTACAAAGATTCGGACTAAAATTCGGATTAAAACATGTTAAAAATGACCTAAAACTGAATTTCGCTTGAAAGTGTTCGAAGGTTATAGGTTAATTTCGCTTGAAATCAGACAATTTGACTTGAAATCTGACAATTTCGCTTGAAACTGCTGAAGCGAAATTGAGTTGTTTAGGATTTCGCTTGAAATTGATTGGATCAGATTTCGCTTGAATCTGTATACTTGTGATTTCGCTTGAAATCAGTTTGGATCAGATTTATACTTGTGATTTCGCTTGAAATCAGTTTGGTGCTGATTTCGCTTGAAGTCATTTCATTTCAAGGAATTTTGTTTGAACTTGCTGAATTTTAAAAACTTCGAATTTTTCTAAGTGTTTACTGATTTTGCAGGAACATTCACGATGGATGATCTTTTCATGAACCCGTTTAGCGATATGTATGCATTCGCTGGAGAATCCGGAAACGATGATACTTCGTCAAGCAATGTGAATGATAACTCGCGAAAAGAGAAGAAAAAGGAAGCTTGGGAATCGGAAAGTGCTTTCGAAACGTTTAATAAACCTCCAAAACTTATGGCTATTGAGGAGTATAGTCGGTGGTCCAGAAAGTTTGAAGACTGGATGATGGCATTTTCATTTCCAAGTTGGAAAAGTCTGAAGAACGGTTATGATCAAGGAAAAAAGAATGGTGAAGTCTTAACAGCTACTGATGAGATTGATTCATTCGTAGCCGAACAAAAGTGTGTGGCATTGTTATTTCAGTCTGTTCGGGAGGATATCATCTCATTGATAGACTATTCAAATGCTAAAGATCTTTGGGCAAAGTTAGAAAAGAAATGTATAGGTAGTGAAGAAATCAAGAAAAATAAAATAAAACTACTTAGGAAAGAGTTTGATATGTTTGGATGCTTGAAGAATGAATCAGTGTAAAAAATGATCGAGAGGTTTGGGCACCTGAAGCTGGAGTTAGTCAGACATGGAATTAAGTATTCTGATGATGAGCAAGTAGACAAGTTGTTCGATTCGTTGCCAGACAAGATGGAGTGGAGATATTATGCACTGATGTTGAAGAACACTATTGCTTCTGAAAAGTTGAAACCAGATTTGGTGATTGAGAGACTTGAAAGTCACGAACTGGAATTGAAAAAGACGTACAAAGTCAATCACTCATCTTATCAACAGAATTTGGATCTATATTATCCAAAGAGCATGATGCCAAAAGCAACTTCTCCAAAAACTGCGTTTTCTGCTGAAAATGTGTCGACAGCTGGCAAAGAAAGTCAAAGCAATCAAAGCAGTGGAAGTCACAGTGGTTATCACAGTGGATCTTCATCTTCTGGAAATCATCCAGATGCAAAGAATCGTTTTCAATGCAACATTGCAATAGATTTGAAGAATGCTCAAAATTTTGATGAAGAATCGGCCAAGCAACAGATGATCTTCCTAGCATCGGTGTTGGAATCGTATGAAGGGTTGGTAGCTGGGAAAATAGGCAACACAAATCTGACGAAAGAAGATTACGATCAGATTGATCCGGAGGAAATGGAACTGATCGATATTCGTTTGGCTATGGCAAGTGCTGTTCGTCGTGCACAAAGATTCATGGAAATTACTGGAAGGAAAACAATTGGTGGTGCATCTACCAAGCTGGGGTTCGATAAATCTAAGGTGACTTGCTTCAAGTGTAAGCAGAAAGGTCATTTCAAACGAGAATGCCGAAACGCTTATGCTGATGAGTCGGAGAATCCTTTCAGAGATGATTACTACAAGAAGGCGATTTATCACCAGAATAAATCTGAGCCGCCTAGATTGAAGCAGGTTGAAGACAACAGAGAGAAATCTAGAGCTCTTGCAGTGATTTACGATGATGAGGGGTATGATTGGAGTCAAGAGGTTCTACCAGAAGAAGATGCGGTTGGTTACGCATTCATGGCGAAAAATGAACCAATTCCATGGAAATATGATAGAACTGAAGAGCAGAAGTATAGATACAGAAAGATGATTTCGGAAAACAAAATTACTAGACTTTCTGGTATCTATTTGGAAGCAAAGAGAGCCAAAAGATGGGATCCAGACAGAGAGTGTTATCTTGATGAGTATGGAAATATTGCAATCGATCACAAAACTCTCGACCTGGAAGTCTTAATCAAGGAAATGAAAGAAAATGATGAGTATTGGCAACACAAATGGTGGGGAACTCCAACAGAAAAAATGAAAGAGGAAGCGAAGAAAGAAAAAGAAGAGAAAGAGAGAAAAGAGAAAGAAGAGATCGAGAAAGCAAAGAAAATTGATACTGGAGTTATCGATACTACGCAAGAGTTGAATGCAGAGAACCTGGGAAAAATGGCTGACAAAGTGCTGGCTGCTAAGGCACTTGAGGTAGACTCTGACTCCGTGTCTGAGTCAAAAAGCCAGGTCAGTTCAGATGTGTCAACAAATGCGTCAGGTAAAAAGATCGAAGGAAATGCTGATTGCAAAAATTGCAACAAAGAGTGCAAAGTTTCTAATACTGTCACGTATCTCAATGGTGAGAAAATTAAAGATCTGACAGCAAAGGTCAGAAGCGTTGAGAATCAGATTCTTGGTCGTGACAAAACAGTTAAAGCTTCAACTGAACTGATAAGAGAATTAACTGCTCAAATTGAAACTGATAAAATTGATCATGACAAAATTAAACAAGAAAATGAAAAGTTGATTCTTGAAAACCGTCAGATTTTTGAAAAATTTGAAAAACTCAAAAGCACAATGAAAGATTGTGATGATCGAAATGGTAAAACTTTTAAAGAAAATGAACATTTAAAAGCAGTGCTTAGAGTCAAAGAAGAAGCAATCAACCAACAACTGGATGAAATCGCTAAATTGAAACTTAAAGTTCAAGAGGCTGTAATCGAAAACGAGCGAATCCAGTTGAAGCTTAACAGTTACAGCTCCGCAAGCTTTGTTTTGCAACATATCATTCCCAAACCCATCAGGAAAGACAAAGCGGGCGAAGATGTGTATTGTGATGGAACTGGGGTGGGGTTTCATCAAGTTCCACCACCTGTTCTTGATAATTACACTAAAAAGCAGTCTGGGTTGGTTGAAATTGAGGAAGAAAAAGAAGTTAAACTTCCGGAAAACATTGATGTTACTTTTTCTACATCATCTGATGATAGTGTTCAGACAGAGATTGTTAAGAGCACAGCTGAAATTGTTTTGAATAGTGATTCAGCTGAAGATGATGGATGTTTCTTGGACAAATACATTCAGAAATCAAAATCCAAAAACAACTTAAATGATGAACCGGGTCTTGTGATGTACAAGATGGCTGGATCTGATAAGTTGTATTCGGATTCTGAGTTTCCAATTGAGAATGTTAATGTGAAAAAGTTGACAAATGTTTTCAAGTTAGTTGAAGTTGAGTTGTCAGAAGTGAACAGTTTGTGTCAAACAAAAAGGCAAATGAATTTTGAGAAAGATAAAGCTTATTACAAAAAGCCTGTTGTTCCACCACTGTTTTATAATAACAATCGAAACAATTGGTCGGGAGGTTATCGGGGTGGTAATAGTTATCAAAAAAAGAGTTTTCAAAACAAGAGGTTTGCTGAAAAGAAGGTGTTTGTGAACAGTTCAAGTTCACTTGCTGATGAGGAAAATGAAATTTTTTCAAAATCTAATAAAGAGTTCTTTGAGAAAAGAGCTTCATATTATCAGTCTGAAGGCACAAGTCGAGTTGTTGATACTCGAACATGTTTTAGATGTAATCAAGTGGGTCACATTGTACGAAAGTGTAATAATGTGAAGCCTAAGACTGAAAATGTGAAGATTCAACAAAAGAAAGTTGATGTGAAGGATAAAGCACCAATCGTTGTTGAGAAAAAGAGTGTGAAAATAACAACATCAAAGTGAAAAATGAACCTGTAAAGAAAGTGGTAACTAAAAACGACAAGTTTTATAAACAGGTTGCATTATCTCAACAAGTTTGGAAACCAAAAACTGAAATGAAAATTTCAACTTCTGAAGTGAAAAAGGCTGAAGAATCAATTTCGGTTGATTATGATGCAAATTTTCCACCTTTGAAGGCTGAAAATTTCAAAATTCAAATTGTAAGAGTCAAGGTTACACCTAAGGCTGATGAGGCCTGGGTGGACACCATGTTCGAATAAGCAGTTTGAATTGCCGGAGCTTCCTGGATCGCGAAGCATGAATCGGCATCTTTATTGAAATGTTTTAAAATCAACTTGTGGTATGTGCAGGATCTTCCAAGAGCCATTTCAAGATGGATCATGGATAGTGGCGCATCTCGACATATGACAGGAAAAACTGCATTGCTGTATGATGTGAAGAATATCAATGGTGGTTATATGGGATTTGCAGGTCATGAAGGTGGTAGAATTGTTGGTGAAGGAATGTTATCCAATGGGATTGTGACGTTTGAGAGAGTTAACTACATCACTGAGCTGGAGAACAATCTGCTTAGTATCTCGCAAATTTGTGACAATATGTATACTACTCACTTCACTGATAAAGAGTGTTTGATTTTGAAACCTGGTTTTGTTATCCCTGAAGAATGGATTATTATGCGGGCACCTAGAGTGAATGATTTATATGTGTTAGATATGAGTGTAGCAACTACAACTACTGGTCAAGCACATTGTTTTGTGTCTAGAGCAACTGAGAAAGAATCAAGA
The DNA here is from genome assembly GCA_030545235.1 of Helianthus tuberosus. Lineage (NCBI taxonomy): Eukaryota > Viridiplantae > Streptophyta > Magnoliopsida > Asterales > Asteraceae > Helianthus > Helianthus tuberosus. The sequence continues at coordinate 21,860,638 of CM060375.1, read as the reverse complement.
TTGTGGCACCGCAAGATGGGGCATATTCACCTAAGGAAGATGAATCACTTGGTGCACAATGATTTGGTATTGGGAGTTAATATCAAAGGTTTTCATCTGGAAGGGGAGTGCATTAGTTGTATCAAAGGCAAGCAGAAGAAAAAGTCACACCCTACAAAGCAAGTCAATTCAGTTTCGAGACATCTGGAAAGACTTCACATGGATTTGTTTGGTCCGGTGAATGTCAAAAGTATTACAGGAGATTACTATTGTTTGGTCGTTACTGATGATTATTCCAGATTTTCGTGGGTTTCTTTCTTGAAGACGAAAGATGAAACATTTGACAGTTTGATGGGGCTGTTCAGGAAGATTGAGAATTTGTACCAAAGGCGTATAAAGAGAATTAGAAGTGATAATGGTACTGAATTCAAGAACAGCAAGATGGAGGAATTTTGTGATGAAAGAGGTATTTTGCATGAGTTTAGTGCTCCGTATACTCCGCAGCAGAATGGAGTCGCAGAACGCAAAAACCGGACACTAATCGAGACGGCTAGAACTATGCTCGCAGATTCAAAGTTACCAATTAATTTTTGGGCTGAAGCTGTTTCCGCCGCATGCTATACGCTCAACAGGGTTCTCACTGTCAAGAAGTTCAACAAAACATGCTTTGAGCTAATCAATAACCGCAAACCGAATTTGAAGTATCTAGAACCGTTTGGGTCACCTTGTACGGTTATAGAGCCTCATGGTAAGTTTGGTCCGAAGAGCATTGAGGGTATATTTGTTGGTTATGCAAATCCATTGCGACGTGTCTTCGTTCCAATAGAGAAGCGGATTATTGAAGCTGCAAATGTTGAATGTCAAGGTTATACTATGCCACCACAGAATCCTGGTGATTCATGGCGTTATCATTATGACAAACTGTGGGATTCGTTTGACATGAGAGAAGAATCAGAGGATGATGAAGATTTCTTTGATGAGTTGGATATTTTGCGTGAATATGAGTCGCAGCTAAGGTTCCCAGCTGAGTATTCGAGGAGACCACGGGAAACTTCAAATGACGATGAAGCAGGTCCAAGTAATGCTGGTGAACATGATGATGTCCAACAGAATGAAGTTGCTCAGGATAATCAGTCGGCACAGAATGATAATCTAGAAGCTGAAAACATGCCAGTATTTGATCATGGTGATTCAGATTCAGATTCTGAGGGGGAGCAAATTCAGATTTCAAGTCAAACAAACCAAGTTGGTGAACAAGATGCAGAGCAGAATGTTACTAATCTGGAGGGAAATGTAGATGTTCAAAGTGAAGTGATGCCGCGAACTTTTTCATATCATCCAGAGGAGTTGATCATAGGAGAATTGCAAGCTGGAGTTCGCACTCGAAATCAGATTGATAAAGGGCTTACATGTTTTTATACAAAAGTTGCTCCTTTGCAAACTGAATTCTCATTGAGTTGTTTTATCTCGCAGGTTGAGCCAAGAACTTACAAAGAGGCGCTTACTGAAGACTCTTGGGTCAATGCTATGCAGGAGGAACTTAGTCAATTCGAGAAATTGGGAGTGTGGAAGTTAGTTGATTTGCCGGATGGTCAGAGAAAGATTAACACCAAGTGGGTGTTTAAGTGCAAGAGGGACGATAGAGGAGTTGTTGTAAGGAACAAAGCTCAACTCGTTGTTCAGGGATTTAGTCAACAGGAGGGAATTGATTTTACTGAAGTCTATGCTCCTGTAGCACGACTAGAGGCAATCAGAATTTTCCTAGCATTTGCGTCTTGGAAGAACTTCAAAGTTTATCAGTTGGATGTTAAATCGGCGTTTCTTTATGGGAAGGTTAAAGAGGAGGTTTATGTCGGTCAGCCACCGGGCTTCACCGATCCAATCCACAAAAACAAGGTCTACTTATTGGACAAAGCGCTGTATGGTTTACACCAGGCCCCGAGAGCCTGGTACGAGACTTTGTCTCAACACCTACTAGCCAACAAGTTCATTCGTGGAAAAGTGGATGCCACTCTCTTCACTAAAGAGGTCGACGGTCATCTTCTGATAGTTCATATTTATGTGGACGATATAATCTTTGGGTCGACAAATAAAAATCTATGCAAAGATTTTGAATCAGTGATGAAGCAAAAGTTTGAAATGTCATCAATGGGGGAGATGAAATTCTTTCTGGGTTTACAAGTTGAACAACTTCCTGAGGGAATTTTCATTCATCAGTCAAAGTATGTTCATGATATTCTAGAGAAATTTGGGATGTCAAGTTCTACTCCAGCTGCTACCCCACTTGCAACAAATGATGGGATTCACCCAGATCTCACCGGAGACAGGGCTGATGAAACGTTTTACCGTTCCATGATAGGTTCTTTAATGTACCTAACTGCTTCACGTCCTGATATAATGTACCCAACGTGCCTCGCAGCAAGATTTCAGTCTAACCCGAGAGCATCGCATATGATCATTGTGAAGAGGATATTGCGCTACCTGAAAGGAACTCCTTCATTGGGGTTGTGGTATCCTAGGAAAGGCGACTTTACGCTCGAAGGGTATTCCGATTCGGATTTCGGATGTTGCAAAGTCAATTCAAAATCAACAACTGCAGGATGCCAGTTCTTTGGTCCTAGATTGGTTACCTGGCAGTGTAAGAAACAAACGTCTGTGGCGTTATCTACATGTGAAGCGGAGTATGTTTCTGCTAGCAGTTGCTGCTCTCAGATCTTGTGGATACAGCAACAGATGCGCGACTACGGTTTGTAGTTTCTTAACACACCTCTTTTTGTTGATAATGAGGCCGCAATAAATATAACAAAGAATCCAGTACATCACGCTAAAACTAAACACAAAGAAATTCGTCATCACATTATTCGTGATTGTTTTGAGAAAAAGTTGATACGAATTGAGAAAATCCACACAGACGAACAGAAAGCTGATTTACATACCAAAGCTTTTGATAAAAATCGGTTTAAATATTTGTTAAAACTGAATGGTATGAAGCTTCTTTCGGTGTCGGATGGCATAATTGGCGTTGATGAGAGTACTGTTGCGGATGAAGACGAGAAACAATCTGCAATGGTTTGTCGCATTTTTACTTGTTTTGGTATTTAGGGGGAGTAGATATTTGTATATAGTTTATTTTCAAAAAATACAAAAACAGTAAAAAAATGCAAAAATACAAAAACATGATAAAATCTGAAAAAGAGCTTGTGTATATAGGGAAAATGATAGTTATCGGCTAGACGATTACCGTATGCTAAAGATTTGAAAAGTATAAAAGAGTTAAACAATCTCACTGATGATGTGTTGATAGGTTTTCGCACATTTAGTAGATTTATTCGGGATATAAACCTAAATTCAAACTTGTGAATTCGTGGGGAACACTACTTGGATATATAGGTAACCCCTGAAATCTCGTTTGAAAGGTTTCGTAATCTGATATACTAGGTCTTTATACTCAATGATGTCTGGGGTATTATTCCGGGACTTCTGCTGAACGGTGGTTCTGACCTAGTCCTTGGATAATACTTGCTGTAATGCTTGAAACACAACATTAAACCCTCAGCATGCTGAAACAATAAAATTGATAAATGCTGCTGTTGTAAGCAAAAAGATCCTCTAAAGGGGACACACCGAAAAGTCAAAGCTGATATCTCTCTGCGTATACGGAAGTATCGACCTGAGATCCCTCGGCCCTCGCATACCTAATTTATATACAGATATCATTGTAGTATACTCACCTGTAAGACTGATTATTGGGATTCTGGATACGGGAGTATATTCAAGAGGTGGGACACATGAATGAGCTAAGTTCTTAATTCATCTACATCGTATCCTGAGTAAATTGAAATTTGTGTGAGAATTTAAGATGGATCAGTATATCGACAATCGAGGTGAATTGTTTAAGTCTGAGTATGAAATGAAGCTTAACGGTACTTGTGATTTGTCTGAAAAGCTGATATGATTCCCTGACACGCTCACCAAAAATATGTTTGTAAATAGTTTACTTTGTTTACTTTCTGCAATTTAAGTTTTCTGTATTTCATTTCTTAGTTTAGAACACTTTGATAAAATCCAAAAAGATTTTATTTCTGCTTTATTTTCTGACAAACCAAAGTGGAGAGTTGATTGTTGGATTCTTAGTCGTTTGAAGCAGATGCAGGAGATTCTGGACTGAAGAATGAGGAGAGCTTACTTTGTTGAAGTTTGAATTGTTTGAAAAGTCAAAACAAGTTCATTAACTTGATACTTGTTATTTTCAGAAAATGTTTGAAATTATTGTTTTAAAATCAATATTGTTTCGTCAAAAGACCAACCAAGGTCATTAATTTGGACTTGGTAGATTAATCAAGTGATCAGGGTCATTAACTTAGACCTGAATACTTGAGTGGATTATTAAAACTGATTGAGTTTGTGAGTTACTGTTGAAAAGATAGTTTGTAATGTTTATTGGTTGAGTAACAGGTTTGGACTTCTTTATTCCCAACGGAAGCTAATTGTCAAAGATTGAACCAGATTTCTCAGATTCTAGCATATCGAGAGGGGGAGTCTGTGAAAGGGGGAGTCTGGATCAACGGTCAAAGGGAAGATTGAAGTTTAAAGGTTAAAGATTGAAGATCAAGATTGAAGAAAGTTTTTACAATGTTTGAAGAATGTTAAAGACAAAGACTTGAAGCCAAAGACTTCATCAACATCCAAGGGGGAGTCTGTTGGTGCACTGAATGTCTGCTGATTACGTCTTAATCAAGTCTTGTGTCTAGATAGTTTGAATGAACACACATTAGGGTTTTACTTGTTTATCTTGTAGATTTCACTTGAAAGTGTTCTTATGTAATTCAAGCTAAATCAAGATTTAGCTTGAAATGGTTCAAGGGAAATCAGATTTACCTTGAAATGGTTCAAGGGAAATCAGATTTAGCTTGAACTGGTTCAAGCGAAATCTTATTTGGCTTGAACAGTCCCAAGCGAAATCTTCATGCTATATATAGGTTAGTGTGTTGTTCATTAGATAGAGATGGTCATTGTATGAAACACGAAGTGCTGCCGGATTTGTATTAGAAAACGTTGTAAAAGCACGAATATTAATCAGAAAAGAAAGATTAAAAGGATAATAGCTGTTGTGACTTTGCGTATACTGATTCCGCCTTTATACGTGAAGATGAACTGCCTTAACTGACATTTAGAGGTCGTAGTACGGTCCAACAATAGCTTATAGATGATTTCGCTTATTTGGTCATATTGGGATTTCGCTTATGTGGACATGTGACACAAAAGCGAAATCACCAACTCTATATAAAGGACTCTTGAGCGAAATCAGTAGTGAGTGTCTTGTTTCCGGTACCGAATTGCTGCCGAAGTGTCGTTTGACTTGTAATCAGTGTGAAATCAATATACAAGGCAAGATTTAGTAGAACAAGCTGTTTTTCGTGTCCGTTTCTTGTTATTCCGCACCTGAAACGGATTAGAACACCTCCGATCGACTCCTTCGGGTCAGCACGCGATCCTACAAGTGGTATCAGAGCTCAGGACGAGGAGTTCTGCATATATCAGCTTGTTTTCATCTCTATTTCTAACTTCTACACCTTCTTTCATCAGTTCGACAAAGTTTTACCGGTCAAAATTAGTTCAAAATTTCACAGATTGTGCGTAATTGGACATAGACAAATCCCTGAAAGTTTGACACTGAAATTCGGATTAAAAATGGACTAAAATTGGATCCGATTAGGTTTCGCTTATTCGTACATTCTATAATTTCGCTCATTTGAACAGACTGATTTCGCTCCAGTGACACAATCTCATAGGTTTCGCTCATTTGAACATAAGGTTTCGCTCTTAGGTCCACCAGAATCCCTGATTTCGCTCATAGTGTCGGTGAAGTCAGATTGCATGTGAACTTGTGCGCATGTGATTATATCAGATTTGCATGTGAAGATATATATCGATTCATGTGATATTATCATTCCGAGGTCTCGTAAATTGAAGTTCATATTGCATGGTTTGATAAAATTTGTCGGGCATTTAATTAGTGAATGTAAAGAATCAAAAAGAGTTTTGAAACTTGAAGTTGTCGGTTCATTTAGTTTTACATGTGGTGTTCATTACGTGTGTCAGTCAATTGAGTAGACCAAATTAATTGATTTGATAAGTGTTTGGTTTTCAAAGGTCATTGGCCCAACATAAGTTGAATGGTTTGTCTAAGTGTCCTCGGCCCAAGTGAGTCATAGTTGCAGCCCATATAAAGAAGTGCACGGTTCAAATAATTATAAAGCCCAAATTAAATCCATTTGGTTCCGATCAAGTCTTGTGATTCAGTGATTTCACTTCAACGACATTGAAACGAGTCCACAAATTTTTGACACGAGTTCTAGACTGATTCAACCGTTACACACGTTCACATTTTCAATTCGTTTAAACTGATCATTTGTTTTTGTTTTTATACAAGGTGTTCGCCAAAGTATATCAAATTTTCCGAAGACATGGAAGAGGAATTCTACAATGCGTTTGCAACGCCAGTCGCTCCTGTTACAGCTGCAGAGAATTTATACAGTGAAAATGAGACGGGAACTCATCAGAAACCGCCAAAGCTGATGTACATTGAAGATTTTAAAGGATGGCAGAATCGATTTGAGAACTGGGTACAGGCATATAAGTTTGATGCTTGGTGTTCATTGTTGAAAGATTATGAGAAACCAAGGAATGAACGTGGGATTATAAAGGCAATTGAAGACTATTCAGAGAGTGACAAATTGAAATTTACAAGTGAGAAAATGATGATCAGTATTCTTCAACAAGCGATTAAGGAATATATCTTTGTTTTACTCCAACATAATGGTACAGCTAAATCTATTTGGGAAGCATTGATTCAAAAGTTCAAAGGAAGTGCAGATATGATTAAAAATAGAAAGGCTTTACTGAAGAAATCTTTTGACATGTTTGTAGCCTTTGACAATGAAACCATAAAAACGACCATTGACAGATATTGTCATCTTGTTTTAGAAATGGAAAGATTGGATATAAAGAAAGAAGATGAGGAATGGGTTGATAAACTTGCTGAAGACTCTTGGGTCAATGCTATGCAGGAGGAACTTAGTCAATTCGAGAAATTGGGAGTGTGGAAGTTAGTTGATTTTCCGAATGTTAAAGACAAAGACTTGAAGCCAAAGACTTCATCAACATCCAAGGGGGAGTCTGTTGGTGCACTGAATGTCTGCTGATTACGTCTTAATCAAGTCTTGTGTCTAGATAGTTTGAATGAACACACATTAGGGTTTTACTTGTTTATCTTGTAAATTTCACTTGAAAGTGTTCTTATGTAATTCAAGCTAAATCAAGATTTAGCTTGAAATGGTTCAAGGGAAATCAGATTTACCTTGAAATGGTTCAAGGGAAATCAGATTTAGCTTGAACTGGTTCAAGCGAAATCTGATTTGGCTTGAACAGTCCCAAGCGAAATCTTCATGCTATATATAGGTTAGTGTGTTGTTCATTAGATAGAGATGGTCATTGTATGAAACACGAAGTGCTGCCGGATTTGTATTAGAAAACGTTGTAAAAGCACGAATATTAATCAGAAAAGAAAGATTAAAAGGATAATAGCTGTTGTGACTTTGCGTATACTGATTCCGCCTTTATACGTGAAGATGAACTGCCTTAACTGACATTTAGAGGTCGTAGTACGGTCCAACAATAGCTTATAGATGATTTCGCTTATTTGGTCATATTGGGATTTCGCTTATGTGGACATATGACACAAAAGCGAAATCACCAACTCTATATAAAGGACTCTTGAGCGAAATCAGTAGTGAGTGTCTTGTTTCCGGTACCGAATTGCTGCCGAAGTGCCGTTTGACTTGTAATCAGTGTGAAATCAATATACAAGGCAAGATATAGTAGAACAAGCTGTTTTTCGTGTCCGTTTCTTGTTATTCCGCACCTGAAACGGATTAGAACACCTCCGATTGACTCGTTCGGGTCAGCACGCGATCCTACAAGTGGTATCAGAGCTCAGGACGAGGAGTTCTGCATATATCAGCTTGTTTTCATCTCTATTTCTAACTTCTACTCCTTCTTTCATCAGTTCGACAAAGTTTTACCGGTCAAAATTAGTTCAAAATTTCACAGATTGTGCGTAATTGGACATATACAAATCCCTGAAAGTTTGACACTGAAATTCGGATTAAAAATGGACTAAAATTGGATCCGATTAGGTTTCGCTTATTCGTACATTCTATAATTTCGCTCATTTGAACAGACTGATTTCGCTCCAGTGACACAATCTCATAGGTTTCGCTCATTTGAACATAAGGTTTCGCTCTTAGGTCCACCAGAATCCCTGATTTCGCTCATAGTGTCGGTGAAGTCAGATTGCATGTGAACTTGTGCGCATGTGATTATATCAGATTTGCATGTGAAGATATATATCGATTCATGTGATATTATCATTCCGAGGTCTCGTAAATTGAAGTTCATATTGCATGGTTTGATAAAATTTGTCGGGCATTTAATTAGTGAATGTAAAGAATCAAAAAGAGTTTTGAAACTTGAAGTTGTCGGTTCATTTAGTTTTACATGTGGTGTTCATTACGTGTGTCAGTCAATTGAGTAGACCAAATTAATTGATTTGATAAGTGTTTGGTTTTCAAAGGTCATTGGCCCAACATAAGTTGAATGGTTTGTCTAAGTGTCCTCGGCCCAAGTGAGTCATAGTTGCAGCCCATATAAAGAAGTGCACGGTTCAAATAATTATAAAGCCCAAATTAAATCCATTTGGTTCCGATCAAGTCTTGTGATTCAGTGATTTCACTTCAACGACATTGAAACGAGTCCACAAATTTTCGACACGAGTTCTAGACTGATTCAACCGTTACACACGTTCACATTTTCAATTCGTTTAAACTGATCATTTGTTTTTGTTTTTATACAAGGTGTTCGCCAAAGTATATCAAATTTTCCGAAGACATGGAAGAGGAATTCTACAATGCGTTTGCAACGCCAGTCGCTCCTGTTACAGCTGCAGAGAATTTATACAGTGAAAATGAGACGGGAACTCATCAGAAACCTCCAAAGCTGATGTACATTGAAGATTTTAAAGGATGGCAGAATCGATTTGAGAACTGGGTACAGGCATATAAGTTTGATGCTTGGTGTTCATTGTTGAAAGATTATGAGAAACCAAGGAATGAACGTGGGATTATAAAGGCAATTGAAGACTATTCAGAGAGTGACAAATTGAAATTTACAAGTGATAAAATGATGATCAGTATTCTTCAACAAGCGATTAAGGAAGATATCTTTATTTTACTCCAACATAATGGTACAGCTAAATCTATTTGGGAAGCATTGATTCAAAAGTTCAAAGGAAGTGCAGATATGATTAAAAATAGAAAGGCTTTACTGAAGAAATCTTTTGACATGTTTGTAGCCTTTGACAATGAAACCATAAAAACGACCATTGACAGATATTGTCATCTTGTTTTAGAAATGGAGAGATTGGATATAAAGAAAGAAGATGAGGAATGGGTTGATAAACTTGCTGAAGCACTACCACAGCATAAGTGGGGAACTTATTTGATGATTGTGAAACACTTAAGAAAGTCTCAGAGTATGAATTTGGCGCAGTTTATTCAAAAGATTGAAGAGGATGAGTTGGATATTCAGAAAATAGCTATCATGACAAATCCGAATGCCAAACAAGATGTCAGTTTGTATTATCGAGGAAACAAGTTTGAGGCTACTCCTAGTCCTAGCCCGAAGATTCAAACTGGTTTTAGTGCTGATGTTTCGTCTGGAACAAATAGTAATGTTACTCAAAGTGGTGGATATTCTTCATCATTCTCAAGTTTTGATCCAAACAGCACAACATCAAGTTCTCAACGACAAAATTCAACAAACCTTCAGTGCAATGTTACCTTAAACATTCAAAACGGTCAGAATCTGTCTCCAGAAGTTGCCAAGCAACACATGGCATCACTGGTTGCTATGTTAGAATCTTATGAAAGTTTGATTGCTGGCAAGATTGGAAATCCGATGCTTACCAAAGAGGATTACGACCAAATTGATGCTGAAGAACTTGAATTGATGGATATCAAATGGTGCTTAGCGAGTGTTTGGAGGAGAGCTGAAAATTTTCAAGAGATTACTGGTAGAGATGAATTTCGAGGAATGGCTACCTCTCAGTTGGGATTTGACAAATCGAAAGTTACCTGTTTCCGTTGCAAAGGAAAAGGACACTTTAAAAGAGAGTGCAAAAGCAAAGAAGCAACCGGGAATCAAGAAAAGAACAACTATTATCAGAAATCAATTTTCCACCAGATTACTCAACAACCACAAACTGCACATGGTCATGCTATTGAAGATGGAAAGAAGAAAGCTTTACTTATCCATCAAGATGATGAATTTGTTGCTGAAGGATTTAGCTGGGATAAATACATTCCATCTGGTTCAGGCTTTGTTGCTAGAATTCAGGGTGAAGATGAGACTAATCAGAAAAGAACCTCGATTTTTCCAGAACTTGGAAGTGATGTGGATACCGATGATGAGGAAGAATATCTCAACAGAGCTAGAAAAGGCATTGATCCTACTGGTTTTAATTTGTTTTTTGCAGATAAAATGGAGATGCTAAATCAGAAGAAGATTGCCAGATTAAGGAGAGAGCTGGAAGCAGCAAAAATGCAAGCTGATGAAAAGACAAAGACATAAGCAAATGTTGATCAAGTGATTAAGAAAGTTTTGGAGAAGATTGTTGAAATTGAAAAAATAGTTGAGGTTGAAAAATTAGTCGAAGTTAAGAAACTTGTCGAAATAGAGAAAATCGTCGAAGTAGAAAAGATCGTTGAGGTTGAAAAGATAGTTGAAAAAATGGTTGAAGTTGAAAAATCGTGTTCAAAGTGTTCAGAATCTTGTAAAGCTTGTGAAGAAAAAGACAAGAAGATTGTTGATTTAGAAAAGATGAAAGAAGATTTACTGTCTGATGTGAAGTATGTGAAGGAGTCGTACGATGTGCTGAATAGGACAGTTGATAGTTTGAAAAGAACAAATTCAGAAATTGAAAAAGCAAATGACAAAATGAGCGCAACATTAATGACAAAGCAGAGTGTTATCAATGAATATATTGAAGACTGTGCTAAGCTGAAGAAAGAAGTGGAGCTTGAAAAGATTGAAAGTGAAAGGATTAAACTATTACTGTTGAGTTATACTACATGTGATTATCTGATTGATCGTGTTTATCCTACTGTTGCAGGTCTGGAAGCGTTCATGGATAAAAAGACTGAAGATACTGATACTGGTAAGAAACCAAGTGTCAATTATAACAGATGTCCGCCCCCGATCAATGAAACTTATTCTCCAAGGAATCCTAACGAGGAGCGTCTAAAAAAGGCAGTCAACATCAAGTTAAAGTCTGAAATCATTGATGAATTACCAGACAATATTGATGTTACATTCACAGCGTCTGACACTGATCATGAGTCTGAGTTAGTAAAGAAAGTTGTCGATCAGGTGTTGGATATGGATGAAGAGTCAAAACAGGAGTCTAAGTCTGAAAGTTCGAGTTCATCAGAAAAGAGTCCGAGTTCATCGGTTAACAGGGTTTACAATAGAGAATTCCTGTTATCAAAATCTAATTTGAATGACGGGTCAATCAAAGTGGCATATACTTTGTTTGATTCAGACAAATTATATTCTGATGAGGAATTTCCAATAAGAAGTGTCAAAACTGAAATGATAAAACAGGTTTTCAAACTAACAGAAATTAATATTTCTGAAATAAAAGATTTAAATCTTGCTGAAAAACCTAAAAAATACACTTCAAGAGTTCAACAAAGATTGAATAAGAAAAAGGGTTACAGTTATGGTTCTGGTTATCGAAAGAAACCAAACTACAACGGTAATCTGAAAAAGAAAGGTCTTGGTTTTAATTCATCAGAAAATTATAAAAATCAGAAAACTTATAAACCAAAAACAAAATTTGTTTCAGGAGGAAGTTGTGAAGATGAGCAGAAGAAACCATTCTGGAAACAGTCGAATCAAGAGTTTCTTGCTGAAGTGAAGAAGAATGTGAGAAGGTTTGCTGAAAGAGTTGACAGAAGAACCTGTTTCAAATGCCAAGAAGTTGGTCACATAGCTTGGAATTGCCCCAAGACCAACTACCAAAAACAGGAAGTTTCTTCTAACTCTGTTTTGAGAAAGACTTGTGTTGATAAGAAAGAACAACCTGTGAAAAATGTTAAAAAGTTTGAAAATTCTACTTCTGAGGAAGGAGAAAGTTCAAAAAGGTTTTACAAAAGAAGAGGTGATTTGAGTAAACAAAAGTGGGTGGTTAAATCTGAGGGTAATTCTGACAATGAATCTGATTCCATAAAATCAGAGGAGTCATGTGTTGAGAAAAAGATTGATAATTCCGTTCCTGAGTTGAACGAGGAAAACTTTCCGTCATTGACAAAAGATTATTTGAAATCAAAAGGTAGGGTTGAGATTTCAGATCAATTCTTTGCTGATAAGAAAGAATTTGATGCTGAAAAGGTGTTTAATTGAAATGTTAAACATATTTTTGGTAAGATGGTTGCAGGAAAAGTGAAAGGAGCTAAAGAGTTCTACAAATCAAAGTGCTGGTGGGACAGATGTGTTCCAGAATCTCCCAAGGATGATCAGGCTTGGGGGAAAGTTTTTCCAAACTAAAAACCTGACTTGCCGGAGCTCCCAGGTTGGTAAGAGTGGAGCAGGTATCGGCATCTTTCTTAGCATATGATCCTACAAGTGGTACAGTTGGTAAAGTACAGGTGGTATATTTAAATTGTTATATTTTGATGAGCAAGTGATTATAGTTGGTGAGTGAACCTGTAAGTGATTGAAAGAGGTTTTCATTGACAAGTGGTTAATCAAGGTCATTAAGTTGAACTTGATTGGACCATAGTTACAATTGGTATGTTGAAGTGAAATTGATAATCCCCTAACCTACAAATGGTTTCTTAAAATCAACAAAACTTATTTTCCGGAAAAACCATTTGATTAAAATAAACTTAAGTGTTTTGAAATCACAATGGGAAAATAGTTTGTTGTAAGGGGGAGTTCTGATTGTTTATGCCAAGTGGATGGCGAATTGAAGCGATTCGATATCAGTTGTCACTTTATTGTATAGTTTGTTTTCAAATTTCCTAAAATGTGTTTGCATTTTAGGGGGAGTAAAAATTTTCAGAAAATCCAAAAACATTTGAAAATTTGAAAAAGTAAAAAGCATGATAAAAAGAAAAATGAGTTTTGTTGTATAAAAGAGGAAGTGATAGTACATCAGTGGACGATCACGGCATGCTAAAGATTTGGAAAGTTAAATAGTGATAAACGGTCTCACTGATGTTGTGTCAGTAGGTTTTTGCACATTTAGTAGATTGTGACGAGATATAAACCTAAAATTCAAACTTGCTTAATTCGTGGGTAACATCTCTCGGATATATGGGTAAACCCAGAAATCTTGTTTGAAAGACCCCTCTTTCTGAGATACTAGGTCTTTATGCTTAGTGATATCTGGGGTATTATCCCGGGACTTCTGATAATGCGGAAGCAATGGCCTAGTCCCCGGAGAATACTTTACGCTTGCTTGAAATATAGCGCCGCCCTCAGCAAAAATAGACAATAAAATTGCTAATTAATGCTGTTGTAAGAAAGATCCTCTAAAGGGGACCCACCAAAAGTCGAGCCGTCATCTCTCTGCTGAACGGAAGTTCTGACCTGAGCTCTCACGGTTTCGCAATCAACCCCTTACAGATATCATCTAGGTATACTCACCTGTAAGACTGAATATTGGGATCTGGATACGGGAGTATATTCTGAGGTGGGACACACGAATAAGTTTAAGTACTTAAGACATTAATATCGTATCTCGAAACAGTTGAACTTTGTGTGAAAATTTAAATGGATCAGTATACTGACAATCTAAGTGAATCGTTTAGAACTTAAAATGTTTAAAGCTTAACGGTGTTGGTGATTTGTCTCAAAAACTGATATGATCCTCTTACGCAAACTCACAAAAAGATTGTATGTAAATATTTCATTTCTGCATTTCATTTCGGTTATTTCAAAAATCCAAAAAGATTTTCGGTGTGTTTTAGCATAAATTTTGAAAATTCAAAAAGGATTTTAGACGACTGATGTTGAAAAGCTGATTTTCAAAATTCCAAGTGCTAAACGTGACGAACAGGTTTGGGAAAGTGTGTTTGAAGTTGTGAGAAATGGAAATGATATATATTCATGTGGTTCATCAGAAATTGTCATGATAAATCTTTCTATTCAGGGTTGTGTCTTCAAGAGTTTAGTGAAGTTTCTAAAGTTGTTATATCGTATCTTTTATGAAACTTATGTTTTGGGTAGAGAATATGCAGGTGAATCAGGTTACGATACCTGAACCTGTGAAAGTCAGACTACGATCCCAGTACAAGTTGAGGGGGAGTCTGTTAGAGAAAGAGAGTCTGAAGATGCAAGAGCTAGGCGCCAGAGATCCTGAAAGAGAATTGGAGATAGGATAGAGCCAGATAGAGATCATGAAGGAAGTCCAAAGACTGATAAAGACTGAAGATTGAGAAGATTCGACACTTAAGACTCGTCAACATCTGAGGGGGAGTCTGTTAGTGCATTCATCTGTCGACTTCGTCTTATATCGAGTCTCAGTTGTGTTGCGGATCTGAACAAGTGTGACATCATCCTATTCAATGCTGATATCATCAAGATGACATCATCAACTGCATCATATCACAAGAAGACAAAACAATATGCATGTTTTACGTGAAATTAGAATTGTTATAGTTTAAATGTGATTTCGCTCATAATAGCTTATAGATGATTTCGCTTATTTGGTCATATTGGGATTTCGCTTATGTGGACATGTGACACAAAAGCGAAATCACCAACTCTGTATAAAGGACTCTTGAGCGAAATCAGTAGTGAGTGTCTTGTTTCTGGTACCGAATTGCTGCCGAAGTGCCGTTTGACTTGTAATCAGTGTGAAATCAATATACAAGGCAAGATTTAGTAGAACAAGCTGTTTTGTCGTGTCCGTTTCTTGTTATTCCGCACCTGAAACGGATTAGAACACCTCCGATTGACTCGTTCGGGTCAGCACGCGATCCTACAAATCCCTTATATATATATGTTAGACAGGGGACATAAGTCACAACGGTCAATGTCATAATAGACATTTTCAGATAGCACAAAAGGGTCGTCTCGAAAGACATTTAGATGGCACGAAAGGCCTTGTCATAGGGACAATTTAAAACATAATCTATGATCTCTTGGATCAGTGATTATCAAAGGTCGAACATAGTTCATCGCCTTTTTGACAAGAAGTTTATAATATAAAACTATCATTGCCATTAATACACCTTTGCTTAAAGGCACACATCTCAAATGGATGTTTTGGTGTATACATCTTATTGATGTTTAATAGCCATGATTTGCATTGATCATATAGGCTAAGAGTATGGCTTGGAAGAATCCAAGTACTTATGGAAGTTAGTGTGGTCTCTCTAGTCACACATCCAGGAATGTTAACATGTTTTCAAATGTTAACAAGGAATTATTTTCTTAAAAAAGTTATACCATCATAGCCATTAATATTTAGGCTAGGTTATGCCTTTAAGAACTTCTTTTGAATTTTATTTAGCAGATCAATTAAAATTGAAATGATATTGACAAGATGTAATAAAATACATATATAAAATCTCAAAAGAAATTCCATTAAAATACTTAAACGATTACAAGAAAATGCCCTAAACTGGTCTTGAAATAAACAACTGTCCACGTAGGGACTATAGAAAATGAAATAAGTCCTCGCAGGGACTAGGTACTAAAAATAAAATGTCCTCACAGGGACTTGATTAAAAAAATACAAAATACAATAAACAACTTTCTATTTCTTTTTGCCTTTGATGAGACTTGCAAGGCCCTTGATAAAGTTGTTATGTTTATTTTTGGTTTCATCTGCTTTTCGCTCAAACCTGTCTAACCTCTCCATAATTTCTTCAGTTTGCACCTGTTGGGGAGGAGAAGGTTGTTGATATGGTGGGTGTTGATACCCCTGCACCGGATATCCAGTTGGGTAAACTGGAGTGTAAGAAGAAGGATAAAGTGCATTGTATTGTGCAGCAGTAAGGTATGGATCATGAGTTCCATAACCTGCTGAAGTTGGGTATTCAAACGGATTGTACCCAGAAGAACCTGGGTAAGTCGGTATCGGGTTTTCGAAACCCACTGGCGGTGGCGGTGGTGCATATGAAACCGGCGGAGGATTGTTCTCCGGCACCGTGTTCGAGGGTCCACCCCTTTGGGGATCCTCGGGGATTGGAGGGTACGAGCTTGAACCTTGAGGAGAACTGAACCGTGGTCCCCCTCGCACAGAAATTCGTGCATTCCTCCTTCGCCTCGGTGGCTCGGGAGGTGGTTGAGGTGGTTGTTGAGGTGGTTCCTCAACAGGTAGAGGTGGTGGAAAAACCGCTTGAAGTTGTGGTTCAACCAAAGGGGGTTGAACGGGAGAGTTATGATATGAAGGGGTAAAGGCCCAATCATAAGTGGCCATCCTCTCTTGATATGAATCGGGTCCTTGGTACGGCGATTCTTGATATGGAGAACCGCTCGAGATGCTGATAGGGTGGCCCAGTGTTTCGGTTTGCATTTCTGGGTCCGGGTCGTCATCCATTTCCATTTCCTGAGAGAAGTGATCCTCGGGGTCCTAGAGGATTGAAACCCAGAAAGTCGTTGACGTAGTCATTAGGATTAAACTGGGCTGGAGAGTAGGTAGAATCCGAGTGATGAAAGGAATGAGAATGCAAGGAATGGTAAGATTGACGGGAATGTTGGGAATCATGTGAATGATGTGGTTCATGGGAGTGATGATAATGTTGGGGCTCGTCTGGAATAGGCAGCCCAAATGATGGATGAAAAGAAGGTGATTAGCTCAACGAGATGGAGTGTCTCGCTGGTTCGAACGAATGACCCCATTGGTCATGGGAATTTGAGCTAGTAAATGACGCAGACGGAGTGCGCCTATGGGAAGGTCCTGCATGTCTTGATGGTCCACCTCTCATTGGACCCTTCCCTTTGCCTCGTACTCGTGGCGGCATTTTTATTTAATCTGTCAAAACAATAAAACAACATATAAACTACAAATTAAAAGTTAGGAATAATAAAAGAAGGTTAAGAATAATCCTAGGTCTTTGCCTAGACTCGGAAGTCTAAGGAATGTGCTTATTGTGTCATTGAGATTAAACACAAAAAGGCTAGTGTTTAATTCACTCAATGTTGGCTCTGATACCAACCTGTCACACCATGATATTTCCACGTATTACCGGTGGGCCCGGTGGGGAGTATCGTGACGTAGTTAATATCATCATAGACAAACAACACAATAGTATAGCACAGCGGAAGTCTTGGTAGAATAATAACTATTACAAACCATAGTGTCCGAGTGTCCAAATAAAAGAATATACAGACTTGTAATAGGGATCCACAGGCGGATCATAAAACAAAATACAAGAAACTGAAATAACAGACTCCAGGTATCTGGGGATTTGCAAGATCCTCTTATATGACACCTAGTAGCTCCAGCCTATTTACGTGAGGTATCAATCTTTGGAAAGATACGTCAGTTTACACTGGTAAATACAATTAACTGACTCATTTGAAAAGAGTTTATGAAAATTGATTTTAAGTGCACAAGGCACAAACCATTTATAACTTGGGACAATTATTTAATATAATCTTGTATACAGTTTTACATGTTTGTCATACATATGGGGCCGGTTTGGAAGCCGGTCATGATTAACCGACTCACCACTATAAAACCCACAATGGAGTTATCCCCAACATATTGGTTATTTAGCATTCACATCTGTCAGGTGTATGCCTACACCCCGTGCATAGGTCGTGGCCATTTTCAAATGAAATGAGCCGAGGATATCCAGGACATGGTCGTATTAACCCCCAATGTTTATGTTATCAAACAAAACAGATTAAAATGGGTTATGCAATTTATTAATCACAATCTGATTAAATGATTTCATACCCGACCAAGTGGTATTATTATAACACCATATCCCAAGCTCGTATAAGGGAAAATAAGTTAAAAGTATTTACCTGAGCTAGATATGAGAAGTAACTCAGCCGTATATTCCTAAAGCTTTATGATAATACCTTCTACTGGATGCTACTTAATCTGTATAGAAGGTTTAATGACCTATTAGGATGCTAACGGGTCTTTAGTTAAGTCAAAGACTTAGACCGGCTAGCTAGAAAGAAACTTTACGGTTCTAAACGCTAGATTAAGCGGAGACCGGAATAGAATGTGGTTTAGACCCGTCAAGCTTGGATACTTGTATAATATGGGTAAACTAAACACATTCTAGAAATTGAGGATTTAATGATATGGTTAAACCCGTTTCGGCTATTTTACGTAAACTAGTCACATAAACCGATCGGAATGCATAAGGGCATAACGGGTAACCAAATGAATTATATACAGGTCTCAATTGTTATTATGCTTAGAATATGTTAATACATCAGTAGGATGTTAACATATATGCCCAAAAAGTATTTTAAACCAATTTAAGTCCCGTAAAGGCAATTTGGTCATTTTAATAGTTAAAAAAGAGATTTTATAACAAACTGAAGTTCTGGTATTTTGTAATTAGTAAAAATGTTTATTTTATCTCATTACATCAGTAAGATATTACATATATGTGAGGTTTACTATTTATGGCCAAACTATGCCCCGAAAGGGCATTTTGGTCATTTCACATATGCTTTTAAGGACATTTTTGGAAGTCTGAGTTCATGACTTATACCTACAGAAATAATATTTAAATTTGTTTAAAAATTCAGTAGGTAAAAAGTCTTAGGTGTTAAATATAGTTTTAAACCATACTATGCACCTAATTAACGTAAAACTCGCTAATTGACGCTAATCAAGATGTTTATGTAAATCTGCGACTTTGATCACTTTTAAAACGCTCAAAATAATTTATTTAATGTATGAAATCAGTAGGAAAAGGTTTGGTAATCAAATCATTTGTTAATCTCATTTTATGCATGAAAAGGGTATTATCGTCATTAACCGAATTACACAATAACTCTATAATTTAATCAGATTATAATCTGTCCAAAAATCTTAAAAATCCTTAAAAATAATATCTTAACAGTAGGTGATGAGTTTTGGTTCAAAATCCAAGTTTAAACATGTATTATGCAAGATATCTCAAATTAATTAATAAAAAGCTTCTAATTACGATATCGAGCATAACTCCTATTTGAGACCAAGAACTGATGTCAAATTTTCGGGACAAGTTTAAATATCAGTAGCAAAGGTTTTTGTCCTCTCACATTTCTAAAAATCTTATTTGTATGTCAAAAGGGCATTTACGGCATTTATAAGCATATTAACAATCAAGAGCATATAATTCAAACCACTAAGAACCATGCAATATAACTCCAGGGGGTTACACTACTATATAATATGGTCCTAATGGAAGCTTAATACATGGGAGAATTAAGCTTAAACGGGTCAGAACTAAAAGTTAAAGCAAAAGTCAAGCTTTTGCAACTTTCGGTTATAAACTGACCTTAGACTGATAATTGTCGGGTTAGGCCTGATTAAACATGTTCTAATATTAATTACCAAGTCATTAGAATGCTAAAATATAATTTAGAACCTCTGTTCTATTAGTTTAAATCATTTTTAAACTTTCTGTCCAGTTTGACTTTTTGACCAACTAGTTTGACCCGACAGTTAACTAGTCAAACGAAATAATTATGAGGTGCCCTTTTAAGGGTTAATCACCTACCTTAATATGGTTCCATAACCACTTTCGTTTCGATCAGTGGCTAGACCATTTACGATTAAACCGAAAGTCAAAGCTTAATCACGATATGTTTGACTTTTCTATTTTTAAACTAATTAAAAGGACTAAGCAGGGATTAAGACTCTTACTAATGGTCCTTGCTATCTTTTCTACACTTGAAAGTCTTCTCCTAATGTTTGCAAGCTCCAGAAGTGTGATTTGAATGATGTTGTAAATGAAGTGTGCATAAAAACACTACACTAGTGCTCCTTATATACTAAATTCCAAGTGTCTAGATCATTTGCAGCTGTTATGGGGGTTCCTAGGATCACTCCTGGTGTCCTAGTGGTAATATAAACCCGTCTAATAGCCCATGTTATTGATTTAAGTCTGTAAGTCCCGTTTAACCGGATCTTTCAATGATATCAAACTACACCAAGTTTGTGCGGAATCCAAACTTGATGTGATTCAAGAAATTAAATGAAAATCAACAAGAAATATGAACAACGAAGAACAAACCGGAATCACTTTCAACACTTGCACACGATTCTATTACTTGAAAAGCAAAACCGTCTAGTACAAGTGTTCTTCACCAACTTGCCTCTCTCTCTAGCTCTCTAGAAGTTGTAACAATGAAGTTCCAAAGGTTTCAACCCTAAAACAAGTTAAAAACTTGTTTATATACTAACTCAAGCCCAATTCCCTACATGGGCTCCCCTTGGGCCTGCTTGGCCCACATGGCCTAAAGCTTGGCCCAAGTGACCTATAAAGGTCCAAAACCTAATATAAACTAACCCGGTAAGGCCCAGTTCGTAACCATAACCCGTTGTGTTAACTTGATGCATCAGTCTCACACTTTAGTGCCTAACAATCTCCCCCTAGACTGATGCCATCAAATTGTCTTCATAGCATGAATTCAGCAACATCTTCAACGAAGTCTATGGTTGTCGCTATGCTGCAGATGTTGTGGAAGTTCTTGACTTCTGAACTCTCAGCACTGGGTCTCTTTTCTTCAGCTCTTGTGGTTAGCTTCATATCAGGATCTCGATCAGCTTTGCTTGAAAATTTTGTTAAAAAGAATGTGAGAGGAGGATTCTCAACAACTCTTTTCTTCTTCAATCTTTTTTCTTTCAAACAGGTTCACGGTACTTCTTCAAATGCACTTTCATTGTCAGACGACAATTCGTATCCGATTCTTCTGACTCAGGTACATCTAGTTGTTGTGCTGCTTCAGGCTTCTTTAGCAACTAACAGCATCTCAATCTTCAACAACCCCTGTTCTTTATTGAAATCAAGTTCTGCACATGCTCACAAACTCATAAGCAAACATTTCTTATGCAACAGGGAGAGTACCATATGAACACTAGGTACATCCAAGTACTTGTACTCGGATTTCACAATTTAAATTCTTTCAACTTTTGATGATCAGTCAAATCTTCAAGAACGGTTACATTTTTAATTTTAAGAAAAACAATTAAACACTCTAATTTTTTTTTATAGAAAAACAGGACACTATTTTTGTATTTTTTAATTTTCAATTTTTTTCAATTTTTTTATTTTTTATTTTAAGAACTAAAAACTCAAAATATAAACAACTACCATAATATACAATTACAATTGCAATGGGATCAAAATCCGTTCTCAGGCAGACTAAGGAACACTTTTCAGTACGAGCCTAATCAAACTGGTCTATGCGATTGCCAATATGTTTGTCCACTTAAACTTTAACGCTCAACTTTCAATTTTTCAACTTCGTGATATGCTTTAGGTAATATTATACCCGTGTGTCCCATTCCAAGGCATACCCCCGCGATCAAGGTAAGCACAACGATTCATCGTAGCAGGTGAGTATAATGATGTCATCCTTTAAGATATCCTGACTGTATCTAGGTCTGCATATAATCTATTTTATCATGTTTTGATTTCTTAACAAAGAACACCCAAATAAATGTTAATCAAATCCTGGAAATATAAACAGCACACTCTATCATGCAAGTATCTTCCCTACCACATATTTCACAAGTCCAATCCAGATTTCTGAAATTTTAACTGGGAATAGGTTGAGAAGAGAACAGAATAGATCTTTTGCAGGGATGGTATAATATACTGATCAAATGAGTTTTTCTCAGTTTGATATAGATTTCTTAGGTTTCTTTTGGGCACTTGAGGGCCTCTTTTGGGTGTATTAGATCTATAGCGCGACAACGTACAGCTAGGTCAGCATGTATCTGGATGCAGCAGAAGCTGTCGTTGCCTAGCACCTCCAGGTCAGCATATATCTGGATGCAGCAGAGGAGGTACATGATTTTTTTCAGAGAAGATTTCAGAATCAGATCAAAATTGTGTGTATCGGGACAACATACAGACATTCAAATAGAAATGAGCTAATTCCAAGTGACTTTCTTTCCTGGGTTCATGTACAATTTTAGTTCTGAACTAAAAGACAGCCAAGATATCCCCGGATGATTCAACAACATAAAGACCCGAAACCTCAGACGTTGGCTATCTATCAACACAAGATTTAAGACCATAAAATCATACGCCGTTGGTATGTTACCCACATGGTACATAGTTCGTTATGTTTATATCACTTAGTATGTTTTATCATTTGAGCATCAAGCCTATCGACATATCGCAGTAGATCCTAGTCTTTTCAGCTATGGCACCTTACATGTGTTAGTCAAACCCTTTAACACGAACATCTATTTCACTTCCCATATCATGCAATCTTTCTTTTTGGCTTTTTCATTTTTCTAATGTTTTTGTATTTTTCTCATTTTCTCCCCCTAAAACAATACATATTTACAGCAAACTCTTTTTGTATTTTCTGAGTTTTCTCCCCATAAACTCTATATCTATCTATATGTTCCTCTCCCCCCCTAAATTTTTGCATAAATCTTGTATTTTTGCGCAAATTTACCATTTACTAGAGAAAGGACAATTTATATACAAAGTAATGAACTAAGAAAGAGAAAAAAAAATATTTTTGCTTAACCGTTCTGTCATCAGATTGAAGACTAATCAATATTCAAATCAAAGTACTGAATTTAAACGGTACCTTTTGCTGATCTTTTCTTACTTCTCTAATCTCCTCCAAAGGAAACATATCATCTGTAAAAAAAAATTGAACTTTTTGCAACAGTGAAATGTTACCCGTTCTATCTCTGGAACAACCGCTATCAACATTCCAGAGATTGTCAACAGCTCCTCCTTGGTTGTTCCTGAAAAGTAAGGAGATTAGTAAGACATGGGTACCCAGGCCATCGTGGTCCTGGGATTTCCTGAAGCATCAAAATAAGACACTTCCTTTAAACATAAGTCCCCTTTCGTCTCAAGGATTGGAGACATTACTGCTTTGGATTTGGGTTTCCAAAACTGTTTTGGTTTAACAAACGTATTTGTTGCCTTCAGTTGAGCAACTTTAGCTGTTTCAGTTTTAGAAAGACGTTTTTGTTCTTGAACAGCCTTGCGTTTGTTTGTAGCAGCGTTCCAATCTCCATCAGAAGGTTTAACCTTGGGATTCACATTCTTCATTGCCTTAGGTGATGATACCTTCATTGGCTTGGAATGATTGTTATCCTTTGATGTAACCCTCTGATTTTGCATATAGTAGGGTACGTAGGGACGCCTTGTGCAGTTTCTAGCAATATGACCCGCAATGCCACAGTTGTAGCAAGTTTGTCTTTTCCTCGGAAAGACGTTTTGAGCAGCTTGATTCGCTCTAGCAGGTCCTGAAGGACAAACCGGTCCTTTTTGCGTTGGATGCGCCTGCACTTTACTTTCAGACGAAGACGAATTTGGGTGCTTGTATGTACTGGTTGCAGAAGTCTTGTTGCTTTGAGCACCATTCTTCATCTTTTCTCCCTGATTGGAGCTTTCAATCACCTTGTCATGAGCCTTATGGGATTGTGATTGTCCTTGATGAGCAGACTTCTTATATCCTCGACTTTGATCTGCTTATTTTGACTCCTTTTGTGTGTTGTGAACCGGCTCACAAACATCAGCACAAGAGTGAGCATTGGCATTTTGTTGCACGTTTGGACGATGAACACAATTTCTAGCAATGTGTCCAGGAATTCCACAGTTGAAACATGTTTGTCGCTTCAATGTATATAGATTCTGAGATCCAGCAACAGTAGCTAATCTGATGGGTTTAGATGAACTAGCTTGCTTTGATTGCTTTGCTTGTGTTCCAGGTGCCTTTTCTGATTTCTTTTATACCTGTTGATCAGAACTAGCACATGTATGAGATTTTGACTTTTGATGATCATCTTCGACATCTGATTCAGAAAAATCATTTTGTGACTCATTTTGTGGCTCTTTTTCTTGTTTAACCACCCTTTCCTTTTCAAATTCAGATTCAGGTTTAGATTCACGTGATTCACATGTTTTCAAAACTGGTTCACTTGTAACTTCAATTTTCAAAGATGTTTCCTGATTATCTTGTGAAGATGTTTCAGAGGTCCCACAAGATACATCATCAGGGACATTTGCAGAATCAGTTTCAGAAGAATGATCAGAACAAGTTTGATCAACACTTTCACTTTCATTTGTTTGTTCAGCTTCAGTTGATGTTAAACAAGAAACATCAGAATTATTATTAACTGAAAAAGAACCAAATAACGACTTAAAAAGTTTTGTCCAAAAACAGGTTCAGAAGCTGTTTCATTTATTGAGTTTTCTGAAAAATCAGACTTTGAATCTGGTTCATTCTCAAATATATCTCCCCATCTTACTTCAGGTACTTCATCTACACATGATGAAGAAACGTAAGGATCAAAAGTACCATTGGACACAAAACAAACTGGTTTAACCACCTGTTTTTCAACAAGTCTGACATTTACTGATGGCTTACAGTTTTTGGGACCATAAGTCATTTTGCTTTCATTCATCATCTCCTCCTCAGTCATAGGTAAGTAAGTATAATTGTCATTATAAGGAAGAGGAGCCTGATTAAAACCCAATCCCAACCCTTTCCTTTTCTGATATGCTAGCTGTTTATCACACAGGTTTTTGACCAATTTGCTGGAAGAATCAAATTTTTTAATATTTAGCTCATTGATTTGATATCTATCTCTGATATCCTCCAGTTCTTTAGTCACATTGCATAGTTTTTCTTGAACCATGAAGAGTTGGGCTGTTTTTACACTAACATCATCCTTGAGTTGGATGATATCTTTTTGCTGAGCTTTGATTTTCTCCTTAAAAAGTTTTTCATTATTAGCCAAAGTGAAATTTTTCCTTTTAATGTCATTATAATCTTCAATTAGCTCAGCGTTGTGTAAACGATATGCCTCATTTCTTTCTCTACACTCAGGAGTGCAAAAGACAGAAAGTATCTCTTCACGTTCTTTAGTCACGGGTTTGTGAAACATGAATGCCATAATTTCAGTGGGTGGTTGATACTTTTGTTCTTCTCCTCAAAACACAAACCAAACAAGAACCCGTGTACTCGCTAACTCAAACACTTTGTACGCGATCGAATGAACCCACTTACTGAACCGCACCTCAAAACCTGTCAAAACTTTTCACAACCAAACAAACAAACCTCCTTGTTTTATTATTATTATTATTATTATTATTATTATTATTATTATTATTATTATTATTATTATTATTATTATTATTATTATTATTTTTAATATTATAAAAACCAATGATTATGTAATGATGACCTTATGATCAATAATAATTATATAATGATTATTGATTTTATTATTATTATTATTAATAAAAACCTAAACTTCAAAACAACACAACTATCCGTCTTCTTCGTTAAACAAATACCGAACCGAAACCCTAACTTCAATCTATAGACGATCAAGACAATGAAGGTGAACGGTTGTGAGATAGTTGGGTGTGGTGTTGTAGGTATGAGAGGATAACGAAAGAAGATGATGATGTCTGATAATGTTGGAACGATGACCGGAGACGAAGGTGGTTGTTAATGGTGGTGGTTTACGAAAAACCGGAGATCTACCGGAAGTGACAACAATCAGATGATGATGAACGATGGTGTTGCAGGTTTCCGGCGACGGTTATCGAACAAAAGATGACGATGACCGATGATGATGAAGATGTCTGATGAAGATGGAATGGTTGCGACTCGAATGATGGAACAGAGATGACTCGAGACCTTGGTTGCGACTCGAAACCGTGGTTGCGAGTCGGACTAGTCGGAACGGTGGTTGCGACTCAAGACTGAAAGTTGATAACTCGAGATCGATTGTAGAGCAGTGAGTCGAGACCTGTGAAATCAAGACCGAAACCTTGAGAAGTTGTGATGACTCGAAACCAGAAGTGAAGTTGTGATGATGTGAGTCGAGACCGTTTTTCGAAGATGACGACTCGAGACCTATTGGGCAGTGACTCGAGACCTGCTGAAGTGGTTGCGACACAAGAATGAATGACTCGAGACCAGTGATGAGCAGTGAGTCGAGACCAGATTATTGTGAAGGAGAAGACCACTGATTCCTTAAAAATTGGACTCGAGAAGACTCGATTTGGTTGATTTCAACTGGAAAGGAGTCGGAATCTATGAGAAGCCGAGTCGAAATCGCTGAACCTTCTAGAACTTTGTATCTGCAAAACAGATTTGTTAGAGATAAAACCTAAATCCCAATAAATCAGGATTTTAAAAAATAAAGATTTTGAAAAATCTTTTGAAAGTCTTAAGCGGATCTTCCGAAATTCACGTAAACACTTCTGGAAGAATCACGAAACCGTGAAGAAGGTTGTTGAAATCGGACTGCGACTCGAGACCGGTGATGAAGGACTCGAAACCGTGAATGATGATAATGATGGGAACTCGAGACCAATTGTTGAAACAGTTGACTCGAGACCTCTGATGAGCTGGTGAAGATGAGTCGAGACCTCAGTGAAGATGAGACTCGAGAACTCCTTTTGTGATAGGGAGTGGGAGATGTTTGCGTGATGTTTGAAGAGTCGAGACCTGTGTATGTGGTTGCTACTCGAGACCTGTGAAGGTGATGAAGAGTCTAGACCGGTGGTGATGAATATGACTCGAGATAGTGAACTTGTGACGATCAGTGACCCGGAATCACCCTTGAGTCGAGACTAGTTGATGATGACTTGGAACTGGCAACAAGATTAAATTCCACTCGAGACCTTTGGATAGATGAAGTGGAAGACTCGAGACTGTTGCTGATGATGATGAGTCGAGACCGGGTGAAGATGTGTTGATGAAGACGAGACCACTGATCAAGATATTGATGATGATGACTCGAGATCTCAGAAATGATGGACTCGAAACCTCAATAAGTGAGATGGTTATGACTCGAAATGGAATTTTATTCTGCAGATGATATCCACTCGAAATCTCAGTTATAATCAAGAGTGGAAATAATGTGTTGGTGTCGACGAAAAAAGGATAATATTTATCAAAATAACAAATTTCCAAAACAAGTGTCAATTTTCCGAAAAACTTGAGATTTTTCAAAATTTTCAAATCTTAAAAAAAAAAATCCCACTAACAGAATTTCGAATGGGTCAAATAGCAAAATATGATGAGTTTTCAATAAAAACCAATGAATATTACGAAGAACACGAAGAACGCGAAGAACACCAACCCAAAAACAACGAAAATCTTGAATATTTGATATCACACCGAGCCTAGAAATAGGTTCTAATGGCTCTGATACCACTCGTAAGTCCCGTTTAACCGGATCTTTCATTGATATCAAACCGGAATCACTTTCAACACTTGCACACGATTCTATTACTTGAAAAGCAAAACCGTCTAGTACAAGTGTTCTTCACCAACTTGCCTCTCTATCTAGCTCTCTAGAAGTTGTAACAATGAAGTTCCAAAGGTTTCAACCCTAAAACAAGTTAAAAACTTGTTTATATACTAACTTAAGCCCAATTCCCTACATGGGCACCCCTTGGGCCTGCTTGGCCCACATGGCCTAAAGCTTGGCCCAAGTGACCTATAAAGGTCCAAAACCTAATATAAACTAACCCGGTAAGGCCCAGTTCGTAACCATAACCCGTTGTGTTAACTTGATGCATCAGTCTCACACTTTAGGGCCTAACAAAGTCGGTTCTGAGCATGAACTTGTACCTGTACAAAGGTTTCTGCGCTGGGGACTTCTACGCGGCCCGCGTAGGTTTGGTAAGGGACTTACGCGACCTGCCTGAACCTGCTGTTCAGGTTAAAACACTTTCAAACATGGCAAAATTAGTCCCTGGCCATTATAAACTTTGTTTAACTTGATTTCTGACACGTAAGGCCCTTGTAGTTAGTTTGTAGAGGCTCAAGGATGTATAATCAAACTTCGTTAGGCTCGGTTTCGTTAAATATTACTATAACTGCAAGTTTCATCAAGTTGACACTTTTCACCCAAAGTTTTGAAAACTTACTTAACGATCTCGAAACCACGTGGAATTTATACTACTTACTCTTGAGAGTAAATTTGAATATTTCGAAGCCCCGGGTTCGTTAAAAGGTCACTCAGAGGTAAGAATTAACATGTTGACTCGTTTAACCCCTTTAGTTTTATAATCTTCTGATTATTTCCACAAACAGCTTCTTATATCCAATTAATCACTCGTTTAAGAATATATCCTTCATGTATGGTCATTCAGAGGCACAAGTTTGGCAAGATGACACTTTTAGTCCTTCCGGACACATAGTTTCACCGTTTATCAACATTAGTCCTTTAAACTCAAACCTTTACATGTTTAGAGTTTAGGACACGTGTCTTTATATAATTGGACACGTTTCTACGTGGTGTTAAATTGGTTTTGAGTGTTATATATACTATCACATTACACGCTAGTTCAAATATTAAACCGAGAGGAGAGTCTATTATGAGTGGCGTGTAGCATGTGTTATAATAGTAAGCATGTTAGTTTTAAATAGACAATCTTGAGTTTAAATAACCGGTTAAGGGATTTAGAGGAGAGTCTATTCAACTTAGACTATTGAATCGGTTAAGGGATTTAGAGGTATTATTGTTGTGGTTAGTAGTTTCGGATTTGTTTGCTTGAGGACAAGCAAAGGTGAAGTGTAGGGATGTGATAAAAGGGTAAATAACCGTGTTTTAACATGTGTAAATATAAGGTTTTAAGTGTTTATTATCATAAAACATGTTTACTTTGACTGTGTTTCCATTTCTAGGTACCCAGAGCTTAACGGGTGGATTTTGAAGCAAAACGGGAGGTTTTCGGGAAGATTTATGAAGGTTAGAAGCTTACACACAACTTGGGAGTTGAAAAATGCGAAAAATGGTAAGAAACCAGTACTTGTGTCAGTTTTGACGAAATACAGATGCTACTAAGTCAGGGGCGCAACCTAGTGCCAGGGGGCGCAACCTTGCGCTGAAATCAGATAAATCACGCGAAAATTCAGGATTTCACTTCATTTTAAGATATCTTCAACCCCAAACGAAATGGTAATTAACCCTAGCTGTTTTCCACTTCCCAAGGATGAAAGTTCAAGTTCTCAACATCAATTTTCATCAATCTTTCATGCAATCAAACATCCAAGACAACCAAGAAGATCAAATCATGACTATGAGTAGCTAGATTCTTTTGTGACCACCTCCGGGTGGATGGTTCATGTATGTGAAACCCAAACCTTGTTTATTTAGTTTTTTTTATTGTTTTTCATAACTTGAAGAAGACTTGTGGTTTAGTTTAGTTTAAAAGAATTGTGAGTGTTGCAATTATTCATCTATTACCATTCGCATTTGGTTTTCTTGCATCGTGAGTAGTTTGGTTATTGGGTGGTTCTTGGCACTTATGATTTGGTAATTAAATTGCATAAGTTATTATTAAAAGAGTAAACTTCTGTTTTGCTCCCTGTGGTTTGGTCACTTTAACGGTTTTGCTCCAAACCTTTAAAAATAGCCATTTTACTCCCTGATGTTTCGGTTTTTTTACCAGTTTGCTCCCCGCCTCTAACTCCATCCAAATTGTTTGGTTTTCCATTTTGCTCCCCGCATGGAGCAAACTGGCAACAAAACCAAAACATCAGGGAGTAAAATGGCTATTTTTAAAGGTTTGGGGCAAAACCATTAAAGTGACCAAACCACAGGGAGCAAAACGGAAGTTTACTCTTATTAAAAACTTGTCTTTGATTATCAATCAAACTAAACCCTTAACAAGACCTTTTGGTATCTATCTAGTTAAATAGGTTTGGGTGAATCATCGAACCGGAAATCCGAAGGGGGTTGCTTTTTTTTAAATTGATAACTTTCTTAATTATACTCGATCAAAAATCTCAAAAACAATCAACGCAATAGTTTTTCATAGTTTTAGTTAATCTAGGTTTTTACAATCAACACTAACCACATATTCCATGTGGAGACGACCCTACTTACCCTTGCTAGTAAAGGTACTTAGGACCAAATTTTAAACTTGTTTTTGACCGACCTTTCGACATCGATCAAACATGCTATTAGTTTAAATTTTGATGCATCTGTTACAAAGTGTGACAACTTTGATTGAAGTGAATATGGTTTCCAGTTATCATCGTTTCAATCCATTAAAGTCGGTGAAGTTGATGTGAAGTATCGAGTTGGTTTGTATTTCATCGTATATACCATGCATATACAATGGATTTATTTTGTTTTACACTTTGTTATTATTTATTTTTTATAAAGTCTATGTACTTATCCTCACTTTAATTTTATTATATATATTTGGTTGTAGATTTCATTGGATATGTAGAAGAATGGTCGGCCCCTGATGTAACGAAAACTCGGACAGGAAAAGATAGCAAATACATGAACTTGCAGTTGCTAGATTTAGAGTCTGATTTGAAATGGCTTTTCATATTTGTTTGTAATTTTACTATTAGAAATTTAATGTTATATGAACTGATTTGATTAATGTAGGGGTACCAAGTTAAACTGCACCTTGTGGGACGAGTACTGTGGTGAGATGTTCGATTACATTCAAAGTCATAAGAAGAAGTACATGTTGTCCCCCTTATGCAATTTGGAAGTTTCAACAAGTATAAAGGTTTTTACTGATCTTTATGCTTCTTTATTTTGAAAAACGATTTTATATTGTTTATAAAATGTTGTATGTTTTATTATAATTTAACTTGCTAATACAGGCAAGACAACACTCTCTAATGCTTTCCACATCACAAGGCTTTTTATCAATGCTGACATAGAGGAGATTCGTTCGTTCAAGACAAATAAGTAACTTTTTAAATTAATTTTAGTCATTAATTTTATCTTTTTTACCTTTTAATTGTCTGTGTTTATGTAAACAGATATGTTGAAAACATATGTAAAACATCCTCTCCTGCTCAACGATCTATTGGATCGTCTGGTAGCATAAGTGTTGATGATTTTTTTAAGCAAACATCAGTTTACAAATTTTCGTGATATTACAATGTTGTCTAAGGTGTTAGTGCATGCGTATGTCGACTTCATCTTGTATCGAGTCTAGGACTAAAAATGTTAGATATGTTATATGTTTTAGAATGTGTTTAAGGTAATTTAGCTTGAACGTGGTGATTTCCCTTGAAAGTGGCATGTGTCATTTCAAGCTAAATCAACACCACTATAAATAGCCTTCAAGCTAAATCATTTGTAACTTTTGGAGAATTCTTCCGGTGAGCAACGAAGTGCTGCCGAAGTGTTGTCAGGTTGTAAACGTCATCAAATTAATAGAAACAACAGTTTTAAGTGTGAATCTCGCTGAATTGAACACGATTTGTTTGTTTCCGCCGCTCAAACTGAGATAAACTCTTTTGATCGACTCATTCGCGTCTGAATTCGATCCTACAAGTGGTATCAGAGCTCAGGAGGAAGAGTTCATACCAATTCAGCTTCATTTTTCTGATTTCTACTCCTTCTTTTCAAAATTAACAAATTTTTACGGTTAAAATCGGCTCAAATTCTCACATATTGTACGAAAACATGTTTTAACAAACCCTTGAAAGTTTCAGAACTTAATTCGATCATTTACTTGTTCAATCGGACCAAAATCAGATCGAAATGATGATGTCATTATGATTTAGCTTGAGTTTATGGGTTGATTTCGCTTGAGTGTTGACATTTTGATCC
Source organism: Helianthus tuberosus (assembly GCA_030545235.1). Lineage (NCBI taxonomy): Eukaryota > Viridiplantae > Streptophyta > Magnoliopsida > Asterales > Asteraceae > Helianthus > Helianthus tuberosus. The sequence goes on along the minus strand of CM060375.1, from coordinate 21,828,804 downwards.
GATTTCGCTTGAGATTATTGCATGATTTCGCTTGAAAGTTAACATTTTGTCAGATTTCGCTTGAAAAATATGACATATGTTTAGTTGATTTCGCTTGAATGTGCACAAAAGTGCTGATTTCGCTTCACAATGGATGTTTGTTGATTTCGCTTCAAACTGAAGTGTGAATTTCACTTGAAAATTTCATGTGATATTTCGATTAAAAAATTGTTTGTTTACATTTGAGTGAGGTGTCAGTTGATTGGGACAAGAGATCATGTGGTTTGTGTTGGTTTGCATGTGATTAATATTTTTGTCGGAAAAACATCATCACTTGAATTTAGGATAAGTACCATTTCAGTGTTGCATGTGATTTCATAAAAAAATTGTCAGTTGCTTTATAGGTATTGGAAATTGAAGATATTGCATGTGATGGGTGTGTATAAGTACATATGATGTGCTTTTGTATCGGTCCAATAGCATAAAGAGATTTGCACGAGATATGATATCATATGTTAAAGTGATAATTTGTCGGTTTAAGTGGATTTGATTAGTCAATATTGTTTGATCCAATACATGTGATATTTTTTTAATAGTATCCAATACATGTGATATCGGCTCAATACATGTGAAAACTTGTTTCATCGAAATGTGTTAAAATTGTCATTTGTATATGATAGTATCCATTGTTATCGGCACATTCTTATTTGTTTGACAATTAATATTGTTTGGTTAAAGTTGTCGGTTGTCAGTTGTCAGATCGTGTGCTTTAGACACTCAGTTCGCAAGAACTGACTCAATTTCACACAAAGATCAACTGAGGTTCAGGTTTGGGGTTTAGTCGGTTTGCACGGATTGATCAGTACGTTCGTCAGTCAGGTCGTATTGTGTGGTCAGGTTGCATGATATAGTCCAGGTCGGGTCCTAGAAGTCCGCACAGTTGGTCAACGTTCAGTCTGCACAGAAAATCATCAGTTCGAGTACTAGTTTGTTTCAATTAATTGACAAACGTATAAACTGATTGTGTTTTGTTTGTTTGTTGTCAGGTATTTTACAAGGCGATACAGCTCATTTGAAAATTCAAAACATGGAGAACGAGTTTTACAATGCTTTTGCTAGTCCAGTTACAATCACTCAGAGTGCTTTACATGAAAATGAAACCGGGACGTATCAGAAACCACCCAAACTCATGGATATTGATGATTACAATGGATGGTCCGAACGGTTTGGGAATTGGGTTGAAGCTTATCATTTGGATGCATGGGAACACACTGAAGAACCATATGTTAGACCCACAACGAATAATATTCAGCAAACAATTCGAGAAATGAGTACGGAAGATAAAAAGAAATATCGAGATGAGAAATTGATGGTGAGTCTGCTTCAGCAAGCGATAAAAGAAGATATCTTGATACTACTTCAACATGATGGAACTGCTTATTCAATTTGGACAGAATTGGAAGCAAAATTTGTTGGAAGTGATGATATGCTCAAAAACAAGATTTCTCTCATGAAGAAAGAGTTTGATTTATTCCGTGGTTTAAAATCTGAAAATACCAAGCAAATAATTGATAGATATTGTAACTTGGTGAGAAATATGACAAAACTTGGTATTAAAAAAGATACTGATGAATTGATTGAAAAACTTGCAGATGCGCTACCACATGAAACATGGGGAACGTTTCTGATGATGCTGAGATCCAACAGAAAAGATTATAAAAATATGACACTGGGAGACTTCATCAAACATTTGGAAGCTCAAGAGATGGAGCAGAGGAAGATTGCCAGGATGAAGAACTACGATGGAGAACAAGATATCAGCTTGTATTACAAAGGTGGTGTCAACGAAAAGTCAATTTTTTCTCCAAAAATCGAAACTGCTTACAGTGTTAAAGATTCTTCAGAAAAGAAATCTTCTCAGGGATCAAGCAGCACAAGATTTTCATCATTTGATCCAAACATTTCTGCAACAAAGAATGGACGAAAACTTCAGTGTAACATTGTATTAAATCTTGAAAGTGACCAAGATTATTTTGAAGAAGTTGCCAAAAATCAAATGTCTTTGTTGGGAATGGTTCTAGAGTCTTATAGTAGTTTTGTGGCCGGAAAGATTGGTAATCCAATGCTCACAAAAGAGGATTACGATCAAATCGATGCTGAGGAAATGGAATTGATGGATATTAAATGGTGCATGGCCAGTGTAATGAGAAGAGCTGAGAAGTTTAAACAAATTACGGGAAGAAATGATTTTCTTGATGAAAGTGTTTCAAATTTAGGCTTTGATAAATCTAAAGTTACATGTTTTCGTTGCAGGGAAAAGGGGCATTTCAAGAGAGAATGCAAAAATCGTGAAGCTACTGGAGCCCAGAATCCTTTTGGAAACAACGATTATCACAAAAAGGCAATTTATCATCAAATCACACCACCAGCACTGCATCAGGCACAAACTGCACATGGAATGATGGAGATTAAAGATTCAAAGAAAGCTTGTCTGGGAAAGGATGGTGGATTCAGTTGGGATAAATATGTTCCAACAAACAGCAAAGTGTGTTTGGCAGAACAAGATGATGAAAAAATGGCTGAAGGTTTCAATTGGGATGATTTTTGCCCAGATCAAGAACTTATGGCCAAAGAGATGTCCAAAAACACTTCAAATGTTAACGCTTTCATTGCAAATGCTTATGATTTGAAATGTGCTGAAAAGTGCAGAAAAGTCATGGAAGCTGCTGAAGCAAGACGGAGAAAGCTTGAAGAAGAGGAAGAAGAGGAAGAGAGATTAAAAGCTGAAGCTAAAGCTGAGAAAAAGAGAAGAGCTGAATTTTTACAAATAAACCGAACAGTCAAAGAGGTTCCTGAATTTGAAGTCAAAGTTGATGCAGAACCTGTCAAAGTTCCTGAAAAGTGCATGAAATGTGATTCTTTAATCAAGCAGAACAATGAGTTGCTGCACAACATAAACAGATTGAAAGAATTTTATGATACATTGAACAGAGAAATCAACAAGTATACTGATTCAAATGGTGAACAAGTTGTGGCAATGAATACGCTGAAGAAAGCATACCTGAGACAGATGGATGATGTCAACTTTCACATAAAGAAATGTGCTGATCTGGAGTTGAAGTTGGCAACACAAAAGATAGAAACTGAAAGACTCAACAAGTTATTAGAAAGTTACTCATGTTCTACTTTTGTTGTTGACAGGATTTATCCAGTTGTGGAAGAATTGAAGACGTTTGAAGAAGTGAAGACGTCCGAAGAAAAGAAATCTGTGACAAAAGATGAAGTGATGACTTCTGGTAAGAAACCAAGTGTGGTCTACACTAGATGTCCGCCCCCGGTCGAAAGTGGATTTTTACCTCGAAATCCAAATTCAGAAAGAGTCGAAAAGGCAATAAACTTACAATGGGAGTCTGGGACATCGGATAACTTGCCAGAAAATAGTGATGTCACGTATACGTCATCCGATACTGATCATGAGTCAAAGTTGATAAAAAGTGTGGTCGATCAGGTGTTAGATAAAGATGACAGTGAGGAGTCAAACATGGAGTCCAAACCCGAGTCAAAGTCTGAGTCTGATGCGTCAAAGTCTACAATCAAAAAGGACAAACGGGTTTATGACAAACAATTTTCGCTATCGAAATCTAATTTGAATGATGAATCAGTCAAAGTAGCATATACTTTGAAAGGTTCTGACAAATTATATTCTGATGAGAGTTTTCCAATAAGAAGTGTTCGATTTGAAATGATTCAAAAGGTTTTCAAAATTACAGAAATTAATATTTCTGAAATAAAAGATTTAAATCTTATAGGAAAACCTAAACAATACACTTCAAGAGTGCAACAAAGAATTAACAAGAAAATGGGTTACAATTATGGTTACAGTTTCCAAAAGAAACCAAACCATAATCGTAATTTCAAAAAGAAAGGATTAGGTTTTGTACCACCGAAAAACTATAAAAATGAAAAATTTTCTAAACCAAAAACTGTGTTTGTTTCAGGAAATTTTTTAAACGATGAGAAAGAGCAAGCATTCAGAAAGCAGACAAATCAGGAATTCCTTGCCAAGAAGCAAGAAAAGTTGAAGAAGAATGTTGTTCAGAAGAAGATTGAAACCAGAACCTGTTTTCAGTGCAAGACTGTTGGTCATGTTGCTAGGAATTGTCCGAAGACATTCAAACCAAAACATGAAGTCTCTGGTAAATTGAAAGAGAAAGTTGTTGAGAAAACTGAACTTTCAACCCGAAAGTTTACAGGCTTTGAAAATTCAACCTTTGAGATTGGTGAATGTTCAAAGAATGTGATAAAAAGAACAGAAAATTTGAAAAATAAAAAATGGGTTGTGAAAGGTTCAGGTAATAGTTCTGGTGATGAATCTGATTCCACAAAATCAGAGGAGCCACGTGTTGAGAAAAAGGTTGAAAAATTTGTTCCAACTATGAACGATGAAAATTTTCCACCTTTGAGTGCTGAAAATTTTAAAAAGAGAGTTGGGAAAGTTGAAATTTCAAATCAATTTTATTCTGACAAGAAGAAATTTGATGTTGATAAAGCTTTCAACGGAACTGTGAAACACATTTTTGGCAAAATGATCAATGGTAAGGCCAAAGGAGTTAAAGAATTTTACGCTGCCAAAAGAGGAGGTCACAGGTTAGTTGAAAGAAAAGATGATGAAGAGGTTGTTACACCCAAAGAAGGTCAGGCTTGGGTGGATATATTTTTCAAAGAGTAAAAACCTGACTTGCCCGAGATCCCAAGTTGGTAATCGTGGATCATGAATCAGCATCATTCTTTATCATGTTTGTATAAAATGTTTGAGAAGTTTTTGCAGCACTTGCCGGAACTCCCAGGTTTGTAAGCGAGGAGTAGGAATCGGCACCTTGAGAATTCAACCAACAGATGATGATTGGTTGAAAATGTTTGTTTGGATTGATCTTAAAAGTAGTAAATCGGGGACATTAAGTTGTATCTGATTTTCTACAAGTGTTTGAGAAACAAAATGATGAGTTTATCCCCTAACCCACAAATGGTTAAAATCAGTCAACAAAACCTATTTTCCGGAAAAACCATTTTGATTAAAACAAACTTAAGTGTTTTGAGATCACAATGGGAAAATAGTTTGTTGTGAGGGGGAGTTCTGATTGTTTATGCCAAGTGGATGGCGAATTGAAGTGATTCGATATCAGTTGTCATGTTACTTGTACAGTTTGTTTTCAAATTTCCTAAAATGTGTTTGCATTTTAGGGGGAGTAAATTTTTAGAAAATCCAAAAACATTTGAAAATTTGAAAAAGCCAAAAACATGATAAAATGAAAAATGAGTTTTTGTTGCATATAAGAGGAAATGATAGTACATCAGTGGACTGTCACAACATGCTAAAGAAATGGAAAGTTAAAAAGTGATAAACGGTCTCACTGATGATGTGCCAGTAGATTTTTGCACATTTAGTAGATTGTGACGAGATATAAACCTAAATTTCAAACTTGCTTATATCGTGGGTAACATCTCTTGGATATATGGGTAACCCCTGAAATCTCGTTTGAAAGGTCTCATAATCTGATATACTAGGTCTTTATACTCAATGATGTCTGGGGTATTATTCCGGGACTTCTGCTGAACGATGGTTCTGACCTAGTCCTTGGATAATACTTTCCGCAAATGCTTGAAACATAGCATAAACCCTCAGCATGCAGATGAAACAATAAAATTGATAATCGCTGCTGTTGTAGCTAAAAGATCCTCTAAAGGGGACATACCGAAAAGTCGAAGCTGATATCTCTCTGCGTATACGGAAGTATCGACCTGAGATCCCTCGGCCCTCGCATTACCTAATTTATATACAGATATCATTGTAGTATACTCACCTGTAAGACTGATTATTGGGATCTGGATACGGGAGTATATTCTGAGGTGGGACACGCGATTGAGTTTAAGTTCTTAAAACATTAATATCATATCTCGGATCAATTGAACTTTGTGTGAAAATTTAAGTGGACAAACATACTGACAATCTAAGTGAATCGTTTACAACTTAAAATGTAATGAAGCTTAACGGTGTTGGTGATTTTTCTCATAAACTGATATGATCTTCTTGCACGAACTCACAAAAATATGGTATGTAAATATTTCTTTACTGCATTTCATTCTATTCAAAAATCCAAAAAGATTTTAGTGTGTTTTAGCATAAATTTTTGAAAAAATTCAAAAAGATTTTCGACAACTGGTGTTGGAAAGCTGAATTCTTAAATTCCGAGTGCTAAACATGATGAACAAATGGTTTGGGTGAAAGTGTTTGAAGATTGTTGAAATGAAATGAGAAAAGATTTGAAAAAAAAAACATTATTCCTGCAAGTGGTAAATGAGATTTGAAAATCTTATCCACAAATGGTTATCAGAAAATTTATTTTTGGGTAGAGTTTATGCAGGATTGGCCAGGTTTTGATCCAGAGCAGGATGAAAGCTAGATTATGATTTTGTGAATTCCAGACTACGATCCCAGCAGTTTGAGAGGGGGAGTCTGAAGACATCATGATATTCAACATTTGCTAGAGAGGAGTTTGTTGATGATGAAAATAGAGATTGAGGATTCTTGCAATGACAAATACTTCAGAGGAAGATCAAGGACTGATAAAGATTGAAGATGCGAAGACTCGACACTTAAGACTCGTCAACATTCGAGGGGGAGTTTGTTAGTGCATGCGTCTGTCGACTTCATCTTGTATCGAGTCAAGGACTAAAAATGTTAGATATGTTATATGTTTTAGAATGTGTTTAAGGTAATTTAGCTTGAACGTGGTGATTTCCCTTGAAAATGTCACATGACAGTTTCAAGCTAAATCAACATGTTGATTTCCCTTGAAAGTGGCATGTGTCATTTCAAGCTAAATCAACACCACTATAAATAGCCTTCAAGCTAAATCATTTGTAACTTTTGGAGAATTCTTCCGGTGAGCAACGAAGTGCTGCCGAAGTGTTGTCAGGTTGTAAACGTCATCAAATTAATAGAAACAACAGTTTTAAGTGTGAATCTCGCTGAATTGAACTCGGTTTGTTTGTTTCCGCCGCTCAAACTGAGATAAACTCTTCTGATCGACTCATTCGGGTCTGAATTCGATCCTACATAAGGTATATGTCTAATTTTAAAGATACAATAGTTTTTAAAAAAACTGGATCAGTTTTTTAGATTTTTAAACATCATATTGGTAACTCGAATTTCAGCCTTGTGAGGTGATTGTTCTTGGTATGGTGATGGGTGTTGATGAGAAGGATGACTGGTATTACCTCGGATGTGAAGAGTGTAATCGAAAGGTTGAAACAACTATGGTAATTGATGAGTCTGAAGATGAAGATGAGGAAGCATAGTTTAAATAAGTTTTGATTTGCTTAAATCCCGACTGTCCTAAAGAGGTTGTTAGTGCGACCCCAATGTAAGTTATTTTCCATTTTTTGGTACTTTTGTAATCTTTATGATTATATTATGATAGGTTACATATCAATCCATGAGCCCAATGGCATCTTGGTGGTGGGATAAAACTTTGGGACCAATTGGTCCTGGGTTCGATTCCCACAAGGGGGGTTTTCCCATATTTATTGGGTTTCCTCCTGAATTGGTGTATAGGCATTATGCCTAGTGGAGATGGATATGATCGGGTGGTTCCACTAGTGGCACGATGATACTCTAGTGGTCCGTCAGTGATCCAAATTTGTCGTTCAAAAAAAAAAAGGTTACACATCTTCGCTCTATTTATTTCTTTTATTCCTTTTTGTCCATGTAGTTTAGGATACCTATTAGAGTACACGATTCTACTGCTATCGCATCTCTAACTTTGTTTGATCGCGAAGCCAAGAAATTATTGGGAATGACGGCAATTCAGTTGCTTGGCAACTCGAAACAAGTGGATGTAAGTATTAATTAGTAAGAATATTTTTTCTTTTATATAAAATAAATAATATTTACATGGTTTAGTTTATGATGTTGTTTTAAAGTGTTTCTATTTTTCACTTGTAGGAATATTCTGAAGAGAAAACCACTCCCGATCAGTTTAAAGCTTTCAATGAGAAGAAATATGCTTTCAAGATTCAAGTTGAGTAATTCAATATTGACAATCATACTGATGGTTATGCTATTCATAAATTAGTGAATGATCCGGCAACAATTGAATCTTTGGAGAAGCGAATTCCACCAGATCAGGTTACTTCATACCAACATTTTTTTTATAGATTTCGTAAAAGTTTATTATCTTTGTGGTGTTGAGCATTATTAATTTACCAATTGTAGGGTACTGATGAACCATTGGTTGATGTATCTCTTAGTGATTTGTCATCTCAAAATCTGTTTGCCCTTAAGGTCTTAAATTAAAGATCATCTTATAAGTATATACTTTTTATGAAAAATTTATAGTTTCTTATGTTTATTTCTATTTACAGGAGTGTGTTTCTTCTATTGGAGTTAGTTTCACACCTAAATGCACCTCTAAATACTATTCGAAGACTTCCTCCGGTGAATTGAAGAGTAACCTTTTAGAAGTGTATGAAGTTGACGATTCCATATCTCTGTCATCAACTAAGAATAAGAAGTCCGGTGTCGCAAACGTCTCCATTAATGATGGGGAAACCATCATTTTGGTTCCTAAGATTGAAAAATAGTTTCATTTCCACTATGTGTTCTGCAAACAGTTTTTTTTTATTCCTGAGGTTTGATGTTTTGGATTGGTGATTGAATGTTTGGTTTGTAATTTTTGTTTTCGTACGTTTGGTTGGTACGATAGTTTATTTATGAATAAAATGTTTGTTTTTTATTTATTACTTAAGGCTTTTATTCTTTGAATGTTTGTCTTTTAATTATTTTATGTTTGTAGACCATTTATTCCCATGTATGTATTGATCCCAATAATATTTGTAACTCGATTTTTATATACATTGATTTATTTTGTTTTTTTATTAATGAAGTTGTCAATATTTTTTATTAAATAAAACAATACGTTTGATATACATTCAACAAGGATATGATGATAATAATAAATAACTATATATATATATATATATATATATATATATATATATTTAACATCTTGAATTTTGCTTATTACCATCTAATTATTATAAATATATTTTCCAAATCTAAAATATTTGAAACTAAGAAACGTTAAAAAGTTTTAAAAAAATCCGCCATTTTTAAAAAAAATTAACACTAAAAATTTGGTTTTAATTGTTTCCTTTTTTAATTTATAACCGAAAATTTTTAATAATTTTATTGTTTCCTTTTTTACCTAAACTCTAATACTATAATAACATCTCACTCTCTAATTCCATACTACACAAACACAATACAAATTATAAATCAAAACACCATCTCATAATAATTCATTTCTCATAGAAGTTTGAGTTTTTTGTTTCATCTGATATACGTAAGTGTCTTTTTTATTTATCATATTTATACATTGTACTCATTCTAACACATATTTTAATGCATGTACATGTTTTATATGCCTTCAATAATAGGATATGCATAAAGGGTCAAAGGCTCAAACTTTATCTTCATCTCAACTTCCTACCGTTCTTCAACCGTTGAATAGTATGTATTTTATTGTAAAAAAAGCTACAAATTATATAAAGCATAAACATCTTAGAAACCTTAACTTTAACTTATGTTGTTGTAGGTGATGTTGGAAGAAGTCCTTTATCTAACATTACAAATGGTAAATTTCTCATATTTTGATACACGAAAATAACTTTTTACTTATAAGTTAATACATTTTGGATGTGCATATTTTTTCAGTTACACCTAATTATGTTGATCAGGTGTAAAGGAGATATTGTATTAAACGTTTTTGTGGAAGACATTATCTGCATCCATCAGATGTAAATGAGATATTGTAAATGAGACATTATCTGCATCCATCAGATGCGTCAAGTGGAATTGCTTCTCTTTTGTTATCTGGTGGACGGACTGCACATTCAAGATTTCATATTCCTTTAAATTTAACAGAACACTCAGTGTATCATATTAAACCAGATGATGAGGTTGCGGATTTGTTGAAAAAAACGAAGTTGATAATTTGGGTTGAAGCATCGATGATTCACAGACATGCTTTTAAAGCAGTTGACCGAACAATGAAAGATATCTTCAAATATGATGATTCAGTAAATTCTTAGATGAGTTTTGGAAGTAAAGTTATGGTGTTGGGTGGTGATTTTAGACAAATACTTCCGGTTATACCAAATGGTAGTAGACGAGAAATCATTAATGATTCAATCACTTCTCCTATATTTGGAGTGCCTGCAAGGTGCTTACATTAACAAAAAACATGAGGTTAACTGTAGGAGCCAACACATCTGAAATAGAAGAGACGAAAGCTTTTGCAAACTGGTTGCTTCAGTTGGGTGAGGGAAAGATTGGTGATAGTGATGATTGTGAGGTCGTTATAGATAGTCCTGATGATCTTTTAATTAACTGCTCCGTGGAACGAACGGATTTCGGATGGTGACTTCATCGTAATCCAGCTCTTAACAGCTTCTATCTTTGTGGGATTGATGTGAATTCTATAGCTATTAACATTTTGATCGGGGAATTGTACCTCCTCAAGCCAAAATTCACAGTTGGAGAATTTGGCATAGAGGCGATTTCCTTTGAGAAGCTCAAGAACTAAACATAGATGTCGCGTGTGTTCAGCTCTTGACTTCAAGTAGATAAGGATATCATCGATAAACACAATGACAAAGCGATCCAAGAAGGGTTTGCACACACGGTTCATCAAATCCATGAAGACCGCGGGTGCGTTTGTGAGACCAAAAGGCATGACCACGAATTCGAAATGGCCATAGCGGGTACGGAAAGCGGTTTTTGGGATATCCTGCTCTTGTATATGCAACCGATGATAGCCAGAACGTAAATCAATCTTCGAGAAACACGTAGCGCTTTGGAGTTGATCAAATAAATCGTCGATTCGGGGTAGAGGGTAGCGGTTCTTAATTGTAAGCTTGTTAAGCTCTATGTAATCGAAGCACATTCGGAACGATCCATCCTTCTTTTTCACGAAAAGGACAGGTGCACCCCATGGTGATATGTTGGGGCAAACAAAGCCTTTATCAAGCAATTCCTGGAGTTAGCTGGACAGCTCACGCATTTCGGAGGGTGCGAGGTGATAGGGAGCTTTTGCAATAGGTGTAGCTCCAAGAACAAGATCAATACGAAAATCGATATCACTGGTAGGGGTAGACCTTGTAAATCATCCAGAAAAACGTTAGGAAAGTCACAAACAACAGGGATGTCTTTCACTGTTTTCTTTTCCTCCTCTACTACTACAATATGGGCTAAGAAAGCCAAGTATTCCTTGCGGAGATACTTGTTTACTTGGATACACGACATAAGCTTCAATTGTTTCGAGGATACTTCGCCATAAACACACAGCTGATCACCGTTTGAAAGGAAGAAACGAATCATCTTCTCGAAATAAACAACTTAAGCATGATTTTCATGAAGAAAATCCATACCTACTATGACATCAAAGCTACCTAATTGCATAGGTATGAGATCGATTGGGAAAACGTGATTGTTGAGTTCAAGATTGCAATCACGGAGAATGGAACTAACAGTGACGGTTCTTCCGGTGGCAACTTCTACGTCGAAGGTCGTTGGGAGGTTAGCGCCTTTATGTTTTAGGAGCTTTTCGAATTCGAACGACATAAAACAGTTATCGGCTCCAGTATCAAATAAGCAAGAAGCATAAATACCGTTGACAAGAAACGTACCATTGACAACATTGTTTTCAGTCTGAGCCTGATGGACGTTGATGTTGAAGGTTCTGTCTTGGGCTGCTTGCTGTGGCTGCTGCTGCTGCTAGGGAATTTGTTGCTATTGTGGCTGTAGCTGTGGTTGCGGTTGTTGATGCTCTTGTTTCACCACTCGATTTGGGCAGACATTAGCAATGTGGTCTGGATCACCACAAGTGTAGCAAGCACGTGCGTGAACAACGGGTGCGGGAGCTGCTTGGTTAACCTGAGGAGCAAGAGGTTGAGCCGGTGGTGCTGGAAGAGCTTGAGGAGTTTGCTGACGGGGGCCAGCGTGACAATGAGCTGTGTAGTGCCCATAGATGTTGCAGCTAACACAGAAATGGTAATTTACCCCAACTGGGTGATGATAAGTGTAGGTTGGGCACAATGGGTGAGTACCAGTGTACGCGCGCTTAGCAGGCGGTGCGTTGGTAGTAGCGACATGGCGATTATGGTTCTTGGGCGGTGATGTAACTACCGCGTTGTTCTTGATGTTGTTCCTCTGCTTGTGATTCTGGCGGCTAGACTTTGAACCTTGTGATTCTACAGTGTCGGTGTTGGGAGCTGCGGTAGCTTGATTTAGACTCTTGGTCGCAGTTTTGAAAACACCAGCTAAGACTCGCTTGTCGTTGATCTTAGCTGCGAGTTGGTATGTTTCTTCGATTGTAGCAGGTTTCGCTGCGTGAACAAAATCAATGACACAATCGGGGACATCGCGAATATACTTCTTGATAGCTTTATTGGGTGTGTCCACCTGACTGGGACAGATAATGCTCAACTGCATGTACCTAGCAGAGAGACCAGAGTTATCACCTCCTACCTGTTTGATGTTCTAGAATTCATTCTCCAGCTTCTGGACTTCGTGAGGGGGACATAATTCTTTCATCATGAGTTCCTTTTGTTCCTCCCATGAGAGGCCATAAGCTACATCATTCTCGCGCCTGTTGCGCTCATCGGTCCACCAATCAAGTGCCCTTGACTGGAAGACTCCAGTAGCATTCACAGTGCGGAGATTGTATGGGTATCCGCTTTGACGGGGAGTGACTTCAATGGAGTCAAACCACTGAAACATTGCGCTGGGTCCATCTTCACCCGTAAAGTTTGCAGGACCGCATGCTTTTAATTGTTTAAAGCTGAACGAGGCTTTTGGGGAATCATTCTTGGAATCGACAGAAGATGTACTGCTAACAGCATTGATTTCGCTGACAATCTACGGTATGACCTTGGCCATTTCCTTGGCCATGAGTGATGCAATACGCTTGTCCGCATGGTTTCGCCGAACAGTACGGTGAGTGTGCGATCCAAAAGACGACATCTGCCGTTAGATGAGATTCGTTTATGTTGGGTTATATTTGAAAAGTTTAGCGTCTCATACAGTACACACACACACACACATATATATATATATATTACCATTTACACAAGCACAAATTCACATAATCACGTAAGCACTTAATCACGTAGGCACATAAGCACGTATTACACGTAAACACATAAGCACGTATTAGCACATAGTCACATATTTTGCACGTATTCACATACATATTTTACATGTATTCACCTACATTTCAAGTATGTGTAGCGCACGTGAGAGTTGCGAGAGTTAGCGAGTAGTATAGCGGCGAGTATAGCGTACGAGGCTTCTTAGTTTGTTCGCGATTAGTTAACGTTTTAGATTGCGGGGGCTGTGCGAGTTGTGCGCGTTTTGTATAGCGGAAAGTGATAAATCGAAAATGTACGCTTTATGGTTTCAAAAACATAAACATATAATCATAATAAAATCGATAACGCGTAAAATCAGCGATTTCATGCTTAAAACGAAATAGAGTGTCCTGGGTGTTAGACATCGACTACCCAAAGTGATTCAACTATTTCCAACGAGTTCAAGTACACGTTTTGGCCTAATAGACTGTGCTCTCATCGTAATCCGGCTAACGACACTCATCCTTCCAGTTACTACGTGACTCGAGCCATTGGAAAAGATGAGACTTTGGTGAGATCTGTAAAATCCAAGTAGGGAGTGGAACAAGTCATTAAGATGCGGGTTTCACCCCTAACTTAATAATTTCGCTCCTAACAGTGGTTAAACCACCACGAGATAGAGATGGAGATTTCCGTTGAGATGTGGATTTCACTCCTAACTCAATGAAAGATTCTCGTGCTGAGAGTAAAATACGCGGGATGATTGATCTTATAGAGAGTTCTTGGTTTTCACACCTACTCTTGACGCAATCACTCGTTTGTGTTATACGAGTGTTTTCAAAGCATGTGTATTGTGTTAGCCTTAGGAAAGGCAAAGTGAGTTTTTCAGCCTTAGGAAAGGCGTGAAAGCGTTTTTGTATGAGCAGGCATACAACGAAGCGTTTTTGACGCAACTCAGATTTTATTTGGTGAGTTTCTAGACTTCCTAGCCAGTTGTAGCAAATAATCCATCAACCTATCACATACATTAAAATAAAAGTCAATACATAAAGTAAAGGTGAGTGCACAAGTTTGCATAAGTATAGTATAAAAGCGTTTACGCATAATCAGCATGTAACACGTAACGGGTGAAGCATGTAAACTACCAACAATGATACATCCTAACCACATGACTGCGAGTAGAGTATGCACGACACATTTTCACCATTGCGAGCACGTGAAGTAAAATGTGTGATCCTTAGCAACCCCTGACAATCAGGTGCTGAGTCCAAACTATAGTACCATCGTTGCTAAAGGTGGTCGGGCAAGTAATCATTGTATAAGCATAGAAACAAGCATTCAACTAATCACATATAACACGCGGGAACGGTTAGCGTTAAAAGTGTTTGCATTGTGATTTGTGTTTTGATAGAGAACGTATGTAACACCCAAAAGTGCGTTAATTGAAAAAGGGTTCGAGTATACTCACAGTGCGTGTTTAGCAAGTAAACACAGTGTGTTGGATTAAACGGAGGGCCGAGTCAGCCTGCGTATGGGAACAGAAGCATAAGTCTTCTTAGGTGCTGACACAGTCGAAGTCGGTGTGTCGGGTGGAGTAATAAGCGGGTTGAGTGCATAACAGTCCATTCGGACGGATGGGCCTTGTCCATCCGGTCGGATGGGCTGTGTTCATCCGGACGGATGGGCCTTGTTCATCCGGACGGGTGGGCTGTTTATTGGGGAGAAAATCATTCTGATGTGTAACCGACGTTTTAAAAGTATAAAGAAAAGTTTCGGTGTGACAACAGAGTCTATCCGGACGGATGGACTACGATTGTTTGTGAACCGACGGAATTTGTTAAATTATTTTAACTAGAATTGAGACCCGCCGCAATGCGTTGGGGATTCTTTAGTTATAACTAAGTCGATTTAGGACCCGCACGTTATGTTAAACCTGTCAAACTGGAAAACAATAGACGATGTCAAAACGTTCACCCACACACGCACGTTGCGTCCACACACGCACGTTGCGTCATGTTAACTCGCAAAATTTAGAACGAAACGTAAAAACATTAAACCAGAGACGTACGTTGCGATGTGTTAAGCACAAAATTTAGAACCAAGCATAAAACAAAAAAATTTCGGAAAATGAAAACTATAAAGGACCAAAGTTGAAAGTAAAAAAAGTTGTGAGGATAGATTGCAAAAGATAAAAAGTTTTGGGTTAAAAGTAAAAAAAAAACAAATAGTTTTGGGTTAAAGGTAATTTATGAAATATTTTTTGGTGAAAAGTATAAAAAATCAAATTGTTTTGGAAAACCCCCAAAGCCAAGGTCACGACAACCATATGCATAACCAATTTTTTCTTTAAAAAACCCCAAAGCACACCCCGCGTTGCGGCGGGTCATAAAACAATGTCAAATAGTACTAATGTCACACAACCGTCATCGACCACCAACACTGACTCGACCTAGAATCTGCGTGTTGCGACGAACTTGACAAACATGAAAAAATAGATGTAAAAACGTTGAACCACACATGCACGTTGCGCCGTGTTAACTTGCAAAATTTGAAACAAAACATAAAAAAGTTGAACCACACTCGTACGTTGCGTTGTATTAAGTTGAAAATTTTAGAACTATAGGTAAAACGAAAATTTGCAAAAGATGAAAAGTATATGTGACAAAAGTTGTGAAGTTAAATTACAAATAATGAAAAGTTTTGGGTTAAAGTTAAAAAAAACAAATTATGTAGGGTTAAAATTGGAAAAGCTAAAAACCTTTGGGTTAAAAGTAAAAAATCAAGTTTAGTTTTGGGTTAAAGTTAAAAAAACAAATTATGTAGGGTTAAAATTACAAAAGCTAAAACCTTTGGTTTAAAACTAAAAAATCAAGTTTTTTTTTTGGAAAACTCACAAAGCACAAGGTACAAGTGATTATGCACAAGAAACTGGCTTATTTACATATGGAATAATTGGCGGAGATGGTCGTGCTGATGGAATCAAACACGGGAAGCATCAGGCCTAGTCCATCCGGCGGATGGCCGTAGCCCATTCGGACGGATGTTCTGTTCCTAACGAAAATCATGTTTGACCCATTAATCGGTCCATCTCTTCGGTGGAAATCAGTTTTCGAGTCGGCTCTCGACTATGGAACGAGTCGAGAGTCTGACGGAATCCCGATTCAACCAATATTGCGTAGAAATCGAAGATAAGTTCATAAAAACGTTGTAAAATGTTGAAATCTCTCATAACTTGATCCTATCTCGATTGTATGATGCTCCACCACAGTTTTCCTAAGCAAAAGGAGTGGAAACCATCCTTGAGGTGGCTGGAATCAAGCGTTCTGAAAAAAAGTTAGAGTGTGTGTGGGTGTGTGAGGGTGATTATGATTAAGAAGACGGAGTAGAATGATTATGATTAAGAAGACGGAGTAGAAGTGGAATAGAATGAAGACTTAAGAAGATTGAAGGAAAATGCTTACAAAAAGTCTTAATTCGAGGCTGAAACCTTGAGAGCAGATGAGAGAACCAAAGTGTTGAAATGGAGGCATAAGGCTTCTATTTATAGGAAAGGGTGAGGACAAAGGTGGTGTGCGGATGAGCCGTATCTAGATGGCTCCATCCGGGTGGATGGCCCATTCGAACGACTGAGTTTGGATTTTGTTAGTTTCCAACTTTGAGTGTTGCACTGCGTTTTATTGTGATAAGTCGAGTTGTTCGAGTTTGCGTTGCGAAAAGCGTTTGCGAGTATAATCCATGACATATAAAGCACACACAAGTAAAGCACGTATGTCACACCCCGACCGCGTTAAAACACCAAACCGCGGCGGAAACGTCGGGGAGTGAGGCAACAGAATTATTGTTTCATAACCATGGTATTTAAAGTTTGATTTTATTTAATAACAAAAGGATTACATTGTCTTAACACGAAAGAAACAAAGAGTACATAACAATATTTAAACTAATCTTGCTTCATTTTATGTCACTTGGCCCGAGTCCGCCCTAGTGTATCCTGACCAAACCTATGCATTAGCTCCTGAAACACATATGAAAATAGGTACGTCAGCATAAAAATGTCTGTGAGATACATAGGTTTTGTTTATGTATGATTCATGACTTGTAAGTTAAAAAGAGTGTTTAATAAAATTTTGTCATGAATCTTGTAAAATGTTTTCTTTTATAAATCATAGAAAAATTGATTATGAAAATCAATGATATAAAAGAAGGATGTATGATTAAATGAATAACCAAGTAAAATGAGTTTGTATAAAATATATTGTTTGTAAATCATTGTTTTGTAAAAATATGTTATTTGTATAAAATGTATCATGTCCAAATTGAAATGGTTTAGATAACGCTACAATGCGTAATATCATAAAAGTACTTATATATAAGAAGTACCAGCGGCGTATCCACCATGCTTTTATCACATTACACGTTGCCTCATTATCTAAATCACTTACCCAAACAAACCACCAAATTTTATTGTTTAAACCAATTGTCAAAATGTTCATGTGTAAACAATGTCAAATGTAAATAATGTAATGTGTAAACCATGTATATTGTCAATGTAAATCAAGTAATGTGTAAACCATGTCTATTGTCAAATGTAAATCATGTAATGTGTAAACAAATGTCAGGTATGGCAAGTAAATGTGACTACTTAACCATATGTAAAAATGTACAAAACAAGGTATTTGAATAAATCAAAAGTTATGTTTTGTAAAACAAATGCATGCCTTACTGATACAAACAACTATGCGGTATTGTTATAATGCATACATTAGAGCCTTGCGACTGTGGCGACAAACCTTCAAACAAATTAAAGGATTATCTAAATTATGTTCAATGGATTCAATCATTCCTTCCACCCAAACAAACCTAGGGTTACAGGAACGGGAGTTGTCAATTCCTATGGTACCATTACTTACTACCAAGCGGCGTGATAAATTTTAATGAATGTATTTTTGTCCCATTTAAACAAACCAAATGTCATACCAAAATGTAAGCATGTGATGTAAAACAATGTACTAAGTATGCAATAAATGAACATACATAGCATGTGATGTAAAACAATGTACTAAGTATGCAATAAATGAACATACATAGCATGTGATATAAAAAATTCACTAAGTATGCAATAAATGAACATACATAGCAAAAACACGGATAAAATCATGTACTATACATGTACTAATGAACATAATAAGCATATGATGAAAAGCACGAAAGTAACAAGTAGGCACATGTGTTTCATCCCCAAAATATTTGAAAACAGTAAAAGAGGGGACTATGTACTCACTTGATAATGCTTAACGATCTTGAAATAACAACCAAACAACGCTTGAGGGATCACGGAATCAATCGGCACCTAATATAGGTAACTATGTTAATAAACTGGACCTAAATCGGAAGATCGGATAGGATGTGGTTTCGTAAACCAAATGAGTATGGGAACTCATGTGATATGGTTTAACAAAGCCTACATACTAGAATGGAAACTATCCTAAGTGCTTACGACTCTTTACGACCTGTTTAGGTAGCTTATGCTACTTTAACGCGTCGTTCGCGTTAAAACGTGTTCGGACCGCCTAACTAGTCCTATGACAAGTATTATATGCCTTAACATGTCTAATAATGTTGCCTAATCAGTTTAGATGTCAAAATTTTGGTTACATAAGCTTAAAATAAATTTATGCGCAAAAAAGGTATTTTGGTCATTTACTTAAGGCATATTAACTACCTATCATACAATTAATTAAACTAAGTGACCATAAGGTATAACCTCGGAAGGTTATTCCCTATACCACTATGGTCATATAATGTGTTTGGTGAGGTCCTAATGATCGACCAAACGGGTAAGGTTCGAAAGTCTAAGCGGGTGTTTAGTCCGCTTACCTTACGACCCAATATAAGCACTAAACTAAAAGTGACGAGTTAAACATGTTAAAACATGTTTAACTAAGTTAGAAAACAAGTTTGATATCAAAACAAACGTTTTTTATTCCCAAGAATAGTTTGGTTGCAAAATACGCCTAAACGCGTATTTTGACAAAAACTATGACTCGTCACTACGCCTAAACAACGTGGTAATCAGTAGGTATAGTCACAAAGGACAATGACCATCGTGATTACGCTCACGTTCCGAAGTTCAAACGAACTTTGAGTTGACCATTGACTGGTCAAAGCAGAAAGTCAAACACATTTTGACTTTATGCTTGAAAATGCTTAAAAGCACGAAAGTGAACTTACAAAAGGTCCAAGAATGGAGGATTTTGATATAGAATTCTCAGGTATGAAGGTTTTTAGGCTTCAACTTAGAGAAATCAGATCAAAGGTGTGAGTTGCAACAAAGAAGGGCCTTGCTATTTATAGGAAAACCAAGACCGTTAGGATCGTTCCTCGAAAACCGATCTTCAATCCCAACCACCCATGTATGCCCACTGATTTGCAATACTAGGGGAGTCCAAAACCAGCCCATAGAATGGAAGAAACCATGTGCAAAACCAAGGGAGCAGCTGGGTTTTAAAAAAAATGAAGTCTGCTGGTTTGATGAAGGCTTACGGACCGTAAGCTACTCCATACGGTCCGTAAGGACCTTGTGTGCTGGCAGAAAGTTTCACAATTTGGCAGAACAGGCCCCTGTGTCTCCGAACTTGATTTTTGATGCGTTTTGACACATTTAAGCCCCGTTAACCTCACCTGAAAGCTCTAAAATGAATTTAAAGTGTAGGGAACTTAAAATATGATCAAAAATATCTCGGATGTCGGTTCGTTTGGCCGTACAGTTGCGTTGTTCAGTTAATTACGACGGAAATCGTAACGAACGCGTGTATGACCCAAATTGCGAAACGAATGATGTTTTAGCATTCCAATCACTAAGATAAAATATTTTAATGATTAAATAAATTTTTGGATGTCCGGATATGTTCAAAATGTAAGATATGCGCGAAAATGCAAACTTGTGCACTTTTTGACGATTTTAGTCACTGAATGACCAAAAAGTTTATTTTAGCGTACCGAACCCCTCAAAGCCTATTTCTAAGCTATGTAAAGGATATTTATGGTATATTTAACTTATGGTCATCTTCAAAAATGTTCGTTACAGTACAAATCGGCATACTTTCGCAATTTGACACAAATAGTCCCTACGATCGAATAAACTTGATTTTGCCATACCAAAGCCTTCAAAACTTATTTTTAATTTATGTAAAGGTTATTTAAGGTATGTTAAGCATATATTGATGTTCCAGAGTGTTTTTCGTGTTAATCTGACTACGTTTACGCATCAGTTTGCGTATAACTCTCCCGAAAGCGATATAGAGTTTGAAATTGAACACAAATCAAAACGTGCAAAATGTCAAACATAAACAAACATTGGGGTCAAATAACATTGTTTTATTGATAACTGAACTGTTTACAATGATTACAAGCACAAATGTCACAGTCTCCCCTACTTTTGGAAATTTCGTCCCGAAATTTGTTTAGAGGAAACTGGTGAGAATAGATGTGGATATTTCGCCTTCATTTGATCTTCACGCTCCCAAGTAAATTCTGGTCCACGTTTAGATTCCCAATGAACTTTGACAAGTGGAATGCGCTTGCATTTGAGCCATTTGACTTCACGTTCCATGATTTCCACAGGTTTCTCAACAAAATGCATCGTGTCATCAACACGAATTTCATGAAGCGGTATGTGGGGGTTCTCATCAGCTAAACAGTTCTTGAGATTGGACACGTGAAAGGTTGGATGAACATTTCCAAGTTCAGGAGGTAACTCTAGTCTGTAGGCTACCTTACCGATTCTTTCGACGATCTTGAATGGTCCAACATATCTAGGTGCAAGTTTTCCTGTCATTCCAAATCTGATCACACCTTTCCAAGGTGAAATCTTGAATAGAACGCGATCACCGACTTGAAATTCCAAAGGTTTGTGTCATTGATCCGCGTAACTCTTTTGACGGCTTCTAGGTGTCTGAAGGTTATCGCGAACTTTCTTGATTTTAACTGTAGTCTTTAGAATAAGCTCAGGTCCAGTAAGCTGAGCTTCACCGATCTTATTCCAGCAGACTAGTGAACGACATTTTCGACCATAGAGAGCCTCGAAAGGAGCCATGTTGATGCTGGAGTGATAACTATTGTTGTAGGAGAATTCAATCAATGGAAGATACGAATCCCAACTACAACCAAAATTGATCACGCAAGCTCTAAGCATATCCTCCAAAGTCTGGATTGTTCTTTCAGATTGACTATCCGTTTGCGGATGATAAGCCGTGCTTAAATTAAGTTGGGTTTCCATAGAAGATTGCATGGTTCTCCAAAAATGAGACGAGAATCTAGCATCTCTGTCAGAAAAAATGTTCAGAGGAACACCATGTCGGGATACAATCTCATCCATATAGATTTTAGCAAGCTTGTCGGCAGATAGATCCTCACGGATTGGCACGAAATGTGCTGACTTTGTAAGACGATCAACAACTACCCAGATGGCGTCATGACCTCTTTTAGTGCGTGGAAGTTTGGTAATAAGATCCATAGCGATGTTTTCCCATTTCCAAACTGGAATCTCTGGTTGCTCCAATAATCCAGAGGGATGTTGATGTTTAGCCTTAACCTTAAGACAAGTAAGGCATTTGGATACATACAAGGCAATGTCTTTCTTCATACCCGGCCACCAATACTGGGTACAAAGATCCTTATACATTTTATCTGCACCAGGATGAATAGAATAACGAGACTTATGAGCTTCATCCATTAGCAAGGTGCGAAGATTGTCTTGACTTAGGACCCACAAACGGTCCATGAAATAATAAATCCCATCGTCTTTCAGTTCAAGATCAGGCTTGATATGAAACGGTAATTCCTTACCCATCAAATCTTGCGAAACACAAGTACGTTGAGCCTGAGAAATGCGGGTTTGAAAATCAGATCGAACTTGAACATTGTGAAGCTTAACACGCTCTTTATGACTCAATGCATCGGCTACGACATTCGCCTTACCAGTATGATAGCGAATTTCACAGTCATAGTCGTTTAGAAATTCAACCGAACGTCGTTGCCTCATGTTGAGTTCTTTCTGATTGAAGATGTGCTGAAGACTTTTGTGGTCAGTGAAAACCACACATTTTGTACCATATAGATAGTGTCTCCAGATTTTGAGAGCGAATATAACTGCACCTAACTGAAGATCATGAGTGGGGTAGTTTTTCTCGTGTATTTTCAACTATCTCGATGCATAAGCTATGACTTTGTTTCTTTGCATGAGAACATAGCCAAGACCTAATTTGGATGCATCACAATACATGACAAAATCGTCATTGCCCTCAGGCAAGGATAGAATAGGTGCACCGCATAGTTTCTGTTTCAAGGTCTGAAAAGCTTCTTCCTGATTGGATCCCCAATCAAATGGTTTATTCTTCTGTGTTAGAGCAGTTAGAGGAACTCCAATCTTGGAGAAGTTTTCGATAAAGCGGCGGTAATACCCCGCGAGACCAAGAAATGAACGAACTTCAGTTGGAGTAGTAGGCGTATCCCAATCCTTAATAGCACTGATCTTGGAGGGATCTACATGAATACCTTGTTCCTTGACGATATGTCCCAAAAATTGAACTTCTTTAAGCCAAAATTCACATTTGGAGAATTTGGAAAAAAAGTTGCTCTTTCTTCAGGAGTTCCAGAGTAAGATGAAGATGTTGCTCATGATCAGCTCGCGTCTTAGAATATATCAAGATGTCATCAATGAAAACGATGATGAACTTGTCCAAATAAGGCTTACAAACCCTATTCATTAAGTCCATGAAAACAGCAGGAGCATTAGTCAAACCGAATGGCATAACAGTGAACTCATAATGCCCATATCTTATGCGGAAAGCTGTCTTGGGAATATTTTCCTCATGCACACGAAGTTGATGATACCCAGAACGTAGATCAATCTTTGAGAAACAAGTAGCACCCTGTAACTGATCAAAGAGATCATCAATGCAAGGTAGGGGATATTGATTCTTGATGGTAAGCTTGTTAAGCTCACGATAATCGATGCACATCCTGAAAGATCCATCTTTCTTCTTGACAAAAAGAACGGGAGCACCCCAAGGTGAAAAGCTAGGACGGATAAAACCTTTGTCAGAAAGCTCTTGAAACTGCTTAGATAATTCTTGCATCTCAGACGGTGCAAGACGATACGGAGACCTAGCAATAGGATTTGCACCAGGTACAAGATCAATACGAAACTCGACTTGGCGAGCTGGAGGTGAACCAGATAATTCTTCAGGAAACACTTCAGGATAATCCCGAACAACAGGGATATCTTGAATAGACTTACCTTTGCCTTTATCTACTACAACATGTGCCAGGAAGGCCACATAGTTCTTTCGCAGATACTTCTGAGCTTGAAAACAAGACATGAGTTTGAAACTTTTAGCAGGTTTCTCACCACGAACCTCTAAGATCTTACTAGTAGAAAGCGGCACACGAATAATCTTCTCAAAACAAACTACCTCTGCGTGATACTTGGCTAACCAATCCATTCCCACTATAATGTCGAAACTCCCAAGTTGTATCGGTGTGAGGTCGATAGGAAAAAGATGGTTATTAAGGTTCAACTGACAATTTCAAAGAACAGAATCAAGAACAACAGGTTCGCCTCTAGCTACCTCTACTGTCAAGGGTTTTCGTAGTTTTGTTCTAGACATGTGAAGCAAAGGTTCGAAAGACAATGACACAAAACTCTTATCGGCACCCGAATAAAAAAGAACAGATGCAGGCTGATTGTTAACAAAGAACGTACCATTGACCACTTCTTTATCTGCTCGCGCCTCGTTAGCATTCATATTGAAGACTCGTCCACGAGCCTGAGCCTGATTTGCATTTGCTAACCTTGGACACTGGTTTCTGTAGTGGGTCAGATCCCCACAATTGTAACATGACTCAGGAGGAAAGTGTGGTCGTGCAGCCTGAGCCTGTTGAGCAGGCAGTTGAGCAGCTTGTTGAGCTGGGTTCTGAGCTGCTCGATTCTGAGCAAAACGACAAAGATCAGCAAGATGACCCGATTTCCCACAGTTGGCATAAAAACGACACTGAATTTGAGGCTGATAGTGACTGTGCATCTGTTGCACAACGAGGCGTTACCAACATATTGTCTATTTGTTGGCGGTTGTGTAGGTTGGTTGGGAGCTGCCTGATTAGCTTGGGCAGTGACAACAAAGTTCTGGGAAGCCTTGCGCTTCCTATACCCCTTTGAAGAACCCGATTTCTTACCCTTCTTGTTCTCACTCTTGTCAACCGATTGTTTCTTATCCTTGTCACCCTTCCAATGAAGCTTACCCTTTCTGATCTGCGACTCAGTCAAAGTCGCAGCTAACTCGATTTCCTGACGAACTGTGGTAGGGTTACTACCAGTGACGATATCTTGAACAGAGTCGGGCAAACCGTCGATGTACTTCTCAATGGCCTTGCCAAAGGCGTGACCATTTTTGGGCATAGCAAACTCAACTCCTCATACCTGTCGGTATAAGCCTGATGTTCACCACTATCCTGCTTTAAATCATCAAACTCCCTTTCTAACGCCCTGAGTTCGTGACGAGGACAGAATTCCCTCATCATTAATGCCCTAAGCTCGGCCCATGTCTGTGCTAAGGAAACATCAGTACCACGGTCTCTCATTACCCCATTCCACCAAGTAAGAGCCCTCTTTTGGAATACACTGGAAGCGAACTCGACCTTGCGATTATCAGGACACTGAACATGACGAAAAGTATTCTCAATGCTCTCAAACCACTGTAGGAGCCCAGTTGCTCCTTCGGAACCACAGAACTTGAGTGGCTTAGCCGAGCTGAAACTTTTGAAGTTGCATGGAGCATTGTTGTTATTGTTGGCTTGGTTCATTTGAGCAATAATATTTGGGAATGCAGCAGCCATCTGCTGTGCAATAATTTCTGCTAGTTCGGCATTAGGTATTTGATTATCGCGTCGAGGAGGCATTCTAAAAGAGGAAACATGAGAGAAAACGAGTGAGATGATTAGATGAAAAGCAATGAGATGATACAAATATTGACAAAAAGCAAGGATGGTGGTCATTTGTTCGCTACCACAAAGCAAACAAAAGACCCACAGTGACTAATCAAAGTAAATGGGTTATAATAATGTATCGCGAAGACATGCTTTAGCCTATAAGTGGACACTCACCCCAAGAGTTCCCAGGTAAGAGTGACTGGTCTGATTATGTGGATTTGTACGAACACTCTAGCCTAGACAGAAAACTCGAGATACAGGCATCCACCCTTCCAGATTGCACGTGTTCACATTATTTAAACCCAAACTTTGACGAGATTTTGAAAAACTTAGAGGGTTCAAAACCTTATAATAAATCATCCTAGAACAGATGATTGGTTTTCAAAGCGGATTCGAAATTTATGTTCTTATTGTGGTTGTCGCCTAAAAATAGGTGACGGTAGTTTTTTAAGATCTAAACACAAGATAACTTGTGTTAGGGTCCTAGAAAGTTATAGTCTAGGTCAAAGCATTACTAATAACCTAATTCCCTATAACCATTGGCTCTGATACCAACTCTTCTGTCACACCCCGACCGCGTTAAAACAACAAACCGCGGCGGAAACGTCGGGGAGTGAGGCGACAAAATAATTGTTTCAAAACCATTGTATTTAAAGTTTGATTTTATTTAATAACAAAAGGATTACATTGTCTTAACATGAAAGAAACAAAGATTACATAACAATATTTAAACTAATCTTGCTTTATTTTATGTCACTAAGGCTAGTCCACCCTAGTGTATCCTGACCAAACCTATGCATTAGCTCCTGAAACACATGTGAAAATAGGTACGTCAGCATAAAAATGCCTGTGAGATACATAGGTTTTGTTTATGTATGATTCATGACTTGTAAGTTAAAAAGAATGTTTAATAAAAATTTGTCATGAATCTTGTAAAATGTTTTCTTTTATAAATCATAGAAAAATTGATTATGAAAATCAATGATATAAAAGAAGGATGTATGATTAAATGAATAACCAAGTAAAATGAGTTTGTATAAAATATATTTTTTGTAAATCATTGTTTTGTAAAAATATGTTATTTGTATAAAATGTATCATGTCTAAATTGAAATGGTTTAGATAACGCTACAATGCGTAATATCATAAAAGCACTTATATATAGGAAAAACCAACGGCGTATCCACCATGATTTTATCACATTACACATTGCCTCGTTTTCTAAATCACTTACCCAAACAAACCACCAAATTGTATTGTTTAAACCAATTGTCAAAATGTTCATGTGTAAACAATGTCAAATGTAAATCATGTAATGTGTAAACCATGTCTATTGTCAATGTAAATCAAGTAATGTGTAAACCATGTCTATTGTCAAATGTAAATCATGTAATGTGTAAACAAATGTCATGTATGACAAGTAAATGTGACTACTTAACCATATGTAAAAATGTACAAAACAAGGTATTTGAATAAATCAAAAGTTATGTTTTGTAAAACAAATGCATGCCTTACTGATACAAGCATCTATGCGGTATTGTTATAATGCATACATTCAAGCCTTGCGACTGTGGCGACAAACTTTTAAACAAATTAAAGGTTTATCTAAATTGTGTTCAATGGATGCAGTCATTCCTTCCACCCAAACAAACCTAGGGTTATAGAAACGGGAGTTGTCAATTCCTATGGTACCATTACTTACTACCAAGCGGCGTGATAAATGTTAATGAATGTATTTTTGTCCCATTTAAACAAACCAAATGTCATACCAAAATGTAAGCATGTGATGTAAAACAATGTACTAAGTATGCAATAAATGAACATACATAGCATGTGATGTAAAACAATGTACTAAAAATGAACATACATAGCATGTGATGTAAAACAATGTACTAAGTATGCAATAAATGAACATACATAGCATGTGATGTAAAACAATGCACTAAGTATGCAATAAATGAAAATACATAGCATGTGATGTAAAACAATGCACTAAGTATGCAATAAATGATCATACATAGCAAAAACATGGATAAAATCATGTACTATACGTGTACTAATGAACATAGTAAGCATATGATGAAAACCACGAAAGTAACAAGTAGGCACATGTGTTTCATCCCCAAAATATTTGAAAATAGTAAAAGAGGGGACTATGTACTCACTTAATAATGCTTAACGATCTTGAAATAAAAACCAAACAACGCTTGATGGATCACATAATCAATCGGCACCTAATATAGGTAACTATGTTAATAAACCGGACCTAAATCGGAAGATCGGATAGGATGTGGTTTCGTAAACCAAATGAGTATGGGAACTCATATGATATGGTTTAACAAAGCCTACATACTAGAATGGAAACTATCCTAAGTGCTTACGACCCTTTACGACCCGTTTAGGTAGCTTATGCTACTTTAACGCGTCGTTCGCGTTAAAACGTGTTCGGACCGCCTAAGTAGTTTAGATGTCAAAATTTTGGTTACATAAGCTTAAAATGAATTTTTGCTCAAAAAGGGTATTTTGGTCATTTACCTAAGGCATATAAACTACTTATCATACAATTAATTAAACTAAGTGACCATAAGGTATAACCTCGGAAGGTTATTCCCTATACAACTATGGTCATATAATGTGTTTGGTCGGATCCTAATGATCGACCAAACGGGTCGGGTTCGAAAGTCTAAGCGGGTGTTTAGTCCACTTACCTTACGACCCTATATAAGCACTAAACTAAAAGTGACGAGTTAAACATGTTAAAACATGTTTAACTAAGTTAGAAAACAAGTTTGATATCAAAACAAACGGTTTTGATACCCAAGAATAGTTTGGCTGTAAAATACGCCTAAACGCGTATTTTGACCGAAACTATGGATCGTCACTACGCCTAAAAAACGTGGTAATTCAGTAGGTATAGTCACATAGGACTATGACCATCGTGATTACGCTCACGTTGCGAAGTTCAAACGAACTTCGTGTTGACCATTGACTGGTCAAAGCAGAAAGTCAAACACAGTTTGACTTTATGCTTGAGAATGCATAAAAGCATGCAAGAGGACTTACAAAAGGTCCAAGAATGGAGGATTTTGATCTAGAATTCTCAGGTATAAAGGTTTTTACGCTTCAACTTAGAGAAATTAGATCAAAGGTGTGAGTTGCAACAATGAAGGGCCTTGCTATTTATAGGATAACCAAGACCGTTAGGATCGTTCTTCGAAAACCGAGCCTCAATCTCAACCACCCATGTGTGCCCACTGATTTGCAATACTATGGTAGTCCAAAACCAGCCCGTAGAATAGAAGAAACCATGTGCAAAACCAAGGCAGCAGTTGGGTTTTAAAAAAATGAAGTCTGCTGGTCTGATGAAGGCTTACGGACCATAAGCTACTCCATACGGTCCGTAAGGACCTTGTGTGCTGGCAGAAAGTTTCACAATTTGGCAGAACAGGCCCCTGAGTCTCCGAACTATATTTTTGATGGGTTTTGACACGTTTAAGCCCCGTTAACCTCACTTCAAGGCTCTAAAATGAGGTTAAAGTGTAGGGAACTTAAAATATGCTCAAAAATATCTTGGATGTCGGTTCGTTTGGCCGTACGGTTGCGTTGTTTGGTTAATTACGACGGAAATCGTAACGAACGCGTGTTTGACCCAACTTGCGAAACGAATGAAGTTTTAGCATTCCAATCACTAAGATAAAATATTTTAATGATTACATAAATTTTTGGTTGTCCGGATAAGTTCAGAACGTAAGATATGTGCGAAAATGCAAACTTGTGCACTTTTTGACGCTTTTAGTCCCTCAATGACCAAAAAGTTTATTTTAGCGTACCGAACCCCTCAAAGCCTATTTCTAAGCTATGTAAAGGATATTTATGGTATATTTAACTTATGTTCATGTTCTGGAATGTTCATTATAGTACGAATCGGCATACTTTTGCAATTTGACACAAATAGTCCCTGTGATCGAATAAACTTGATTTTGCCATACCAAAGCCTTCAAAACTTATTTCTAAGTTATATAAAGGTTATTTAAGGTATGTTAAGCATATATTGATTTTCTGGAGTGTTTTTCACGTTAATCTGATTACGTTTACGCATTAGTTTGCGTATAACTCTCCCGAAAGCGATATAGAGTTTGAAATTGAACAAAAATCAAAACGTGCAAAATGTCAAACATAAACAAACATTGGGGTCAAATAACATTGTTTTATTGATAACTGAACTGTTTACAATGATTACAAGCACATATGTCAGAACGTAAGATCACACTGCATAACATTACTATTACAATTAACAACGTTTGTGATTAGCGAGTTAGCGCGATAATCGAGTGCGAATGTGAGAGTGGTTATCGAACAAACAAACACACTCGGTGATTAAAATAGCACAATTCTCTGTAATTCGTGTGGCGTTAGCTTTGGGAGTTAGCGAATATAAAGCGTTTAACCACGTAGCGGTGCAGTGTGATGAAAATGTATTTAGTTTAACATAAGTCTTTATTTATATCGAATCTCAGAGTACAAAGCGGTTACAAATCGAGGTTAAAAGCAGGAGAATAACAATCCGAAAAGTTGGGTTGTTACAATATGAGCATTTTTAACCAAACAAATATCGACCTACATTAGAACATTAATCAACCATTTGTTCGTATGGATGTGTAATCAGGCTGTATTTGGATACGTATGGGCAATTTTAACTCTAACCGATTCCATGTTTATACATGTGAAATTCGTATTTCACATAGATGTGCACAAATGTAGAAGTTCCCACTACCTCAGATGAAGGATTAACACCACATTTGGAAACTTTTAGTACCAAGGACACCTATATATTAAATTTCCACGCAGGTTGAGAATGATGAACATGAAAATGAAAGGGTCTTAAAATAAACATTACCGATGTTGTCTAGAAATCCGCTACAAAATTACCCTTCCCAACAATGTAAAAAAACTGAAGAGCTTTTTGAAATCTTATCCAAATGTTGGCTAATCTTGCTGGTTTGGGTCATTGGTATGGGTCAAGTCGGGTCAAATAATAGAATAGGTTTGCATGTTTTTTTAGTCATATGTTTTTAGTGGTTTTATTAAGTTATGGGTATTTTAGTCATATGTTTTTAGTGGTTTTATTAAGTTATGGGTAGTTTGTTTTTGTTAGTTAAAAGTTATTGATTAGTGGGTATGGTAGTATGTGGGGTTACCAACTAAAAGTATGGAGTCATGAGTAGTAGGTCAAGCATAGAGTCCTCTTTATTTTAACGAAAGTATGAATTTTTCCTTTCCAATTATCTCTCGTACAACTTCATTTCTTTTCGTTGTGCAAATCAAAATCGACAAACTAACGGGTTTATGTAACAACCCGACTTTTCAAAGTCAAAGTCAAAGGAAGAAAAGATTGCTAATTGAATCTGTCTTTCCTTGCTTAATTATTGCTTGTACTCGTGAACTCGCTTATCGTTGTATGTTTAACGCGGTTAATTGCTTTTACGACTGTGAATGATAGGAAGTAACAATGCGATAAAGTTAACTAAACGCTAAACTATTTAACGCTAATCTCATCGCTATCACATCGCCATACGAATCCTAGTTAATCACAGGTTCTGGATATTGTTTTACATGTGTGTGCTATTTATGTGTTACGTGTGTGTGTTTGTGTTTATGTGTGAGGTGTAATTCGAAAACACAATCGCAACTCTATCTCATCGCAATCTCAATCGCAACACAAAACGCAGAATGGTTATTTTTAGGGTTATGACTGTGTGTTAATTAGGTACTTGTATAATTAACGTGTAATACTATCGCATCACTACTCAGACTAATCGCAATGCTCAATGCACAAAACGGAACATCGAAAACCAACTCACCAAACCCATCCGATCGAATCTCACTTCGACCCCATATTTGCACCGACTTTCCTCTTTTGGAATCCTATAAATAGCACCTGTCACATCACAAACAGTGGTGTAACAGCTCTGGTGCGACTCTTCAACTTCTCAGACCTTTCTTCTTCGATTTCTCTCGATTCTTGTAAGTTTCTACCTCAAATCTTGTACTTCTATGATCTACACACACTACTTCATCTTCTTCACCATCAAATCTTCACTTTTCACCATGAAATCTACCTGATTTTGGCTGTTTTAGGATGATTTCATCATGAGTTCTTATGAACTTCAAAGTGTGACTTCATTTCACCAAGAACAACTCAAATCTAAATGATTTCTACAATGTTTTAACACTGATTCCACCTAAATCTAAACAACTTTCAAGTGTTTCAAACTTTCCTTCACTTTTATTAACTTTTCACTCAAAACCGTTAGAATCTGGACTTGTTCGGGTTCTCTACTCATTCTCTAGTGAAAACCAGGGCTGAGGATGGATTCCTAACGAAGAGACAACCGATTTCGGGTTGAACATGAACAATCTTCAAAGATAGTTTACTGGTCAGATCGGGGTGATTCCCGTCCGATCAGATAACTTAGGCTTGATGAAGTTCTTGTTGTTTAACACGTCGTCATACTGTTTCGATCAAACTGCAAACTTTCAAACTTAATAAATTTCAAACCAAGCAAGTCACTGAACGGACTGCCGTCTGATCGGATTGCCATCCGATCGAACGACAATCCGATCGGATGACATTTGATTCCCAACACTTGAACAATTTTCACAATTTTCAAAGATCACCAGTTTCTAACGGATTGCCATCCGATCGGAAGACCATCCGATCCAATGACAATCCTGCTGTGAACTGTCTCTGAGAAATGGCTCTCTGGACGGATCGCCATCAGATCGAACGACCGTTCGACCGGACGACCTGAAAGGTAGAGATACATCTCTGTTTTCAAAATGGTAAAACGAAAACTTCAAAGCTCATACACAAACACATTCATCCCAAATGAAGGACAATCCGACCGATTGGTCATCCGACTGGATGACTCTTCGTCACCCTGACACTTGCATCGTTTTAACGCGCCGTCCAACACTTATGCTACTGTTCACTACCCAGGCTAATCCCTCCAAGCTCTCCCTTCAATCCAAGAGAGTGTTTACTTACTAAACACAATCTGTGAGTATACTTGAACCCTTTTTCGCTTAACGCACTTTTGGGTGTTACATACGTTACTTATATTAAATCACATCAACACACAACGCAAACACTTTTAACGCTAACCGCTCTCGCATGTTATACGTGACTCGATGAATGCTTGTTTGTTATGTTAACACATTGATTGCTGTCTACCTGCCTTAGCAATGATAGTACTATAGTTTGGACTCAGCACCTGTTTATTCAGGGGTTGTTAAGGACCTTAATTCACGTGTTCGCAGTGGTGAACATGTGTTGCGCACTCTACAACTCACAGTCATTGGTATTGATAGGATCTTTGTCGATAACTTACGTGCTTCACATTTTCCGTTGTACATGCTGGTTATGCGTAAATCACTTTCGCTACTATTATGCTATCAAACTTGTATGCTCACATTTACACTATGCGTATTGACTTTTACTTTAACATATGTGATAGGTGTTTAAGATGATAGGATTGCTTGTTGTCTTGGAATCAAGTTTAGGTGGTCTAGAAACAAACAATTATTAATCTGAGTTGTCGGAACAATGTTATTGTCTTTGAGTATCTCTGTTTGTAATAACTGGTTTTATTTGGATATGTTATGGTATGAGACATAACGTTAAATATCTGGTAATTTTAGTTGTTATGGATTCTCCTGAACAATCTGTTTCGCTCAGTGCCGCGCCCCGATGATTCCGCCATCGGTTGGGGTGTGACAGTTTAACCCAACACCAAAATCTTATATTCAAATTTTGAGACTGGCCACGTCACAAATTTGCCTTCACCCGACAAAAACTAAAAAGCCTCATCAGATTGGACAGTATGGGGGCATGGAGAATGGAGGGCAAGCCCCTTCATGCCAACCCACCCTAAACGCCACAAGGGTTTGGGCACTTGGAAGTTTCATCCACTTGCTTTTTTGGGGCTTTGCCCTAGCTTGCCTTTCACCCCCTCCCCTTTTTGTGATAGGGAGGACAAAACAGGCCTTTTTGTGATGTGATGACTGTAGGGCATCTCTTTTCCAGTTACCCTTTCCTACCACACCATGTAGTGTGAGAGATTCATCGACCATTGTTTACAAAACTGCAATATTCCTCAGGTACACCATCGACCATGTCGGATACCCATTGGTGATTTCCAAAAGATCACTGACACTTCATAAACCCAACTAATTTTATTTGGGTTTTGTATGATCTACGAGTGAAAAACTAACAGTATTCTGTGTGATGTAATGCATTTAAAACTAATTTTTTTTATCTAATAACATTTATAGCTCACTTTCATATTTTATTTATAACATAGTTTATTACACACACAAGGAGTTGCTCCAACAAGTTACTCCCTAGGAGTTGCTTTGACAAGTATAGGAAACTTCCTATGAACGGTTAAACCATCACTCTCAGTCATGTCTATTGGCTCGTTCCCCTGCAATGAAAATTCAAACTTATACACCAAATTTGCCAACACAATTTCGTTAATAATCATTGCAAAACTAATAGCAGGACACCCTCGTCTTCCAGCACCAAATGGTATAAACTCGAAATCGAAACCTTTATAATCCATTTTGTTGTTCAAGAACCTCTCTGGTCTGAACTCTTCAGGTTCTTCCCATATTAAAGGATCTCTTGCTATCGCCCATGCGTTAATCATCACTTGCGTACCTGATGGGATGTCGTAGCCGAGTAGTTTAACGTCTTTTGTTGATTCACGGGGAACAAGCAATGGAGCTGGAACGTGTAATCGTAAGCCTTCTTTGAGGACGGCTTTTAGATAGGGCATGTTGTCTAAGTCGTCTTCGGTGATCATTTTTCTTCCTTGTCCTACTGTGTGTGCCTCTTGTTGCAATTTTTTCATTGTACTTGGGTTTCGTAGTAGCTAGCCAATCGCCCAGTCGAGGCTAGTGGATGTGGTATCGGTGCCAGCATTAAACACGTCCTAGGAATCATGAATCAAAATTACATATGTATATAGTCGATGGTTAAAAAAATACATGTGTGTATATATATGATATTTCATATATGTAGAGCTACGTGACATCGACATACTTATAAGTAAAACCCAACATTTACTTTTGTTTTAAGGGTGTAGTTTAGTTTACCTAGTTGTCAACATTATGGTGCTTCACACATGTATAGCAAGTATACATAATACTTATATATGGTGGATAAATCTAAATCTAAACACCTTTTTGCAGGAGACTACAAGGAAATCTAAAATGTTACATTTATTGTCTTTCATTATATAAACTGAACTATTTTAAAGATAATTGAGATTAAAAAGTGTAGAAACCAAAAAGATTAATAAAGTAATATTTCTTCCCCTGATCTAGTGATGGTGCGTTCGCCAGAGTTCTTTTTTTAAGGGTCTACCTATTGGCACACCTATTTCACTATATACACACCTGAAAAGGTGTTTTTTATCTTTATATGCACACCCTGCGGTGTCGAACTGTGGCCAAAACGCAGCGTTCTGGTCCGGTTAATCAAAACAAGACTGACGGGTGTCTGACGGGTCTGTTGACCAGACCGAAACGCCGAACTTTGGCCGCGTTTTGGTCCTGTCAACCAGACAAAGGACTGACACCCGGTCTGGTTGACAGGACCAAAACGCTGCCAAAGCTCTGCGTTCTGGTCGGTCAACAGACCCGTCAGACACCCGTCAGTCTTTGTCTGGTTAACCGGATCAAAACGCCACGTTTTGACCACAGTTCAAAACTGTAGGGTGTGCATAAAAGGACAAAAACAACATTTTTGGGTGACTATCTACACACTTGGTGTGTATATAGTTTGGCCCTTTTTTAAAGAGAGATGGTAATAAGCTATAACTAAATTGACATTAGATTAGATGGGAAGTGAAGACATGACAACTTACCAACTCTTTAGAAATTCTAGCTTTTTGATTGATTAGATGGGAAGTGAAGATCTAATGACTGAGCAAGTCTTTAGAAATTTTAGCTTTTGACACAAAGCGGTATGGGGGCCGGCTTAGGCCCGGCGCCGGTCCCCCACACCGCCCCCTCGCCTAGTCCCGTTCTTTCCGGCTCCCTCTAGACGATCTTGACGGGCCTTGTTTTTTAAAATATAGTCGTTGAACGACTATAACATTTAATAAAAAAATATCTTTTTCTATAAAACCATCTCATTTTATACCATTTTTCACAATTTTCTCCCCACTTTCAACTCAAAACACTCTCATTTTTATACCATTCATTTATAAAAAAATATTTTTTCATCCACAATGGCATCTAATTCTTGGTGGTCCTCGTCTTCTTTGGACGAAGAGGGGATGTTTTTCGCAAACGCCAACGACTACACGCATGCAAACCTTCAACAGGATTTGGTAGAACATATATGGAAAAATGCAAACGACGGGGACGGTGACGGTGACGAAGACGAAGATGAGTAGTGTAATTTTTATAAATTTTTAAATGTTTTCTTATTTTCTTATAAATTTTAGGTAGTGTAATTTTTTTTAGGTTATGTAATGGATTTTATTATCTTTTTTTGTGTCTTATTTTTATTTAAATTTTGAATTGTTTTTATAAAGTTAAACAAATAAAAAAGTTAAACAATAAAAATTAAATAATAAAGTTAAACAAATAAAATAAATTAAACAATAAAAAATTATGTGGGGTAGCCCCATCCTCCACCCACTCAAAAAGCAAGGAGGCCAATCCTCCATGGGATGGTTACGTGGCGCCTACGTGGCGGCCCATCCTCATGGGGATGAGCCTCCCCATACCCACTAGTCTGATTAGTATGATATAATTGGATATTGGAAATGCATACGTTGAATTTTATGAGGAAGTGATAAAAGAAAATCCAAATTCCACATCTAAGTTAAAAATTTGTGAGAACACATGTACTTCGTGATGAGAAATTGGTGAAAAATAATTCAAATTCAACTTTTTTTATATTTATCATTATTATTATTCGAATACAATAATGGAAATCAAATTTACAGGTTTAAATTTACGTATATTCGTAAATAAAGAAAATTTACACATGTGTAAAGATTGCCATTTAAACGTGCGTAAATTTGTTGTATTTACACATGTATAAAAAATTTATAAAGAGTGATTTTGAGAGAAGAGATGAATTATTTAAAGAGTAATTTTTTTCTTAATATTGTAACACTTTCATACGTTCATGTTTTTTTAAATAAACCATAAAAACGAGCATTTTAACTTTGTTAATTTGAGTATGGTATTGCTATAAATTTTTTAATTACAAAAAAAAACTAAACATTTTACAGGATTAAATACTCTTACGTGCTTTACATGTGTTGTGTTTGTGTCTCCTGCCATATCGATCATAACAACTTCATACGTTCATGTTTTTTTTTAAACAAACCATAAAAAACGGGCATTTTATCTTCATTAATTTGAGTATGGTTTTGCTATAATTTTTTTTCATCACAAAACAACTTAACATTTTACCAGATTAAATACTCTTACGTGGTGATTACGTGCTTTACCTGTGTTGTGTCTCTTGCCATATCGTCTAGGCACCCATCTAGTATTTTAATACACCTATGGGAAGGTAAAAAGTTTAATATAATTTTAAGGATTTTAGTAATTATAACCTCAAAACATTTGTCACAATCCTTTAAAGCATTATTGACTTTTAAACCAACTTCTCCACAAGATTTTAAATTGCTATAACTTTTGGATACATTAATTGTTTTGTTTAAAAAAATTATACCATAAAAACAAACATTATTATATATATATAATTCAACAAGTTGTTAGCTACAGTGTCACTAAAGAGATTTATAAAAGTGACCTCAACACACAAAAGCTTTAGTTTTATATTTATTTACTAGACTGCCATTAACTCAATTCATTGGCTTTTTCTTTCCTTCTGCCTTTCATCCATGGACACATCTGCAGGTCGATTACATCCCTTTGGTCACTGGGGATTTCAATCACCGGGTGTGGGTGAAACATCGGGTAACTCACCGTATTGCTACTGAATTTCAGTTTCCGATTAAGACCATCCGATCTGGTTTACGCCTCCACACAATGCCATCTTCTATGATCTGGGCATGGGATGAAATACTCTTCGGCACCGGCGGAGTTTCTTAACTTAATAGCTTCTCCACGGCCGACATCATCTTCACACATTTTCGAGTGGTCGCCGTTCATGTGATCTAGATTGATTTGTAGTACGGATATTGGGATATAAATGGTGATTATGGATGCGATGGTGAGGTAACAGAAGAGTGTTTGGACAGATAGAGACATGGATAGTTTACATAGAGAAAAAAAAAGTTAGCTTAATTACTGTGCCAAGTATGCATCCATCTCAGTTATAAGGAATAGTGTTTAAAATATATAATTTAAGTATGTAAAAATTTAATTTTAACAAGTATACATGTACTCATGGTTGTAAAAGTCCCGCCTAGGCTCCGATTACTCCCCGAGTACTCGCTACAAGGTAGGCTGCCGAGGCACGAGTACTGTTCTCCCAGGCCAATTACTCCCCGAGTAATCTCCGCCTAAGCCGAGTACTTCCCGAGTACTCCCGAATCCGACTAGGGAGCGCCTAGCGACTTTTGCAACCATGCATGTACTAAAAGTGAGTTAAGCAGCATGTCCTTATTATCTATTTAACACATTTGTGCTTCTTTATTTTAAATATTTTTATTCGAACCGGATATCAACATCGGTATCTATAATCCACATCAAGTGTCGATACCATATATTTGTACCATAATAAACCGAATTAATACCGTTCCAATTCTTTGACATAATGAACTTAATCGACCGAATTTCGCCGCAACATGCGGACGCCATCACTAGTTTTTTTTTAATTTGAGTATGGTATTGCTGAAAATCTTTTATTTAAAAAAATTAACATGTTACGTGATTACTAGTGTTTGTGCTCCCATCACATCACGTGAACACACCTACTAGATCTATAATATGTGTGTGTATATATATTTATGAATATAAGATATGCATATGTAAAATTTCATGCATAAACATCTAGTTTAGGAGAGATACTTGAATAAGAATAAGAAAGAGAGACGTATTACCATGATGACACCTTTAATCATCTTTTTCTCGAGATGAAACCCTGTCGAGTTATCCTTTTGAATTTCTAATAAAATATCAACAAGATCTTGGCCTTGAGCGTCACCCTCTTTCTTGTTTACATGTTCGTCAATTACAACGTCATAAAACTCATCAATATCTTTAGCAAGTTTTTCAATTTCTCGTTCTAATCCGGTAAATCTATCCATCCATGCTAACGAAGGAAAAACGCTCGCAAAACAAAAACGTCCCAACACATCTAAAGTTCGGTCTAGCAAATGCTTAAGCTCCATCCCTTCATATATCTTTCCCAAAGCTGCCCTAGAGATCACATTATGTGTAAGGGTAGCAACTAACTCACTCAAATTAAAAACGGATTCATTGGTTCCTTGAATCCTTTTTATCATACTCGCCACCTCCTCCTCCCTCACTTTTCGGTACGACTGAACCCTTTTGTTGCTTAAAAGATGGAGTACAGAAATACTTTTGAGTTGCCTCCACTGCTCTCCATATTTGGCAAAGGCTATATCTGTGCCATCAAAAGTAATTTTATTAATGGTGTTTAAATACGGCCTATTTGCAAATGTTATATCATGGGTTTTCATAATCTCTCTAGCTGCATCAACAGAAGAGGCTACAATTATCGGCACAGTACCAAAGTGAAACAATATGAGTGGACCATAAGTCTTAGCCATGGATTGAAGGACACGGTGCATGCCCGCGCCTAATTGGTGAAGGTTTCCTATTAATGGTAACCCTGGTGGAGATGGAGGTAGGTTTTTATGGAATTTTTTGGAAGAAAAATATAATTTTGAAACAAGTAAGGCAAAAATTATAGGAAGAGAATAAAAGAGAAAAACTTGTAGGTTGAAAGACATTTTATCGATGCTCTTGCTAAGTCCCCTTGTATGTGTTTGCTTATGTTGAGTATGGAGCATATCTATATATTTATAACATCTTAAAGATGAATGTCGGTGATGCCATCAAATGACAATCTTACCCTTTTGTCTTTTCTATGTTTTCCTTTTGTCTTCTATTGGATCCCTTCTCCGTTCGTTCTTTTTCCCCAGAGATACAGAAAACACAAAACACCCTAAATAAAACCCTAGCTCCATCTCCCCTTCAAACACCGTGATCCCCTCCTCCTCCCATCGCCGCCGTCCCCCGCCGTCACGCCCCCTCCTCCTCCCCTTCACACACTGTCGATCCCCTCTTTCTTCCTCGCCGTCGCTGGTGCTGCTGCCGTCCGGTTCGCCGTCGATGCTGCTGCTGCCCTCCGCCACGCCACCCCGTCGCTGCTGCTGCTGCTGCTCTCCCCTGCCACGCCGTCGATCTCCTCCCTTTGCAGAGTGAGGAAGTTGCTGAAGAAACCCTAGCTTTGAAGGTTTTCGTAAGTTTTTGATGAATTTCTGTTGTTTCGATGCGTTTTCTTGAATCTATCCGTGTGTTGTTTCGATATATATGAAGATGATTTAAAGTGCTAAATATCATGAAATTTGTTGTCAATTTGAGATGATTTATACAACTGTATAGTTAAGTAGGAGACTAGAAAGTTGAATAAGGCTACATGAACAGTAGTTTTTGTGTTTTTTTTCTGTTTATTGCGTTCTGTTTTGTGATTATTGTACTGTTTCTGCAATTTTGAATGATACGGATGTGTATGGTTGTTAGTTATTGCACTTGAAGAGGACCTTAGGTCATTTTGTTCTTAAATTTTAACTAAATGTACCGTATCTGCAATTTTGGTTGATGCGGATGTGTATGATTGTTAGTTATTATTACACTTGAAGAGGCATTAGGTCATTTTGTGGTTGATTTTTAACTAGATTTTGCTTCTGTGAAGTTTCCTTGGTGTAATATTGTAGCAGAGTTTTTGAGAAATAAGAGGAGGTGATTGGTGTAGTTAGGTTTTTGTGAAGTTGTATATTATGTGATTTGGTTTATAGGTTTTGATTTAGAATGTGTTTGTTGCAGGAATGGAGTAAATAATTGTGTTAGGCTGCACCAAAGATAGTCATTCACAGGGTGTTGATTCTGTGGAATTTGCTTATTATTTATTAGTTATTGTGTTTATAACTGAACTTTGCGCATTGAGACATATTTTCTGATTGAACAGAAAAGGAAGACGATGACTATATTCATTATAAATAAATATATTATTTCTCAATCATTCTATTATATCTCATCTTATGATTATTTGATTTTCATATTTACAACTTAAATTTAGAGGGATGAAAAAGGAATATAACATTACCTTATTATATAATATATGTAGATAATTGTTTCATGTTTTATATCATCAACTATGTTGTAATATCTCTAAGCTTAGCCATTAAACTCAATAAAATGTGATTTATCTCTTCATTACTGGTGAGTAATATTAAATATTTAAGAAAGTAGATTAATATTTTATATCATATTTAAATATAACACTTACCACACTGGGACATTCCAAAAATTCAACGACCATATAAAACATTAGGATAAATCCGTCACTATTTTATAACATAATCGAAAGCAATCAAGTAATTATATATTCCTTCAGTCTCATTTCAATTTATATCATTACTTATTTTTGCTCTTTCTATATGTGAGTTGTTATTTGTATGAATGTTGTTTCGACTCACGGAAACTGTGTGTTGATGCATATTTTGTGGACACGACTCGGCTCGGTTCAACTCAGCTCAGTTCGACTTGGTTTCGACTTGAAGACACGAAGATCAAGACGAAGACTTGTGTCTGTACTTTGTCTGTAATGTGTCATGATACAAAACGATGTCTTGTGTTAGATGTGTTTATATGTGCGTTCAATGTAAGTTTGACCAAGTCAACCATCCTCCGGTTTGACTTGGCCAAACAGTTAGCACATTGTTTGAAACATGCTGGTATCGAAGGATGTCATCGAAGGATGGTTTGTATCCTTCGATGACCTCGAAAGATAATGTCTTTCGATAGATTCAGATGGACCTCGAAGGATATCATCCTTCGAGGTATGTATGGATCTTTCGGTAGATTTCTGGTCGATAGATGATCCTTCGACCAGACTTCCTTATCCTTCGACCATAGCTGCTGTGTCGGGTATAAATACTCAAGTGTTGTGTTCATTTCAGTAGGACACAAGAGACAGAAAGATACACTCGAGAGATAGGGAGAGCATTCTGTCAAACACACACACACACTTAGAGAGTTTACAGAATACGTTTGTAAACCTTGTGCTTGTAACTGGAACCTTTCATACGCATTAATACAAGTGGTGTTAATCGGTGAACTTTGTGTGTCGTGCTTTTGCGTGTTCTAACTCGGTTTGCACTCTAGCTTGGATTCCGCACTCGCTAGTGTGTTAATACAACAAGGATAAGGTTTGACCTCATCCGAGAAAGAGGGACCTACAAGTGGTATCAGAGCCTTGGCTCTTTTCCTTGTTAAAACCGAGTGTTTTCGGGTGTGTTTCGAGATTTAGAAGTTTATATTTTCTGAAATTTTTTTTTTTTTTTTTTTTTGTTTTAACACTTCAAAAATCATTGCTTGTTGCTGAAAGTTGTTATAAAAACCTTGTTGTTATCATTTTCACATTGTTAAAAGTTGGCTTTTATTGAAGTTTCGGCCAAAACCCGTGTTCGGAAGTGTCGGTTTTCTGGAAAATTCAAATTTTCTGGGTTTGTTCTTGGTTGTTCTTCAAATATTCAAGTGTTCTTCAAAACTTTTATGTATCTTGATCTTGTTTGACTATTTTCGAAAGTTGTTTGCATTGGGAAGGTACCCAAATCTGTTTTGGCAGAAAAGAAGGGTCTAAACATACCTTCTGCCGAAAGTTGCGCACCAACCCGTCACCTTTCTCACCAACCTGTCAACTTTGTGTCAGTTGTGTCAGTGGCAATCGAAGGATATCTTTCGACATCGAAAGATCATCTTACGATCAAGGAAGGCTCGATAGATAATCATCTTTCGACCCATCATTCGAAGTCAGAGACACATCCTACGATTAAGGAAATCTTTTCGAAAGATAGTAAATCGAAAGATAAGGATATATACTCGAAAGATAAGGATCTGTCAAACTGTGAATCTTTCGACTTAGTGAATCTTTCGAAACTATTGTTCGAGACTCAACAGTGATCTTTCGAACACTGTTGATCCTTCGAACAGGTGTCTGTCTTTCGAACTTGTGTGCATCTTTCGATCCTAATCTGTTTAAGCTTAACACCTTGTGTTTTTCAGGACTTTCGATCAAGGATCTTTCGGCTGTTTGTTTATCATTCGAAATTTTAACATAGTTTGTGAAAATTAATTTTCTTTTAAAAATCAATTTTCACTTAATATATTAATTTTTATAAAATGGGAACAAACGGTGAGTGGTGGACTCAATTAACTTCGACTCCACAATCATCAGCTACACAACCTGAGCCAGAG
Source organism: Helianthus tuberosus (assembly GCA_030545235.1). Taxonomy (NCBI): domain Eukaryota; kingdom Viridiplantae; phylum Streptophyta; class Magnoliopsida; order Asterales; family Asteraceae; genus Helianthus; species Helianthus tuberosus. The sequence goes on along the minus strand of CM060375.1, from coordinate 21,786,142 downwards.
TTCGACAAAAATGCATTCTTGCGAGCTATTGCCCCAACTCAGGCTGCAATGATAACTGCAAATCAATGGGCATTGGTCACAAATCAAAGCAACAGCATTCAATCTATGATGCAGAACGACAGTGAAACTGGTACAAGCACAAAACCGCCAAAGTTAAATCACATCAATGATTGGGGATGGTGGAAAGAAAGGCTGAAAACTTATGTTCAGGGGCAAGGTCAAGATCTATGGATGTGCTTCTTCACCGCATTTGAAAATGAGTTGGAAGTTGCAGGATCTAATCCACAAACTTACAGCACTCTGTCTGATGAAGATAAAAAGAAAATTGAGTTAGAAAAGAAAGCATTCATGATTCTCACACAAGCTCTTCACAAAGACATTTACCACCAGTTTGTTTACTGCACGACAACTAAAAGCTTGTGGGATATGCTCACGTTAAGATGTGAAGGAAATGCTCAATCAAGAAAGATCAAGCAAGATTTACTGAAGAAAGAGTTTGAAGGATTCACGAGTATGGAGAATGAGACTTTGGCAGAGTTATCTACAAGGTTCCATCACTTGATGAGCGAGATGTTTGCTTTTAAAGTCAATGCCACTCCACAAGAAATAGTGAAGAGATTTGCTGATAGCTTACCAGCAAAGTGGAGCAGTTATCTTGAAATTCTCAAAGAAACTGGTGTTTTAGACACAATCACCATTTATGATTTAATTCAAAAATTGGAGAACAAGGATGTGGAAGAAAAGCTTAAGGCAAAAAGGACTCTAACTCCTCAAAGTCCAGAAATGTACTTTGGGATTGCAGGAGGCATCAGTGGAGAAAAACCAGCTTCTCAACACGTGAAGCTTCAAACAGCTTGGAGACCAAAACAGGTAATTCAATCAGGGGGAGCACCGCAGGTTCTTTTTCCTAATCATCAGGAGATTGAGATCACCTTCCTTGATGATCAAGGTCGACCCAAGTCCACAAAGGCCTGGGTCCCCCTCTCCGTCTAATCTTTGAATGAGTGTGTAGGATATTCCAGGAGGAACTTTCGATAGTCGTAAGATTGTTGATAGTGGAGTGTCCCTGCACAAAATAGGCGACAGAAGAAATTGTTGCCTTTGATGGAGAGAAGAAAGTGAAATGGAAAGAGAACAGAAATGTCTGTTGAAAGAGTTTGAAAAGCTTCGACAAAAATGCAAAGCCTTTAACAATCAAGCTGTGATCGGGTTTCCGGGATAGATTCAAATCCAAATGTACGCACCTGCAGCACGTTTGAAGTTCATAATCAACAAGATGAACGTGCAGTGTACATTTCTTCGCGGTGTGAATGAAGAAAATGTGTTGGTTGATCAAACTAACCGGGTGTGCGGATGCCTTGGCATGGATTGAACAACCGCACACTACTTCTGAAAGAGAAAAACAAAAACCTTCGCTGGTGAAATGTTGAAGTCCAGCCGGACCCAAAGGATTTTGATCTTGTTGCTGTCAAGAGACTTCTCAGTAGCTACAAAGAATCGACTTTGAAATCCACACCGGGTGGATATCCAGTTTGGGAGAGCACTCAGATTCCTAGCAATGCACGAAGCAGTTGCAGGATACGGTTTTAAAATTCTAATCTCTCCTTTACTTGTCGATATTTAAGCTGCTTTATGAATTTGTATTATTTGGTACAGCACTCTTTGACCAGACAATGTTGTCATGGTCCGCACCGCAAACCGACATGCCAACTGATTTTTCCAAAATTCGATAAATCTTTTCAGATTAAAAATTTAATTTTGGTAAATGGCATTGAGGTAAAACATGAGTTAACCAACATCGGAAAGTCATTTTTGTAAATACCTTTGTGTTTTTAAATTTTATCTTAGTTTGTTGATTTTAGGGGGAGTAAATCCAAAATTTGAAAATCCAAAAACATCGAAAAATCTCAAAAGCACAAAAACAATAGAAAATCAAAAATGAGTTTCCTGGCGAGAAAAAGAGAAAATGATAGTACATCAGTGGTCTGTTCAAACCTCTTTAAACCTTAAATGAAAAAGCGATAAGCAGCTCTATATAAGATGTATCGGTAGGCTCACAATCATTTTAAAGTGTGCAGGGTGATATAAATCTTAAATCGACTGAAGACTGGGTGGGAACCATTCATTGGCATATGGTCTTGGTACCGAAATTTCGTTTGAGAGATTGCCGAGGTTCTGAGATATTCGGTCTTTATGCTGCTTATCATCTGGGTATCATGGTTGTATCTTTTACCGAAAAATAACGGGGACGCAAGTCTAGATCTTCCATGATACTATACATACGTGTACATACTGCATACTGCATTCGACATCAATAAGTGATCAACAATCACATGTCCAAACAAATAAGTGATAAAATATCACATTTATCCGGGAGTCAAGTTCGTCTCTCTGCTGTACGAAAGTACTGACCTGTTCGCGGACTTGCTCCTGTGCCCTTCATGCATCGAAAATCAAGTTCCTCATCAATAAGTGATTATATCACATAGGGCTTGTTTTCAAATCAAAATAAGTGAGAATCTCACATCATATACGGTCAAACAGATGATAATCGGTATACTCACCGGTAAGATGAACCCTCGTGCATACCTTGATACGGGAATGTGTCGTGATGTGGATGAACACCGGTCGGTAAGTATAAATTATACCTTAACGTATCCCCTCGCCATGATTACAAATGATAAGTTGAGCTTATGTGGACAACAATACCGATAATCGTTATAGGATGCTTATCTTAATGTTAACTAATTGAACAACAAGAGTGTTTTGGCGTGACCGTACACTGATATGATTCTCTTACCCTCGAAACTCGCAAAAAGAATGTCTGTAGATATTTATTTACTGTTTTCAGTTTATGATCTTTGTATATATTTATTTATTGTTTTCCGTCTTTATGTTTGAAAAATGAAAAATTCCAAAAAGATTTTAGGTGTGTTTTAATATAAACTTTATAAAATCCAAAAAGATTTTGCTTCTAGTTTATTTTTGATTGACTGATGTTGGAACTCGAGTCTATCCTACCCAAAATCCTGATCATAAGCTGGAAAACAATTGAATCTTCATAAACTGTCGAAGTTAAAGAGTTTTGAAAGTTAAAGGATTAAAATTGAATATTTTTTTAAACTTTCAAACTGTTGTCGGTCGGTGTTTGATTGAGATTTGATCTCATATGTGTCATTTGTTTAAATGTTAACTATATTCCAAGCGGTTGTTCTCATTATGCGTTTAGCTTTCTTGCATGTGCAGATGCTAAAAGGCGAGGAGAACATGGTCGATGACAAGCTCTGGAATGAAGACACGAAGTGGAGGCACTCAAAGGATAAAGTGATCGAGTTGCCGCTGACACTTCATCAACACCACAAGGATCTGAAGAATTGACAAGTCAAAAGATTCACGAGCATGACTCAATGGAGAGTTCAATCTAAGGGGGAGTTTATTGACACACTTCCTGAATAAAAAGGGGAGTTTGTTGATACACTTTCTACTTACGACACGTGAAGACTTTGAAGATTCTCCGACGTGGAAGACATCGAAGTTGAATCTCACGAATAGCGTTGAACCTCACGAGTAGCGTCCAAGGGGGAGTTTGTTGATGCATATTTTGTGGACACGACTCGGCTCGGTTCAACTCGGCTCAGTTCAACTTGGTTTCGACTCGAAGACACGAAGATCAAGACGAAGACTTGTGTCTGTACTTTGTCTGTAATGTGTCATGATACAAAACGATGTCTTGTGTTTAGATTTGTTTATATGTGCGTTCGATGTAAGTTTGACCAGTCAACCATCCTCCGGTTTGACTTGGTCAAACAGTTAGCACATTGGTTGAAACATACTGGTGTCGAAGGATGTCATCGAAGGATGGTTTGTATCCTTCGATGACCTCGAAAGATAATGTACTTCGATGGATACATGTGGACCTCGAAGGATATCATCCTTCGAGGTATGTATGGATCTTTCGGTAGATTTCTGGTCGATAGATGATCCTTCGACCAGACTTCCGTATCCTTCGAGCATGTTAGCTGTTACGGGTATAAATACCCAAGTGTTGTGTTTATTTCAGCAGAACACACAAGGGAGAAAGCAGAGAACACTTAGCAGCATTCTGCCGAAATCACACACACACGAGAGAGAGAGTTTACGGAATACATCTGTAAACATTGAGCTTGTAACTGGAACCTTCATTCGTATTAATACAAGTGGTGTTAATCGGTGAACTTTGTGTGTCATGCTTTTGCGTGTTCTAACTCGGTTTGCATGCTAGCTTGGATTCCGCACTCGCTAGTGTGTTAATACAACAAGGATAAGGTTTGACCTCGTCCGGAAAAGAGGGACCTAATGGTCCGCACCGCAAACCGACATGCCAACTGATTTTTCCAAAATTCGATAAATCTTTTCAGATTAAAAATTTAATTTTGGTAAATGGCATTGAGGTAAAACATGAGTTAACCAACATCGGAAAGTCATTTTTTTGTAAATACCTTTGTGTTTTTAAATTTTATCTTAGTTTGTTGATTTTAGGGGGAGTAGATCCAACTTTGAAAAATCCAAAAACATTGAAAAATTTCAAAAGCACAAAAACAATAGAAAATCAAAAATGAGTTTCCTGGCGAGAAAAAGAGAAAATGATAGTACATCAGTGGTCTGTCTAAACCTCTTTAAACCTTAAATGAAAAGCGATAAGCAGCTCTATATAAGATGTATCGGTAGGCTCACAATCATTTTAAAGTGTGCAGGGTGATATAAACCTTAAATCGACTGAAGACTGGGTGGGAACCATTCATTGGCATATGGTCTTAGTACCGAAATTTCGTTTGAGAGATTGCCGAGGTTCTGAGATATTCGGTCTTTATGCTGCTTATCATCTGGGTATCATGGTTGTATCTTTTACCGAAAAATAACGGGGACGCAAGTCTAGATCTTCCATGATATTATACATACGTGTACATACTGCATACTGCATTCGACCTCAATAAGTGATCAACAATCACATGTCCAAACAAATAAGTGATAAAATATCACATTTATCCGGGAGTCAAGTTCGTCTCTCTGCTGTACGAAAGTACTGACCTGTTCACGGACTTGCTCCTGTGCCCTTCATGCATCGAAAATCAAGTTCCTCATCAATAAGTGATTCTATCACATAGGGCTTGTTTTCAAATCAAAATAAGTGAGAATCTCACATCATATACGGTCAAACAGATGATAATCGGTATACTCACCGGTAAGATGAACCCTCGTGCATACCTCGATACGGGAATGTGTCGTGATGTGGATGAACACCGGTCGGTAAGTATAAATTATACCTTAACGTATCACCTTGCCATGATTACAAATGATAAGTTGAGCTTATGTGGACAACAATATCGATAATCGTTATAGGATGCTTTTCTTAATGTTAACTAATTGAACAACAAGAGCGTTTTGGCGTGACCGTACACTGATATGATTCTCTTACCCTCGAAACTCGCAAAAAGAATGACTGTAGATATTTATTTACTGTTTTCAGTTTATGATCTTGTATATATTTATTTATTGTTTTTCGTCTTTACATTTGAAAAATGAAAGATTCCAAAAAGATTTTAGGTGTGTTTTAATATAAACTTTATAAAATCCAAAAAGATTTTGTTTTTAGTTTAGTTTTGATTGACTGATGTTGGAACTCGAGTCTATCCTACCCAAAATCCTGATCGTAAGCCTGAAAACAATTGCATCTTCATAAACTGTCGAAGTTAACAAGTGTTGAAAGTTAAAGGATTAAAATTGAATATTTTTCTAAACTTTCAAACTGTTGTCGGTTGGTGTTTGATTGAGATTTGATCTCATATGTGTCGTTTGTTTAAACGTTAACTATATTCCAAGCGGTTGTTCTCATTATGCGTTTAGCTTTCTTGCATGTGCAGATGCTAAAGGCGAGGAGAACATGGTCGATGACAAGCTTCGGAATGAAGACACGAAGTGGAGGCACTCAAAGGATAAGATGATCGAGTTGCCGCTGACACTTCATCAACACCACAAGGATCTGAAGAATTGACAAGTCAAAAGATTCACGAGCATGACTCAATGAAGAGTTCAATCTAAGGGGGAGTTTATTGACACACTACCTACATAAAAATGGGAGTTTGTTGATACACTTTCTACTTACAACGCGTGAAGACTTTGAAGATCCTCCGACGTGGAAGACATCGAAGTTGAATCTCACGAATAGCGTTGAACCTCACGATTAGCGTCCAAGGGGGAGTTTGTTGATGCATATTTTGTGGACACGACTCGGCTCGGTTCAACTCAGCTCAGTTCGACTTGGTTTCTACTTGAAGACACGAAGATCAAGACGAAGACTTGTGTCTGTACTTTGTCTGTAATGTGTCATGATACAAAACAATGTCTTGTGTTAGATGTGTTTATATGTGCGTTCAATGTAAGTTTGACCAAGTCAACCATCCTCCGGTTTGACTTGGCCAAACAGTTAGCACATTGTTTGAAACATGCTGGTATCGAAGGATGTCATCGAAGGATGGTTTGTATCCTTCGATGACCTCGAAAGATAATGTCTTTCGATAGATTCAGATGGACCTCGAAGGATATCATCCTTCGAGGTATGTATGGATCTTTCGGTAGATTTCTGGTCGATAGATGATCCTTCGACCAGACTTCCTTATCCTTCGACCATAGCTGCTGTGTCGGGTATAAATACCCAAGTGTTGTGTTCATTTCAGTAGGACACAAGAGACAGAAAGATACACTCGAGAGATAGGGAGAGCATTTTGTCAAACACATACACACACTTAGAGAGTTTACAGAATACGTTTGTAAACCTTGTGCTTGTAACTGGAACCTTTCATACGCATTAATACAAGTGGTGTTAATCGGTGAACTTTGTGTGTCGTGCTTTTGCGTGTTCTAACTCGGTTTGCACTCTAGCTTGGATTCCGCACTCGCTAGTGTGTTAATACAACAAGGATAAGGTTTGACCTCATCCGAGAAAGAGGGACCTACACTGTGAATGGAGGCATGGTCTGCTTTCTCATGTTATTTATTAGTTTGTATATTGTCAAATGATCAATATTACTGGTGATCATATATGCGTTTGTTCAATGTTGTTAAGAAGTCCAAGAAGGACAACACCATCTGCAGTTATGATTTCAAATTTTTACCTACGGATGCACAGTTATGAAGTTAAGGACATGTATAATTCAGCATTAAAGACAATTATTATGGTACTAAAACAAATTGTTTGCTTGCTTTGACAAATGCCATTCATCTTTCTTTCTTTCTTTCTGTTCATGAGTTCAGTTCCCTTTATCTTTCTTTCTTTCTGTTCATGAATTCATGAATCTCTGTTTTCTTTTCCTTTTTTTTATTATATCATGATTAATTATTCATATAGTTTTGGATTTTAAATGAAGTTACAATAGTTCATTGAATAGTCTACGAACGTACATTTTTCGTAAAGTGATTGTGCATCAGTTCTTATACAATAGTTTATTGAATAGTCTAAGAACATGCTTTTTTCATTAGGTAATTGTGCATCAGATCTTATTTGAATAAAAGTCCCACTTCCCAAAAAAATGGCGTTCCTAATTCTATGTTTAATGACGTTAACATCACGAAAATAATGTGTCTAACAAAGTCAAAAAACGTGTAACGACGTGTGCGGATTCAATCTTTATTCTGTTGGTTTTCAAGAATACAATTTTTTTATGTGCACAGGTTGATAGAAGATACAAACAATATTATCATCAAATGCAGATAATTATATCATCATTTGAAGTAATTGCTGAAGGTGGAGCAGCAAAAACCTACACATCACTCGCACTCGAGACCAATTCATGCCGTTTTCGGTGCTTGAGAGATGCAATCGACAGCCAGGTAACACGTTTTCAATAACTTTTTTTCAGTAAAGAGCCGGTCAAATATAAAGTATAAATACGTTTTCATTCGACGGTGTCATAATGTTTTTTTAGTAAAGAGCCGGATCAAATATAAAGTATAAATACGAGTTAATTTAACTTTCGACGCCGCCGCAACGCGCGGCGGGTCAAAATCCTAGTTTATAATATAATGAAAGTTCCAAATCAAATACTATTTACAACGTTTATGCTTCTAGAAATCTCAAAAAAGTCAACGTTTATGCTTTTCTAGAAATCTCAAAAAAAGTCAGCAACAAACCCTTGTTATCTTAATTATTGTAGACCAGAGATATCCTCAATCTATTTTTATAGTTAAAAGTTAGATATATCTATACAGTTATAAAAATATAATATCTTAAAATAGACAGGGATTAAGTTCTATGGCATCCCTGTGTAACAAATATCGAATACTCGAAGGTTGAACATGATTGTTTATTTACTTTTTTGTTGTTTTAGACTTACTAGAGCTTGAAAATTAAAACTAAAAATTATGGACTATGGTTGAACATGATTGTTTATTTTGTTTAAGTGTTTAGTGTTTTTAGTGAACGTATGGATCAATTTAAATGTGATAGGAACCATGAGTAGAAAAGTTTTGGCGAGATTTCTAAAGAAAAACCATTAGAAAAGTAAATCTAAATGATGTTTTGCACTGATTTCAAAAAATGAAAACCCGTAGAGCACAATTTTAAACATGTTTGTAATTACGTTTGACGTGTTTTTGATGGTTATATAAATTTAAGTTTGATGGTTTTTGTTTTACATGACCTGACCTGATATTAACCGAATTTTTTTATATACGTAGGGCCTAAAATCTTTATAAATATTATGCACACCCATGGAAAAATTTATGGGTCCGCCACTGTTGCTAAGTCCCTTGGTATGTGTTTGCTTATGTTGAGTATATATATATATATATATATATAGGGCTAGGTTAACGTACAAATGCCCTTATCGTACATTACGTACGCTACAATCTCAACCGTCCGATCATCTTCCCGCATTGAATTCGCATGTTGTTTTTTGTAACAATTTCGCATGTTGGTTTTTTAACATGCGATTTCATCAAAATTACCACATGCGAAATTCTTACAAAAAAACAACATGCTATTTCATCAAAATTATCACATGCGAAATTGGTACAAAAAACAACATGCGAATTCATCAAAAATTATCACATGCGAAATTGTTAAAAAACAACATGCTATTTCATCAAAATTATCACATGCGAAATTGGTACAAAAAAACAACATGCGAATTCATCAAAAATTATCACATACGAAATTGTTATAAAAAAACATGCGATTTTAAAATGCGGGAAGATGATCTGACGGCTGAGATTGAAGCGTACGTAATGTACGATAAGCAATATTGTACAATACTCTTTACCTATATATATATATATATATATATATAGAGAGAGAGAGAGAGAGAGAGGAAGTGCAGAATACAAATCCTCTAATCATACATTACGTACGTGACGATAATAGCCCTACACGTGTCCCTGATTCATTTTTCCTACATAAGGGTATATCAGACAATCCGTTCTATCAGCACAGGGCAAATCAGACAATTCCTTCAACAAGAAGATCACGAGTTCGTTACACAACTATCTCTGTAATTATGATTCTTATCAGTTCGATATTAGGTTTGATTGATTGTTGTTTTCAATGGATCCAACACCAGACGAAACACAGATGTCGATTTCGTAGATGCTGAATTCATCAATGAGCATGTTCAATTGGGTGGTAAGTAGAGAGTTACGGTTGAGGAAGTTAGGATCCCTAATTCTGCAAATGCAAATGTTGTAATTGAGTGTTCCAAAAGTAAGTTAGTAATTCAGATGTTTAAATGTTTTTTTTTTATACTCTGTTTAATGATTTGGTGTTTGTTAGTAACTAGTTGATGCCCCGCCCGCGTTGCGGGGCGATGGCCGAATAATTCTCAATCAATTAAATAAAGACTACTATAATTTTGCTAGGAAAAAAAAACAAAAACGATGATAAGACAGTAATTTTGGGCTCAGGCCAAAACAGTAATTTTTCAGGACTAATGAGCCAGTGTTAGGCAGCTCCTTGAGATGGGAAAAAATTAAATCGAGTAAACCAATAAAAAAACCTTTATAGTTTTGCTAAAAAAAACTAAAACGATTGGAAAACGTAATTTTTAACTAAGGGCGAAATCACAATTTTAAATCAGGGATAAATCGTAAGTTAAATGGACCAACGGGAGAGTGCCAAAAGCGTAAATTTATTTTTAAGTGGGGGCAAAAACATAACTTTGACCTGATGGCAAAAGCGTAATTTTAAGGGAAGAAAACTAATGGCAAAACTACAAATTGAAACGGGTAAAAAATCGTAATTTTTAACCGGGGGCAAAATTGAAATATTTAGCTGGGAGCAAAAGCGTAATTTTATTTTTAAGCGTGAGCGAAAACATATTTATGAACTGATGGCAAAATCGTAATTTTTAATCGGGATAAAATCATAAATTTGTTGAGCCAATAGGGGAGTGTCAGGCAGCTGACTGACACTATTACCCCTGCCGCCCATTTAGACCAATTGAAGGGTTGAACTAGTAGCGGCTGACGTCACCAACTTATGTTTGTAGTAGTTGAAAATTGATTGGAAGGTTTTTAATGTATTAGAGGGTAAGTGATATCTTCACTTACAGACTCCCCCTTGACCGATGATATCATGCCTGCTTTCAACTTTGGCTGAGACTTGATTTTTCCGGTAGAGCATATCGATCTTCAACCCTTCTAATAAAAGACTTGCTGACGATCACTTAAGGCCGCTTTGAGAAACCCGAAAAATCCAACATCAAACACTGTAGATCCTCCCCCTCAATCTACTCCTGAATCTAGTTAACGCGAACCGACCTACAACCACATGTAAGAATATCGCTCGATACATTAATCTTCAAACCTAACCGGCAGCAGAAAGAAACATTGGATTTCCAATGCCCAACCTTGAACACTTCAAACTTCACTAAGACATGAAGTTTAGTTCGATAACTTAATAACAAACTGAACTTCGTAAAAGTACATCCACCATCTTAATCAAAAGTCTTCAGCCCTTCATGTATGATCTCATCTCGTCACGTGTCCTCATGAATCAATCTCCTATCTTCACGAATTCGTTGAATCCCCGATGGCTTTCATCTCCGATCTACCCCCCAAATCAAGAAGCCACACATTATTTCGAGACCACAAATAATCTTCTCTACTCTAAACAGCAACTTAATAAGGCTCAATCTTCAACTAGTCGTCAACCAAGAATTCAACTTTATCACGTCAATACTTGATTAAAAACACGAACATACTTGACAAAACTCCACCATACACGAGCATTTTTACGCACAAACTTTAAATTTACCAAGAAAATAGGATTTTTTTTACTCCACCTATTTCTCCGTAAACTGTCAAAGTCCAACCAAGTTAATATTATCTTCACCTCCAATGCACGATAATAGTCAAAAATTGTCCCAAAATTCTATTAAGGACCACATCCAAACTCCGAGAATCTTGAAAAGAACACATTGCACCACCATTACCGCGTCTCATCCCCTCACTTAATCCGGACAACATAAGTACCCTGGAACTTTTCAATAATCCGAAACTGACTTCAACTTTCCAAATTTCATAAAATTCTGACTCTTGCTAATTATCTGGAACCCCCGGTAACCCGGCATAACTAGAAAAACTCGGAACCTGCAAAACTTGGAACCTCCGAACTACACAAACTTCTAAACTTAACTAAAAATCTGGTACCCTAGGTAACCCGGAATTCAAGAAAATTCGGAAGCCGTAAAACCCGGAAGCTTTTGAAACCTCGGATCAGATCATCTGAACATCATCTAAACAGTACTTCTTGATGAGGATTAAGTTCTGAATCAACAATAAAATCAAGCACAAGGATTTAATAGAATAAGGGTTAAGAGATAATGTGTGTTGACTGGATCCTGTTTTACTATTTGGGTTTTGAAAATAGTGAGTGATAAAATCTGGAAATAGTCACTATATACACAATAAATCCACAAAGTGAGAAACCCGGATGCAAGTACCATCCAAAAGCTCGGACTAAAACCATTGTTTTATAAAACTCGGAGAACTGTTGTAGTTTAAACCGATTAATCTAACAACCTCGGAAAAAGGGAACCTTAGATAGATACAAACAGTTGCTCATGCGAATGACTAGCCCGGACAGGTGTTCTTTCGATTAAGCAACCCCGGATAATGTTCAATTGTTTAAAACAAAACCCGGAATGACTCACACAAAGCAAATTTGGACTGAAATCAAGGAACAAACCCGGAAAGGTTGTTCTATTTGATAAACTCGGAAAAAAAGCAGTTGATAAAGGAAGCACAATAAACTCGGACGGATGAACATGTTAAACATTCCCAGACAAAGTTATTTGAAATCTGGAAAGGTGAAACCCGGAAAAAATCTTGAATTCACAAAGCCCGGATAACAGATCCTCGTACAAGGTTCTAACGCAAGAAAACAAACTTGGAGATAGACTTATACGAATGAATAAACCCGGACTTTATGCGAATGAACGACCTCAAATCTTTATAATAAACCTAGAAACAATTGTTTCTGTATTTGTAAACCCGGACTGTGAACTGAATAACATCACTTAACCTGGACCAATTTATCTGTAAACTCTGATGAAATAAATATTAAACTCTGATGGACCTTTGAAATAATAAACTCTGATGGAAGACTAAACTTTCAAGTCCTTTTAATTAATAAACTCTAATGGAATAACTCAGAATGAAGGATTTCCTTTAAAAGTCTGATATAATATTAACCTGCAAACTCTTAATGGATAATATAATAACTCGGACTCCTATTCTTTTTTTAAAAGAAACTCTGAATAAACTTGAAGTTGTAAACTCTGATTTCACCTTAAAAAACTCTGAATACACTCAAACACGGACGGATTTTGAGTGTATATGTCTATCGCTTCTGTCAATCACGAATCGTAGCTAGCAGATGAATCAGGACAAGCTTCTAAAGTGTATGTATGCATATGGGGTCTAACCTGTTTGCACAGATCAAGTGTAAGACCCTTACATTCTCTTTATATTTCATACAATATATAATGCATTCATTATAAAAACATCGAATTAATTACATTTATATGAAGTTCAAAACCTTAAAAATGCGTTTACTAAAGTTTCAAACCATATTGTCATAGCTAAACATACTTAGCTTGCAAAACATTCAGATAATATTTACATAGGTTTAGACATCCCAAAGTTGGTTATACTTATTACATGTCAATTTAGAGACCGAAAAGAAACGATTAATTTAGCAGAAGCTTTCTTAGTTGTGTGTTCGATTCTTCCATAAGCTTGATCATCCTCCGAAGCTTGATATGAGTTATCTAGAGACAAAATACTCAAACTTGATAATGAGTTATCTAGAGACAAAACACTCAAACTTGTTAATCCGGGACAGTCTAAGCCGTCGCGAGCCGCGAGAACCCTCGTGTGACGCGACGATTTGGATGGTTCATGTCGCGTAGCGCGACACCCACGTTTTTCCAGCGAGTTTGTGTTAAAAACCTGCATATTCCCAGCTATGCTAATATTTACAAAAATGGACATAACTTGTCCGTTATTGATCCGAATTAGGTCTCTTTTCTTTCTACGTGACCGTAATTCGATCCTATATAACATAGAATCTAAATCCAATATCATGATTTAGAAGTTTCTTAACTTTAGGCTATCGGAATTTTAATTAATCACCCTTTATTACGAGCCATAAAATTTATTTATGACCTCGAAACTTCTATGAAAATGATATACGCCAACATACCAATAAGTACGACACCTTATATGTAAAGTTTATGTGCCGTTATCAAAGTGTACTTCACTTATTTGACTCATTTAACTATAGATAGTTAAACTAACATAACTAGCATTCAATCTAAAGATTTTCACACCTTTTAGTCCTACTCATTTCTGAGTTTTGAATTATATTCAACGTTTCCACTTCTTGGCCAACACTTATAATGAATATCATTTCATAATCCGGTATTATATCAAAGTGTTTTAATTATGCAACCTTCATAGTTGCATAAGAACACCGATTTGACTTGTTTAACTTGTTCAGCGACATCTGTCGCCTTAGATTACTAAAGTTTTATTTCTTTGGTTATTTTGACCCGTTTGGTGTGTTAGCGAAATCCATCGCTTTATACAACCAACATGTATAATTCAAGTCATTTTGACATGTTTGAACATGATAGTTGTATCCACCACTTTTACTTTTATACTATCGCTAATCACTATTTATTTCATTCGGTTAATACATACGGAAATCCTCCGTTTTAGTAATAACCAAACCTTATAACGATTAAATTTTCATTCAAATAACTAAACATAACTTACTAGCGAAATATACGAAGCGTATAGCTGCGTACCTTTTAAAGCTTTCCTTTCAACCAATTATCCGCTCCTCCTTGGTTACTAGATGATCCACCCAAATTGCCTAAAAATCCAATTCGGACACATCGCTTAGCATTCATATTTCCATATTCATCTAGTTAATTAAATTAAGTAACTCTTTCATGTTTATCACTTAATTTAAGTTCATCTAGACATTTTATCGAACATCTTGTGTGCGGAATTTATATCCTAACACTATCATGTTAATGATTTATGTCTTTAACCATGTTAAATCATAATATTTCAATTCATATGTCAAGAACACTATAACCACACTTTAACTTACATCCTAACTATCAAATAACACTAACTCATCTTTCAAATTCAAGTGTTCTTCATTCTATTCACAAAACCCATATAATCACCCATAGGATAACATTGAAATCAAAATATTATAACATGAATCTATCAAATTCTTGTCTAAGACTTGTTCTTAAACTTGTATTCATCCTTATTTAATCATAACATCTAGCTATCGTTCAAGAATCGAATTCATGAAAATTCATATAGAATCAAACATCATCAAAGATAAATTTAAACATACCTTGTGACCTTCCTAAGTATAAGGATCACTAATTTCAATTGAAATTGATTCCAATTTGATTTCCTTCTTTGATTCATGATGATAATTTGATGAATATAGGGTTTTTTAGAAGATAAGTTCTTGTACAGGGCCAACTTTAATCCCTTTTGTTTCAAAGTGTATAAAATTATTTTCAATCCCTTAAATTCATATCTTTTTATAACAAAATTTTAACTAGGTTAGTCATTCCTAGTTTTAATTTCATTATTTTATTTTTGATAGTAATAATTATACATGTGTAGATGCATATATAATTTAATATTTTTAGGGGTGTTACAAGTCTACCCCTCTTAAAGAGGATTTCGTCATAGAAATCATAATACATACCAAATAAGGAAGGGTATAAGCGTCGCATCTCTTTTTCGGACTCCCAGGTGGTGTCTGGTCCCTTCCGATGTTCTCATTTGACTTTTACTTGATTGATTTCTTTATTTTTTAAACTTTTAACCTTTGGATCAAGAATTGCGATAGGCTTTACGACATAGTTAAGTTTATCGTCAACTTCAATGTCGTCGTAGCTTATATAAGTTGTTTTATCAGCTAAGCACTTTCGCAGTTGTGAAACATGGAAAGTACTGTGTATACTACTTAATTCTTCTGGCAATTCGAGTCGGTAAGCTACCTTACTCAACGTTCCATGATTTTAAATGGTCCAATAAATCTTGGACTCAATTTTCCCCTTTTTCGGAATCAGATGACCCCTTTCCACGGAGATACTTTGAGCATAACCATTTCACCAACCTGAAACTCGATTGGTCTTCGTCTTTTATCCGTGTAAGACTTTTGTCGATCTTGGGCAGCTTTTAAATGAGCCTGGATCACTTCATGTAACAACCCGTTTTTTGCTCTTGTTACTCTCGTTACGCCTAGTACCCGAGATTCGTATCATAATGTAAAATATAACGCTTACAACGCTATCTCGCATATTTTCATACGCTATATCACAACGCATACACTAACGCTAACGATGACAACGCGTGAGTACTACTCCCCTTGATGGTCGTGATGCAACGCAACGCAGACTCGAAACGAAGTTACTTATGCTAAGACCAATTATACATACATACATACATATATATATATATATATATATATACACAGAGAGAGAGAGAGAGAGAGAAACGGGTTCGGGAGAAAACGCTCAAAAGTGTGAGAACGCATCCTGGCCCAACACGTGTCTCGCGGCATAGAGAAGGGCGGAAGGGCTTTTTTGTATTTTCGTTCTTCTTTTATTTTCACAACGCGGTATAATATTTTATGGCGTCTAAGTTTATTTTTTTGGCGTTAATTGTATTTATTAAACTTTTTGGCGTTGAATTAATTGTTTCTGTGTCACATATATAATTTTTTGGCGTTATATCATTTTCTGGTTAATTTTTTTGGCGTTTGTGGCGTTTTGTATAATAATTCACTACGAGTAGTTAATATTTGCATAAGATTAAAATAAGACCAATTTTTCTTTTGGCGTTTAGTGAATTTTTTGGCGTTTTAATACCCTTTACAAGGTGCTCTGCCAGCAGCTGTTCTCCCAGTTTTCATTCTACTAGCGTTTCTGTGTTTGTAGTTTTTGTCGTTTTCTATAATAATGTATTTTATTTATAGAGAATTAGATAACAAAACAACATATAATTTGATATCAATACAATATAAAATGAAAACAAAAATAATAAAAAATGGTAATCTAATTTTTCTTTCCAATCTTCAATGTCATCAGCCTCTTCCTTCTTGAATTTGGTTTTGGCGTTTTGAACCTTTTTTGAATAATTTAGCTAGATGCCAACTTTCCTTCATAAACCCTGTCTTTTTTCAGAAGAAGCTGCTTAGTGGCATCCTGTTTTTTGGTGTGATATTCTTGTTTGGTGGCATGTCATTAAAGATCAATTCTTGCTTGATGCTATTTGTAATAATGGTGTCCAAAATAGCATTTTACACTTGTGTTGAACCCTTTATTTCATTCTTATAATCATCAAGAACAAAGCTCACATGATGACATATCATTGTCATCAGTCTCTTTTTCTTGAATATTTGTCCATCTCATTCAGCAAAATATTATTGAGTTAACCCCATCAGAAAAAGGATCCATTTCAGAGAAAGATTTACCATCTGTGGCGTTTTAAAGGGAGTGGTTCTAGAGGATATGGCGTTTTTGTGTTTTCTGGGTGTGATTAATTTCATTGTGTATAGACCCCTATCTTATAGGAGTTTTTTGGCGCGTAGTTTAGGCGGGACTTTTTTTATGTAATAAATTATAGTAATAAAGTAACTGTCTTTTCAGTTACTGTTTTTGTATTTACTATGTTGATCAGCTTTTATCAGTTTTATAGGTTATAGACGTCCGATATTCTAAGTTTGGCGTTTTTTTAAATGGCGTTATGCAGACCAACCTGACCAAATACAATAACGGAGCAAATAAAATATTAAGCAGGAAAAATATTTTTTGTTATTTTTGGCGTTTTGTTAGGTTTAACCATTTTTAGTATTTTTTTGGCGTTTTCCTAATAAAGATAGAAATATGTCATTTAATTATCTTAAAAAAAAAGAAGATTACATAGAAGAAAAAAGAAGAGGAAAATAAATTAAAATCCTTTGTCAGAAGGTACTTTATCCGAATAGTATCCATCACTTGCGTCATCTTCTTCCTCCTCTGAGTCTTCATCTGGATCTTCATCCATGTCATCACATTCACCTTCATCAGCTTCTTGTTCCTGAAGATTCTGAAGCCTCCACCTGAACATGTCTTGCATTAACTCCAATTTTGAGTCTATTTCTGTGTTGGTACAAGTGGCGTTATGCAATTCTGCCATGAAACCCAGTCGCTGCTTTGTCATGATGTTCTCTAGCCAGTAGACTTCCTGCTTTCCGCTGTCGTATGTAACCGTCACCATGTTTGTTTCATCATCAAAACGCCATGATGTCCACATACCGTCACCATGTTTGTTTCATCATCAAAACGCCATGATGTCATGAGAGGGTCTGGCTTCACATCTCCTTTGATTAGTTCAAATTTGCTGGTTAATGCTTTCATAAGCATATGCGTTTCATGGCATTTGTTGTCTAGAGCGATGCCAATGGATAAGATTTGCCTCTGTATCTCTTCTTCCATCTTCAGAATTGCCCTGACCGTCTTAACATACACTCTACATCTGTTGTCAAAATGGAGGACGTATCGCCTGATTCCCAGAGTGTATCTCCACGAAATAATTGTTGCCATTTTTGGCGTTTTGGTTAAGTTGACCTTTTTGGTTAACGATTTTTTTTTTTGCAGAGAATGGATAAATTGAAGTGATTATGGAAGCTATGTTTTACCTTTGTTTATATAATGATGTTTTGGCGTGTAATTTATGAGGGAATTTCTTCTAATAAAGGTTAAAAACTGAAATTCAGTTATTTGTGTTGTTTCATCTTCCTGTAATATTCAACGCGTTTTATTACTAATTTTTTGCGTTTTGTTTTTATTGGCATTTTATTTTTTTTGTATGGCGTTTTATCATTTGATGGCATTTTGAATATGAGAGGTAAAAGACCCTTTTACCCTTAATGAAGCGCGTCCCACATAATAAAATTGATGTTATTTACGAAAACGCCACCACGCAATCTAGTCCATGGATTGTTTTGATCGGACGATCTATTAGCGTTCTCACCGTTCTCACACTTTTCACCCTTTTCTCTAAATCCAGACCCTCTATACAAACACACACACACACACACACACACACACACACACACACACATATATATATATATAGGAAAGATCCGTTAGGAACCACCCTTTATTGCGAGAATCGCGAGAACCAATGTGAACACAACCAAAAACATCTAAAAATAGCTAAAAAACACACAATTTTTTTTAATATTTTTTATATTAAAATTGCTACTTTTAGTAGCCAAAATTTTTTTTAGCTATTTTTGGTTGTGTTCACATTGGTTCTCGCTATAAAGGTGGTTCTCGCATGAACCTTACCCTATATATATATATATATATATATATATCAAAGTGTTAAAACTTGGTTGAAACGCGCACTCGCGGGCACGCACAATTCAACTTAACACACTGAGTCACAACGAAACACGATACTACTTATCTCGTTAAAACGCTTAAAGTATCCACAATGGTTAACGCAACAAAACACACCAAACGAAAGTCGGAAAACTAACGAATGCAACTCAGCTGATCTAATGGACAGTCGATCGAATGGATATCCGTGCGGATGACCATCCGCTCGGTTGCCCATCCGTTCGAATGGCCATTCGACCGCCAGTCCATCCGACCCAACAGCCCATCCGATTGCAACGCTTTAACTTGCACCCTTGCATAAAAGTCGCTCTCAGTCACTTTTGATCAAGATTCAAGGCTTTTTGGTAAGCTTTTCTCTTCAAATCTTGTACAATCATCATCACTAATCACTTCTACATCATCTTCTCCATCAAAATCACGCACAAACATCTACTTTTCCTCTGAAATCGCTGATTTGAACCTCTTGAAGGTGGGTTCCACCGTTCTTGCTCCGGCAAAACAGTTTAGGATCATCTTTTCATCAAGATTGGTTCAGATTTAAAGGATTTCCACACTTTTCAACTCGAATCTCAGCAAGATCTCAACACTTTTCAACTATTTTAAGTTTTCTTCAACTTTCACACCAAAACCAATGGGATCTGAGCTCATTCAGACTCTCTACTCATCTTCTAGTGGAGAGCCGACTTGAAAAAGGACTTCCACCGGAGAGATAACCGATTAACGGGTTGAACATGAAACTTCATCAAAAGAACAGTGAGTGCGATCGAATGGGGTGATACCCATCCGATCGAATGAACTAAACCTTGGTACGTTTCCGTTGTTTGACACATCGTCACGCCATCTCCGTTAAACTTAAACTTAGAAAATTTTACAAGGTTTTTCAAAACAACAGATTGCCACTCGAATGCCAATCCGATCGAATGACCATTCGACCAGGTGACCTGTCCCTTTATAACTCCCAAAGTTTTACAAAACACAACTCAAACGAATGGCCATCCGATCGGATGACCATCCGACCGGATGACTTGGCAACTATACTTTACCTTGTTTAAACGCTACAACGAAAACTTCAAACTTTAACAAATTTCAAACAACAGGACACTCACTCGAATGGCCATCTGATCAGATGACCATCCGATCGAATTACTATCCGTTTGAATGGCCTGCTCTCAATACTCCAACACTTTCAAACACACTCATTCGAATGGCCATCCGTTCGAATGGTCATCCGCTCGGATGACCATCCGTCCGGATGACCATCCGTCCGGATGACCATCCGTCCGGATGACCATCCGTCCGGATGACCATCCGTCCGGATGACCATCCGTCCGGATGACCATCCGTCCGGATGACCATCCGTCCGGATGACCATCCGTCCGGATGACCATCCGTCCGGATGACCATCCGTCCGGATGACCATCCGACCGAATGGGAACTCATCCGTTAGAACTACCATTCGACACTCTGTTACCCGCTGTTCAACGATTATGCTACTATTCACAGGCTAACTCAACGCGCTCCCTTCAATCCAATCCAATCCAGATTGTGTTTACTTGATAAACACACACTGTGAGTATACTTGACCCCTTTTTTAACGCTTTAAACACTTTTGGGGTGTAACATACGTTTATATAAAAAACATACTTATCAAAACGCAGTACACAATCTAAACTATTATCACATGCGAATAACCGACGTACATATTTATACGTGATGATTGCCACATATGTGCTAGGACAATTACTCGTGACGTTCCAACTTAACTAGTATAGTACTATAGTTAGACTCACACCCGACGGGGTCTAGTTAAGACAAACTCGCATAGTCAACTCGGGACTTAGCTAGCAGTCTATGTTTTGTAGCTTATATGTTGTGCATCATGTTTATGTATGTGGAAATTCGCAATGCTTTTATTCTACTTTATGCTATATCAAACCTGTATACTCGTCAATACATTTTGTATTGACATTATTTTACGTATGTTGCAGGTTAGATGCAGATTATCTCGAATCAAGATAGGAATACTTTAGAAACTCACCAAAAAGCTAGGTTGCCGGATTTGTATTGTTCTAGAGACATGAAATCTGTATGACTATATGTGAAATATTTGTTTATTAGTATGGGATAATGAACTTGTTAAATATTGTCGCTAACTAGCTGTTATGGATTCTCCTGAGCAATCTGATTCGCCTAGTGCCGCGCCCCGATGATTCCGCCATCGGTTGGGGTGTGACAGATTGGTGTCAGAGCCATAACTATAGGGAATTAGGTAGGATTCCATGATCTGACCTAGTCTATAGTCTAAGTACCAAACAGACCATCTTTGTGCGAACCCACAAGCAGACGCCTCAAATGACCGCACGCACTCTAGCTTCGTACGAACTCTCATGTTGTGGCTGCGTTCAAATGGATTATTTCCTACGGATTCTAAAATGCTTAAACATACATTGTGCTTTCGTACGAAGGCAGCTTCGTACGAAGGAAGCCTTTCCTAAGGCTAAATACTACTTTTGCCTTTCCTAAGGCTAGCACAATATACACGACTGAAGACACTCGCATAACAAAAACGAGTGATCGCATCGAAATTAGGTGTGAAAACCAAGAACTCTCGATGAGATCACTCACTCAGCGTACTATTCTAGCACGAGAACCTTTCGTCGAGTCAGGAGTGACATCCATATCTCGACGGAAATCTCCATCTCTATCTAGTGGAACTCCCGAATTTGTTCGGTGAGCATACCCACAGCTAGGAGCGAAGTTGTTAAGTCAGGGGTGAAACCCGTATCTTAATAACCCGTTCCACTCCCTAAAATGGTTTACAAAAGCTCTCACCAAAGTCTCGGCTGTTCCGATTACTCGAGTAACGTAGTAACTGGAAGGATGAATGTCATAGCCGCATCCCGGTGAGGGCATGGTCCTGAGGCCAAAGCATGTACTTGAACTCGTCGGGAATAGTTGGATCGCTTTGGATAGTCGACGCCTCAAACCCCGTGCACTCTGTTTTATACTAAGCCTGCAATCGTTGATGTAACATCCGTCAAAAAACGGATCGTCGAAACCCGACTTGGAAACCGGATCCTAAAAAAATAAATAAAATAGCGAATTTGGTCTTCTTTTTATTATTTGGTGGAAGATATAAACACAAAAACTGTTAGTCTTGGAGTTTATATATATAAAAAAATACTAGTGGGAACGCCCGCGCGTTGCTGCGGGTGCGCCTGAACTATACACCTTTTTCCACCCGCCAAAGTCAAGAAAAAGTGACAAACAAAAAGATGTGTCACATAACTTTTAGACTTGAGAATATCATCGAATTAGACCCACATGTGAGTATTAAAAGTTGAATGTGCATATCAACAAATTAAACCCCGACACAAAAAATAGTTATAAAAAATAGTTAAAAAAATGCCACGGAAAAGGTTGTTAAGAAAATGCCTGCGTGTTGCTGTGAGTGCTAGATACCAAGTTCTAGCACCAAATCCTCCTTTACCACAATCATAATCAATTAAACCAATAGTTTAGGTAACACCATTCAGTCAGCAACTACTTGGTCCAAGAATTTGCACATACTCCGATTGAACTTCTCTAAGGAAATAAATACAACTTCTCATAAGTTGATCATCTATCTCTATCTTGTTAGACTTAACTATAAGCACCCACATGATGCGATCAAAAGCATTAAACTATAAACTAATTATAGCCATAATAATGTAACAATAATTTAATGAATACACCAACATAGTCCAGACAACTGTGATCAAATGTCTTTGTCCTTAACTTTTAAGGAGTATACGGTTTTCATGATATATGTATTATGCATGCATAAATCTGCTTGCTCATGACTCGTTTACAAGGTTGGAAAGTAAGAAAAACTGCAACATGTGCGAAACAGTACTTAATAGTCAGAAAACAGTCAAACACGGAACATACCTTCACTTCCTCGAAAGTTATGGTACTTGGAACACGACGGTGCTCCCTCATTCGAGGTGGTTCCTGAACCTCTATATCATCCATGCGAACCCCCGAATCTGCAGTCAATACTACTCTCACCCATTCTAAATCACTGCCATCTGGTCGACAATTGGAACACTCTCTACCTTGAAAATGATGAGGATAAAAACCTGAATTTGATCCTTCAAAATTGTTCAAACAGCAGGGAGATGAATTGTCAACAACAAGACGCACGTTAACAAACTTTGCTTTTGAGTCCCACAACTGACCCATTGGTTGATCAATTGCATCAGAAGCAGATCTCGACATCATGTCGTGACCAGAATGGTAAAGATCTTGCCCGTTTGACAACGGATAGGCCCATGGAGGAGGTTTCGGTAAAACCACATCTCCATTAGCCAATGGGATTCCGCCTCTTGAACGTTTCTGAGAAGTAGAGCCATCCTTCACAGTGCTATTGAACAAAAATAGTAACAAAGTGAGAAAACAATTAATACATAGGTAGTGCACGTCGGTAGTTCATGTAAATATGTGATTACCTCACGGTTTCACTTTTCAATACTTTAACACATATTAGGTAAGGTGCTTTCTCCCTGGAGTTAAGAAGATCAGCTTCGTCTTCTGGTATATGAACCGCAAGATACATTCCCTTCACCATTGGAAAGCACATGCCTATCATGTAACCAAAACAAATTCTCAAAACGAGAGAGCTGAACAAAATGTGGTAATGTATCACTATAGCTGAAAAATAAAGAACACCACCTGAAAAAGGTATAAAGATATACAAAATTTTAAAGCTAAAGGACAAAATTTGCAATTCACTCTTGACAAAAAAGGGAATAAAGAAATGAATTTGCTCAAGGGTTGCGTTGTTAGAGATTTCCACACATATTCACAAATCGTAGTAAAAGGTGTCCTACGCGACGACTTAGACGTGAGAGCATAAACTGTGATAAATCTGTGAGCGTGAAACAATAGCTGCGAGAGACTATAATTAATTTCGTGACTAAATTCTACAAATGTAAAGCAATATTGTAACAACTTGATGTTTATTACAATATTCTTAATTGTTTCGTTTAGAATTCAAAGACCCCTCTTTAATTAAAATCAATTGTTTAGTACATTTTTTTAGAGTTAAATGTCATTTGGTCCCTGTGGTTTAGACCATTTAGCCAGTTTAGTCCAAATGTTTTATTTTTCGCTTGTGGGTACAAAAAGGTTTCACCGTTGTCATTTTAGTCAACTAGGTTAATTTCATCCATTTTTCTGTTAACTAAAAGGGCAATTCGTTCATTTTATATGTAATTATGTTAACTAAAAGGACAATTCGGCCATATAAAATGACCGAATTGCCCTTCTCGTTAACAGAAAAAATATATGAAGTTAACCTAGTGGACTAAAAGGGCAATGGTGAAATTCTTTTGGACCCATAGGCGAAAAATAAAACATTTGGACTAAATTGGCAAAATGACTTAAACCACAGGAACTAAAATGACATTTATCTCTTTTTTTAAAGCCAATATATTCCAAAAACAATGATTCTAACATTTTTACCATCTTCGCACCCTACTTTGTAACTATCAATGTATAGATCTGTATAAACTAAATTAACAATAAAACAATATATTGTTTTAAAATATAGCAAATCAAATTTGTATGTTGTACACGAGCATGAGTTAAATGATAAAAATAGAAATAATAATAATAATAATAATAATAATATATCTATAAAAAAGTTTCAGAATTCCTTTTTATTTAAGTTTGAGACCAATATCTGTCTTTGTTTCAAAGTAAAATCATATTTTATAACAGTAGACTCGAGAATAGAGATACCAAGTAAGTTATGTGCATGTGGTAGTGTACAAACAGCCAAGCATCTCTATCTCAAAAACACAACACTTCGAATCCATATGATGTTCCTAAGTTTGTATGGAGAGACAATGAATTAATAAGAATATAATCAAGAGGAGTACAAAGAAAGCAATATTACCTCTGATCAATGCCCGGTTGTCACCGGTGTAGTTCGCTGGAATTCTTGTGGCCAAGAGAACAGAACCGGGTGGAGGTTGTGATGCTATTGTCGTCGGAACTCGGAGAGTGTGGCTGGCGTATTAGATGATGTGCCATGAAGTCGAGATTAAGAAAACTGCACATATTTACAGCATGATAATCCACACCAACTAAAGTATTCTAAACCAATTTACATCTGCATATAAGAAGGCACACTACTATAAAATATACGCACACACGCATAGAGGGGGAGAGAGAGACCTCCACTACTTTGGGTTGCAGCGACATGCATGTTGATCTCGGTGGGCGACTACAAAGACATGAATCACAGATTCAGTAAAGACAAATTACAATTTGTTCACCCACACAGACAATATAGACTTAACTTGATATGGAGAAAAAAGACAAGCACAACCTCACAAAGCGCACTTTTGCGATCTTCAACAGGAAAAACATCAATTAAGCCATATGAATTCTCACATAATGAATTGCTAGGAAAAACATCACTCCGGCGGTTGAATGACCATGTTTAGCATGAAAAAATCTTGCAAGTTTAGCATTGGTTTGAACAGAAAAACTTAATGAAAATTCATGTCATAAAAATAATGAAACTAACCATGACCACCTATCATTCACCTGCAACATTCATCACCCAAGTTTTTCCTATACCATCAAACTGATTATTTAGCAATCCTAAAAGATATCCTTAAAACAAAAAATTTCTACTACACACACAAAACTCCTCCAAACAGTACTTAAATCAACATATTATTAGAACCAATTCCTTAAAAGATAAAGCATCAACCATGTTCTACAAAAAAGCTTAATTCTTTACTTAAATAATAAACCCTAAAAATTTGTAATCAAAGATAAATCTCTAAATCACGAAACTCAACCTTTAATAGACACTAATCGAACCACAAAAATCAGAAACAAACAAATAAAGCAAGTGGAATTAAGAAATTTATTAAGAACTAAGGGAACAAGAGGGGTGGACAGAATAAGGGTCAAATGGCATTGGCAGATGAGAAGAGATTGGAACGTACATGTTGAGAGGGTTTCTTGGATCGTGGATGCGAAGGAAGAACATCTGGAGAAGAAATAGGGGTAATTCGAAAACGGAAAAGAAGTTGTAAAGACGAATTGAATTATATGAAAGCATCACTGATTGCTCATTCAATCATTGTATTGAATGAATGAGGTAACTAACGGGTCTTCAATGCGAACAAAAACTTTGAACGGATGTGGAAGAGATAACCATGGGAGGTAATCCAGAATTCCAATTATACCCCTAAAAGTGTCTTAAAACTTTGAACAATGCGCAAAATCAGCCCCTAAAAAATAGCTTGACTCTTTTGTACATACTACTTCATAACTTGTACCTATGACAAAATTACCAAAAGGGTAAAAAACCCAGTTCTCTTAATATAGTATTATAGATAATAGTAGTTAAAAAAGACAATTTTATAAAATGAGTAGAATTTATGTATAATATTTGGGCTATAAATAAAAGGTTTGAAAAAAAAGGAAAAAAAAGTTATAATGAGCATTAATCATTGCAAGAAGTCTAAAAGTCTAGGGGCCCTTTATGCAAAAACAATCAAACTTCATTACTCTCAATTAAACTCACAACGTAATGTTTCGTTTCACTTGCCGACTGACAACCGGATTTCTGGCAATTCTTTTCAGTTTCGGCTGGACTAAATCAATTCCTTTTAATGCTTATGATTACCCTTAAACACGTTAGGAATCCCGTGCTTTAACACCATATAATTAGCCCAACGTTTCCGAAATTAAGAACACTATAAAACCGAAACCATAATCTCTGTTCTGCTACCTGACACCATCACAACACATCCTCAAATAAACCGCACGAAGAACACCTTGCCGACGAATCAGACCACGCCAGAAGCTGTCGGAGAACACTAGCCGGAGAACACGAAGACGTCGCCGGGAACCCGAAAGCTTTTGTTTTGGTATAATATTTCACTCTCAACCAAGTCAGTTGTTTCCTTTCATTTATAGATCCAAAACTGTTTTTTTATTTGAATGTAGATTAATCAGTGGGTTCACTGGTTGGGTAAAAAAATATAATAATAAAGAAAAATATAGAAAATGACCGGGACTCCCAAGTTTTTCGCTGCACATTTCTTTTTTTTTTCTTTAAAACAAAATCACCTCATGACTAACAGCAGCAACAACATAAGTTTTATAAGAAACCGATTTTAGAAAAACAATAAGGGGTAATCTAGTGGTTTGGGGTGTTTTTAGCCAAACTAGAGGTCATTGGTTCGAACCTAGGTGACCTGATTTCTAAAATTTTTAATCTTGTTTTTATTTTTCCATTTCTTTCATAAATGCCTTATTGATATTGCTAAGATATAATTACTACTAAACTTCATTTTCCATTTTTTATAATCTAACCATGGAAACTAATGATCACACCAAATACTAAATTGTGATAATTTCTTTTATAACTCTTGATGATATCTAATTAGTTAAATGATAAATTATAAGCAATAGGAATTATATCAAACCTATAGATGTTAACGAACTCGTCATGTACTATTTTAATTATTTAGGATAACCATCTCGTTCTATTGGATTTCTCCAACCCTTACTCGTGCGATAATTTAAGGAATTCTTTTACGCAACCAATGTGAGTGTACATGATTCCATTTTCATTTTTTAACACTTTTGGGTGCAACTTGTATTCTTATGCAAATTACACAAACACGTTTAACTACATTTATTCACACTCTATCCAGATTACACATGAAATGTTTGATTCTTGTTATACATGTGATGCTAATGTAAACACTTCATGACTATATATGCTCATTAACTTCGATCAAGCCTACCTTAACAATTATAGCGCTATAGGTTGTAACGCCCCGCCCGCTATCCTTGGGTATTGTTAGGTTAAACATGTTAACCTCCCGCTAAACTTTTGGGATAGACACTTTAATTGCGTAAACATTGGGTTGCGCATGTAGAGTAACATCGTTTCGGCATAACTGTTAACTAGTATCATCTTATTCATGTTGGATATGAGCACATTTAACCATTTTATTCTACTATGCTATGTATCAAACTTGTATACTCGCCGGCATATTTATTGATTTTTATTTTAATACATGTTGCAGGTTGATAGCCAAGTTGTTGAAGAAACAAGATTAGGGTGAACTAGAAACTCACCTATAAAATAAATTATGTTTGAACAATTGTTTCATGTTTGATTTATTTGAACGATGTATGACATTTTAGTATTTTATGAAATTTGACTTAAGTTATATTGTCACAATAGTGTTATGATGCTTTGAGCGATTTGTTTGTCTCATCCCGATGTTTCCGCCATTGGTTGGGGTGTGACAACTGATTTTACGCATTATCGAGTTTATTGTGCTTACGTGTTTTAAAATTTACGATTTATGGAGCTATTTTACTCGCTATGCTTCCTGCTTTACGCTCTATCGAATGTATGTACAACTCGCACAGCCATCACAATCTAAAACAAGAGCTAATAACCGCAACAAAACTAGATCCTAATATGTGTGTAACCATATACTACATATATACATACATATATACATAAACACGCTTATGTGAATACGTGAGAACTTAGGACCTTTGTGTTTCCTATGTGAATACGTATTACTATGTCAACGATAAACAAGTTTTTACGCGCTAATTGCAATCGGAAATGCAAAATCATTATGATCGAATCTCACTCCAATCTATTTGTCTAGATGCCTTCGAACGCTTCTACCTCGCGAAAAACAGCCAAAAGAAGAGCTAGACGAAACGCCGATAAGAGGATCGCCTCACTCGTGGCCAGGGAAGTGGCCAAGGTTATTCCTGAAATCTTTACGCAAGTTCAATCTTTTAGCAACTCTCAAACTTCAGGAGACGTTATGACCAACGCGCCCAGGTCTACCTTCTCCTTCAAGCACTTCAAAGCTTGTGGTCCAGTGGACTTCACAGGCGAAGAAGGTGTCTCTCAGCTATTACAATGGTTCGATGCCAGCGAGGTCACCCTTTGTCAGAGTGGGTGCCCCGAGCATTTCCGTACCACATGCGCTACAAGAGTATTTCAATCAAGAGCGCTCGACTGGTGGACAACCGAGCGTAACAAATGTGGGAACGACGCAACATACGCACTCACTTGGAATGAGCTGAAAGAGCTCATGAAGGAATAATACTGCCCTCCCCACGAAATGCAGAAGCTAGAAGACGAATTCTGGAATATTAAACAAGTCGAAGGTGACAACAACGGCCACATAGCAAGGTTCAAACAGCTTAGCATTATCTGCCCAAGTCAAGTTGACACTCCCGATAAGGCCATCAAGAAGTACATACGCGCCCTGCCTGAGTGTGTGGGCGATTTTGTAGAGGCTGCGAGACCTGCTACCATTGCAGAAGCCTATCGACTGGCCGCATAAATCAATGACAAGCGATTCTTGGAAGGATTCTTCTCCACAGATTCCACCAGGAAGGCTAATCAAGCAATCATCATCGAGTCATCCGATGAATCTTCCAACGAATCCTCCGACGCCTCCTCAGACGAATCCTCAGACAAATCCTCTGGTGAATCCTCGGACGAATCCCCCGACGGCAGTGCACCATCACAAGACGCTCAGCCTAGCCGCAAGAGAAAGAACTCGAGTCTAAACTTTACATCAACTAAACTGCCTCAACCAGAGCCTCTCCGAGCAGTCCCGTTACAACCAAAACGTGCCTACACTGGAACTCTCCCCCAGTGTTACATGTGTACCTATCACCACCAGGATGGGGCTGACTGTCGCTATTGTATCAATTGCAACTGTTACGGTCACTTCACCCGAAATTGCCGCACAGGATCACGAAACCAAGGCATGCTAGCACTTCCAGCACCGCCGCCGCAACTTGCAGAACCAACAGCAACCGCAGCCCAAGAAGGAGTCTTCATCGTCAACGCCGACCAAGCGCAAAACAATGTAGTTAACAGTACAATTTCCGATACTGTTACTTGTATTTCATAAGTATTCAACCTTTCGATGTCGCCTCGATCTGCGACGTCGACACTCGCACTTTCTCTCGCTCCCTCTCGCACTCTCTCTCGTACTTGCACCTAGACTAAGCGCACACACGCATTCTATTTTGCTAGCAATATATACATATACAATATACCACGATATAATGTGTTTTACCCTCACTATGCGCTCTTAGAATAAGGTATGATAAACGTGCAAGGAACAAACTAATCCTGGGTGCACACGGGCTTATTTTGGTCAGTGCAAGGAGATCGTAGTGGGTTCTAATGGTTCCATAACGTTAAAAGCGTGGTTAAGCGTGGTGGATACGCTGCTGGTACTTCCTATATATAAGCGTCTTAACCATGTCGACAAGCGTGACATCTATTCATGGGACGAAAGTGGTATGGCTAAAGCATGGTGGATACGCCACTCGTACTTCCTATATATAGGTGCTTTGCCATGCTAATCAACTCTCATGAAGAAACTGCCATGTAGAGTTTAACGTTATTAGACCTTTTATATTATTGTGATTTTTTCAACACACTAAACTCATTCGCAAGGCGTAACATCTCAATCGTATCATCGATAGACTTTTCGAAAGTCTACAGCACAATGCAATCGCCTCATCAATAAACTTTTCGTAAGTTTACAACGCAGTGCAATCGCATCAACGCTAGATTTATTAGTAAGTCTACAACGCAACACAATCGCAACATCGTTGGAATCTAAAGCTCATAGCTCACGCAACGCTTAAAAGATTTAACGCATATATTAATCTCATCGCTTCGATACTCTCATCGCTTATCGCCAGACACTTATCGCTATCTGTGTTATGTTGGCACGCATGACATCGCTTCACGAAACAGAAGTAATATGGTCAAAACATGGTGGATACGCCGCTGGTACTTCCAATATATAAGTGTTTTAGCCATGTTAGCAAACTTTCGTGGAAAGATGCCATGTGGGGCTTAATGTAAGTTAAATTTCTGATACTATTGGGACTAATCAAATCGCACTGCTCGCGCACGCTCCCATCGCAATTCGCTTATTGCGTATCGTTTACCGTGTATCACGTATCGCTTGTCGCTTACCGCTTATCGCTAGTCGCTCATCGCACTTTACAATCATGCTACTTCGATATTTCGCATCATCTTACCATTCGCGCTCGCTGTCATCGCTAAGTTCGCAATCAATCTCATCGCTAGCATTTATTCTATTCTACCTCAAATCGTTCCGACCCTCTATCGCTTGGACCGATGAACCGAAAATCTATCTGAGTCGTGTCGGCACGCCTGGGGCTCGATGCTAATTACCTTTTGTACTGTTAAAACTTACTTATTACTGTTTTTGAAAATAAATGGAAAAAAATTTCCAAAATTTTAATCAAAACCGTTGGATAAGTGAAATTTCCTCACAGCGTGGAGGTAACATCGACTCAGCTTAACTCCACTTCCAAGGGAAGTTTTCATAAGTCCATATTTTCCTTAAAACCTTTTTGCGAAATCTGAACAAAACCTTTCTTAAGACATTGGTTTAACATCAAATTTAGCTTAATACCATGTCATAGGATAGTCTTCTTAAATCAAGTTCTCCTTCCAAAACCATTTTAATGTCTAAACAAAACCCTTCTTACGACGTTGGTTTAACATCGACTCAGCTTAACCCCACGTTATAAGAAAATTTTCAAGTTTTTCCTTAAGCTCTTTTGCAACGACTCAACTAAACTCTTTGAAACCCGAAACGTTTTGAAACGCAACCTTGTATGTTACTACCTTTTAGTCAAAACAAGTCGTTTTTCGCTATCGCACTTGATTTTCCCGCATCCGAGACACTGATACTTGTCAATCCTCGATCGATTACTCGTTCATCCCCAGCTAATCTTAACACTTGTATCGCTACTTACACGGGTCAACTCTCACAAGTCTTCCTTTTGGATTAATTTCGGGATGAAATTTCCTAAAGCAGGGGAGACTGTAACAACCCGCTTTTCGCTCTTGTTACTCTCGTTACGCCTAGCACCCGAGATTCGGATCATAATGTAAATTATAATGCTTACAACGCTATCTCGCATATTTTCATACGCTATATCACAACGCATACACTAACATTAACGATGACAACGCGTAAGTACTACTCCCCTCGATCGTCGTGACGCAAACGCTAACGCTAACGATGACAATGCGTGAGTACTACTCCCCTCGCTCGTCGTGATGCTATGCAACGCAACGCAACACAAACTCGAAACGCAGTTACTTGTGCTAAGACCAAACGCAACGCAACGCAAACTCGAAACGCAGTTAATTGTGCTAAGACCAATTATATATATATATATATATACAGATATATATACATACATATATATATACATACATATATATATACATACATATATATACATATATATAGGGGACCGCTAGAATGAGAACCACCTCTAGTTATGAGAACCGCGAGAACTACTTGATCCGGGGCGAGGTGGACGAATTTTTTTTTTTCAAAAACGTACATGCATTTATTATAAACACATTCGTAAAAAAAAAATTTAAAAATGCCGTGTGTGTAGTTTTTTACACCACAAGTTTGTGGTTTACGAGTTCCGTAAATTTACGGAACTCGTAAACCACAAACTTGTGGTGTAAAAAACTACACACACGGCATTTTTAAAAAAAAATTTTTACGAATGTGTTTATAATACATGCATCTACGTTTTTGAAAAAAAAATTTGGTCCACCTCGCCCTGTACGGTGTGGTTCTCGCAGTTCTCATAACTCGAGGTGGTTCTCATTCTAGCGGCCCCCTATATATATATATATATATCTATATATATATCAAAGTGTTAAAACTTGGTTGAAACGCGCACTCGCGGGCACGCGCAATTCAACTTTACGCACTGAGTCACAAAGAAACACGATACTACTTATCTCGTTAAAACGCTTAAAGTATCCACAATAGTTAACGCAACAAAACACACCAAACGAAAGTCGGAAAACTAACGAACGCAACTCGGCTGATCGAAAGGACAGTCGATTGAATGGACATCCGCTCGGATAGCCATCCGATCGAATAGCCATTCAACCGGCAGTCCATCCGACCCAACAGCCCATCCGATCGCAACGCTTTAACTTGCACCCTTGCCTATAAATAGGACCAGTGTGTCTCATTCCAAACACTTTGGTTCTCCCATCCGACCACTCGCTCCCAAGTCGCTCTAAGTCACTTTTGATCAAGATTTAAGGCTTTTTGGTAAGCTTTTCTCTTCAAATCTTGTACAATCATCATCACTAATCACTTCTACATCATCTTCTCCATCAAAATCACGCACAAACACCTACTTTTCCTCTGAAATCACTGATTTGAACCTCTTGAAGGTGGTTTCCACCGTTCTTGCTTTGGCAAAACGGTTAAGGATCATTTTTTCATCAAGATTGGTTCGGATTTAAAGGATTTCCACACTTTTCAACTCGAATCTCAACAAGATCTCAACACTTTTCAACTATTTTCATTTTTCTTCAACTTTCACACGAAAACCGATGGGATCTAAGTTCATTCAGACTCTCTGCTCATCTTCTAGTGGAGAGCCGGCTTGAAAAAGGATTTCCACCAGAGTGATGACCGATTAAAAGGTTGAAAATGAAACTTCATCAAAAGAATAGTGAGTACGATCGAATGGGGTGATTCCCATCCGATCGAATGAATTGAACCTTGGTACGTTTCCGTTGTTTGACATGTCGCCACGCCATCTTCGTTAAACTTAAACTTAGAAAATTTACAAGGTTTTTCAAAACAACAGATTTGCCACTCGAATGGCCATCCAATAGGGTTACTATCCGATCGAATGACTAGGTGACCTGTCCCTTTATAACTTCCAAAGTTTTACAAAGCACAACTCAAACGAATGGCCATCCGATCGGATGACCATCCGACCGGATGACTTGGCAACTATACTTTACCTTGTTTAAACGCTACAACGAAAACTTCAAACTTTAACAATTTTCAAACAACAGGACACTCACTCGAATGGCCATCCAATCGGATGACCATCCGATCGAATGACTATCCGTTTGAATGGCCTGCTCTCAATACTCCAACACTTTCACACACACTCATTCGAATGGCCATCCATTTGAATGGTCATCCACTCAGATGACCATCCGTCCAGATAACCATCCGACCAAATGGGAACTCATTCGTTCGGACTACCATTCGACACTCTATTACCTGCTGTTCAACGCTTATGCTACTGTTCACAGGCTAACTCAATGCGCCCCCTTCAATCCAATCCAGAATGTGTTTACTTGATATACACACACTGTGAGTATACTTGACCCCCTTTTTAATGTTTTAAACACTTTTGGGGTGTAACATACGTTTATATCAAAAACACCCTTATCAAAACGCAGTACACGATCTAAACTATTATCACATGCGAATAACCGACGTACATATTTATACGTGATGCTTGCCACATATGTGCTAGGACAATTACTCGTGACGTTCCAACTTAACTAGTATAGTACTTACTATAGTTAGACTCACACCAGACGGGGTCTAGTTAAGACAAACTCGCATAGTCAACTCGGGACTTAGTTGGCAGTCTTTGTTTTGTAGCTTATATGTTGTGTATCATGTTCATGTATGTGGAAATTCGCAACGCTTTTATTTTACTTTATGCTATATCAAACCTGTATACTCACCAATACATTTTGTATTGACATTATTTTACGTATGTTGTAGGTTAGACGCAGATTATCTCGAATCAAGATAGGAATACTTTAGAAACTCACCAAAAATCTAGGTTGTCGGATTTGTATTGTTCTTGAGACATGAAATCTGTACGACTATATGTGAAATATTTGTTTATTAGTATGGGATAATGAACTTGTTAAATATTGTCGTTAACTAGTTGTTATGGATTCTCCTGAGCAACCTGAGTCGCCTAGTGTCGCGCCCCGATGATTCCGCCATCGGTTGGGGTGTGACACTTCAATCTTTTCATTAGTGATCCTGACTACATCTTTGTGGGCTAATTCTCGCGGACCCACTTCATCCCAACACATCGGGGTTCGGCATTTTCTGCCATAAAGCTTTTCGTACGGGGCCATTCAAATACTGGAATGATAGCTGTTATTATATGAAAATTCAACTATTGGTAGGTAAACATCCCAGCTACCTCCAAACTCAATAATACATGCTTGTAGCATTTCTTCGAGCGTTTGTATAGTTCTTTCGCTGTGCCCATCGGTCTATGGATGATATGCGGTACTAATGAACAACTTAGTACCCATCTACTCTTGAAAATCACACCAAAAGTTCAAAGTGAACTGTGTATCCCTATCCGATACGATAGACACCGGCACTCCATAGCGGGATATTATTTCATTCGTGTATACTTCTGACATTTTCTCAGAAGTGTATGTTTCATGAATCAGAATAAAATGAGCACTCTTGGTTAATCTATCAACTACTACCCATATGGCATCAAATCCACGTGTTGTTCTTGGTAGTTTAGTTAACAGATCCATAGTGATGTGCTCCAATTTCCACACCGGAATATCTAACAGTTGAAGTTTACCGTAAGGCTTCTGGTGTTCTGCTTTTACTTGTAAACAAGTTAAGCATCTTTCCACATACTTAATTATGTCTCACTTCATTCCGGGACACCAATATTTCTGTTTCAAATCTTGGTACTTTTTGGTAGCTCCCGGATGAATAGAATAGTGAGACTTGTGAGCTTCATCAAGAAGAAGAGTTTTAACATTACACGTGTTTGGAACCCATATTCGATCGAAACGGGTTTTCAATCCACTATTACTATCCTTCAAGTCTTTGAGCTGACCCACATTTCTTTCCTTTTTTCATATTCTTCTCTTTTACAGCTTCAATTTGTGCCTCTTTGATTCGTTCAAGTAAACCCGAGGTCACTACTAACTGCTTCGACTTCACCTGAATGGGTGAATATTCTTCTTTTCTGCTTAGTGCATCTGCAACTATGTTGGCTTTTCCGGGATGATAATGAATTTCACAATCATAATCTTTCACCGTCTCTAACCAACGTCTTAGTCTCATATTCAACTCCTTTTGATCAAAGAAGTACTTGAGACTTTTATGGTCAGTGAAGATAGTACACTTCACACCATACAAGTAATGCCTCCATATTTTTAAGGCAAAGACCACTGCCACCAATTCAAGATCATGTGTCGGATATTTCTTTTCATGGATCTTTAATTGTCTTGAAGCATACACGATCACTTTTCCTCGTTGCATAAGTACACCCCCGAGACCAAGCTGGGATGCGTCAGAATAAATGACAATGTCTTCAGTCCCATCTGGCAACGTTAATACCAGGGCACTGGTCAACTTTTCTTTAAGTATTTGAAAGGCATCATCTTGTGCGCTTCCCCATACAAATTTCTCATCTTTACGGGTCAACTTGGTTAATGGCGTTGTGATTTTAGAGAAATCTTATATAAATCTCCGGTAATAACCAGCAAGACCTAGGAAACTCCTTATCTCTGATGGATTCTTAAGAGGTTTCCATTTAGACACAACTTCTATTTTGGATGGATCCACCGACACTACATCAGTACTGATAACGTGTCCTAGAAACTATACTTCACGTAACCAAAAGGCACATTTCGAAAACTTCGTGTAAAGTCTTTCACGCCTAAGCATTTCAAGTACTTCGCGCAGATGACACTCGTGATCCATTTCATTCTTCGAATACACGAGAATATCATCGATGAATACTATCACCGACTTGTCTAGCATCGTTTTTCAGACGCGGTTCATGAGATCCATGAAAGCCGTAGGTGCATTTGTTAATCCGAAAGACATTACTAAGAATTCGTAATGTCCATAACTTGTTCTGAATGCCGTTTTCGGTATGTCGTCTTCTTTTACCTTCAACTGGTGATAACCCGACCATAAGTCGATCTTTGAAAACCAACTCGCACCTTGAAGCAAATCGAACAAGTCGTCGATCCTAGGAAGCGGGTATCGATTCTTTACCGTGAGTTTATTTAACTCCAGGTAATCCATACACATTCGCATGATTCCATCTTTATTCTTTACGAATAATACCGGTGCTCCCCACGGACACACGGTTGGCCGTATAAATCCCTTGTCGAGAAGATCTTATAATTGCGACAACAATTCTTGTAGTTCCGATGGCGCTAATCGATATGGAGCCTTGGCTAGTAGTTTCACGCCCGGAATTAATTCGATACCAAACTCCACCTCGTGTTCAGGTGGTATCCCCTGTAGATCTTTCGAGAAAACATTTTAAACTCCCGTACGATTGGTACGTCTTTAATTTCCGGAGAATCTTTAGTTGAATCATGTATATAAGCCATATATGCCTTACATCCATGTTGGACAAGCTTATAAGCTTCAATGAACGAACAGATTATGGGGCTGCTACTTTTCTACCCATAGATAGTAACATGTTTTCCGCTTGGAGACATTAATTGTATCTCCTTACGGTTACATATTACTTTCACGTGATATCGAGCTAGCCAATCCATCTTGATTACCACTTGAAATTCTCCCATTGACATGGGAATTAGATCGACGAAGTATTCTTCATCGTCAATGCTCAATTTGCAGTTCCAGCACATATCACAAACAGTAAAACGTTTATTATTACCTATTTCTACTTCTAGAGGCATAGGTAGTTTTGTTAACGTGAATATAGCGTGTTGAATAAATCGATGTGACACAAAAGATCTATTTGCACCCGTATCAAATAAAATTCGTGCTGGAATTGAATTTACAAGAAATATACCTGAAATGACATCAGGTTCAGCTTTTGCCTCTGCGGCTGTCATGTGGAAAGACCTTGCCCTCGCTTTCTGGGCCTCAGACTTTGTATCAGCTGTGTCTTTGGTTCCAACCAGCTCCGGACATTCAGACTTCTTACGTCCTGGTTTATAACATTTATAACACCGACACCTTTCCCGGGCAATTTGAAACCACAAGTCCCACTTTTCCGCAAGTAGGACATGGTTTGTTTTTAAAATAAAATTCGCCCTTGTGAGTCTTTCCACATATTTTGCATTGAGGTATCCCCCCTTTTGCAACTCCTTTCTTAGGAGTTTCATTCAGCTTTGGTTTCTTTGCAGGGATTGGGTTTACATCAAACATCCTCCTTTCACCCCTTTCGATCTTTTTCTTCAGCTCAATCTCTCTTTCGCGTGTGGCATTTACTATTTCTGTAAGTTGCCTGTATTTCGAAGGAGTCATAAACTACAGATATTCCGCACTTAACATATTGTAGTAATAGTAAATCTTCCGTTGTTCAGTTTGAACCAGCTCATCACAAAACCTGAGCTTGTTGAGAAATACTCCCGTGATCTTTTCTATCGACTCACCCTTTACCTCAGCTGAATAAATTCTTCTTTGATCTTGTTGATCACAGCTTTCGGGCTATGGTGTCTAAGGAATGGTGCCTTGAATTCCTCCCACGACATAGTTCTCGTGGCCTCAATTCCCTGTTCCTTTTTCAGGTTATCCCACCAATCCTTAGCTTGGCCTCTTAGTTGACCGGTCCCGTATGCCACGAAATCGGTGTCATCACAGTGGGTTCTTTCGAATACCCCTTCTATGTCGCTAATCCACTGTTGACAAAAGATCGGAACGACTTCACCATTATAGATCAGGGATTTGCATGCCATAAATTTGTTATACGGACATGCATTCGATTTACCCGTATCTCTTTCTTTCATTTCGTTCATCTTATCATCCATTATCGATAAGAGTGTGGTTTGTAGTCTATCGATAAACTACGGTAGACTAGCTTCTAAAGCTTTTCCTACTTCCTCGGAAATCGTAGCTTTCATCTCTTCAGTTAAATGAGATGTTGAATCACCTCCGGTTGCACCGGATATTTCCTTAACTGAAATGTTCATAATAGTTAATCAATAACTATTTAATTCATTTCCATCTCGTTACATGGAAATTTATATCACACATACCTAATCACAAGTAATGTGTTATTCTTTTTTTCGGTTTGGTCAAGTATATAACTTGCGTTACCTTTCTTACTTAGCGTATTTCCCGGGTTCGAGCGTATTTATACACTCCTCCCATACACTTTTCACATATTTTACATCAATTAAATCTATACATCTAGACTCTTTTATAAGTAACTCTTACCGGATATCTCGATCAAGCTTTGAACCGAACACACTTCGTTTTAACGAGGCTCTGACTACCAACTTGTAAGACCCTTATATTCTCTTCATATTTCATACAATATATAATGCATTCATTATAAAAACATCGAATTAGTTACATTGATATGAAGTTCAAAACCTTAAAAAGGCGTTTACTAAAGTTTCAAACCATATTGTCATAACTAAACATACTTCTCTTGCAAAACATTCAGACAATATTTACATAAGTTTATACATCCCAAAGATGGTTATACTTATTACATGTAAGTTTAGGGACCCAAAAGAAACAATTAACTTAGCGGAAGCTTTCTTAGTTGTGTGTTCGATTCTTCCATAAGCTTGATCATCCTCCGAAGGTTGATATGAGTTATCTAGAGACAAAACACTCAAACGTGTTAATGTGAGAATTAAAAACAAGTTTATATAAGTTTATAAGGTTCAAACAATGAACAGCAACAAACATGCAGATTTTTACGTCCTCGCAGGGCGCGACCGGGACAGTTGAAGCCGTCGCGGGCCGCGAGAACCCTCACGTGACGCGACAATGTGGATGGTTCCTGTCGCTTAGCGCGACACCCATGTTTTTCCAACGAGTTTGTGTTAGAAACCTCTATAACATAGAGTCTAAATCCAATATCATGATTTACAAAAATGGACATAACTTGTCCGTTATTGATCCGAATTATGTCCCGTTTCTTTCTACATGACTGTAATTCGATCCTCTATAACATAGAGTCTAAATCCAATATCATGATTTACAAGTTTCTTAACTTTAGGTTATCGGAATTTTAATTATTCACCCTTTATTCGACCCGTTTAGAACTATGAACCATAAAATTTATTTATCACCTCAAAACTTCTATTAAAATGATATACGCCAACATACCAATAAGTATGGAACCTTATATGTAAAGTTTATGTGTCGTTATCAAAGTGTACTTCACTTATTTGACTCATTTAACTATAGATAGTTAAACTAACATAACTAGCATTCAATCTAAAGATTTTCACACCTTTTAGTCCTACTCATTTCTGAGTTTTGAATTATATTCAGCGTTTCCACTTCTTGGCCAACACTTATAATGAATATCATTTCATAATCTGGTATCATATCAATGTGTTTTAATTATGCAACCTTCATAGTTGCATAAGAACACCGATTTGACCCGTTTAGCTTGTTCGGCGACATTTGTCACCTTAGATCACCAAAGTTTTATTTCTTTGGTTATTTTGACCCGTTTGGTGTGTTAGCCAAATCCATCGCTTTATACAACCAACATGTATAACTCAAGTCATTTTGACCTGTTTGAACATTATAGTGGTATCCACTACTTTTACTTTTATACTATCGCTAATCTCTATTTATTTCATTCGGTTAATACATACAAAAATCATTCGTTTTAGTAATAACCCAACTTCATAACGATTAAATTTTCATTGAAATAACTAAACATAATTTACAAGCGAAATATTACGAAGTGTATAGCTGCGTACCTTTTAAATATTTCCATTCAACCGATTATCCGCTCCTCCTTGGTTACTAGAAGATCCACCCAAATTGCCTAAAAATCCAATTCGGACACATCGCTCTGCATTCATATTTCCATATTCATCTAGTTAATTAAATTAAGTAACTCTTTGATGTTTATCACTTAATTTAAGTTCATCTAGACATTTTATCAATCATCTTGTGTGCGGAATTTATATCCTAACACTATCATGTTCATGATTTATGTCTTTAACCATGTTAAAGCATAATCTTTCAATTCATATGTCAAGAACACTATAACCACATCTTAACTTACATCCTAACTATCAAATAACACTAACTCATCCTTCAAATTCAAGTGTTCTTCATTCTATTCACAAAACCCATATAATCACCCATAGGATAACATTGAAATTAATAGATTATAACATGAATCTATCAAATTCTTGTCTAAGACTTGTTCTTAAACTTGTAATCATCCTTATTTAATCATAACATCAAGCTATCATTCAAGAATCGAATTCATGAAAATTCATATAGAATCAAACATCATCAAAGATAAATTTAAACATACCTTGTGACCTTCCTAAGTATAAGGATCACTAATTTCAATTGAAATTGATTCCAATTTGATTTCCTTCTTTGATTCGTGATGATAATTTGATGAATTTAGGGTTTTTTAGAAGATGAGTTCTTGTACAGGGTGTTTGGTCGATCCCAGCTCACATAAGATGTGTGAGTTTTGTGGTTATCCAGTGTTTTAAAAGACTTGTTTCAACATGGCCTACTTTTTAGCTAGGTTAGTCATTCCTAGTTTTAATTTCATTATTTTATTTTCGATAGTAATACTTATACATGTATATAAGCATATACAATTTAATATTTTAGGGGTGTTACATCAAGAGAAGGCAGGTTCGCACGAACCTGCTGCACTGTATTAGGGTTTGGTCTTGATCTTGGTTCTTGTGCATGAACAAGTCCATTCGCAGATAGTCCATTCGCAACTGTTGCGCAGGTTCGTGAATAGCCATGCACGGATCAAGGGTTCCTATAAATAGTTGTTGTGTCTTGTTCATTTGTAATTTAGAGAACTTTGGACTTTAGAGTGGGGAAACTCTGTCCAAGTGATTTTGTGGGTTTGTACTGTTACATAATCAATAGAAATCATATTATAATTACTTGTTCTTGTTCAATCCACTCTCATACTTGAATTCCGCACAAGATACGAGATCTACGCAATAAACGGAACATCAGATCATCGATCTAAACACTGACTCTCAAGTGGTATCAGAACAGGAGATTGATTGCAAGTATTGAAGATACAAGAAACAAGAAGGTTTCAAGCAGATTCATCCAAATTAGAGCTGAATTTCATCAATTTCTACTCATTCTTCTTCTACACTTCTTTTTCAAGTTTAAAACTCACATTCACGACGAATTCACGATTAAAACTGGTTGATTTTTAACTATGTTATGTGAAATCAGTGTTTAAACAATCCTTGAAAGTTTCAGATCGAAATATGAACAAAATCACTGAAAATTTGTTGAAAAACTATGAAAAATGAAACACTATTTTGCACATATGATTAATTACGGATCTAGGTTCTTTGATTGTACATTTCCAGGGACCTAGATAGTTACATCCGCACGAATCTAGTCTAGATTCATTCACGCAGATCTAGAGTTTAGTTCATACAGATCTGGTTTACTGGATTTGTGCGAATCGATTATATTTGCGCAGATAAGCTATTGTTGTAGTTTGTGAGAATCTAGGGTTTAACTTGAACAGATCTTTCAATTGATAATAAGTACAGATCAAGGACTAGTCAATCCGCGCGGATCAACAACCCCCATCCGCGCGGATCAATATTGCTTTCCTGCACAGATCTGGTTTGAGTTTAAATGGAGTTAGAGGTTAATCCGCACGAACCAAGACCTTCTTGATTCGCACGGACCTAGGGTTTGGGACCTACATTCTCTTCATTTGCATGGATTAAATTGTTCATTCTTACGGATCAGATTAGTGTCAATCCGGACGAATCAACCACTACTTCATTCGAGCAAACCTAGTTTCAAAAATTGTTTAATTGTTTGTTAATTCTTGCAGATATTTCTCAAGATATTTCAAAGGTGAAAATCATGTATGTAAGACCAAGTCGTGAAGAACGTCATGCACGTATGAGGTTGAGTGAAGTGCATGATGCTTTCCAAGAAGCAAAAAGCGCCAAGAGATTGGATGTTGAGAGGAAGTGTTGTTTAGATCCTCAAGGAAATCCGGCAGTGGATCCAAACATGGTGGACTTTAAAGCGCTGGTTGCAGCTATTCCTACTGCAGGAGAATTTTATACAAAGTTCAAAGAAGATAAAAATTTATGAGAAAGAAGTGGAGGAGCACATAAAAAGGGTGATTTATGCGAGTGTAGAAAAGAAGAAGAGTATGGAAGAGATCGTTGATGAGAGCCAAAAGATGATGAATGAGATTTTGAAGAAGACGACTGACAACATAACTTTGGCAGATCAAACTAAGGTAAAAACTCAAACTGAATCTACTGAGTCGTCTAATAAGGATAAGTCAATGGGTAATAACGATGAAATTGATATTAAATCTGAACTCAAAAAATGAAGTGTAGTGCAGGAAATGCATGGAAACATGCAGTGCTTGTACTGAGAAGGATGAAAATTTAACATCCCAAAACATTGAGTTTAGTAAGATTGAAAATGTTTTTAAAGAAAAATGTAAAGAAATGATTGAAATTGAAAAGTTTTTGAAACAAAGAGAAGAGGAGCTGACACAGAAATGTGATGCTATTGAAAAAGAAAATAAAGTTTTAAGCAAAATTGTTCAGCAGAGTGCAACGAATGTTTACAAAAAGATAATATCATTAAAGAGTTGAAAAATGAATATGATGGGACGAAACTTTCATATCATAACTTAAAAGAAGCATATGAAACTTTGAAAAGTCAAGTTCAAAGTATGGAAGGAAGACTTTCAAAATATACTAAAACAATAAGATTTCTTGAAGCCAAGTATGAAGGAAAACAACTGGTTTTAAATTAATATATTGATGAACTTGCTAAAGTAAAACGTGAATTGACTAAAAAGGAAAAGAAAATTAACAAACTTCAAAGTTTTCAAGCTTCTTCATACATTCTCGAACGTATTTTCAAAATCACACCAGATGATCATGATTATGAAAAGAACAAAAAGGGCATTGGATCAGAATATCATCAGGTGCCACCACCGTTGGAGAATAATTATACATTCTATGACGACGAAAAGGTGGCAAACGGAATAAACATGGTTGACCAATTGCCTGAAAACATTGA
The DNA here is from genome assembly GCA_030545235.1 of Helianthus tuberosus. Lineage (NCBI taxonomy): Eukaryota > Viridiplantae > Streptophyta > Magnoliopsida > Asterales > Asteraceae > Helianthus > Helianthus tuberosus. The sequence continues at coordinate 21,742,215 of CM060375.1, read as the reverse complement.
TGTGACTTACTCCAAATCTGATGAGGTTGGTGATTCAGAGGTGGTAAGTAAGGTTGTTGAAAGCGTTCTAAAAGAAGATTCTACAAAGAATGATAATTTTGAATCATAGGTTGAAGATGAGGAAAGTTTTCATAAAAGTTATCTTAAGAAATCAAAATCTGAGATAAATGCGAATGATGATCCAGTAAGATTGGTTTATTATATGGTTGGATCGGACAATTTTTTCTGAGATGTTGAAGTTCGGATTCAAAATGTGATTGCGGAAAAGATCGATAAAGTTTTTAAACCGGTAGAAATAGAAAAATCTGAAATTGAAAAAAATTTGCCGGTAAAGCGAGCGGTAAAACTTTTTATATCAAACCTAGTTACAAAACGAAAAACACAAAGGTTGGGTTGGGTTATAAAAGAGAAACAAAACCTAAAGAAAAAGGCTGAAAAGTCAAAAGTTTAGAACAAGATGAACTTTGTTCATGGAACAAGTTTTGAAGAAGAGAAGGAAATTCGATTTAGTCTAGTCGACAGACCAATGACGAATTCTATGCTCAGATAAAGAAACAATTGAAGGCCAAAGATGTTTCAAAGAAAACATGTTTTAAATGTCAACAAATTGGACATGTTGGTCGTAAATGTCCAAGTCTGAAGCCTGTTGATGTTGATTAACAGAAGTCATCCAAGTTTGAGTCAAAACAAACTTGGAAAACAAAGACACCCAAATTTGAATCAAAACAGATTTGGAAACAAAAGGTTGATAAATCAAAGCCAAAACAAATATGGAAACCAAAAATTGATTTGTCAAAACGAGACATTCAAAATGATTCAAGATTTTATAAATGGAATGTTTCAAACGGACAAATTTGGGTGGTCAAGAAACAAAATACTTCTGTTAATGAGAAAAGGAAAATCGATTCAACCAAAAAGGTTGAAGTAAAAAATGAAAAAGTTTTTGTGAAAAACGACAAATATTTCTGAATTGAATGATTTGTATTGTGTCAAAATACCCAAGGTCAAACAGGCTTGGGTTACATTATTCAAGTAATTGAGTTAATTGAATGTGTAGGTGTTCCATAAATCAATCGAAGTTCAAAATGAAGAATAATGAAGAATGAAGCATCCTGGCACAGGAGGAGGATTCCTCTGATTAAAAGACAGGAAGTTTTTGTTAATAATAATAATAAATAAAACAAAAAAAAAACATTAAAAATAGATAGAAAAACAGAAAAAATGAAAAAAATGTTTGTTTTTATATTGTTAAAATAAAAAAAATTAAAAATATCGAAGGAATATGCCGAAACCCTCATGGTTGAACAAAAAAATGGTTTCAAACTGTGAAATCAATGTTATGTTAATCATGGGGGTGTGTTACGAAAAGTAGAGTATTTGAAGTTGAAAATGGATGGCAAGATGAAGCTATCTACATCGGTTTGTCAATTTTTCTTCAAAATGTTATTGATTTTAGGGGGAGTAAAAATATCAGAAAATACAAAAACATGTGAAAATTTGAAAAAGTAAGAAAACATAAAAAAATCAAAAGAGTTATGTGTAAAAAGTGGAAATGATAGTACATCAGTAGACATTCACTTCATGCTAAAGAAATGGATAGATAAAAATGATAAACGGTCTCACTAATGATATGCCAGTAGGGTTTTACACATTTAGTAAATTGATTTCGAGATATAAACCTAAAATCAATAATTTTCTAATCTCGTGTGGAACATCTCTCGGATATATGGACTTAGTACTCCAAAATTTCGTTTGAGAGGTTGCCTGATTCTGAGATACTAGTTCTTTATACTTATTGATATCTGGTGTATTATATTTGGTCTTCTGATTTTGCGTCTTCAATGGCCTAGACCTCGTATAATGCTTTTGCGCTTAAAACTTTCCCTCTGCATAAAAATTGAGAAAATATCGAAAGATATATATCAAGTACAGTTGTAAAGAAGATTCCTAAGTGGAACACACCTTAAGTCGAGCCTTCATCTCTTTGACTGAACAGAAGTTCTAACCTGAGCTCACAAGGCCTCACACTAACCCAGAGACAAATATCATTTAGGTATATTCACCTGTAAGACTGAATCTTGGGAGTCTTGATACCGGAGTATATTCTGAGGTGGGACACGCGAATAAGTTAAGTGCTTAAAACATTAATCTCGTATCTTCAATCAACTGAAGTTTGTGTGAAAATTTAAGTGGAACATGTCTCAACTAATAAAAAAGTTCATTAATTTCAAACTTTAGGTTTTTAATGAAAAATCCAAAACAGTTTATAAAAGTCACCAAAGTCATTCATTTGGACTTGGTAGATAATCAGATAATTCAGGGTTATTAGTTTAAACTTGATTATTTGTGAATCTTCAAAAAACCCTCACAGATACAAAATTGATTGAGGTTTATGGTGATTGGATGCTTTTAATGTCAGATATGAAGTTATTTGATAGGGGGAGTAGAGTCGGGTAATCCGGGAAATTTAATTGTCAAATATTTGTGCTCAGAGCCAGGTTATCAATTCTGGAAATCTCAAATAACCTTTTATTGTCAAATAAAGTTCATAGAGAGCCAGGTTTCTGATTCTGAAATTGAAATTCTTACAAGAGTTTGAATTGTCAAACTTTCAAAGAGCCAGGTTGAAAATCCTGGAAGATCAAAGCAAGAGGGAGCTTGCAAAGAGGGAGTCTAATGAAAGGGGGAGCTGATGAATCAGGATGAAAAGGGGAGTCTGTGGTTCTGAAGTGTCAAAGCTTCTTGAAGACTCAGAGTTGATAAAGAAAAGCTACGAGATTGACTGCAGCAATATCCAAGGGGGAGTCTGTGAGTGCATATGTCTATTGCTTCTGTCAATCACGTATCGTAGCTAGCAGATGAATCAAGACAAGGTTCTTAAGTGTATGTATGCATATGGGGTCTAACCAGTTTGCACGGATCAAGAGAAGGCATGTTCGCACGAACCTGTTGTGCTGTATTAGGGTTTGGTCTTGATCTTGGTTCGTGTGTATGAACAAGTCCATTCGCAGATAGTCCATTTGGAACTGTTGCTCAGGTCCGTGAATAGCTATGCTCGGATCAAGGGTTCCTATAAATAGTTGTTATGTCTTGTTCGTTTGTAACTTGAGAACTTTGGACTTTAGAGTGGGGAAGCTCTGTCCAAGTGATTTCGTGTGTTTGTACTGTTACATAATTAATAGAAATTATATTATAATTACTTGTTCTTGTTGAATCCACTCTCGTACTGAGATCTACGCAATCAACGGAACATCAGAATTGATTAAAACACACACTCTCACGGATGATTTAAAATTCAGTTTGGACATTGTTTAGAAGTAAACTTGGAAAAAGAGTTTAAAAACTAAACTCTGAAAAATTGTAAATCCTGGCCTCTTGAAAAGTAAATCCTAACCTTTCCAAAAGTAAAGCCTAACCTCTAAGTCCTGACCTCTAAAAGAAGTAAACCCTGGCCTCTAAGTTAATCCAGGCAAGAGGTGCTTTAAGATATCTCACAAGTGTGACTTCACACAAGTTCAACAATAATCCGGAAGCACGAACACTGAACACATGAATGAAGAAACTCGGACTGGATGTTCATAGATTAACTTGGACAGGTATAACACTTACATAAATCTGGACATAGCCTTTTTCAGATCAAAACCCTAGAACTGCAACATCTTGGAAAACAAGAAAAACCATCACAACCGACGAACGGCTTCATTTTCTTCAAGTCTTATGTAGAAACTTCACATCTTCAAAATATTTGGCGAAAACAAACATCAAATCAAGAGCATTTGTGATTCAAAAGGTGGTTAGACCATTCCGAATCGGTAACCATGCTTTGATACCACTGTTAAAGCACGGGATCGATGACGAACATCAACATTGCAATTGATTCAAGACGCGAAACATCAAAATATGAACAAGATAGAAATCTGTAGAAGATGAATCTCTTTATTATTGAATCAATCATCACAGATTACAAACGGAAAGAGTATACATCATCTACAAGCTGGCTTAGATCACTAAGAACTAAACCGAGCATTCTCTCACTAACACATAGTATCCCTCTCTCTAGAATGTGCACACTGATGGAGGATGGATAGGATCTTATGAGAAATGCACCAAGCTTTCTCAAGGGTTATCCTAATCTACCCTATAAAACACACACACACACACAAACACACACACATATATATATATATATAGACTTGGGAGTAACCCCGGATAAAACATATTGTCTGAGATACAAAACAAATAATTCGGACAACAATAATAATCAACATATTCCGAGTTTAAGATCATAAACTCGGAACTCATAAAGCTTCCGAATTCTTGACTTGGATTTGACTTTGTTGACCGTAGACCAGAACTGATAATGCACAGTTACCCGACAAGAACTGCACTTACATAAATACTAGAGTAAATTACAACCGGTGTCCTTTAACTAAAGAAATTACACGCTCTATCCTTTATGTTATGAGTTTTTAGCATGTTATATCCTTTAGTCCTAACCTAGTTAAAGTTTTTTGGTTAAGTCTTACCATGTGCCTCTCACATGAGGGCAACCTGTTCTTTTCATCTTAATTTAACATGAATTTCAATTTCCCCCTTGCATCTCTTAACATCTTATTGTTCATATTCATCTAAAAAATCATCGCTACTATCTATGTCTCTCAAAACTTCGATAAAAAAACCTATAGCAAAAAGGAACGTGAATCAAACCTTGCAATGGGTGCCTTCTACATAGGACAAGCACTAGAACAAAATGACATCCATGAAATTTATGGTAAGCTTCCAACATCATTATAGTTTAATCTATTAATCCCACCATAGTTTTCATAAGAATTTGTTTGCATATAATCCGAAAATTCTAATGGCCAGTTCTTTTGATTGGGTTGATTAGAAAACTAAGATTAATTCCAAAATATTGTTCCATTATCATCAAGTAATGAAGAGATATGATGTCACACCCCGATATTTCCACGTATTACCGGTGGGCCTGGTGGGGAGTATCGTGACGTAGTTGATATCGTCATAGACAAACAACACAATATAATAGCGCAGCAGAAGTCTTGGTAGAATAATTACTATTACAAACCATAGTGTCTGAGTATCCAAAATAAAAGAATATACAGACTGGTTGTAATAGGGATCCATAGGCGGACCATAATACAAAATACAAGAATGGAAACAAACAGACTTCAGGCATCTAAGGATTTGCAAGACCCTCTTATTTGACACCAAGTAGCTCCAGCCTAGTTTCGTGAGGTACCTGTCACTTAGTCTTTGGAAAATACGTCAGTGAAAAGTTTTCACTGGTAAATACAATTAACTGACTCATTTGAAAAGATTTTAAGAAAATTGATTTAGGTGCACAAGGCACAAAACCTTTTATAACTTGGGACAGTTCTTATTAAAATCTTGTATACCGATTTACATGTTTGTCATAAAATTGGGGCCGGTTTGGAAGCCGGTCATGATTAACCGAGTCACCACTTATAGAACACACAATTGAGTTATCCCCAACATGTGGGTTATTTATTTATTTAGCATTTGCATCTGTCAGTTGTATGCCTACACCCCGTGCATAGGTCATGGCCATTATTAACTTTAATGTGCCGAGGATATCCAGGACACGGTCGTTAACCCCCAATGTTCATGTTATCAAACAAAACAGATTAAAACGGGTTATGCTGATTTGTTAAATCACAATCTGACTAAATAATCCCATACCCGACCAAGCGGTAATAATGTACCGTATCCCAAGCCCGTATAAGGAAAATAAGTTAAAAGTATTTACCTGAGCTAGATGTATAAGGATGCAACTCAGCCGTATATTTCCTAAAGCCTTATGAAAATACCTTCTACCGAAGCTACTCAATCTGTATGGAAGGTTAATTAACCTATTAGGATACTAACGGGTCTTTACTTAAGTCGAAGACTTAGACCGGTTAGTTTGAAAGATATTTACGGTTCTAAACGCTAGATTAAGCGGAGACCAGAATAGAATGTGATTTAGACCCGACAAGTTTGGATACTTGTATAATATGGGTAAACTAAACACATTCTGGATTTTGAAGATTTAATGATAAGGTTAAACCCATTTCGGCTAATTTATGTAAACTAGTTACATAAACCGTACCGATCGCATAAAATGCGTAACAGGTAACCAAATGAATTATATATAGTTCTCAAATGTTATTATGCTTAGAATATGTTAATACATCAGTAGGATGTTAACATATATGCCTAAAAAGTATTTAAAACCAATTTAAGTCCCGTAGGGGCATTTTGGTCATTCTAATGTTTATATAAGAGGTTTTATAGTAAACTGATATTCTGGTCTTAAATAATCTGTAAAAATATTTATTTTATGTTGTTATAACAGTAAGATATCATTCATATGTGGGGTTTACCATTTATGACCAAACTATGCCCCGAAAGGGTATTTTGGTTATTTCACATATGCTTTTAAGGACATTTTTGGAAGTCTGAGTTCATGACTTATACCTACTGTAATAATATTAAAATTGTAGGATCGTTGTGTCAATCTAAACGAGACAATCAGAAGAGTTCTTGACCAAATAAAAGGCGGAATTCAGTGATTCGATCTTCATTCAGCTTGTATTGCACTTAGATTCACTTTAACTGTCGTTAGTATTGATTTGAAAGCTTTTACAGATCACTCGACACTTCGGCAGCACCTCAGCTCCGGAATCAAAAAGTTACAAATGAAAGACCCAAGCTCACGATTTATAGTGGAGCCACTTCGCACGAACCAACAAAGACCAGGTCGCACGAAGTGGTACGTTCGTACGAACTGGCCTTGCCAATTCGTGCGAACTGGACTGACAATCTCGAACTCCTAATTTCTAGTCTAATGAGCACTGGTCTATCCAATCTAGTTACACGACATGATTCAAGACGAAGTCAATAGACATATGCACCAACAAACTCCCCCTTGGATGTTGACGAGTCTTCGGTACACATCTTCAGTATGACGAGTCTTCAGTCTTAATCAGACTTCTTGCTCTTTCCAAAGTATCTAACACTGTAAGTATCCTTCAAATCTTATCTTCTCTTGCTCATCAGCATCAGCAGCTTCTATTTTGAACTCAGTTCCAGGATCAGAAACTGGTTCTTACGACTTCAAACTCCCCTTTGCTAGAAGACTCCCCCTTAAGTTGTCCCGGGATCGAAATCTGACATAGTTTCTCGTTCTAAGATCATGACCTGGCTCAAACTCTGCTCAGGCTTAGACACGGGGCTCTTCACAGGTTCAGAAACATCTCCTGGCTCTCCGTAGCAACAGGATCTGAAACCTGGCTTTAATCTGCACAATCCTCTACCCAAAAGTAAATTTTCACAATTTTTAAAATTTAACAAATTTGAAAACCACTTTGTAGATCTCGTACAATCATCAACAATAGATATATCAAGTTCAAATTAACGACCTTGATTTATCACTTGTAGGAATATCACTTCAAAAACATTTTTCATTACCAACACACTCTCCCAACCCATTGGCATTCATCATGTTTAGCACTTGAAATTTTGAAAATCAGCTTTTCAACATCAGTGTCGAAAATAAGATGAAATAAAATCTTTTTGAATTCTTAAAATTTTATGCTAAAACTCACTGAAAATCTTTTTAGATTTATGAAAATAAACTATATACAAACATCTTTTTGTGAGTTTGTGTAAGAGGATCATATCAGTTTATGACAAGTCACAAGTACCGTTAAGCTTAGTTACACATTAAGAATTAAACAGTTCACTTAGATTGTCGATATACTGATCCCCTTAAATTCTCACACAAATTTCAACTTATTCAGGATATGAATTAGGTGTATTAAGAACTTAAACTTATTCATGTGTCCCACCTCTTGAATATACTCCCGTATCCAGATCCCAATATTCAGTCTTACAGGTGAGTATACCTAGATGATATCTGTAAGGGATGAATTGCGAAACCTTGAGAGCTCAATTTTTTCAGATATGAAGGCTCGACTTTTGGTGTGTCCCCTTTAGAGGATCTTTTCTTCAACAGCACATGATTTGCATTTTTCAATGATTCATCATTTTTTATGCCGAGGGTGTGGCTTTATTTCAAGAAAGCACAAAGTATTATACGGGGACTAGGCCATTGCTTCCGCATTATCAGAAGTCCCGAGATAATACCCTCACTGAGTATAAAGACCTAGTATTTCAGAAAGAGGGGCCTTTCAAACAAGATTTCGGGGGTTACCCATATATCCAAGTGATGTTCCCCACGAAACAAGCAAGTTATGATTTTAGGTTTATATTATGAAGAAGTCTATTAAATGTGCAACAACCTATCGGCATATCATCAGTGAGACCGTTTAATGCTATTTAATCATTACATTTCTTTAGCATACCCCCCCCCCCAAAAAAAAAAAACCTAAACCACCCTCCCCCACCCCCCGCTCAAGCTAAAATGCTAAAAACTAAACCCCCAAAAAACCTAAAAAAATCAAAAAAACACACAAAAAATTTCTAATTTACATTTTTACATTAAAATCGCTACTTTTAGTAGCAAAAAAAATTTGTTATTTTTTAAAAATAATTTTTTTTGGTAACGAAATCCAGCAATTTTTTTATAAAAAATATTAAAAAAATAATTTTTGTGTGTTTTTTAACTATTTTTAGGTATTTTTGGTTATGTTCACATTGGTTCTCGCAATAAAGGGTGGTTCCTAATGGATCATTCTCCTATATATATATATATATATATGTAGGGTAGGGTTCTAGAGTGAACACTAGGTTGAGAGTGAGTTGTGTGAACTAATCTAGGCCATTGGATTACATCATATACAGATTTTTAAACAATGGCAAAATTGTAATTATAATGTTATAACTTCCCTTGCATTTAATTGACATGAGGGTATTTTCGTCTTTTATAAATTGCATTTATTAAACAATATAATCAAAATCCCTAAAATCTAGCTAGTTTACGTATATACAAGATACACAGTTGTAAGTGTGTACACATGTGTACAGTCTCGCTAGTATGAGTTTATACAAGATACACAGATGTTAGTTTATACAAATGTGTACAGTCTTGTTAACTATCAGTTTATACAATATACACAACTGTTAATTTATACATATGTGTATAGACTTTTATACATCTGTGTATTATATTCAGAAATCGTTACATATGTGTATATTAACAACATATTGTATATTATGCATGCACACAAATAGATTCATATAAAAATTATGTGATTAATGAAAACGAAACAAGGAACATAATACGTATACACATATATATACGTAGATTTGTATAAAATTATAAAAGCAACAAAAACTAAACAAGTTACATGTATGTATTAAAAATCATACACCCTCATCGCACGTCATCCATGATGGTCTACCAAAATTTAAAGTAGTCTAATCCCTTACAATTAAAATAATGGAGAAATAACTAAAAATGTGTGTGTGAGAGAGAGAGAGAGAGAGAGAGTTAAGAGATGAGAAAATTAAGTGATTTAAATTAAAAATACTTGTCTAATGTCAATCTTACCCTTTTAATCTAATCAAGAAATTGTTCACTCTTGAACCTAATCTTGTATGTGTGTGTGTGTGTGTGTATATATATATATATGGTAGGGTTCTAGAGTGAATACTAGGTTGAGAGTGAACTGTATGAACTAATCTGGGCCATTGGATTACACCATATAGAGATTTTTATATAATGGCAAGATTGTAATTATAATTTTGTAACTTCCCTTTAAAATAATTGATAAAAGGGTATTTATTTCTTTTGTAAATTGCATTTATTAAACAATAAAATCAAAATCCCTAAAATCTTGCTAGTTTCCGTACATACAAGATACATAGCTATTAGTGTATACACATGTGTACAGTCTCGCTAGTATCAGTTTATACAAGATACACAGACGTTAGTTTATACACATGTGTACAGTCTCGCTAACGATCAGTTTATACAAGATACACAGCTTTTAGTTTATACACATGTGTACAGTCTTTTATACTTCTGTGTATTATATTTAGAAATTGTTACATATGTGTATATTAACAATATAAACAATATTATGCATGCAAACGAGTAGATTCATATAAAAATATGAAATTAATGAAAATGAAACATATCACATGTATGCAAAAATAAATAACTTTATCACAGATTCAAAAAAAAAATGGTTAATGCCCAAAAATAATTACAATTTCAATCTCAGAAAAATTTTTCAATATTTATTGAAAATTATAAAAAGTTAAAAACATTATATTATGATATCTATATATACATATAATAAAAGAAAAAATATATTAAAGTTAAAATTAAACCAAAATCTATGGATAAAAAATTATAGAGAAATAGCTAAAAATAAGAGAGAGAGGGGGAGAGTTAAGAGAGGAGAAAATTAAGAGATTGTAACTAAACATGCTTGACTAGTGTCAATCTTACCATTTTAATCTAAAAAAATGATCAAGGGTTAAGATTAGTTCACTCAGTTCACTCTCAAAAAGTTGTTCACTCTTGAACCTAATCCTATATATATATATATATGTAGAAACGGGATCAGGAGAAAACGCTCAAAAGTGTGAGAACGGTGAGAACGCATCCTGGCGCAACACGTGTCACACGGCATAGAAAAGGGCGGAGGGGCTTTTCTGTCCTTTTATCTTCTCCTTTTCTAGTTCCGCTTTTCACAATATTGTTTTATTTTTGGCGTTTAAGATTTTTGGCGTTAACTAAATTCAATAATTAATGGCGTTTAATGGTTTCATTGTATTAACATTTTGGTGTTTATGGCGTTTTTCAATGCGTATGCCATTGGAACCCAGGGGATTAGGAAACCTATTTGAATGACGTTTTTCAAGGCGTTTTAAACAAGATGGCCCGTTGTTCTATTATTTTTATATACATTTTGGCGTTTGTGGTAACTTGGCGTTTTACAATTGAAAAATTATATTACAACCAGATGGAAAAAAATTGAAGCGAAGAAAATAAATTAAAAATCCTAATCTGATCTCTCTTCACAATCTTCACTGTCATCAGTCTCTCTCTTCTTTAATACTACTAGAACTGTCACCAAAATATATGGCTTTTATATAAAACATAACAAACCCATCGGTTTGAATATTTTTATCTGCTCGTCTGTTGAAGTGGCTTTTGTGGATATTTGGGACATAGATCTATGACGTGTGGGTGGGTTTTCGCTTTGATCTTCAACTTGATCTTTATCTTTATAATCATCCCACTCTTCAGTGTCATTGATCTCTTCTCCTCATCCAAGCCTTCTTCAAGAACAAAGAACACAAAATAATATATGACTGTCATCAGTATCTTTTTCTTGAAGATTTGTCCATCTCATGCAGCAAAATCTTACTGAGTTACTCCCCTCAGCTAACAATCCATTCAGTGAAACTTCACCAAGAACAATACTGAATATCCAAGAAAGCATATTAGCCATCTTTGATTTTTAAAATTTTTTGGCGTTTTACAGTGAGTGGTATTTAGTAGTGTTTTGGCATTTGTTTTTTTTTTTTTTTTGATTAAATGGAAGTTGCTGATAGTTATTATTTTATAGGATTTCTTTTTGGCGGTGTAGGTTAGGTGGTGCATTATTATAATAAACTATTCATCGTTTCAGTTACTGTTTGTAATTATTGTTTTTGATAAGCTTTTGTCTCTGAAGTTTGTAACACGTCCCGTCTTTCAAGTTTGGCGTTTTAGATTCTAATACAATTAATTTTCCGTCTTTTCATTTTTACTATTTTCTAGTTACATTTTAAAGTTTGGTTTTTAATTTTTTATGGGTTTTTTATAATACTTTTCGGAAGTAAATTTCTTATAGTTTAGGAGTTTTTGTGGCGTTTTACGGCATGATAACGTTTTAACAAGCATTTGGCTGTCTGGCGTTTATATTATATACGACGTTTTTATTATATAACAATCATCTGAAAAAGAAAATAAAAAAAAAAGAATATATAAACAATTGATCTTCCAAATCTTCACTGTCACCGGTCTTTTTCTTCTTTTTTGAATCATCTTAACTGGCTGGTTCGAATTTCGTATGATTCATTTTGTTTTTTTTTGTTTTTCAAGTAGTTTTATTTGTCGCCGTTTGGAAGCACAAAGTCTGACATTAGCATCTTTTTCTTGAAGATTTGTCAATCTCATACAACAAAATGTTAATGAGTTTACATCCTTCAGCCAACAATCTTGAATTTTCCAATGAAACGATGTTTGATTTTTTAACAAGCATTTGGCTGTCAGGCGTTTATATTATATATGGCATTTTTATTATATAACAATCAACTGAAAAAGAAAATTAAAAAAAAAGAATATATAAACAATTGATCTTCCAAATCTTCACTGTCACCGGTCTTTTTCTTCTTTTTTGAATCATCTTAACTGGCTGGTTCGAATTTCGTATGATTCATTTTGTTTTTTTTTTTGTTTTTTTTTGTTTTTCAAGTAGTTTTATTTGTCGCCGTTTGGAAGCACAAAGTCTGACATCAGCATCTTTTTCTTGAAGATTTGTCAATCTCATACAACAAAATGTTAATGAGTTTACATCCTTCAGCCAACAATCTTGAATTTTCCAATGAAACGATGTTTGATTTTTTAATTTTGGCGTTTTACCGATAAAAAGAACGCCACTAAATAAAAGCATCTTAAACCTCAAATTTTGATCATGCTAAAATCAATAATGTTTTGCTGTATGAGATGGAAAACATTGTTAATCCTCGGTTAAGAAAGATATCTGACAATGTTGTCCACCTCATACAGCTAAACTTTATTGACAACAAACTTCAATAATGTTTTTGTATGTTTTGGCGTTATAAATTTGATGGAAGTTGAGAATAAATTCAATAAGATTTTACTCAATGAAATGGACAATATCCTCACTTAAGGATATTGTCTATTACATTGAGTGAAACGTTACAGACAACCAAACTGAATTTCAAATAAACGTTTTGGTTTAGAAGATATTTGATGTTTGGGATTTTTGGCGTTTCTAAGAAGAATGATATATATTAAATATGGCGTTTGGGGTTTTGTGTGTGTTTTTAATTAAAGGTCTCAGATGTTGTATATATAAAAATTGTTTGGTGGTTTTTTATTATAATTAAGTTTGGCGTTTTATATCTAATGGCGTTTTATAGTTAGAATGGTGTGTGTTATTTGTTTGGCGTTTTATTTCATGAGATGGCGTTTTGTGTGTAGTAGTCAAAAGACTTTTTTACCCTTAATGAAGCGCGTCCACGTAATAAAATTGATGTTATTTACGAAAACGCCACCACGCCAATCTAGTCCATAGATTGTTTTAATCGGACGATTCATAAGCGTTCTCACCGTTCTCACACTTTTCACGGTTTTCTCTATATCCTGACTCTATATATATATATATATATATATATATATATATAAAGTGTATTGTAAAATGGCTTAACCTACGCTATGTAGGCGATGTGAAATCTAATGTTAGAAAATGGCATGGATGAAATCGCATGTCATAATTTTGATGAAATCGCATGTTGGTTTTTGTAACAATTTCGCATGTGATAATTTTGATGAAATCGCATGTTGGTCTTTGTAACAATTTAGCATGTGCTACTTTTGATGAAATCGCATGATAAAAAATCAACATGCGAAATTGTAAAAAAAACACATGCGATTTCAATGTGCGATGAAGATCTGACAGCTAAGATGATTGCATACGTAATGTAGGATAAGGGCTCTTGTACGTTAACATAGCTCTATATATATATAAAAAGTATATCGTACATTACGGCTTAACGTACTTCACGTACGACAACGTGCGTGATTTGTTCTATAACATGCGTGATTAATGTTTTCAATATGCGTGATTATTGTGTTTCAACATGCGTGATTTTGGATTTTTGAGTTATAACGGGCGTGATTTTAAAATGAACGTGCATAATTACCTATCATACGTGATGTACGTTAAGCCTTAATATACGTTAACCTTCCTCTCTCTCTCTCTCTCACTCTCTCTCTCTCTCTCTCTCTATATATATATATATATATATATATATGTCTAAAAAAATCTTAAAGGGCCTGAATTTATGAACCAAAAACGTTTTTGGCCATTTCATAATTTTTGGATTTGTGAGCCAATTTTAATGTATGGAGATTTGCGAATAGGACCAAAAATTATTTTATCTCACATAGGGCGAATTTTTTTTGTGATATTCAGAGATGACTCTGGAATGGAGCTATGGTTTGCTTACATTCCATCCTTCAGGTATCTTGTCAATGATTGTGCTATGAGTGGAATTTTACTATATATGGTTGTACAATACAATATTTATTATTCAAATAAATTAAAGGGTTACCAACAATTTACTCTCGTTTAATAAAAAATGATGTCGCTTTTTCACCTCTTTGTCTAGCGGTGTGAACTGCTATACAGCTAAAAGAGGAATAGGCTTCTAGTTTTGTGGTTTAACATAATTGTTTTATAACCATTCATACTTTTGATTGTAATTTTGTAATTTGAAAATATTAAAATGCAAAAAATAAAATACAAAATGCGGGATCAACATATGTGAACCCACAAATGTTAATATCTTGTTTGGGTTTCTGTGTCCATGTCGAGTTCTGCATTTGTGTTGGATCGACTTGTCAACCCACAAACATGATCGACATACCATCATCTCCCCTTCCTTTTTATAAATATTGTTACACATGACATAAGTATGTTCCATGTACTTATTTATGCAAGAATATAAATACAAATGAAAGAAGAATGGGCAATAGCATCATTTTCATATTTCACAACCAAGAAAGGAGGAAGTATATGTACATACTTCTACAGACATACATTATGTACCTTCAAAATATTATCTCATATTCATACCTATACAAGTATATGTGTACATATTAATAGTTTATACATATATTACTCCATCTAAATTATGATATTTAACACATTTGAAATGAATATTATATATAATTAGAATACCATTTCTCTTAAATATTGGTACATTAAATATTGTGGCTATAGACATGGCAAAACAAACGCAATTATTTACTTTTGGGTAATTATTATAGCATAGTGGGTTATTTTGGACCCTAGATGGATTTATTAATGGGATTTAATATAGGCTGGGTGGGCTTTTGGGTTGATTGCTGGTTTAGACTTTAGTAGGTCAATTTAAGGTTGCCTTTAATATTTTTGTGATTTTTTTTTCAAATTGCTAAAACCCTTTGCTTGATTTGAACCCTCAACTATTTAGTCGGAGAATAAACCACTTTATAGTGACGGATCTCGAACAAAAATTGAAGGGCAACGTAATACTTTTTATGGGCCGATAGGTATATCATAATATGGGTTTTTGGATTAGAAGAGGGGCCAACCTTATAGGACTAATATTATCTAAACCTAATTAGTAGTGGCGAAACAAAAAAACAGAGGGTAACAATCAATTTATATATATTTGATTTACTATATTAATATAACAATGAAGTAAAAATGATTACAACTTTAAACAAATGCAATGCGAAATGCAATGCATCTTCATTTTCTGTTTAGCATATCAATTCTTAAGTCAACTTTTACTCTTGCTATCTTTGCATCACACGCGTTCACTTTAATCCACATCTGACCTCTCCGATCTCAGGTCATAAGTCTAAGTCATAAAACGAAGGGTATGTTTGGTAAAAGTAACTGGTTCAGGAGCTTTTTAGATATATTTAGGTGTTTAGCGGAGTAGTTGGAGCTTTTAATAATATGTATAAAATGATTAAAATGGACATAACTAAAAAAACATAATACTAAACGTGTCAATATATGTTTCTTTACGTTTGTTTATTATTATTATTAGAGTAAACTTCCGTTTTGCTCCCTGTGGTTTGGTCACTTTAACGGTTTTGCCCCAAACCTTTAAAAACTGACATTTTACTCCCTGATCTATGAAGCTTATCTCTATTTTACTCCCTGCCCTTAACGCCATCCAATTCAACTGTTAAATCCTGGTCACATGCCTCTCACATGAGGGGCATTTTAGTCTTTCCCCATCCTCCCTTATTATTATTATTAATAATTAATATGTATATATGTACATTTAACAAAAGATAAACATTGCTGTTACATTTCATCTCTGCATCTCTATGCTCTGTAACAACTACTACCCCCACCATCAAACACCATCTACAACCCATTGAACAACCACCACCCCTTCCCACCATCTCCACCCCACTACTACTACCACCACCACCTTGCACCACCTCCACCGCCCACCACTACCATCAGGTTGCACTAGCCCGACCGACAACCACCTTGCAACAACCCCACCCAACTACAACCACCACCTCCACCTGACCGCCACCATCTTGCACCGCCCCCACACACTCCGGCGGCCTCCCTAACTGCTGGAAAATCTTTTAAAAATAGATCTAAAACCATATTTCAACGAACTCCAGCGTCACCATCATCATCTGAGTCTGTAAAGGCGTCGGAGCTAAAGTTATTTGCTCGAAAACCTTGGCGCCCGTCACTGTCTGAACTTAGATCGCGTTCCTCTCTCTGTCTCTCCTATTTCTCTCTCAAGTCAGGGTTTGATTATAGGGTTTGTTTTGAAATTTGTGGGTTTTAATCATACAAGTTAGGGTTTGATTATAGGGTTTGTTTTGAAAAGTGAAATATTATGATGAAAAGGTGGTCTCTAGGCAGGTGGCGGTTGGGTGTGGCGGTGGTGGTCGCGTGGTGGTGGGGCGGCAGGTGGCGGTAGATGATGGTAGGTGATTGTGAGGGATGGTGGACAGGATCGAGGTGTGTGAAAGAGATTGTTAAATGTAAATATATGTATAGATTAATTATTAATAATAACAAGGGAGAATGGGGAAAGACTAAAATACCCCTCATGTGATGGGGCACATGACAATTATTTAACGTTACAAATGGATGGCGTTAAGGGCGGGGAGTGAAATAGAGATAAGCTTGATTGATCAGGGAGTAAAATGTCTGTTTTTAATGGTTTGGGGCAAAACCGTTAATGTAACCAAACCACAGGGAGCAAAACGGAAATTTACTCTTATTATTATTTTGGGTTTACATAACTACTCACCATAAAAAAAAGTATAGTATTATTTTGGTGCTAAATAGCTACTAACGATAAAAAAATACAAGTCAAGAGATATACATTTTTTACAATTTTAAATAAAAAAAATATTAATATTAAACATTTAAGATGGCTATTTTGGAAAATATTTTAGAATTAATAGTAAAGGAGGGGATTGTTCAAATGAAAACCACTTTTATTGTGAAAACTCGAAAACTAACAAAAAAAAAAAAAAAAAAGCCTAAAAAACACACCAATTTTTTTTTCAATTTTTTTTTAAAAATCACAGGTTTTTATATATAAAAAAAACCTTTTTTTTAAAAAAAAAATTGTTTTTTTGTAGTACACATACACATGTGTACTACAAAAAAAGTTTGTTTTTTTTTGAAATTTTTTTTATATACATAAACCTGCGAAAATTGGTATTTTTTTGTTTGGCTTTTTTAATTAGTTTTCGAGTTTTCACAATAACTAGTGGTTTTCATTTGAACCTTCCCCTAGTAAAGGATTACATATAATATATTAAAAATACTAAATTAAAGATAACTAAGAATTTGATTTTTCGTTATCTTTAGAAAAAAATTTAAAAGTTGATGCATTAAAAAATTCATAATCTTTAGAGGTTAAAATTGTTATTTTTCCATAAAAAATTGTAACTCTTTCTAAACGCTACTAGTAAGAGCGTTCAACAAAAAGTTTCAAGCTTCTAAACTTAAAGTTTCAATCTCCTTCAACTAAACAAGACTTTTTATTGAGTATGAGCTTTTTCTTAAAAGCTTAAAGCTAGAAGCTCCTAAAAGCTCCATGCCAAACATACCCGAAGAATATTTTTTATGTTAGTATACACTTTGCCGACAAAAATGAAGGTAGTGCGTGCTACCTCAGCGTCTAAGCGAGATCACTTTACCACCACACTATCCCCTTAGAGATAATATTTTTGTGAAACTATATATTGATTTACATGTGAATTGTGTATTGTGTATTTAAGTTGGGTTTTTGTATAGATAAATTTAAGAGCATTCAGATTTGGTCCTCTATAATTATGTGAGTATGTCCCTATATTATAGAGAGTGATTGTAAGTGGTTGTAAATGGAAAAGAGAAAATGTTACCGTTCATCAGTAAATTTAGAGAAAACATTGTTCACCTTTTACAATTTTTTAATATTTTTGAAAGTTGTTATAAGTGGAAGAGTAAGAAAAAATAATAATAAAAGTTTTAAAAGGTATTATTTAATTGAAAAGGAGAGTAAATTTAATAATTTTTAGCATAAATAAAGAGATGGAGATGAAAAGTCAACTGGAAATACTCTAATCAACATGACGAACTTCTGATTTTGACACCTATGATTTCAATGCAATGCAGATCTGAACCTATAAATCTCATCATATTCATTGATTGAAGGAAAGTTGGAATTTGTTTGTTATTATGTCAGTTTGTTTCCAGATTAATTATACTAATTGAATAATTTTTGTTATCCATAGTTTTGAAGCAAAAGTAAAGGAATTAAAAAAAAGAGATATTTATTAATGAAAAATATCAAAATAGTCATCTTTGACCAGAATTTTTCGAAAATAGATATCGAGTTTTAGCCTTTACGAAAGTAATCACTTCACGCCAATGATCTCTAGATAAAGTGGTTGAGGGCTTGCATTTCTCTTGAGAGATGCAGGTTCGACTCCCACTTGGTGAAGAGTGAGGCACTGGTGGCGATGATAGGAGACCCAGGGAAACCTAGGTTGGATCCTTGAGCCAAACGGAGTATGTAGAGGTAAATGAAAAGTTAAAATTTGTCGAGAAACCACTGCAAATAGAAGAAAGAAAGGTCAAGTTTCTCAAACACAAAAGACTCGTACTGGTCAAAGTCAAGTGGGATTCGAAAAGAGGACCTGAATACACTTGGGAGCTGGAATCAGAGATGAAGCGAAAGTATCCCTACTTGTTTCAGTAAATCTTGAGGACGAGATTTTTATAAGGTGGGGAGGATGTAACAACTCTCATCAAAATTGCTATTTCTTATATTATTCTACCCAAAAGGAAACCCTAATTGAGACCCCCAAGTGATCCTGCATAAACCCTAAAATATTTAGAACAATCGGAATCAGGATCAAGGCCCCTAAAACTCAGGGGGGGGGTATTCCCTAATTGTTATTATCCTCACAGTTTGCGGTAGGAATTGAATTTTGTCGAATTGTGACTCACCAAGGCTATATTGGACACGAACCTACCCTACCCTAGAACCTCACCCCGCGCGCCACGCGACGGGCCCTCGCGCCACGTGAGGGCGCCATTTTTCCAGTATATATAGAGGGGTGTGGGACTTGACATTCTGCGTTGGTTCGACGTTAAAAGTCATTTCGTACACTAATTTATCGTCTGATTACTACAAAAACACACAATCACCTAACGTTGCCGCGACAACAGGGTAATAACTCGATCGCTGCTACGATTTAATGTCCGATCGATAGAAACCAATCCAATGGATGTTTAAGTGCTGCTCAAACTTGGGTTATACTTTGTCATTCGTCATGAATTCGATAGATGTTTAAGTATCGCACTTTGTCATTCGTTGTGAAGGTTTTGATCTCGTGAGTTGTCGTAAAAAGTTGGATTAAAGTTACTAACCTAGTTTTCGTGTGCATTGTTATTTGAATTAGGTTACCAGGATAATCAGTAGGCTAAAACTTTGCCCGTTAAACTTTCAATGTGAGTCATTCTCTTTTTATCAAAGTTGTTTTACAATACCTCAAATTATTTTCAAAGTTATAATTACAGGGATTAAGTCGTGGTTATCTTGAATCACTAGCTAGTGGGGTATTGTGCACATTACTAATTTCTCAAGGTTAGGTTAATAAATCCTAACAGTGATAAACGTCACTACTTTGGGAAGGACCCAATAGTGGTATGACCATCGTCACCAGGTGATACGGCACCAGATAAAAATAAGATAGAAGCCATTGTAATCGCTCTTATGCTGTAATTTATAACTCATGTGTCATTTTGTTAACCTGAGTGACTCACCAGTATTTCCCCGCTGACAAAATATTTTTAAAACATGTTTCAGGCGACCTGCTATAAATTAAGGAAAACGTGCTACGGAGCATTAACCAGCTTGAAGAGGTGGCTCAGTTAAAATAAATAAACATGTTTTATAAATCAGGGAATTTACTTGTGAAATTCCTCTATTGTAAATTACGGGGTTTATCCCGAATTATGAAATAAAATAATCGGGCATTTCAAGTTTTCAAAGATCTTGTTAAAAACTTCCGTTGTCGCATCAATTAATAAATACCACGGGTTCCTGTCCCGCGGCTCCTGACCGGGTAAAACCGGGGCTGGGGCCGTGACAGAAGGCCATCCGATCGAACCACTATTCTATCCCGACATGCTGTTGTACGCACTGTTCAACGCTCAAACTATCGTTCTCTGATTAGGCTAACTCTTCAGCGCTCCCTTCAATCCAAGACATGTGTTTCTTTACTAAACACGATCTGTGAGTATTCTTGAACCCTTTTTCGCTTAACGCACTTTGGGTGTTACATACGTTATCTATATCAAATCACATCAACACAAAATGCAAACACTTTTAAACACTAACCGCTCTCGCATGTTATACGTGACTCGATAAATGCCTGTTTGTTAAGTTAACACATTGATTGCTGTCTACCTATCTTAACAATGATAGTACTATAGTTTGGACTCAGCACCTGTTTATTCAGGGGTTGTTAAGGATTTTACCTCACGTGTTCGCAGTGGTGAACATGTGTTGCGCACTCTACAACTCACAGTCATTGGTATTGGTAGGATCTTTGTCGATAACTTAGGTGCTTCCCTTTTAACGTACTACATGCTGGTTATGCATAAAACGTTTTCGCTACTTTATGCTATTAAACTTGTATGCTCACATTTACACTCTGTGTATTGACTTTTATTTTAACGTATGTGACAGGTGTTTAGGACGCGTAGCTTTGTGGAATCAAGATTAGGAGAGTCTAGAAACAAACAATATGAAATCTGAGTTGTCGGAACAATTACATTGTCTTTGAATACATATGTCTGTAATAACTGTTTTTATTTGATATGTTATGGTATAGGACATAACATTAAATATCTGGTAATTTTAGTTGTTATGGATTCTCGTGGACAATCTGTTTCGCTTAGTGCCACGCCCCGATGTTTCCGCCATCGGTTGGGGTGTGACACTAATGACCCATGTTAATGATGACACTACTATTTCACTCATTTTCAATAATTTAATTAATTAAAATTATTAACACACACACACACACACACACACCTTGTTCATCCATGATCTTCCTTAGTTAACTCAACATCAAGGGGTAAGTTTCCCCCAAACACACTCAAGAATCTAGCCAAGAATGGCCACAGAACTAGATGTTACCAAACTTGAAAAGATTATGTAAATCATTAAAATCTTGATTACACTAATGATTCTTGAGTATTTCCTAATGATTACAATGATTAGAGATAGTGGGGTAAAAGAGAAGTGTGCAGTGGAGAAGAGGGGAGAAGATGAGCAAATGAAAATTGTGGAAATGGCTTCTATACATAGGTTGGCTGGGCGCCAGGCATGGGGCATGACTGGGCATGCCTTGTCTTGTATTGTCCAGGCACGGGGCGTGTCTGGGCTTTTTTTCTCTGCTCTTCGTGTTGTGGTCTTCTGGATGTATCTGACAGTCTCCGGATCCGAGGCATGGGGCACTTCTGGCGAGACAAGGGACGTGCTTGGACATTTTCTTCTATTTTCTTCCGTTTTCACTCAGTTTTGCTTCTTTTGTTAATCTTGGGTTAGTTTTGTCTTAAACATCAAATATAAACCAATTTAAGCCTATTTTGAATATTTCTTTAACAAAACATAAAAAAATGGGTATAAATTGATATAAAAACATGTGCATTTTGGCTCATATCATTAACCATGATTTATCATATGATCGATCAACATCTTTTATGTTTTTACCATATTTGGCCTAGTGTTACATATTCGTCATACATATCATAATGGGTTAGAAAGAACAATAATCTCATTATAAGTCATATCAACCTAATCATCATCATACTCCGTAAATCCCACCAAAAGCAAAGCTAAGGTAGGGTATGAGGAGGGTAAGATGTAGACAACTTTACCCTGTAGGAATAAAGAGGTTGCTTCTGATGAGACCCTAGCTTGATTCATATCAACCCTAATATTGACCCTAATTCACTTACGTTGGCTATGTTCATATAGGATTTACTATGACCGACAAACATTGAATATGTTTGCAATGCTCGACCAAATGTTCCATATTCCATCATGCATGTCATAATAGGTCATAAGGATCCTAATGCATCATTGTAAGTCATAATATTAATGGGTCATTACAAGGTATTTTAGATGATAATGAGTTATCTTTTATAAAACGTTACCTAATTCACCATTATGGAACTTATTATGGTTAATGAGTTATATTAGGTTAAACTAAGTCTGTTTATTTCAAAACAAGTTATTTTTGAAGTTGACATCATGTTAAATACTAAAGTAAATTACAACCCTTTAACTAAAGAAATTACAGACTCTATCCTTTATGTTATCATTTTTTAGCATGTTATGTCCTTTAGCCCTAACCTAGTTAAGTTTTTTTGGTTAAGTCTTACCTTGTGCCTCTCGCATGAGGGCAACATGGTCTTTTCATCTTAATTTAACATGAATTTCGATTTCCCCCTTGCATCTCATAACATCTTATTGTTCATATCCATCTCAAAAATCATCACTACTATCTATGTCTCTCAAAACTTCTATAAAAAACCTACAGAAAAAAGGAACGTGAATCAAACCTTGCAATCAGTGGCAGATCTAGGACACTTTTGTGGCTTCCCAGGAACCCATTCGGTTTGAAAAAAATGAAAAAAAATAGTGAGAACCTTGTATGATTTGGACAAAAATAGTGAGAATTAGTGAGAATCTACCAAAAGGAACCCAGTGAAAAAAGTCCTTAGATCCGTCACTGCTTGCAATGGGTGTCTTCTACATACGACAAGCACTAGAACAAAATGACATCAATGAAATTTATGGTAAGCTTCCAACATCATTGTAGTTTTATCTATTAATCCCACCGTAGTTTTCATAAGAATTTGTTTGCATATGATCCGACAATTCTAATGGTCAGTTCTTTTGATTGGTTTGATAAGAAAACAAAGATTAATTACAAATATTGTTCCATTGTCATCAAGTAATGAAGAGATATGACTACTCATGTGAGAGCCACATAGTAAGACTTAACCAAAAAACTTAACTAGGTTAGGTCTAAAGGACATAATGTGTTAAAAACCAGTAACATAGAGGACAAAGCCTGCAATTTCTTTAGTTAAAGGACACCGGTTGTAATTTGATGCAAACGTAAAGGATACCGGTTGTAATTTACTCTAAATACTATAAATATATGCATATAGCATAATCTAAAATATAAAAGCTTTACAACCAAATATGACCAATTTTTCAATCAAATAGAAATACAGATACAAGTGTTTCAACTAAATATGACAAATCTTTTAATAAAGGAGACCTGCATATATAGTTGTTATAGTAAAATATGACCATTTTTAACCAAACAAATATCTACCTACATTAGAACATTAATCAACCACTTGTTCATAAGGATGTGTAATTAGGCTGTATTTAGATACATACGGGCAGTTTTAACTCTAACGGATTCCATGTATATACATGTGAAATTCATTTTTCACATAGATGTGCACAAATGTAGAAGTTCCCACTACCTCAGATGAAGGATTAACACCTATATATTAAACATTACCGACGTTGGCTGGAAATCCGTTACAAAATTACCCATCCCAACAATGTAAAAAATCTGAAGAGCTTGTTTGAAATCTTATCCAAATAAGAATAGGTCTGCATGTTTTATTTTAGTCATATGCTTTTATTAAGTAACTAGCTTATGACCCGTGTAACACACGTGTTTGTTTTATTCCATTAGATTAAATTTTCCATCAAATCAATCGTAAGTATATAATGTTTTAAAAATCATTCATTAATTGATAGAAAATACGAAATGTCCATTTACAGTGGAGCTCATTAACTTGATCAAAACCCAATATACCAAACGCCTCAGATTTGTTATCGTAAGTTGTTGTCAAAATCAGCCAAGATGATTCCCTAAGAAAAGAGCCAAGATGATTCAAAGAACCTTACTTGCAATGGAGCTAGAAGACACGTGTGTTATTACTCATGTCCAAGTTAACCTCTTTCGTGTTCATGTGAGCAAGAATGAGGAAGACACAAAGGATGTGTCAAACACAGTTCAGATGATACAGGTTCAGGTAATAAGAAGAAACCCTCTGTTGAAGAAGCAACCAGTCATAGTGTTTGGGTGGAAAACGTGGAGGGGTCGGTCACATTGTCGAGGGTTGTCAGGAAATGCTACTACTACTAAGTAGCATTTCCTGACAACCCTCGACAATGTGACCGACCCCTCCACGTTTTCCACCCAAACACTATGACTGGACTAAGTAGCATTTCCTGACAACCCTCGACAATGTGACTGACCCCTCCACGTTTTCCACTCAAACACTATGACTGGTTGCTTCTTCAACAGAGGGTTTCTTCTTATTACCTGAACCTGTATCATCTGAACTGTGTTTGACACATCCTTTGTGTCTTCCTCACTCTTGCTGACATGAACGAGAAAGAGGTTAACTTGGACATGAGTAATAACACACGTGTCTTCTAGCTCCATTGCAAGTAAGGTTCTTTGAATCATCTTGGCTCTTTTCTTGGGTCTTTAAGGGAGTTTACACCCGATAAGCAACAGGGTGTTTGGATGTGTAACATCATGATACATTTCTTAGATCTTTAAGTTTTCATTAATAATCGCCTCTTTATCCTTCCTTCGAAGCCACCTGGAAAAAAATCATATAAATAATTTGTAAGAAAAGGTAATCTTCATAATAAAATCACTAGAATGAACCAAAGTTATCAAATACATATTCCAAGAAAAAAAGCAGCATTTTTCACATAATAAAATCGAAATAGATGAATAGTAGCAACTCTTCAAATTTAAAAAAAAAAACTTGATTCATTACCTATCACACATCAAAACCCAAATGCAATTAGCAATAAAAACTCAGCCCATATCACATCTGCAAATTGGTCCTAAACATATCAATTACATTCAACTTGACTGGAAACATAAAATATAAAACAAAGAAAACATGAGATTTCACCTGTATATATATGGCACCAGATTTTCACTGATTTAAGAATCTCAACATCAGCTAACAACAAAGAACCAATTTACAAACATCTTAATAGCAATACATAATTCAGATTATTAACTTCTGAAAGCACTAACTGGTTTTTCATGAAAAATTGTTGTCCAGTCTGTGTAATGTGGTGTCAATTGTACTGTTATTCCGCTTCTTCGCTGTATTAACACATTAAAATCTAAAACATAAAAGCAAACAAAATGTTCAAAAAAAAAATAACAAAACAAAAATACTTAGTTATATGTTACCAACCTTGAAGTGTTGCACCGCAGCCTCCACATGTGTACACCGGTTTGTTGCTTATCAAAGTAACCATCATCGTAATCAGCAAACTGCTATTATCATCAAAACACGTTTAAGAGAAAAGTAAACTGAATGAAAAACAAACAAACAACATTGAATCTATAAACATCATCCAGATTGCCTTCATTGAATCTATAAACATCATCTACAACCAAACAAAAATTATCACCACAAACAAAACCCACCAAAGAAGATGAAACCGTTATCAAACTACAAATTCTTGAAATTACCAATCACGACTAAGAACAAACAGACCAAGAACATCTTCAGGGATGGTAAAAGTACCTTATATTTCTGAGTGAACAACAATCGAGAAGAGTAACCGCCCTGAACTGTAGGAGAAAGTTGCTTCAACCTTAACATCTTCTCAGTCAGTCCGTATCAATGGCAGCGATGATTCAACCAAATTCGCAGACTAAACTACAAAACATAAACGTAACCAATTCATATAATCTTTCATATATCCAAGGCATCTATTATTCAAGAAACAACTTACCTTACAACCATGAACTTTTGAATTCTACCATATTAGGCAAATATCCCCTGTCCATTGAATCTCTACTGGCCTAAACATCATTAATCATAAGCCAAAAGTAGCTAACAAAGTTATACATCATCAGAAATTATGAAAGATCATCTCCTTATATGAAGAAGAATACTGAGAAGAATACTGAGACATACCTATATCGTCGGAAACGTCTTCTCCGTCCTCAAAAATGAATCTGAAGGTAAAACATGTGAAATCTATGTAAAACATACACAAATCAAACAATCTTAACTTAATCCAAATTGAGAAAAAAGTTACCAGGGTTTGTTGAAACTGTTTGGCTTCCAAAACTGTTAAAGGAGAAAAATAAATCAAGATTAAACTGTTTGATTGAAATGAAGGAAGTTGATCCTTAAATCTAAAAGTCTAAAACATAAACTACAATGTTAAATCAAACATAAATGAACATATCTTCATGAATGATCTGTATACCTGAATTAGAGCAGTGAAGCCAGCAAAGATTTGGATGAAACACAGGAAAATGTTAATCGATTTGGATAATTAGGGCATGAAACAGTAGTATATATAGAGAAAATGGTACCAAACAACAACCTTAAAAAAAATTCAGATGAAAAATTTTCTAATTTATCGACAATGGAACACTGCCTCTTTATCTTCAAACTCATAAAAAGAAGTAAAAATAATTTGTGATAAGAAAAATTAATACAATTAAAATATAAAGTATTAAAAAGTAACAATTACATATAAAAAAGAAAACTAATCAGACACTTAAACTCTAATAGCAAGAATCAAGAAACTTTAACTTCAACTCCATGGAGCACTGAACCTCTCGATGTATGTCATTGATCTTTCTCATGAACTCCAGGTCTCTATCTCCACACTCTATGTTACTCACAACACACAGGTCACGAACGGAAGTAGTCGGCACCGTCATCAGGTCTCTCGAAACCTGGTCTCTTGTCAGCAGACCAAGTTGCAGTCCGTTAAAACACCTCTTCAACTCTTGAAGAGTAGACCTATCAGCAAAAACTTTCTCTTCGATTTGTTTAATAAAGCGTTGCTTGAAATCGTCAGATTGTGCAGAAGTATATGACTCCATTTTACTGTATTTATAAGAACTAAGGCAAAACAATAACCGTTGCTCTTCTATTTCACTTAGTGAATCTGGGTATGATGAAACAACATTTGAATTGGCAATGGTATTATATATAATATGTAACAGCCCAAAGGTTAGATTTAAATGCAACCATTAAATAAAAATTTATATTTAAAAACCATGTACATTTAATGATTTAAGAGGGAAAAACGTGTATATAGGAGACGACTCTTCATTTACCCTATAAAACATTTTAATGCAAAACCTTTGAAAAATGAGTTTTCATGGGAAAGCAAGTAAAATTAAATATCTTGAAACCCAAAGAACAAAATTTTAACCATCAAAAAAATGTTATCATAATTATGAGACGACTCTTCATTTACCCTATCAAACATTTTAAACACTATAAAGGATCATCATTAGTTTACTTGAAAACATCACCACTTCATTTTTAAAAAACCTTTCATCCTAAAACAAACCATCAAAAAACACTCACACTCTTTCTTAATGGCAAGCAAAAGCTTCTACCACTGGTCGGAAACTGCCTATCTTAAAATTGAATTTTCAAGATGGTCACTCGAAGAACAGAGAAAAGATGAAGAACTCAACAAAAAAGTTGCTATGGTGAGTGATAAATATTATAAGCAAACCTGGAGTAGCATTGCACTGCTGGATGAAGTTGTCTGTTCTACTCCATCAGAGTTTAAAGAAAAAGCAGAAGAGTTTATCACACATCTGCTGAAACAGGATCAGAAGACCTGTGATATGCTAGCTGATCTGCAAATTAAAACAAAAAATGAAATTGCATGGAAGAAGGCGAGAGAAATAGATATCCTAGGAAGTGTTTATTTTAATGTGTAATTTTTAATATTTTTCAAAATCACCATTTTGTAATACTATTTAATATCGAATGAAGAAAATTCAAAGCTTTACCTGAGGAGCTGCTTCAACTATGGCTAAGTTATCTTGAACTTTGGCTTCAGTAGGTTGTAAATCTCAAAGTACTTATTAAAAACAATTTATATCACCCAAAATAAGCAAATAAAACATTTCTTCATATGTTCAGTTTCAAATTCATCTAAAAATTCTTGAAAACTATATCTTCCATCATCTGATCTCAATCAATCAAAATACACCAATTCAAGTCTAATAGAAACCTATTAACCTAATAACAACTAATAATCAAGCTAAAGACCAGAAAAACGTCACTTACTTCCTCCGATGAACAAATTAGGGTTTCAGTCAACAAAAATCTCAATTAAAACAGTTCTCAGGATCAAACAACTTGCAAACAGAACACACGAAGTAGTAGAATCAATAAACTGATTCAAACAAACAACAAATAAAACATATATAGACATAAACCCTAAAACATTAAAGAATCACTACTGATAGACTTACAGCAATTTAGGGTTTTTGATGTTGTTAGTATATATGAGAAACGAGAGAAAGATCAAACATTGTTGGCTTCAAACCTGTTAGAACCCTAATCGTGAAATCCCCATTTGAAGAACCCTAATTCTAACATTGAAATATGTGAAATATATGTAAAACATACACAAATAAAAGAATAACACATACCGATTGATGAAGAAAGATTGAAAGGAAAGGGTTTGGTAATGTTGCAACTGATTCTTCTTCAGATTATGTAACAGCAGAGAAAGAAGCGTGATTTGAATTTCA
Organism: Helianthus tuberosus; assembly: GCA_030545235.1. Taxonomy (NCBI): domain Eukaryota; kingdom Viridiplantae; phylum Streptophyta; class Magnoliopsida; order Asterales; family Asteraceae; genus Helianthus; species Helianthus tuberosus. The sequence continues at coordinate 21,713,279 of CM060375.1, read as the reverse complement.
AAACTCTAGGGTTTGAAGTTTCATCTAATTAAATGGCGTGAAGGAGTGGTTGGATGTGTAATGGCGTGCAAAAAAGCTGCAGGGTTTAATTGAAAGAGAAGGTTGGCCCCATGAATAAGTTGCAGAGTTTTAAATAATCTAGGTTATAGTTTAAAACAATTTTAATTTTAAATATAAAATCGTTTTATTGTTCAAGTTATGTATGTATGTGTGCATGTATGTGGTCATATATGTGTTTTAGAAAAAAAGATGACATCATTTCTTCAAGAATTGACATCACCATTTTTAAAATACCTGCCTATGATTGGGGGAGGGCTGCCTTATGACATCAGCCTTAATTCCCATTTATTAGATTAAATGATGGGTACTTTGTTTTTATTAATTAAAAGTTAGTGGGTATGGAAGTACGTGAGGTTACCTACTTAAAGTATGGAGTCATGAGTAGTGGGTCAAGAGTCTATTTAAGAGTCCTTTTTATTTTAATGAAAGTATGAATTTTTCCTTTGCAATTATCTCCCGTACAACTTCATTTTTTTCATTGTGCAAATCAGAATCAACAAACTAAAGGGTTTAACCCCAACATTTGGTATCAGAGCCACTAGGGCTAAATTTTGGGAAAGAAGAAAGTAACAGCAAGAAGGCGATTCGTGTCACAAGAAAGCTGAGAAAGAAGAAAGAAGGTCACTGGAAAGAGAAAGAAGAAAGTTTGTTAGTCATAAAGACGCCGCCCGTCAGAAAGAAAATGCAGATTAGGAAAGAATAAATAAAGCATACCGATTTACAGAAAGAAAGAAAATGGTAGCGAATGATGGAACTGTAGCAGTCCGTAAGCAAGGTAACGTACCAATTCAATGCCCTAATTAAATTGACTGAAACTAATTACACTACATGGTCAATTATGGTTGAGAGGGTGCTAAGGGAATATGGTCTTTGGGAGGCGGTAACCGGAGAAACGGATGATGAAAGGAAGAACTATACAACAAAGGAAATAATTTACCAAACTCTTCCCGAGGATATTCTCTTACAGTTTGCCAAACACAAGGATGTGAAGGAGGTTTGGGAGTCAATCCGGGTTTTATTAGAAGGAATATAAGCTAGATATGATAGTTTAGTGTATTTATTATGTAACATTGATATAATTATGTTTTATTCTCATAGGTAGTGGTGGTTACATATCTAACCGTCAAGTATATGTGTATGATATGTATTAACAATATGCTTTACCAATTCTAATAAAAAGATCATCATTCTTTTGTGTTCCTCAAACCCTAATCTGAATTCCAAACTCAATAAAGTGGTATCAGAGCCACAACGATCCGCATTTACAAATTTTACAAGTTCACTTCAAAATCATTTTTCCTGTCCGTCCGAATGACAACATCAAACGGTAGAATTCAAACCCAGATCCCAAAACTATTGGGACAAAATTACTATCATTGGCACATACAAATGAAGGTTTTATTATAATCACAAGATCTGGGAACCAGTGTAGAAGAAGGATATAATCAACTTGCCGCCGACGCTTCTGAAAATGTTGGTACACGATGTCTAAAGCCTATGTCTTAGTCTAGGGTCTAATATGTCTTTAATGTATAGATCAGGGGGCTGATTTGTAATGTTTAAAGTTATGTAATAGGGTTTCGCTTGAACCGTTGGTGTGTCAAGTTCAAGCGAAACCATGTCATTAGGTTTCGCTTGTGTCTGTTTCAAGCGAACTCGTAAGCCTATAAATAGGTTAGTTGGTTTCTCATTTGCAACAGTTCAGCAGATCGATGTACTTAACCGCTGCTGGATTTTCGTGTCAGATTTATATGAGAACCGGTGTTTAAACTGTCTTTCAGTGCTTTTCTACTCATGTTTCTTTGATTCAAGCTGTTTATCTGTTTCCGCCTTATAAATAGTGGAGTTTTCGCTCAGATTGACTCAATTGATCGTCAATACGATCCTACAATTGGTATCAGAGCCAGTCATGAGTAAAAACACCTGAATCAAAGTCTTTTTCTACACAAATTCTGATTTCTGGACGTTTACACGGACAAAATGGACAGATTTTTGAACATTGTGTGCGTAACTAAGTATTAACAAACCCTTGAGAGAATCAGCTTAAAATTCAACCTAAAAGTGGTAAAAAAATGGCTTAAAACAGGGTTTCGCTTGACTGTACTGTACCAAATTGCTTGAAAAACGAGTCTTTCGCTTAAACTTTCATCATTTCGCTTGAAAATTATGGCAGTTTGAAGCGAAACACACCTTTTCGCTTGATATACTTGGTTTTCGCTTGAAAAAGGGTGATTATCTCAAGCGAAGGCAACCTTTTCGCTTGAATTGCATCCTTCGTTTCAGATCACTTAGGGTTTCGCTTGAAAACCTCTGGTTTCGCTTGAGTTTATTTGTCTCGCTTGAAAATTTTTTCTTGAAAAAGGTTTCACTTGAGTGTTGCTGATTTCTCAAAAGTCCATTGTGTTCGAGTTATTGTTCAACTATCTGAGTTTGTAATAAGTGTGTACTTAAAAACTATTCGGTAAATCTAAAAATGGAAAACCAAGATTTTTACAATTTTTTCGCCGGCAGTGGTATGGTAGCAGGACAAACCTCGGGTAGTGTTATGCAAAACGTTAACATGGAGAACGAATTGGGAACAATGCAAAAGCCTCCCAAGCTGATGAACATAGATGAATATGCGGGATGGTCAAGCAGATTTAAGAACTGGGTTCAGGCTAACCATTTTGAATGCTGGATGAAGATAGAGAGAAAGTATGTTCCACCAGTTGACGGTTTAAATAATAAGAAGAATATTGCAAGCCTGACAGAATCAGAACAGAATGATTTCAAAGCCGAGAAAAAGATGATTAGTATTCTTCAGCAGGCTATCAAAGAAGATATTCTAGTATTGTTGCAATATGAAGATAATGCTCAATCTATGTGGTTTGCATTAAAGGCGAAGTTTGAAGGTAGTGATTCCATGATCAAGAACAAGAATGCTTTGTTCAAGAAGGAGTTTGATATTTTTACCGGTATGAAGGGTGAAACTACAAGACAACTAATTGAAAGATATTGCCATTTGGTACTTGAGATGAATAGATTAAAAATTGAAAAGACCGATGAAGAATGGATTGACAAATTGGCTGATGCGTTACCTTATGACGAGTGGGGTACATACCTGATGATGCTGAAGAAGAATTCAGACTTTGCAAATTACAATCTTAGTTTGTTCATAGAAAAGATTGAAGCTCATGAATTAGAATTGTTGAAGATAAAAAAGATGAACTCAGCGAATGTTCAACAAGATGTATCTTTGTACTACAGAGGCAGTACTCCAGTTATAACAAATCAGAGCCCAAAGATACAAACTGGTTTCAGTGCTGACACAAGTTCAAATGCTTCGTCAAATACTCCACAAACAAACAAATCGTCACCATTTTCGAGTGCTGATCCAAACTTCAAAGCGAATGAACAACCATCACCTCAAAGTTCGTTCAGTTCAAATAATCAGGCATATGTTTCTGGGGTGCATTGCAACATCGCGGTGAATATAAAGAATGGAAATGAGATCACAGAAAAAGCCGCAAAACAACACATAGCAATGCTTGCTTCCGTTCTTGAGGCTTATGAGGGCTTAGTAGCAGGGAGAATCGGTAATCCTGACATGACGAAGGAGGATTACGACCAAATTGACCCCGAAGAACTTGAACTGATTGATATCAAATCGGGCATGGCTAGTCTGGTGAGGAGGGCTCAACGTTTCATGGAAATTACAGGCAGGAACAGTTTATCAGGTCCCGATCAGAAGTTAGGGTTCGATAAGTCGAAAGTTACTTGTTTTAAATCTAAAGAACGTGGTCACTTCCAACGAGAATGTCCTAACCGTGAAGTAAACAATCATCAAAACCCGTTCACCAATGATTACTACAGGCAAGCGATTTATCACCGACCAAATCAACAGCAAATTGTTCAAAGGCCACAAATTGAGAATAAACCAGAAAAAGCAATGATCGTAAATCAAGACGATGAGAAGGTAGCTGCAGGTTTCAGCTGGGATAAATATATTCCCAGTAGCGATGGACAGGCAATGATGGCTGAAGTTGTTGAAATTTCTGAGATGGTGTCTGAACCAGAAACAGTTACTGAATATGTTTATGTAGGTGTTGAAGAGGTTTCTGCTGAAAATGTGGACAATTTTGAAGAAATAGCTGCTGAAGTTCATTACTCTCAATCTGAGCAGGAGGTATTAGCTAGTTTGTTGAGATCTATCATGCCTCCTAAAATTTTTGAATCTTTTGCAGGTTTCTTTGAAGAACCAAGGACCGGATTGTGTCCAAGATATGAGGAGAAGAAATAATTTGTTGAAGAAATGATCGATGTGACAAAGGAAATGACCGAAGACAGTTTGAAAGAAATTGCTGACAAGGCTCTCATGGCGAAACTAAGAGAGGTAGACACAGAACTTGTGAAACCCGAGTCTGTCTGTACCGAGTCAGTTCAAAAGGAGTCTGATAAGAAGTCGGGAATTGAGGAGATCAAAACTAAGAAAGATTCTGAGTCAGAGTCCAAAGATGTCGGTAAACATGAAGTGAAAACTGCTTATAAAGCAGAGGTTGTTGAGAAATTGGATTCAATCTCTGAAACACCATGCCAAAAGTGTTTAGAACCGTGCATGGAGTGTCTTGAAAAAGACACTAAGTTTCAGGAATTGAAAGAACATGCTGACATGTTAAAATTTGATCTAGGACAAGTCAAAGAAGCATATGATACTCTAGCCAGATCAGTGAAAATGATTAAAGAAGAAAGTGTCCAAAATGATAAAGCCACAAAACTAGCAAAAGCATCACTTTTTGATAAACAAGTGGAAGTTAATTTTCATATTGACACAATCGCATCATTAAAGAAAGAATTGGAATTGATTAAAATTGAAAATGAGCGAATTGATAAGAAATTGATGAGCTATGTTGCATCGTCCTATGTTCTTGAACAAATTGTTCCACAACAGCCCAATGCTGCACCAGTCTTTAAGAGCGTTCCACCCCCAATGTGGAGTCATTATACACAGAAATATCCAGATGGGGTGGAAGCTGCTTTGAATCTCAAATTGAGATCAATTGAAGATGAATTGCCTGAGAGCATTGATGTTACATTCTCTGCATCCGACACAGACAATGAGTCACAAGTCATCAAGACTGTTGTCGATCAGGTGTTAGATGAAGAGAGTGATAACTCTGAGGTTGAAGTTATGAAATCTCATTCTGAGAAGTCTGTTACTGATTCTGAAGATGAGGGTAACTTTTTAGATTGTTTCATACCGAAATCAGACAAGAGTACGAATGATGATCCGATTATGGTGGTTTACACTATGATTGGAACGGACAAGCTTTATTCTGATTTCGAGTATCCTCTTCAGAATGTTAAGATTGAAAATGTTGAGAAAGTTTTCAAATTGGTTGAAATGGACATTAATGTGGTAAACAACAAAGAATTTTTTCGAAACTTAAAAAGTCATTTGTTACAACACGTGTCAACAACTCGGGGAAAAAGGAATGGGAAGGTAATGGTAATAAGAAAAATGGTAACAACTTTAAAAACAAAGGAATTGGTTTTGAGAAAAAGATGGCTAAGAAGGTTGTCAAGTCAAAAGATAAAATGAATGATGTTTTTGTTGTTGGACCAAGTGTGGATGATGAGAAGGAATACATTTTTTGTCAAAAAGCAGTTGACGATTTCAATGCGGCTAAGAAACTGAAAGTAGAGTCATTCAAGTCAACTTTTGTCGAGTATGACAAAAGAGTTTGTTATCGCTGCAATGAAATCGGGCACATGGCAAAACAATGCAAGAAAGTTTTCGAAAAACCTGTCATTAAACCTGTTGTTCAAAAACCTCAACATAAGTCACTAGATGACAAAAAGGGTAAAAAACCAATGGTTTCACCAATCCGCATCTTGAAGAGGGGTGAATCGTTGAAGTCAGAAGATAAGCCGAAATCGACATTCGAGATTGGCGAATCTTCAAAGTCTCAAAAGACTTCAAAGATTTATCCAAAAACAAAAATTTTTGAAAATCAATCATGGGTTGCAAAGTCGAAACCATCGGTCGAGGAGAAAATGATGGAAAACATTTTGAAGAATGAAACAAAGGTTTTTGAAACTCAATCATGGGTGGTTAAACCAAAACAATCAGTTGAGGTGGAAAAAATGGAGAATGAGTTAAAGTTTGATTCAAAAGTCTTTAATCCAAATGTTTTAAATATTTTTGGAAAAATGGTTGACAGAAAAGTCAAAGGGACAAAAGAATTTTATGCATCAAAAGTGGGTGCTAATGATAAACAAGAATTTGAATTTGAACTTGATAGATTTCTTGCAGAGTTTCCCCCGATCAAAAATGAATTAAAATCAAAAGCTAAAACTGATGTTCAAAATGTCACGTTTACTTTTCCAAAGATTGATGAGAAATGTGATGTAGAGTTTGGAAGTGTCTCAACAGTTAAAAAGCCATGGGTTTCATTGTTTGAATGAATTTGATATGATATTTGCAGGGGCTGCCCAAGTCGATACTATCAAAGTGGATTATGGATAGTGGCGCTTCACGGCATATGACTGGGACGCTTGCTCTTCTCTACGATGTCAAATATGTAAATGGAAGCTATGTTGGATTTGCCGGGAATCAAGGTGGAAGAATCGTTGGTCAAGGAACGCTGTCAAATGGCGTGATTTCATTCGACAAAGTGAACTACATAATAGAGTTAACAAACAATTTACTCAGTATTTCACAAATCTGTGATAAAGAGTTTAGTGTACATTTTACAAAAACTGAATGTGTGGTTTTGAAACCAGGGTTTAAAATCCCTGATGAGATGGTGCTGTTGCGTGCTCCGCGGGAGTATGATCTTTATTATCTTGATATGAACATCGCAACACCAACAACTCATCAGAAACAGTGTTTTGTGTCAAAGACTAAAGCGACAGAAAAAGATTCAATAATGTGGCATCGTAAGATGGGCCACATTCATGTTCGCAAAATGAACTTTTTGGTACATAATGATTTAGTTGATGGTGTAAATTTGAAGAATTTTCACTTAAATGATGATTGTGTAGCATGTAAGAAAGGAAAGCAAACTCAGAAGTCACACCCATTGAAGATGATGAATACAATCAGGTTACCTCTTGAGAGATTGCACATGGATCTCTTCGGGCCTGTTAACGTAAAGAGCATCAGCGGAGACTTATATTGCTTGGTGGTGACTGATGACTTTACGAGATTTTCTTGGGTAGTGTGCTTGGAACGAAAATATCAAACTTTTGAGTCTTTGATGGTGCTTTTCAAGAAAATGGAAACGGTGGATAAACTGCCGATCCAGAGGATTCGGAGCGACAACAGAACGGAATTCAAGAACAACAAGATGTACGACTTCTGCAATGAGAAGGGAATTCTTCATGAATTCAGTGCGCCGTATACACCTCAGCAAAACGGCGTAGCTGAAAGAAAGAATCGGACCCTGATAGAAACAGCCCGTACAATGTTAGCCGATTCCAAGCTACCAATCTTTTTTCTGGAGTGAAGCAGTATCAGCAGCCTGTTACACATTGAATAGAGTTCTAACTGTCAAGAAGTATAAAAAGACTTGCTTTGAGTTGCTGCACCGTTATAAGCCGAATCTTGAGTTTTTGGAGCCATTTGGGTCTCCTTGTACTTTTATTGATGAAAATGGCAAATTTGGCGCTAAATCTAATGAGGGTTTCTTTGTAGGTTACGCTAGCCCACTCAAGAGGGTGTTCGTACCATGCCTGGGTAAGGTGATTCAAGTCCAACACGTGGATTGTCAGAAGCACACTGCATCACCACAACTTCCCGGACAAAGATTTCTGTTCGACTACGATAAGCTCTGGGAGTCGTTTCATCTGCCGGTCGAGCCGAGTGAGGAGGAACTAGCTCTTATGTACATGTATCAACAAACTGTGTCACAGGAACAAGTATCTAGACCGATAGAATTTTCTCAACCCACCGTGGGTACTCACGATGATGAAGCAGGACCAAGTGGAACAGCTCACGAATCACCAGAGGAACCAGCTCCATCGTTTGACGAATCTGACGACTCAGAAGCGGAACCCGCTCCGACTTTTGACGAGGATCCAACAGAAGCTGAGGATCAAACCGTTGATCTTGATATATCGAGCTTGGAATCGGAAGTAAATGTGCCCGACAATGCTATGCCACGGACGTTGTCTTATCATCCTTCAGAACAGATTATTGGCGACCTGCAAAATGGTGTCAAAACCCGACATCAAATAGATCGAGCTTTTACATGTTTTTATTCATCAATTGCCAATATACAGAAAGAAGTCTCATTAAAATGTTTTATTTCGCAGATAGAGCCCAGAACCTACAAAGAGGCATTGACCGAGGATAGCTGGGTGAATGCAATGCAGGAGGAGCTGCAACAGTTCGAAAAGCTGGGTGTCTGGAGACTTGTCGATTTGCCACAAAATCAGAAGTTAATCTAGACGAAATGGATTTTTAAATGTAAGCGTGATGACAAAGGTGTTATCATGAGAAACAAAGCGCGACTTGTGGTTCAAGGTTTCAGTCAACAGGAAGGAATAGATTATGATGAAGTTTACGCGCCGGTTGCCAGGCTTGAGGCAATCGGATTTTTCTAGCCTTCGCATCATGGAAAGATTTTAAAGTATATCAACTTGACGTCAAATCTTCCTTTCTTTACGGAACTATCAGAGAAGAAGTGTATGTGGGGCAACCGCTGGGGTTTACAGACCCACTGCACAAAAACAAGGTGTATCTACTGGACAAAGCGTTGTACGGACTTCACCAGGCCCCGAGAGCCTGGTACGAGACGCTTTCGACATACTTGCTGGACAACGGGTTCACAAGAGGGACAGTAGACAGCACTTTGTTCATCAAAGAAGAGGCATGCCACTTGTTGATCGTGCAGATATATGTTGACGATATCATTTTTGGATCTACCAATGACGACATGTGCAAAGATTTTGAGAAGGTGATGAAAAAGAAGTTCGAGATGAGTTCAATGGGAGAGATGAAGTTCTTTCTCGGGCTACAGGTAGAGCAAATGCCTGATGGAATCTTCATTCACCAAACGAAATATGTGAAGACGTGCTAGACAAGTTCGACATGACAGATTGTAGTCCTGCATCCACCCCCTCGCGCAGAATCATGGAATTTGTCCAGACGAGAATGGTGTGAAGATGGACGAGACATTGTACCGATCAATCATTGGATCTCTGATGTATCTCACGGCTTCCCGTCCAGACATCATGTACCCGACGTGTCTCTGTGCCAGATATCAGTCAAATCCAAAGCAGTCACACCTGACCATAGTGAAACGTATCTTACGGTTTTTGAAAGGATGCCCAAGCATTGGCTTGTGGTATCCTCGATCGGGTGACTTTACTTTATCTGGTTTTGCTGATTCTGACTTTGGGAGCTGCAAGCAAAACGCAAAGTCCACCACTGCTGGGTGTCAGTTCTTCGGAACTCGACTTGTCACCTGGCAGTGTAAGAAACAAACCGCAGTAGCGCTCTCTACATGTGAGGCTGAACACGTTTCAGCCTCCAGCTGTTGTTCGCAGATCCTTTGGATCCAATAGCAAATGCGAGACTTCGGTTTGTAGTTCTTAGATACTCCGATCTATGTGGACAATGAAGCAGCTATTAACATCACTAAGAATCCGGTTCACCATTCAAAAACAAAACATATTGAGATCCGTCATCATTTTATCCGTGATTGTCACGAGAAAAAGTTAATTCGGATTGAACACGTGCACACCGATGATCGGAAAGCGGATTTTTATACTAAACCATTTGACAAAAAGAGATTTTATTATCTTTCAAAATTGAACGGGATGAAAAATCTGCAATCTGGGAGGGTTATTGAATGTGAAGCCGAATTGGGCGGCGATCTGACGTGAACTTTTGTCGTGTTGTCAATTTTGTACAGTTTATTTTTTTTTCTGCTTTTCGATAAAAACAAAAACACAAAAATATGTTTTAGTTTTAGGGGGAGAAATTTGCAGAAAAATACAAAAATATGATAAAATCAGAAAAACCAAAAACATTTGAAAAAGTAAAAAAGAGTTGTGTAGAATAAGGGAAATGATAGTACATTAGCTAGACGGACACAGTACGCTAAAGAATTGTAATGTATAAAATGCAATTAAGCAGTCTCGCTAAAGATGTGCCGATAGGTTTTCACAAAATCAGTAGATCAGTTTGGGATATAAACATAAATTTTACTTGCGTCTACGTGGGGAACACCTCCAGGATATATAGGTAACCCCTGAAATCCTGTTTGAAGGGTCCCGTATTCTGAGATACTAGGTCTTTATGCTTAGTGATATCTGGGGTATTATCCCGAGACTTCTGATTTTGCGGAAGCAATGGCCTAGTCCCCGGAGAATACTTTACGCTGCTTTGAAATATAAGCCTCCCCTCAGCATAAAAAATGATAACACATTGCAAAATGGTTAATCATGTGCTGTTGAAAAGAAGATCCCCAAAGGGGACCCACCAAAAGTCGAAGCCGTCATCATTCTGCGTATCGAAAGATCGACCTGAGCTCTCACGCAATTAACCCTTACATATATCATCTAGGTATATTCACCTGTAAGACTGAATACTGGGGTCTGGATACGGGAGTATATACTGAGGTGGGACACTTGTAGATGTTTAAATCCTAAAACACTAATTCTGTATCCTGAGCAGATTGATAGTTTTGTGAGAATTTAAATGGATCAGTATATTGGCAATCTACGCGAATTGTTTAATGCTGGATATGAAATTATAGCTTAACGGTGCTTGTGTCTTGTCGGCAGCTGATATGATCCTTTAACACACTCACAAAAATATTGTGTGTACAGTTTTCAGTTTATTCAGTTAAAAATCCAAAAAGATTTTAGTTTCTCATTTTATTTTTGACAACTGACATTGGGAATCGGAAGATCAAAGCTTAGTGCAGATCATGTTAGTGTATGATGAGGACTAGGTAAGCTGGTGATGCAGAACAATGATTGGTACAGTGTTTGACTGTTGAAAAGTGTTTGAAAATTCAAAATGTTCAAAAGTTCATTAGTTTGAACTATTTTCAGAATGAAATAACTGCGTACTTCATAATTCGGTCAACCAAGGTCATTAACTTGGACTTGGTGGACTAAGCAGTTAACTAAGGTCATTGACTTGGACTTGGTTAACTGGGTGTGAAGGTGTTTAATCTGAATAGTGTGTCGGTTAAATCTTGAAAAACCAAAATGTTAAAGTTTTTATCATAATATTTCATTTGAATTTAAAAATGGTATCGCTTCAAGATGGGAGTTCACTTGCATGGGTTTCGCTTGAAGTCTCGGATGTCACTTTCAAGCGAGAGCCCTCTAACTATAAATAAGACATTAACCCTTTTCGCTTGAAAGCATTCATCATATCGTATCGCTTCAACTTTTCTCTGGGCGATTTCAAGCGATCTTCAAAATTCCGTTTTCCAGGCGTTACGCTGCCAAAATTTTCACAAATCAGTTGTTATTAGTTGGTGTACTCATCTAATAACATGGTGAATGTAAGTTTTCTCCATGATTTGTTCTGTATTTGAGGTTTTCTTGGTCTGTTTGTTAAAACTGTTAGATTTAGGGTTTTTAACTGCATATATCTTGAAACAAAATATGTTTTTGTTGTCGGTTTTATTTGTAGATGTTCATAGGAATGTTTAATTGCATCAGATCTTGTTGTTTGTGATTTTAGCGATTCGACAGTTTTTACAATCTCAGATAGATCTGGAACTTGATAGGTAGAATTGAGGGATGAATTTGATGTCAGTAGACTCGGAATCGAATGATCTTTACATCTGTAGTTTCAATTTCATTATTAATTGTATCAAAAACAATTTGGGATTTATGTAATGTTCAAGCAAGATGATACCCCTTTGCTTGAAGACCCCTTCGCTTGAATCCCTATCGCTTGAGATAAATTGTTGCTGAATGTGTAACTGTTAAAATTTTTTAAATGTCTAATGATAAGGTGTTTGTGTTTTTGCAGCCGTCGAAAGTTGTTTTCAATGCACTGCATAATAGTTGTTGTGATCTGGATGTGGAACGAAGTTCGGGCTTGACTGAATTTGCTGAAATTTTAGACTTCATGAGACGTATGCCATTACAGAAAGCATTGATCGACAGGCGTGCAATTTTTAGGTCGCATATAAAACGCTTTTGGGCAAATGCTGTGTATGATGAAACTGACAAAGCAATTACATCTTTGGTTGAAGTGAATAACCAAGAAAAGCCAATTATAATCACAGAAGCGGTGATTCGAGAAGTTATAAACTTTCCAGATGAAGAAAATAGTCCTACGAAATTTCCTGAACGGATGGTAAAAGGATGCTTGTTAAGAATGGGTTATAAAGGATTCTTGAATGCAGCAAATTGTTTAAAATCAAAATTTACAAAGCCATACAAATTTTTGATACAATCAGTGCTTATGAGCTTAAGTCATCAGAAAGGAAGTTACGACGCAATGAGGGATTACCATATGAATATGGTAGTGGCATTGGTTCTAAACAAGAAATATAATTTCTCACGTATTGTATTTCACTATCTTGTTGACGAGGTGACATCTAGGAGGAAAACTTGGTTGTATCCTAGATTTATTCAGATGATTATAGATCATGCTTATCCAGATATTGTCAGAGACGAGATGAATGATTTGTTGGTTCTCTCTCATATGGACAATGATTCAGTTAAGAGTCTTGCACGTTATCATCCGAATCACCCAGAACCAACTGATCCAGTTGCTTTGTTTGGAGCTCTAAGAGATGCAAATTATCAGGATCCAGATCCTGTAAATCATCAAAACTGGAGGAATTCAGAAGAGATGAGGGAAGCCGCATATGCTGATGAATTGAAAGTTCTTGAGGAGTTTGCAACTACTAGAAACGTATGGTTTGTTAAAGAACAGAAGAAAAGAGTTAGAAAGGCAACTCCAAAAGTGAAACAAAGTGAAGAATCGTCATCACAACCTAAGAAAAAGCAAAAGAAAACAGCTAAAACTTTGTTGATTGATGAATCCGATGTTGAAATTGAAAAAGAAGCTGAAGTCGAGACTGCGACTGAAGCTATGGCTGATGTTGAAACAGAGACGGTAGTTGAAGAAAGTGTAGGAGTAGATGTCCGTTTATCTCTAAATTCTTTAAAGTTACTAAAAGATTTACGTCTTTTTAATGAACAGGAGAAGGAACAAGATGATGCAGGTGATAAAGTTGTTGATATTGATAAAGATTCTTCTTCTGAAGATGACGTTGATGAAACAGAAAGATACAAGATTGCAGTGTCAGCGGCAGCAAAAGAAAACCAAAAGAAGAAGAGAAGCAAGAAAGATGATGATGAACCGTATGAACCATCACAAGAAGAAATTGAAGTTCCAGTTCAGAAGGTTTCAAAGAGAAGAAAGAAAGGTGTAGTTAAAAATATTATTCAAACACCTCAAAAACCAAAGTCTTTAAAGATAGTGGTTGGGAAGAAACAGATTCGTGTAGCTGACAAATCACCATCTCCACCACATGATTCGTCACCACCTCAATTACCACACAAATCACCTCCAAAACAACTAAAATCTCCACCAAAACTACCTACACCACCTCCATCACCATTACATTATTCAACACCTCATCAAGAACCACCAATTACTTCTTCGCACCAAATGTTTCAAACACCACCATCATCACAGCCTGTTATTCATACCACCACACCTGGTTCGTCAAGATCCAAAAGTTTTCCACGAATTCCTTCAAACATGAATTTTGGGCTTGATAATATTGGAGATTTAGATTTTGTGGACAATATTCAGTTGAAAAGTGTTGAAAAGAAAGTGGATGATGTGATTGATGAGAACAAGAGACTAACAACTGAATGTAAGATAATAGCTGATCGTGAAAAAATTCTTGAAATGCGTGTAAAGAAGTTAGAATCAGAAAACAGGTCATTGTTAAAGAAGATTGAAACTGATGAAACAGAGATGGATATTATGAAAGTTCAGATAGCAGAGCTGTTAGAAGAGAAGACACGCAAAGATCATCAATATGATTATTTCAAGTTGAAGAACAAAGAATTGAAAGATATCAAGTCTAAAAATGAACATGAAAATTATATGTTAAGGATGGTTTTAGAAAGTGTGGCTGGTATGCCTATGGAGCAGAAATTTGATGAAATTATGCGTCAAGAAGTTAAAGCTCAGAATCAGGCGGTTATTGAAGCAGAAATGAGAAGAAAGGGTAAAGAACCTGAGGATACATCAGGAACGGCTTTAGTGTTAGTTGAACAACCTGAGCCAATTTCATCATTTAAAGTCATTTGTGATAAAGATAGTATAATTGAAGAAGGTGATGATGAAGATGACAATGAAGAAGATGATGATGATGAAAAAGTTTATTCTGCCAGCAGCTCTGACAAAGATGACAAAGATGATAAAGATGATCAAGGTGCTACTGGGATTCCGGTTACTGAAAAGTCAAATGAACAAACTACTGATGATTTGATGAATGATGAAGTTAATGAAGAAAAAGAGAATGTAACGGGAGAGGGGGAGTCTGTTGGAGATCAAAGTGTTGAAGTTACTGAAAAGTTAATCTTAAGTATCGAACCTGAAGTAGAAGAAGGAGAGATTAGACATACTTACACATTGGATGAAGTTTTAAAGATGTTCAATGTAAAAGAAAATGAAGTTCAATCCGATGTTGTAGAAGAGTTAAATGCGTTTGATATGAATCAAAAAATTGAATATAAATATAAATACGTGGAAGATGCAGATCTTTATGATCGAGTTGAAGTAGAGGATTACACGGATGAAGATGATGCTAATGTTGATACTTCGGGTTTGCCAACTCTGATGGAATTTTTTACTAAAGAGAATAGAGAAGAATTGAGGCGTAAAGTTGAAGAAATTCGCAAAGAAGTAAATTTTGATGGCACGAAAAAGGATACTCAGAAAGAAGATCATAGGAAATGGTTCAGACAGTCAAATGAAAGAAAGTTCAAGAGGCCGTTGAAGTTTTACCAAAGAGATAGAAGTGTTTCAATGGGTGATATCATAAGCTGTGGTTTTCTACCTCAAGTGAATGCTTATGTGATAAGAAGAGAATGCGGCGTGCAATATTTTGAGAAGTTACATGATATTATGTCATTACCTTGGTGGGATGTTGATGAATTAGCTCAAGTCAAAACGTTAGATTATCCAGTAAGAAAGAACGATATTAAAATGTGGCGTTGTATAAAGTTTGAAGCTTTGAAGAATTTCAAGAACTGGCAACCACATTACCCAAAGAAAGATAGAAGAGTGAATCCTAAAACTGGGCTTGAAGAAACAATTTTACATATTAAGAAGCCGCGAACCATGAAGACTATACCAATGCCACAAATGGAACAAGATTTTTATAAAGGATTCATGGATTGGGTGTATAGTTGTAGATCAGCTGAATCAGTGATTACTTATCGGGCTGGAAGTGAAATTAGAGAAATTCATGTATTTGATCCGATGTGGCTCGTAAATTGTTCTGCAAAAGATTTAGAATGTTTATTCATTCATAAGATTCGTTTTCAGCTGAAGACAGAGAGCAAGCGATGCAGTTTCAAAGAGTTGTTTCTATTTGTGTTCAGAAAGGCATAAATGCAGATAACAAATGGAACTCTAAATGGTGGAAGCTTGAAAAGAAAGTCAAATTGAAAGCTGAGAAGGCTCGTAAAGCTCAAGAAGAAAAAGATAGATATCTACGTGAGACGTTTGCTCAAAGACAAGATGCTGAAGAAAAGAAGAGAGTAGACGAGAATGAGAAGCTTCGGAAAATGTTGCTAAAGAAGCCTAAGCCTCATGAAGAGAAGTTCAAGTCCCTGTAATGTTTGAAGGCCAAGACTGAAGACTCCGGCTGTATCCAAGGGGGAGTTTGTTGGTACACGATGTCTAAAGCCTATGTCTTAGTCTAGGGTCTAATATGTCTTTAATGTATAGATCAGGGGGCTGATTTGTAATGTTTAAAGTTATGTAATAGGGTTTCGCTTGAACCTTTGGTGTGTCAAGTTCAAGCGAAACCATGTCATTAGGTTTCGCTTGTGTCTGTTTCAAGCGAACTCGTAAGCCTATAAATAGGTTAGTTGGTTTCTCATTTGCAACAGTTCTGCAGATCGATGTACTGAACCGCTGCCGGATTTTCGTGTCAGATTTATATGAGAACCAGTGTTTAAAATGTCTTTCAGTGCTTTTTGTCACACCCCGACCACGTAGAACATACAAAACGTGGCGAAAATATCGGGGAGTGTTGTAACAGAATTAATGTTTCACAACCATGGATATTAAAGTTTCGTTTTATTCATCAAACAAGCGAGTTACATTGTCTTTAAACAAGAAATAAAGAGTACATAACATAAATTTACTAGTTCTTGTCTCGTTTTAAGTCACTAAGGCACAGGTCCGCCTAAGTATGTCTTGATAAATCCTATGCATCATCTCCTGAAAACACATGTGAAAATAGGTACGTCAGCATAAAAATGCCTGTGAGATACATAGGTTTTGTGAAAATGAGATTCATGACTTATGTTTAAGAAAATGTTTAGTCATGAACCTTTTAGTTTGCTTTGTTTTGTAAATTGTTTAAAAAGCAATAAGATCAGATGATATGTATAAGTAAGAGAATTATGCATGGTTAAATGAATAACCAAGTAAAATGAGTTTGTATAAGTTAAGTTGTTTGTAAAACAATGTATTGTGAAAAGTATGTTATTTGTATAAAATGTTATATGTCTCAAATTGAAATGATTCAAATAACGCTACAATATGTAATACCATACAAACACTTATATATAGGAAGTACCAGCGGCGTATCCACCATGCTTGTATCATATTACACACGCCTCGTTACTTAAATCACTTACTCAAACCAAACCAAACAATGTAAGATGTCTATGTTTAAACCAATTGTCAAAAGTCCTTGTATAAACCATGTCAAATGTTGATAGTCCAAAAGTAGTCAAGTAATGTGTAACAAATGTTTATGTATGGTAAGTAAAATAAGACTACTTAAACCATAAGTAAAAATGTACAAAACAAAGTATTTTGAGTAAATCAAAAAGTTATGTTTTGTAAAATATATGCATGCTATACTGAATATGAACATTTATGCGGTATTGTGAAAATTCATACATCCAAGCCTTGAGACAGCCGGATAACTATGTAAAAATGAGTTATCAAAAGAATATGTATTCGGATTCGGTCATTCCTTACGTCCAAACAAACACGAGATTTCAGGAATGGGATTTGTCAAGTCCTATGGTACCACTACCTACTACCGAGCGACATGATCGGTGTTAATGAATGTATAGTATAGTTTAAACAAACCAAATGTCATACCAAAATGTAAGCAGAAAAGTCATGTAAAATGATGTACTAAGTATGCTAAGTTAACATACAAAGCATAAAAGTCATGTAAAAATCAATGTGCTAAGTATGCTATCAGTTAACATACATAGCAGAAATGTAATGTAGAACAATGTACTAAGTATGCACAAAATGGACATACATAGCATAAAATGTAATGAAATCATGTACTATAATGTACTAACAAACATAGCAGGTATATGATGTGAAAACAGGAAAGCAGGAAAGTAACAAGTAGGCACATGTGTTCCACCCCAAAACAGTTTGGAAAACAGTAAAAGAGGGGTCTATGTACTCACATAAACACCTTGAAAACATTTAAAAGAGGGGGTTCTATGTACTCACTTGAGATTGCTTAGTAGTCCTTGAGTAACAACCAAACAATGCTAGAGATCGCGGATATCAAACGGCACCTAATATAGGTAACTATGTTAATAAACCGGACCTAAATCGGAAGATTTGATAGAATGAGGGTTCGTAAACCAAACGAGTATGGAAACTCGTGTAATATGGTTTAACAAAGCCTACATACTAAATGAAACCTATCCTAAGTGCTTACGACCCATTACGACCCGTTTAGGTAGCTTATGCTACTTTAACGCGTCGCTCGCGTGAAACGCGTTCGGACCGCCTAACTAGCCCTATGACAAGTGTTATATGCCTAAACATGTTACATAATCAGTTATGTGACAAAAGTTTAGGTTACATATGCTTAATTACCAATTATACATGAAAAGGGTATTCTGGTAATTTACCTAAGGCATATAAACTACCTATCATACAACTACTTAAACGATGTGACCATAAGGTATAACCTCGGAAGGTTATTCCCTACCTACTATGGTCACCTAATGTGTTTGGTCGGATCCTAATGATCGACCAAATGGGTCGGGTTCGAGGTATAAGCGATTTATTAGATCGCTTACCCTACGACCCTAGACAACGTGGTAATCAGTAGGCATAGTCCCAAAGGACTATAACCAACGTGATTACACTCACGTTGCGAAGTTCAAACGAACTTCGCATTGACCATAAACTGGTCAATGCAGAAAGTCAAACAAAGTTTGACTTTCAGACTCGAAAAGACTCGAAAAGCAATAAAAGAACGAAAGAATACTTACGAAGGGTCCCCGAATGCTAATCTCGATCCAGGAATCTCAGGTATGAAACAAAGGTTTCAACTTAGAGTTTCTCAAATCAAAATTCTTGTAAATTTTGCAATGGGGTGGATGGGTATTTACAGGAATACCCGAACCGTTAGGATCGTTTCATGGAAACCGTGCCTTAATCCAATCCGTACATGTGTCGGAAACTTGTGGTACCTAAATATGGTCCTTATCTTCTGACTAGGCAAGTATGAACTTGTGGTTGTGGTTAAAACAGCTGGAAACAGGCTGTTAAATGCAGTGCATCTGGTCTGGGGAACCCTTGCGCATCGTAACACTCCCAGTGTTACGGTGCGCAACTACCAAGTTTGGCAAAATTGCAGTTTTGGTCCCTGCAGTGCATATAAGGCATTTCTGACACGTTTAAGGCCCGTTAACCCCATTTCAAAGCTCTTAAATGAAGTTAAAGTATAGGGAACTTAAATTGTGCCCAAAAATATGTCGGATGTCGGTTCGTTTGTCCGTACGATCGCGATGTTCGCTTAATTACGACGGAATGCGCATAAGCGCGAAAAACGATCCAAATGACGCGACGAATGGATTTTTCTTAAGCCAAACACTAAAGCATAATATAGTCATGCTTACATAAATTTTTGGATGTCCGGATGTATTCAGAACTTGAGTTATGTGCAAAAGTGCAAACTTGTGCACTTTTTCACGCTTTTAGTCCCTGAATGATCCAAAAGTTTATTTTAGCACACCGAACCCCTCAAAGCCTATTTCTAAGCTATGTAAAGGATATTTATGGTGTGTTTAACTTATGGTCATGTTCCGGAATGTCTGTTACAGTTCAAATTGGCATACTTTCGCAGTTTGTCAACTTTAGTCCCTGTAAGCGATTTAACTTGATTTTGCCATACCAAAGCCATCAAAACTTATTTCTAAGTTAAGTAAAGGTTATTTAAGGTATGTTAAGCCTATTTCACTATTCCGGAGTGTTTGTTGCATTAAAATGGTTATATTTACGCATTGGTGCGCGTATAACCTTCCAGAAAGCGATTTAGAGTTTGAAATTGAACAAAAATTGATATATGCAAATGATACACATATTTTTACAAATCCCAAGTATGAAATACAATATTTCATTGGTTTGGTATTTGTTTGATGGTCGCAGTGACCCAGGTGTCACAGTCTCCCCTACTTTAGGAAATTTCGTCCCGAAATTTATTTAGAGGAAACTTGTGAGAGTTTAAAACATAAAGTTGAAAAAGATCGAACAACATTGGTTTGGATTCTGAACTTCTAGTAACCTTAATAACATCATGCTTGCAATGTAAGAGGGATACTTATATACAAGTATATGAAGTGTCATTGGTGCGTCCACCGTACCTCCATTACATCGTTCTCATTTTGTTATTGTTGTCACTATCGGTTCTTACACATAATAAATCTTACTGGGTTTCTGTGCACTAAATTTCATAATTATGTACGCGTCCATAATTAGACAATTCCTTGCATAGATCACACAGTCTATTTTATGATGTGTAGGGTAAAACCAAATGAACAAACCTGTGATGAGTGTGACTAGACCACCATAGAGTCCTTTTAATTAAATCAATAATTGATCTAAATAGACTACCAAGGAGTCTGTTCAGCTACATCACTAGATGTCGTTCTTTAACCAAATTGTGAATCAATCTTTTTTACTAGACCATTAAAGGGTCTCTTATGAATCATGGAATGGTACTATATAATCCAAGGGTCTTAACTATTACATAGAAGCCCATTAAGGATTTAAGGTAGCGCCTTTTGAATATCCTGCTACGAATCCATCATATGAAGATATGAAAGATTCTACGAGGATTTGGATAACGAATATCCAGAGTATACAAAAACACAAAAAAAAATGCATAAAAGAAACATAAGATGAATAAACACATAGTCACATAACCACAAAATTGTTTGTTAATTTGTTCTGCTAACAGAGCACATGTATTTAAAGCACACTAGGAATCCATTTCTTTGATTTCATTTGGTACTTTAAACATTATCAAGAATCTAACTATAAAGATAGAAAGATTTTTGAAAGAAAAATTCGATTTCGATTATAAGGAACCGAAATATTCGAATTTAGGTACACAAGGAATCCAATTAAGGACTCTGATTTGAATGATAATTATCCACAAGGGTCTAAAGGTGAAGATAAAAAGATCCCATATGGATTTTAGAAGTTGAAGATGTTTTGAAACCTTGCACTGGACGTGCTTAAGTCAAAACATGAAGTTGAAATGCTTATGAAGTTGAGATGCTTGATATGTCAAGGCGACATATGAAGCAGAATTTGAAGGTTAAGTCAATGTATGAGGAAAATATTTTTGAAATCTATACATGGGGTTCCTTTAAGAAAAATGCGTTTAACGTTTTTGAAACCTTATATATAATACTTTTGAAATCATAAAGTAGGTGTATTAGATAGATATATTTACAAAAATGTTTTAAAATCATGCGAGATGAATTTTGAAATTATGTATAAGGTTTTTGAAAGACATGAATGATGCTTTTTCGAAATCATGCACTTGATAAGAAAATGTATTGTGTTAATATTGTCTTCAGAATATATGAAATATTTTGAAATTAGAAAGGTTGGTTTTGATAACATGGCCAATGTTTTTGAAATAACATAGACAATGTATCTAGAAAAATTGTTTTCAAACTATATGAAATGTTTTGAGATCATGAAGATTGTTTTTGAAATACTTGTACTGTATATGTTGAAAAATCAAAACGTAATGGGTATGAGATTTGAAAATATCCTTAGTTATCCAACCAAGGATTCAAAGGTACAGATGTGCAAAAAGCACGATTACTCATAGTTTCACTTTATTTCATGTACTTCGTTTCTTAGAATGAAACGAGTACTTAGAACTTTCGAGGAAATTATGAGCGATTTCTTGTAAGAGAGAATCACAAGAGTAATTTGTAAGGAACATAGTTCCTTAATACAGATATTATAGGGAAATGCCATAGACACATGTAATTATACTTGTACATCAGAATTGCGAACAACAACTTTTATTTATGAACAAGGCAGATTGTTTCACATTACTAGAAAACGAAAGAAACAAAAGCATAGGATAGCAACATCTTCTACTCAGCCAACTGCTCATCCGTGGGTTGGATTTGCATTAACAAGCTTTGGGCAATCCCTTAGGAAATGGCCCATATCGCCACAGTTGTAGCAAGACCCTGGTGAGAAGCGAGCTTGAGCAGAGTCGCCAGCTTGCTTTGGAGCAACTGCAGCGCGGCAAACTCTTGCTGTATGACCTTTAAGTCCACAAATTTGGCATTTGCGGCACTTCACACTAGGGTGATGATGAAGGGTACATTGGTTGCACAAGGGTTCAATTCCGTTGTATGGCTTCCTGACTGGTAGTGCTGTCACTTGGCTAGGTCCCGCTTGATTAGGTGTAACTGTTGCTGTAACGCCCTAACACGCTATAATCGAAAGTCGCAGCGGAAATACGAACTTTAAAAATTTTCTTACATTATATTCATTCCTTCACTTAAATACATTAATCCCTTTTAAAAATTAATTAAAAACTAACATACTTATATAAAATTAAGTGACCACATTCCCACCCACGTACAATCCATGCGTTGACTCGATCTTCAACCGCGTACACTTCTTTATGAAATACCCATAAGCCTGTACACCCTGCAGTCACCACATTCAATCACATAATTAGCAACCGGTTTCATCATATAAATAATATTTAAACATGCATAACTAGGCGTCGACATATCATGCTTTCGCTTAAGTTAGCCCATTCGTCCATCCATTCAAACCACCTGCATTGGATTTCGGTGTCTACCTTCAACTCCCATCACTAGTATACCTGCATTCCTATTTCATTCTCCATAGGAAAACAGTTAGCATCATTAAATTCTATTCATACAAACATATCCATGTATACACATAACAAGTCTCATTCATTTACACATATAACTAAATTCCAATTCATGTCTACATACCCTTTCTATTTGTACAAATACTTACAACTTACATTCTACATAATATTACTTACAAGTCTTTATCACACACGTCTATACATATAAATCGTATACACATAATTCTCCATACTTAATCGTTTATAGTCATATTCTCCCATGAGTCCCAATTACTTACTTACAAACTAATCCATACCTACGCGTATAACTACTTATTTCATCTTTATGCATAATAATATCATGTAAGCTTCTTTCTCACCTATACTTAATAGAAACTATTTCTAAACAACATTTCGACCCATTTACCGTAACTTACCTTATTACTTCCATTGTTTCATACTGTCTCACATGATTCACAATAATCATTATACTACAACACATTTTACATCTAAAGTGTAAGTCCGTGAATCACTTACCTTATGCGTCCATAATTGCATTTGCTTACTTGAGACTTCTTGGCCCGTTAGCCTTCCACACTCCCATCCATCTTGACATGATTCCTACACTTTCATGTCATCACATTTACATCCTTATTAGCATACATGATTATTCATATAAACGATCATATCAAGTTCATATCTCACATATGCATTTCATTAGTCGATTCAAACTAGCATATAGCATACTCAACATCATCATAACATAACCTTCACATATTTTTGTCATTTAGACATTTTATCAAACACGTGGTGTGCGTACTACTTCCTAGGCACCATGTACAACTAGTTTATGCATAATCTTCCAAGTTCATTCATATTTCATCAAATCTTCTTACTAAATAACAAGTATCATTAACACATAAACATCAAACATATCAATCACCACAATTCTTTCAATTCATCTAGTAAGAATCCATCCTATCAATCATAATATATCAACAATCATGATTAATTAAACATGGATGATCATTCAAGTCATCATTCTTATCAACACAAATGGGTTTCACCTCTAATCATCAAATTAGCCCAAACCATGTATAATCTTGGTTCTATATCATGACATTAACACCTACTCATACTCAATTTCATACCAATTCACGATTTACAACATAACCCATCACATTCAAAGTCATCAAACACCAAAATTCTACTTACCTTGTGTTCAAGAATGCATAGATGATCCAGAATCGAGACATGCATGGACTCAAGATCACATCTAGGGCTTGAATTTGCTAAATTTATGATAATTAGGGGTTTTCCCCTTTTCTCCTTCCTGCTCCACACGACACACACACCTGAATGTGTGTGTGTTTGTGTTTTAACCCTAATTAACCATTCAAGTTCCAATTTTAACATGTTTACCCCCTAAGGATTCATTCCTTTATTATTTCTAGCTACTCCTTTTAACTAGGTTAAATAGCCTAGTTATTTATTTCCTGATATGTCCTATAGGAACATACGACAATATAAACATTCGGATTTTTGGGGTGTTACAGTTGCGGGTTTCCTTGAAGCCTTATGCTTCCTTGATTTTGGTGCTGGCTTGACGTCTGCTTCCTTCGGTGGCTCTTGAGTGGCTTCATTGTCGAGATGAGAGGATTCATTGTGGAGATGAGCCATGGCAATGCCTAAATCCACAGTCTTCTGAATCACTTCGCTTATTTGCTGGACAAATTTGGCTGTTCGCTCGGGCATTTGACCAGTGCTGAAAGGAATAGACATTCTAGAAGGAAATGAAAGTCATAGGAAGAAACAAGTGAAAGGTTATTGGATAATCAATACAGAATGGTAACGAAAGAAAATTGTGATCATTTGTTTGTTACCTAAGGCAAACAAATGAGATGGTGACAAATCAAAGTAAATGGGTCAAAAATAATGTATCGCGAAGACATGCTCGCCTATAAGTGAACACTCATTCCAAGAATTCCCAGGTAAGCACAACTGGTCTCGCGCCTGATGAGATGTATACGAAGTGCTTGCCTAGACAGAAAACCCAGAATACAGGCATTCACCCTTCCAGTTTGCACGTGTTCACATTATTTAAAACCCAAAACCTTGACAAGATTTTGAAAAATTCAAAGGGGTTCAAAACCATATAACAGAGAGTTCAAAACCTTACAATAGAGGGTTCAAAACCTAGTAATCAATCATTCTAGAACAGATGATCAGTTTCAAAGCGGTTTTGAAATTTATGTTCTTGTTGTGGTTGTCGCCTAAGGATAGGTGACGGTATAGTTTTATGACTAAACGCAAGTAAACTCGCGTTAGGGACCTAGAAAGGTTATAGACTAGGTCAAAGTATTACTAATAACCTAATTCCCTATAACCATGAGCTCTGATACCATATTTTCTGTCACACCCCGACCACGTAGAACATACAAAACGTGGCGGAAACATCGGGGAGTGTTGTAACAGAATTAATGTTTCACAACCATGTATATTAAAGTTTCGTTTTATTCATTGTCACACCCCCAAAATCCACATGCGGAGTATCACCGCTTGGAGGCGTGACTGACCAGGATCAAACCACTAATCATATTGAACAAGTAAATATTTAATGTAAAAGTCCAACCAACACGATTAATGTCCAAAACAAACATAGTTAAGTTATGAGCGGAAGCATAATGTTCAAAACCAAATCCAAAGTTTAATTATCCAAATGTTTAACATGGCACACAGCTGTCCATGTCCCACAACGACTCTTCCTTGTGCAAGCTCCAGCTAAGTACCTATAGACCTGCAAAGCATGTAGTAACGAGTTAACAACTAGTTGAGTGAGTTCACGTTTGGTTGTCCAGTTTATAGTTATTCCGAAAAGACAGTTTGTTCTTTACCAGCTATCCAGCCGTGGGGGTTACCCCATAGTTCGAAAAACGTTTATTAGTTACCCGTTCTTACGTTGGCTATTCCAGCCCGGCTCTATGGCCGTGGGGTCTACCCCATGTTTAATTCACCAGACTCGTTACCATATCGACTACTAACGTTCGTCATGTTTAAGTGCCCTAACGTCTGTGTCTATCATCACTGACGTGCCATAGTCCATTAGTCCACGCCCGTCCTCTGCGGCACGGTGTGAGGTTTGTTAAACCTAATAGCGCTATTTAACTAATGACCCGTTCGCCATTGGCCTCGGCGATTAAGTCGATATAAAAGGAGGGACTTCGTTGATAGAGTTCTAGTCTAGTATAGTTAAATCCGTCTCATACTGGACGAGGAATCTATGTTCCTGATTACGTCTCAACAGGACGAGGAATCCCTATTCCTTAACCCATTCCCAACCCCTGGGAATCCCATGCTTTGT
Source organism: Helianthus tuberosus (assembly GCA_030545235.1). Taxonomy (NCBI): domain Eukaryota; kingdom Viridiplantae; phylum Streptophyta; class Magnoliopsida; order Asterales; family Asteraceae; genus Helianthus; species Helianthus tuberosus. Next base: position 21,687,503 of record CM060375.1, on the reverse strand, counting down.
AACGAAGTGTGAACTCACCTTGGTTTGCTCGGCAGATTACACAGAAAGGTCAAGCCTAGCAGCTAGTGGTCAACCACGTCCTAACATGGTTATCATACAAGTCAAGTTTCGGTTTCACAGAGTGCACATGAGTATCACGTAAGATAGCATGTAAGAAACACATACGAATCATGGCAACACATATTATTACATTCATTATATTAAATATTGGGCTCGCACAAGTCTAACAACTTGTGCGATCCTCTCGTTGAAACCCAACAGCACCCGGCCCAAAATCAGAAAGCCCAATAACATTGATGTAGAACACACGGCCCAACATATCATTCAATAATTCATCTTGTGCGACTGATCCTATTACCCAGCCCAATGTATAACATACGGCCCAAAAGTAATAAACAATTAATCTTGTGCGACCCGATTAAGTTGTGCGATCAGGCCCGGCCCAACCAGTTTAATAAACATGCAGCTTGTGCGACTATAACAGCCTTGTGCGACCGGGAATTCATTGTGCGACCGGGCTTGTGTGTTCGGATCAGGTCTTGTACGACCTGATCTTGTGCGACAAGGCTGCATGTTGGAATGGATTTAAATATCCGAATGTCTTGCCATTCGGTTACAACCAATTATCTATTTCCAAAATTACAAGAATTAATCCACAGTTTCTATTTACCAAACCAATCAACTTAACAGTTTCTCATTTAGCTCCTATTCGATCAAACAAGGGTATTTACTATCTAATTATATGAACCCTAAATAATACATGATCATTGTATGAACAATAATTTATCACATCACCATCCTAAAATCTATCATTCAAAACATCGAACATGGTCGACAACTGTCCATCACCTCAAAAGGTTATTGGACCAAATAGTTGGGTGGGTTTGACTAATTATTAGATTGAAATATGAATCATGTGCAGACCCTTTATCACAATCATGTTCAAGTAATTATGAAGCAATCCTTGAAATACAATTAATTAAAATCACATGCTCATTCCTCATAGATGCACACTGTTCGATCAAAAACAACAATCATTCCACCCATCCCATCAACACACATTCTCATGCTAACATGCCATAACCTAAGTCAATTATAAACAACTTTAAATCGATTTACAACAATATACATGTGAGCCGATTTCATACATCCATAATCTAACACATCTTATTCATTATTATGTAGTCATCAAATCTCATCAAAATCAACATACATGTGAACCGATTATCAAGAACACTATCATTCAACATCATGATCTATCATGTTAATCGAAACCCTAGATCATCATGCAGCTATATTAGCACACACATCAGAATATCATCAAACATGTATATGATAAATCCAAACACTAACCGGATAAGAGATGATTGAGGGTTAATCCGAATGATAGACTTCGAGTGAGAGGCTCCTTGTTGCCGTCGAGTTCAAGAGGAGAGAAAGAGAGCACTAGGGTTTGGTGTGGTATTGTGTGATTAACAACAAATGAGAAAAACAACTCCCTAATGGAGTGTGTGAGCGAATAAGAGGAGTGGGCCGAACCCCACCTTGGGCCGCCCTTGGATCGGATGTAAGGAGTATAGCCCAAATGAGCTTGTGCGATTGAGTGTGTGTTGTGCGTTTATATCATACATACATTCACAAGCACGTATTAACATAACATTCACATAAATATCCACTTTCATGAAAGTCACATATCGTACACATATATTACATCAAAGTACAAAGATCGGTTTGGAAATGCGAGTTGTCACATTATCCCCAAGTTGAAAGAAATTTCGTCCCGAAATTTAGCACGTACTCACTGAGGAAGCTAGTTAAGTTGCATGGTTTTCCTGGTTTTCCTAGGGTGTCACATTCTCCCCCCGTTGATCTGGAATTTCGTCCCGAAATTCCGTAGCTTCAGTCTCAGTAGTAGTTGTACCGGTTGCGAACAGTTGGGGATACTTTTGTTTCATCTGATCTTCGCGTTCCCAGGTGAACTCTGGGCCGCGACGTGAGTTCCAACGAACTCGAACGAGGGGTATCCTAGTACGCTTGAGGACCTTAACATCCCGGTCCGTGATTTCAACAGGTTCCTCGACGAATCGTAACTGCTCGTCGATCGTGAGCTCCTTCAAAGGAACTACGTGGGTCTCATCCGACAGACATTTCTTCAAATTTGACACATGGAAAACGTCGTGAACTGCACTGAGTTCTGCTGGTAAGTTCAGTCTGTAGGCCACCTTGCCTATTTTCTCAATGACTTCGAATGGTCCAACGTATCGTGGGTTAAGTTTGCCCCGTTTCCCAAAACGAACCACACCCTTCCAGGGTGAAACTTTGAGTAGTACCCGCTCCCCAACCTGGAGCTCTAATGGTTTTCTGTCCTTATCTGCGTAGACTTTCTGACGGTCACGAGCTGCCGCCATTCGTTGTCGTATCTGAGCAATTTTCTCTGTTGTGTCAACCAAATGTTCTGGTCCAGTAATCTGACTATCCCCTACCTCTGCCCAACAAAGAGGTGACCGGCATTCACGCCCGTACAATGCCTCAAAAGGAGCAGCTTTAATGCTGGTGTGGTAGCTATTGTTGTACGAAAATTCCACAAGTGGCAGATGCTTTTCCCAGCCGTTGCCAAAGTCAATCACACATGCCCTAAGCATGTCTTCGAGGGTCTGGATAGTACGTTCCGACTGCCCATCCGTTTGCGGGTGATAAGCTGTGCTCATATCTAACCTTGAGCCAAAGGACTTGTGCATCGCTTGCCACAGTTCTGATGTAAAACGTGCATCTCGATCCGAGATGATAGAGATGGGCACTCCGTGCCTAGAGACAACTTCCTTGAGATATACTTCTGCTAGGGTGGAGAACTTATCTGTTTCTTTGATGGCCAAGAAGTGAGCAGACTTTGTGAGTCGATCCACGATCACCCAAATAATATCATTACCACGTTGAGATCTAGGCAGGCCAGTAACAAAATCCATGGAAATTTGCTCCCATTTCCATTGTGGTATCTCTGGTTGTTGAAGTGGGCCTGAAGGTTTCTGGTATTCCGCCTTGACTCTCGCACAAGTCAAGCACTTGCTAACGTACGTTGCTATGTGGGCCTTCATGCTAGGCCACCAATATGTGATTTTGATGTCGTGGTACATTTTGTCCGAACCAGGGTGCACTGAGTAGCGAGACTTGTGTGCCTCATCCATCACAAGCTCTCTTAGGTTGCCATAAAGTGGGACCCAAATGCATCCTGTGACGTAGTAAGCACCGTCTTCCTTTTGTTCTAAGCGTTGCCTCGAGCCGCGTAGGGCTTCAGCCCTGACATTCTCTGGTTTCAATGCTTCTACCTGAGCATTTCGTATTTGCGAAGGAAGATTAGACTGTATCGTAAGTTGTAAAGCTCGTACGCGCTTGGGCGCAGTGTCCTTTCGACTGAGGGCGTCGGCCACAACATTGGCCTTGCCTGGGTGGTACCTGATCGAGCATTCGTAGTCATTCAGCAGTTCAATCCATCGTCGTTGTCGCATATTCAGTTCCTTCTGTTTGAAGATATGTTCGAGGATTCTGTGATCAGTGTAGATAGCACATTTGGTACCATACAGGTAGTGTCTCCATATCTTAAGTGCAAAAACAACAGCTCCCAGCTCTAAGTCGTGTGTAGTGTAGTTCTTTTCATGAACCTTGAGTTGGCGTGAGGCGTAGGCTATAACTTTATCCCGCTGCATCAATACGCAACCAAGACCCTGAATGGATGCGTCACAGTAAACTACGAAGTCGTCTGTGCCCTCTAGTAATGAAAGGATAGGTGCACTGCAAAGTCTATCCTTTAAGTGCTGAAACGCTAACTCCTGTGCGTTTCCCCAACGATAAACAACGCCCTTCTGCGTTAGTGAAGTAAGAGGCTGAGCAATCTTAGAAAAATCCTTGATAAATCTCCTGTAGTAGCCTGCCAATCCCAAGAATTGGCGAATTTCCGTTGGCGTACGAGGTGCAGGCCAGCTCTTGATTGACTCTACCTTGGATGGATCAACGTGAATTCCATCCTTGTTCACTACATGACCTAAGAAATGGACTTCACGAAGCCAGAAGTCACATTTGGAAAACTTGGCGTACAGCTGTTCTTTTCGAAGGAGTTCCAAAATAAGTCGTAAATGTTGCTCGTGTTCCTCCGGACTCTTCGAATAGATCAGGATGTCATCGATGAAGACAATAACGAATTTGTCTAAATAAGGCTTGCACACTCGATTCATCAAGTCCATGAAGATCGCCGGTGCGTTTGTCATCCCAAAAGGCATGACCAAAAACTCATAGTGGCCATATCGAGTTCTGAAGGCGGTTTTGGAGATGTCCTCCTCTCGGACTCTCAGCTGGTGATACCCTGATCTCAAATCAATCTTTGAATAGTAGCTCGACCCTTGCAGTTGGTCAAATAAATCGTCAATGCGTGGAAGAGGATAGCGATTCTTCACAGTCACCTTGTTCAGTTCACGGTAGTCGATGCACATTCTGAACGTACCGTCTTTCTTTTTCACGAATAGCACTGGAGCTCCCCAGGGCGAAGAGCTAGGACGAATAAAACCCTTATCTAAGAGTTCTTGCAGTTGCGTAGATAGCTCTTTCAACTCTGATGGAGCTAAACGATAAGGTGCACGAGCTATAGGTGCCGCTCCAGGAGCTAACTCAATTTGAAACTCGACCTGACGATGAGGCGGGAGGCCAGGTAGTTCCTCAGGAAATACCTCAGGATAGTCGCGTACAATCGGAAAGTCTTCTATCTTCTTCTCTTTCTTCGAGGTGTCAGTAACGAGAGCCAGAAAGGCAGTGTGGCCCTTACGCAAACACTTTTGGGCCTTAAGGGAAGAAATGATGCTTACCACAGCACCACTCTTGTCGCCACGAATCATGAGAGGTTCATCACCTGGGCGAGGAATACGAACAACCTTCTCGTTGCAAAGAATCTCAGCTTGATGTTGGGATAACCAGTCCATCCCAATTACAACGTCGAAACTACCCAGAGTGATAGGAAGGAGGTCGATCGAGAAAGTGTGATCAGCAAGAACGAGATTACAACCTTTGATTACGTGTGTGACCTCTAAACTCTTACCATTAGCTAACTCTACATCGTGTTTGGGGTTCAAAGGTGTTGGGGTTCGTTTAAGCAGTTGACTAACTTTTTGGGACACAGAACTAGTATCAGCACCCGAATCAAATAAGACAGTAACGTAAAAGTCGTCGAGAAGGAACTTACCCGTCACAACATTGGGGTCATTCCTCGCTTCTCCATTGCCAATAACGAACACACGGCCCCTTGCACCATTGCCATTGTTACCCCCGTTGTTTCCATTCCCCTGATTGTTGTTGTTATTGTTGTTGTTCTGGTTCAGCTGGGGACAGTCTTTCTTGAAGTGGCCTTCAGCTCCACACTGAAAGCACCCTCTGTTGTTACCCTGTTGTTGCTGCTGCTGACGTTGATTTGGTGGGGCTCGCTATTGTTGCCGATTTTGGTTCGCGGGAAACTGACTCCTACATTCTCTTGCATTATGACCAGGCTTGTTGCACCGATGACAGTTACTTCTGGTGCATGGCCCACTGTGATGTAAGTTACAACGATTACATTTGGGGTGATTTCCTTTGTATCCACCCTGACTTTGGCTACCTGACGATTGCTGACTAGGACTCTTATACTCTTCAGTTCTTCTCTGCTGCGACTGGGATTGAACAGAAGTCGAACCTCTGCTTGAAGCTCCATCCCATTTACGTTTGTTATCACTGGGAGGTTCAGAGGTAGCTGTAGCACTAATGCGTTTTGGTAACCTGTTTTGCTCCACCGCCTGATCAGTGAGACGGTGAGCCAACTGAACAACCTGCTGATAGGTAGCGAGATTTGCTGAAGTCACATAACTTTGGATCTCCGGCTTTAGGCCCTTAAGATATAGTTCGATACGCTTAATTGGAGGGTCCACCATAGTAGGACACAGTAGTGCAAGCTCATTCGATCTCTTAGTAAACGCCTCAATTTCTGACCCCGTCATCTTGAGGTTGAAGAACTCGACTTCCAGCTTATGAATGTCGTCACGAGTGCAGTATTCCTCCCTAATCATTTCTTTAAAATTGTTCCATGGGGTGGCATTAGCAGCAACCAACCCCAGCATTTGGACCTGAGTGTTCCACCATGTGAGGGCTAAACCCTCGAGAGTGCCGGTAGCATATTTCACCCTGCGTGCCTCAGGGCATTCACACATTTCGAACACAGACTCTAGTTTCTCAAACCAGTGGAGGAGACCTACTGCTCCTTCAGTGCCACTAAAAGTAGTGGGTCGGCAGTCCATGAAAGTTTTGAAGGTGCAAACAGGTGGCTGAGCATGTTGACCTGTTGTGGGTATAAGAAAGGACAAGGTTTAACACAAGGATAGATTCACGAGAGTAGGATCTAAAGATCCTAGAATGAGTTATAAACTGCAGGGTATACCTCCTGCCTGTGCTGCTGCAAGTGCCGCAGCAACCTGTTCGTTGATCAGAGCCGTCAACTGGGCTTCAGTCATGTTAATGCGTCCAGACATGATCTTCATATTAAGGGAAACATGAGTGAGAAGGGTTCGCGAAAGTGCGATGACAGAAGAGAGTAAGCACACACGTGTTCAAGCAACAGTAGCTATACTAGCTAAGCATATCATGAGCAAAGTTCTACGTAATCTAACAAGTAGGTAATAAAACACAAACCATATCACCTAGAATGTCGAGCCTTGCACGTGGAGTGAAGCGTTGTTGTGGATCGTAGAGCACTGTACAGGTTATAGTCTGGTTTTAACAAAAACGTTTTCCTTTATTAAAACCAAGTTCTCTATAACCAATGGCTCTGATACCAATCTGCCACACCCCCAAAATCCACATGCGGAGTATCACCGCTTGGAGGCGTGACTTACCAGGATCAAACCACTAATCATATTGAACAAGTAAATATTTAATGTAAAAGTCCAACCAACACGATTAATGTCCAAAACAAACATAGTTAAGTTATGAGCGGAAGCATAATGTTCAAAACCAAATCCAAAGTTTAATTATCCAAATGTTTAACATGGCACACAGCTGTCCATGTCCCACAACGACTCTTCCTTATGCAAGCTCCAGCTAAGTACCTATAGACCTGCAAAGCATGTAGTAACGAGTCAACAACTAGTTGAGTGAGTTCACGTTTGGTTGTCCAGTTTATAGTTATTCCGAAAACACAGTTTGTTCTTTACCAGCTATCCAGCCGTGGGGGTTACCCCATAGTTCGAAAAACGTTTATTAGTTACCCGTTCTTACGTTGGCTATTCCAGCCCGGCTCTATGGCCGTGGGGGCTACCCCATGTTTAATTCACCAGACTCGTTACCATATCGACTACTAACGTTCGTCATGTTTAAGTGCCCTAACGTCTGTGTCTATCATCACTGACGTGCCATAGTCCATTAGTCCACGCCCGTCCTCTGCGGCACGGTGTGAGGTTTGTTAAACCTAATAGCGCTATTTAACTAATGACCCGTTCGCCATTGGCCTCGGCGATTAAGTCAATATAAAAGGAGGGACTTCGTTGATAGAGTTCTAGTCTAGTATAGTTAAATCCGTCTCATACTGGACGAGGAATCTATGTTCCTGATTACGTCTCAACAGGACGAGGAATCCCTATTCCTTAACCCATTCCCAACCCCTGGGAATCCCATGCTTTGTAACGAAGTGTGAACTCACCTTGGTTTGCTCGGCAGATTACACAGAAAGGTCAAGCCTAGCAGCTAGTGGTCAACCACGTCCTAACATGGTTATCATACAAGTCAAGTTTCGGTTTCACAGAGTGCACATGAGTATTACGTAAGATAGCATGTAAGAAACACATACGAATCATGGCAACACATATTATTACATCCATTATAATAAATATTGGGCTCGCACAAGTCTAACAACTTGTGCGATCCTCTCGTTGAAACCCAACAGCACCCGACCCAAAATCAGAAAGCCCAATAACATTGATGTAGAACACACGGCCCAACATATCATTCAATAATTCATCTTGTGCGACTGATCCTATTACCCAGCCCAATGTATAACTGTCACACCCCGACTTTCCACGTGTCACCGGTGGGCCCGGTGGGGAGTATCGTGACGTGGTTGGCAACATAATAGTCAAACAACACAATATATATGAATGCACAGCGGAAGCAAAAGATGATTATTATTACTTTTCCGAATATAAGTAATATTCAATATTACAACGGAAAGTAAAGGATCCACAGGCGGATCTTAAAACATATCATTTGTTCAACAGACTTTAGACGCCTAGAACTTGCAAGATTTCCTTATTAGCGCCCTGAGCTTCCAGCCAATTATGTTCAGTACCTGTCACTTAACCCTTTTGGAAAATACGTCAGTTTTCACTGGTAAATACACTCAACCGACTCATTTTGGAAAATGATTGAAAATTTGTTTGGATGCACATGGCACAAAATATATTGACACTTTGATTAAAATGCACAGAGGAAAAATTAATCTTTTTAACTTGGTTAAAATACACAGAGGCAATATTAACCTTTTTAACTTGGAACAATTATAGTTATAACCTTGTATACAGATTTACATGTTCGTTGTACGTTCAGGGCCCGATGTAGAAACCGAGTCAGATTAACAGACACGCCACAAGTATAGGCCCACAAGGGAGTGGGATACCGTTTCCCTTAGGCATCTGTCAGGTGTATGCCTACACCCCGTGCGTAAGACGTGGCCATTTTATAACACAATGATGTCAAGGATATCCGGGACATGGTCATTAACCCCTAAAGGTCTTTATTTCAAACAATACAGATTAAACCGGGTTACCTCAATAATTTAACCTTCATTAAGATTAAATATTCAATACCCGACCAAGCGGTATTGTTATACCGTATTCCAAGCCCGTATAGGGAAAATAAGTTAAGAGTATTTACGGTATCGTTATACCGTATTTCAAGCCCGTATTGGGAAAATAGATTAAGAGTATTTACGGTATCGTTATACCGTATTTCAAGCACGTATTGGGAAAATAGGTTAAGAGTATTTACCTGAGCTAGCTCCTGTCTTAAATAGCAAGAATCTAATAACTCAGCCGTAGTCACTTAAGTAAGCGTAGGTACAATTTACCGGAAAGCTCTAGTCTGGAATGATGGTATAAATAATTAATTAAAATGCTAACGGGTCTTTAATTAAGCCTAAGCGTAGACCGGTTAGTCTTAAGGAAATATACGGTTCAAACGCATGATTAAGCGAAGACCGGAATAGAATGTGATTTAAACCCGACATGTTCAGAGACTTGTCTTATATGGGTAATTCATACACATTCTGGACTTTGAGATAAAACCGATAGGGTTTGACCCATTTCGGCTAATTTATGTAAACTTGTTACATAAACCGAACCGTACGCGTAATAAGCGTTACGGGTATTCATTAGAGCCATCTACAGGTTTCCTAAGTTAATTGTGCCTCAAATATGTTGTGACATCAGTAAGATGTCTTTCATTATGCCCGAAACGAATTTAAACACAAACTATGCCCCGTAGGGGTAGTTTGGTCATTTTAAAGGTTGTAAAAGAGTTTAAATGCTTAACTGAGTTACAGGTCTGATGTAAACAGCAAACATACTTAATTTGATGAGTTATAACAGTAGGCTAAAGCATATATGTGAAATTTATCATCTTTAACCAAACTATGCCCCGTAGGGGTATTTTGGTAATTTCACACAAGCCGAAAAGCTCAAAAACGAAGTCTGAGTTAATCAACCTTTGCTTACTGTTAAAATATCATAATTTGCCTCATATATCAGTAGGTATCAACCCGGTTATGTCCAATATGATTTTAAGACATACTATGCGTTAAAAACGCTAATTATGGCGATTAAAGGCCATTTCCGGGTTCGACACTTAAATCTGATATTTTTATATTTCCAGAAGGCTTAAAATAATTTATTTATCATAATTAATCAGTAGCAAAAGGTTTGGAATCGTTTAGATGTGTAAAACTCATTTTATGGCCCGTAAGGGCAAAACCGACAATTACCGAATTAAGCCTACGACTACGAGTTATGCTCAGCCTAAAATTAATTAAAAATCCTTAAAAATTCTAAAATAATATATTATATCAGTGGGTAAAAGATTTGATACCAAAAAGTATGTTTAACTAGGCTATACGCTAATTACGCCATTATGTTAACATAAAGCATTAGTTTTGCGATATTGAGCATAACTCTTAATCTACAAGTCAAACTGATGTCAAACTTTGCATACAAGTTTATATATCAGTAACTAAGGTTTCTACACTTTTACATTTTCATAAATCTCGTTTTAAGGTGTAAAGGGCATAATGGTCAACATATGAGCAATTAACGGAATCATGCGTATTAATCGGATAACTAATGAACCGAGGTGTATAATCACAGAGGGTTATACTAGCATGTAACCTGGTCCAAATGAAGCTCTAAGGTATTTCTAAAACATACATAAACGGGTCAGAATTGAAGTCAAAGCAAAAGTCAAAGCTTTGCGACTTTCGGTTCCGAACCGGGTCTAAACAGGAAATAGTCGGGTCGAACATGTTTGGACATGTTCTTACACTTATTACTAAGTTATAACAATGATCAAACAGGTTGTATATGATCTAGATAGCTAATTATGCATAAATGACATTTTAAGCATCCTGTTGACTTTTTAATTAAAGGTTTGCCCCGACATTTGACCTGGTTAGGATGGTGATCAGGGGAAACCCTTTTGGGGTTTTATTACCCTCATAATTACCAACCTATAACTACTTTCAATTCGAGATATGACTGAGCCATTATAGACTAATCTCGAAGTCAAACCGTAATTACGACGGTTTGACTTTTAGCTAATTAACTAAGCTAAAAGCAATTAGAGAAGGACAAGAATACTTACTGAGGTCCTAAGCTTGGTTAGGAAGGTCTTGTGCCTGCTTTGAAGTTCCAGAAAGGCTCCTCAATTGCACAAGTGAAGTGTGAAGAATGTTTGCAACATGGAGTGCTTTATATAGTGAAGAACTCACCATGATTGGTTGACAACTAACTCTAGGACTAACCACAACCATCCAACACTTGTCCCTAATGTTCTAGCACAGTTAGGGGTCTTTAAATAATGTTAAAAACCGGCTTAATGGGTTAAAATCGCGAAAGACAGGCAACAGCCCGTTTTCTGGTTCTGGGCACTTCTTAGCGCACCGTTACGCTACACTTGTAGCGGTGCGCTAGCTCCCCCTGCGCATCGTAGGGTGACTTTTGCTACGGTGCGTATGGGTGTAACAGGGGCCAACAACTTGTTTGTTCTTTGTATAATGACCCTTGGCCCTTCCGAAAGGTCAAGTAACCTTTATATATTGCAATTTGACCCCCTCTTATTTATCTACAAGGGCTTTAGGACTTATACCCACTTTGCCAAGTCCCTGGACACTTTCGGTTAACCCGAAAAGTCTTAACTTCCAACGTTAACACTTTAACCCTTCGCACACGAATTTGATCATAACTTTCTCATATGATAACGAAACCTTATGAAATTTTAATCGTGCATTCTAGTGAGCATAATTAACATTTACAAAGCTTCGGGTTTGTCAAAAGATCACTCAGAGGTATATCTTTAACATGTTGACACATTTAACCCCTGTAGTTTGTAATCCCTCACTTTTAGCTTTGTATGATTCATGATTTATTCGTTTGAAGGTATGAGCATCATGTAGGGCTAATGTGCAATACATTTATTCACTGTTGACATTTAGAACTCGTATATTTACATACTTTCCTTGATTGTCAACTTTAGTCCTTCTAGAACATTATTTCACACGTTCAAACATATGACACGTGTCAACACATTATAGGACGTGAATTTTCGAGGTGTTACATCCTCACCCCCTTAAAATAAATCTCGGCCCGAGATTTACCGAAATAAAGGAAGTATTCTCTGCCTAATAATGGCAACTTACAGATGATTAGGAATTTGTGTGATCTTATTTGTTGTTTCCAATGCAACTTTCAGATCTTGAATATTGGACTTACCAATCTATTGTCCTAATCACAGATGTTTAACATTCCATCTTTACAAGGTCTCCAAGGAGCAGCCTTAATACTTACATATCAATTATTAAAGGAAAGCTTATCTTAAGGTGGTTATTCCAACCATTACTTAACTGATATTAAGGAATAGCTAATCCTTGTCGTTAGTCGAACAATTCGACGATCCTGGGTAACTGATGGCAAATTCTAAATCGTTGCCTATTTAGGGTTGCGGCATGCATGCATAAGCAATATGAACCGTCTTTCTTATCTAATAATATAACACCCTCAGAATATTGAGTCTGGTTATATGAGCCTATGTCTTAAAACCTACTTAACCAAGGTTTTGTTTATTCCATAATTAATATGGAGTTTTCACAATACTCCAGCCCACAGCGGGCGACAAATCTTAATTCTACCTGCCTTCCAGGAGGTAAACAGGAACATCTTTTGAGAAGATAATTAAGATATAAGGAGGCTACAGAGATTTTCCATATCTCAGGCTCCAGTTCATCCATCACTGTTCGTGTCAAATGAGTGACACCCTTATGTTATGAGTCCACCTATTCCTTTACCGAGGAATATTTAGTTGGATAGTTCTATTCTTGATATCTCCTTTGAATACTACTAGTCGACAATTAGTACTATATGACCATTAGGATATCTCAGGGGTTCCATGTATTAAACCTCCATGCTGATCAGACATGAAAATAATCTATGGGACACACTAGGATACACCAATCCTCATATGACACTTTTATCAAACATAGTTTGGCATTCGCAGGCGATAGAAAACAATGAGAAAATAATTAAAATAGAATTATATATATTGTCGTACTCTTTCTGGGGAAGAGTACTCCAAATTCTTATGGAAGAATTATCTTCGAGGATGGGAGTCATAGACTATAACTGTCATCGTCTTAAAAGGCGATTCACTTGACAGAAAGGTAAACCAATTAACATCACTAATGGATGTCTATATATAATTATCGTATTTAATGATATTAGTCATGATCACATCGATCATATTGACTATTAGGTTTGGGTATAATCCCCCCATTTTGAATAGGGGATCATAATGTTTGTGTCTCTTATGGACAATTTATTATAGCCCGTAGGCATTTCCCTCCGAAGGGATATTCATGGTATGATCATCTTTTCAGATGATATTAGTCGAGATCGTACGGACCCTACCGACTATTATGCTTGGACGTATTCCAACCTCTTTAGACAGGGTCAAAGACCACCGCTGTCGTTGTCTTATCGGACAACAAATTTAGCCCGTAGGCACCTCATCACTCACGGATGTTTATAACATAATCATCTTATAAGATGATATAAGCCATGATTTCTGGATCATAAGGCAAATTAGGAACTTAAAGATTTCCAATATAGGGATGACTGTTGTGATTTTATCGAATCACATTTGTCAGGAGTGCTAACACGTTCCTAGGTGTTAACAAGGATCTGAATCCCTTGAATAGGTTTCACCATCTTGGCCGCGTAGGCTAGGTTTCACCTTTAAGATTCTTTTTAAAATGCATACTGGCAGGGAAGGAAGGATATTTATTTTATTCAGGATGTTTATCATAAATCCTAATTTATAAGTTAATAATAGCACAAATGGCCTAGTCGCGTAGACAAGTTTAATTTATAAGTCATGATTTCAGAGAATCAAGGTCTTTAAGTATATTAGCACAACTGGCTTAGTCACAAGGACAGATTTTAAATTATATGCTAGGATTTCAGAGAATCAAAGCAGTTGAGGTTTGAACCTAGTTCATTACCTTGACAGGGAGTCATTGCTACCACTGTATTTTGGCTCATGTGGAAATGAGCAAGGCCCGTAGGCGTTATATTACCACGTTTGGTTAAAATATGATCATCTTATTGATGATGTAAACCCAGGATTCAGAGATCATTAAACTGGGTTAGGAATCTTTTGAAGAATCCTTAATTACGTGTGTGATTTCCAACGAATCACATCTGTCAGGAGTGTTAACATATTTACAGATGTTAACAGGGATTCGAATCTTTTAAACAGGTCTTACCATCATGGCCCGGCCTTAAAATGACCCGAAGGCTAGGTCTTGTCCTTTTTAGATTTTCCATAATCGTAGATTTTATAATATAGGAATGATATTTTTAAACTTAATCGTTCCTTTAAAATTTAAACAAGTATAGGGTTGCCCTAAATGGGACTTCAAAAGAATGATGTCGTCCTCGGAGGGACTGAATGATATTTATGTCCTTATAAGGACTAATAAGGAAACAATCTTCAGCAAAGGAGTTTCTTCTTCATTCAATTCCTGAATGCTTTCTCCCTGGGTTGAACGTCTCATCCTGGTCGCGGTACGAAGCTCAGCTTTTCAAGGCTCCAGATGTAGAGAAATCTTATTATAGCTTCTTCGCTTGGCGACGTATATAAAAATTTGGAAGCACAATTTCCAGATTAGGATTTGAGAATATTCCTATGTTAAGTCTAGACTCAGAAGTTTAGATAAGTGCAATTGTGTAACTGAGATTAAACACAAAAGGCTAGTGTTTAATTCACTCAGTATTGGCTCTGATACCAACCTGTCACACCCCGACTTTCCACGTGTCACCGGTGGGCCCGGTGGGGAGTATCGTGACGTGGTTGGCAACATAATAGTCAAACAACACAATATATATGAATGCACAGCGGAAGCAAAAGATGATTATTATTACTTTTCCGAATATAAGTAATATTCAATATTACAACGGAAAGTAAAGGATCCACAGGCGGATCTTAAAACATATCATTTGTTCAACAGACTTTAGACGCCTAGAACTTGCAAGATTTCCTTATTAGCGCCCTGAGCTTCCAGCCAATTATGTTCAGTACCTGTCACTTAACCCTTTTGGAAAATACGTCAGTTTTCACTGGTAAATACACTCAACCGACTCATTTTGGAAAATGATTGAAAATTTGTTTGGATGCACATGGCACAAAATATATTGACACTTTGATTAAAATGCACAGAGGCAAAATTAATCTTTTTAACTTGGTTAAAATACACAGAGGCAATATTAACCTTTTTAACTTGGAACAATTATAGTTATAACCTTGTATACAGATTTACATGTTCGTTGTACGTTCAGGGCCCGATGTAGAAACCGAGTCAGATTAACAGACACGCCACAAGTATAGGCCCACAAGGGAGTGGGATACCGTTTCCCTTAGGCATCTGTCAGGTGTATGCCTACACCCCGTGCGTAAGACGTGGCCATTTTATAACACAATGATGTCAAGGATATCCGGGACATGGTCATTAACCCCTAAAGGTCTTTATTTCAAACAATACAGATTAAACCGGGTTACCTCAATAATTTAACCTTCATTAAGATTAAATATTCAATACCCGACCAAGCGGTATCGTTATACCGTATTCCAAGCCCGTATAGGGAAAATAAGTTAAGAGTATTTACGGTATCGTTATACCGTATTTCAAGCCCGTATTGGGAAAATAGATTAAGAGTATTTACGGTATCGTTATACCGTATTTCAAGCCCGTATTGGGAAAATAGGTTAAGAGTATTTACCTGAGCTAGCTCCTGTCTTAAATAGCAAGAATCTAATAACTCAGCCGTAGTTACTTAAGTAAGCGTAGGTACAATTTACCGGAAAGCTCTAGTCTGGAATGATGGTATAAATAATTAATTAGAATGCTAACGGGTCTTTAATTAAGCCTAAGCGTAGACCGGTTAGTCTTAAGGAAATATACGGTTCAAACGCATGATTAAGCGAAGACCGGAATAGAATGTGATTTAAACCCGACATGTTCAGAGATTTGTCTTATATGGGTAATTCATACACATTCTGGACTTTGAGATAAAACCGATAGGGTTTGACCCATTTCGGCTAATTTATGTAAACTTGTTACATAAACCGAACCGTACGCGTAATAAGCGTTACGGGTATTCATTAGAGCCATCTACAGGTTTCCTAAGTTAATTGTGCCTCAAATATGTTGTGACATCAGTAAGATGTCTTTCATTATGCCCGAAACGAATTTAAACACAAACTATGCCCCGTAGGGGTAGTTTGGTCATTTTAAAGGTTGTAAAAGAGTTTAAATGCTTAACTGAGTTACAGGTCTGATGTAAACAGCAAACATACTTAATTTGATGAGTTATAACAGTAGGCTAAAGCATATATGTGAAATTTATCATCTTTAACCAAACTATGCCCCGTAGGGGTATTTTGGTAATTTCACACAAGCCGAAAAGCTCAAAAACGAAGTCTGAGTTAATCAACCTTTGCTTACTGTTAAAATATCATAATTTGCCTCATATATCAGTAGGTATCAACCCGGTTATGTCCAATATGATTTTAAGACATACTATGCGTTAAAAACGCTAATTATGGCGATTAAAGGCCATTTCCGGGTTCGACACTTAAATCTGATATTTTTATATTTCCATAAGGCTTAAAATAATTTATTTATCATAATTAATCAGTAGCAAAAGGTTTGGAATCGTTTAGATGTGTAAAACTCATTTTATGGCCCGTAAGGGCAAAACCGACAATTACCGAATTAAGCCTACGACTACGAGTTATGCTCAGCCTAAAATTAATTAAAAATCGTTAAAAATCCTAAAATAATATATTATATCAGTGGGTAAAAGATTTGATACCAAAAAGTATGTTTAACTAGGCTATACGCTAATTACGCCATTATGTTAACATAAAGCATTAGTTTTGCGATATTGAGCATAACTCTTAATCTACAAGTCAAACTGATGTCAAACTTTGCATACAAGTTTATATATCAGTAACTAAGGTTTCTACACTTTTACATTTTCATAAATCTCGTTTTAAGGTGTAAAGGGCATAATGGTCAACATATGAGCAATTAACGGAATCATGCGTATTAATCGGATAACTAATGAACCGAGGTGTATAATCACAGAGGGTTATACTAGCATGTAACCTGGTCCAAATGAAGCTCTAAGGTATTTCTAAAACATACATAAACGGGTCAGAATTGAAGTCAAAGCAAAAGTCAAAGCTTTGCGACTTTCGGTTCCGAACCGGGTCTAAACAGGAAATAGTCGGGTCGAACATGTTTGGACATGTTCTTACACTTATTACTAAGTTATAACAATGATCAAACAGGTTGTATATGATCTAGATAGCTAATTATGCATAAATGACATTTTAAGCATCCTGTTGACTTTTTAATTTAAGGTTTGACCCGACATTTGACCTGGTTAGGATGGTGATCAGGGGAAACCCTTTTGGGGTTTTATTACCCTCATAATTACCAACCTATAACTACTTTCAATTCGAGATATGACTGAGCCATTATAGACTAATCTCGAAGTCAAACCGTAATTACGACGGTTTGACTTTTAGCTAATTAACTAAGCTAAAAGCAATTAGAGAAGGACAAGAATACTTACTGAGGTCCTAAGCTTGGTTAGGAAGGTCTTGTGCCTGCTTTGAAGTTCCAGAAAGGCTCCTCAATTGCACAAGTGAAGTGTGAAGAATGTTTGCAACATGGAGTGCTTTATATAGTGAAGAACTCACCATGATTGGTTGACAACTAACTCTAGGACTAACCACAACCATCCAACACTTGTCCCTAATGTTCTAGCACAGTTAGGGGTCTTTAAATAATGTTAAAAACCGGCTTAATGGGTTAAAATCGCGAAAGACAGGCAACAGCCCGTTTTCTGGTTCTGGGCACTGCTTAGCGCACCGTTACGCTACACTTGTAGCGGTGCGCTAGCTCCCCCTGCGCATCGTAGGGTGACTTTGGCTACGGTGCGTATGGGTGTAACAGGGGCCAACAACTTGTTTGTTCTTTGTATAATGACCCTTGGCCCTTCCGAAAGGTCAAGTAACCTTTATATATTGCAATTTGACCCCCTCTTATTTATCTACGAGGGCTTTAGGACTTATACCCACTTTGCCAAGTCCCTGGACACTTCCGGTTAACCCGAAAAGTCTTAACTTCCAACGTTAACACTTTAACCCTTCGCACACGAATTTGATCATAACTTTCTCATATGATAACGAAACCTTATGAAATTTTAATCGTGCATTCTAGTGAGCATAATTAACATTTACAAAGCTTCGGGTTTGTCAAAAGATCACTCAGAGGTATATCTTTAACATGTTGACACATTTAACCCCTGTAGTTTATAATCCCTCACTTTTAGCTTCGTATGATTCATGATTTATTCGTTTGAAGGTATGAGCATCATGTAGGGCTAATGTGCAATACATTTATTCACTGTTGACATTTAGAACTCGTATATTTACATACTTTCCTTGATTGTCAACTTTAGTCCTTCTAGAACATTATTTCACACGTTCAAACATATGACACGTGTCAACACATTATAGGACGTGAATTTTCGAGGTGTTACAATAACATACGGCCCAAAAGTAATAAACAATTAATCTTGTGCGACCTGATTAAGTTGTGCGATCAGGCCCGGCCCAACCAGTTTAATAAACATGCAGCTTGTGCGACTATAACAGCCTTGTGCGACCGGGAATTCATTGTGCGACCAGGCTTGTGTGTTCGGATCAGGTCTTGTACGACCTGATCTTGTGCGACAAGGCTGCATGTTGGAATGGATTTAAATATCCGAATGTCTTGCCATTCGGTTACAACCAATTATCTATTTCCAAAATTACAAGAATTAATCCACAGTTTCTATTTACCAAACCAATCAACTTAACAGTTTCTCATTTAGCTCCTATTCGATCAAACAAGGGTATTTACTATCTAATTATATGAACCCTAAATAATACATGATCATTGTATGAACAATAATTTATCACATCACCATCCTAAAATCTATCATTCAAAACATCGAACATGGTCGACAACTGTCCATCACCTCAAAAGGTTATTGGACCAAATAGTTGGGTGGGTTTGACTAATTATTAGATTGAAATATAAATCATGTGCAGACCCTTTATCACAATCATGTGCAAGTAATTATGAAGCAATCCTTGAAATACAATTAATTAAAATCACATGCTCATTCCTCATAGATGCACACTATTCGATCAAAAACAACAATCATTCCACCCATCCCATCAACACACATTCTCATGCTAACATGCCATAACCTAAGTCAATTATAAACAACTTTAAATCGATTTACAACAATATACATGTGAGCCGATTTCATACATCCATAATCTAACACATCTTATTCATTATTATGTAGTCATCAAATCTCATCAAAATCAACATACATGTGAACCGATTATCAAGAACACTATCATTCAACATCATGATCTATCATGTTAATCGAAACCCTAGATCATCATGCAGCTATATTAGCACACACATCAGAATATCATCAAACATGTATATGATAAATCCAAACACTAACCGGATAAGAGATGATTGAGGGTTAATCCGAATGATAGACTTCGAGTGAGAGGCTCCTTGTTGCCGTCGAGTTCAAGAGGAGAGAAAGAGAGCACTAGGGTTTAGTGTGGTATTGTGTGATTAACAACAAATGAGAAAAACAACTCCCTAATGGAGTGTGTGAGCGAATAAGAGGAGTGGGCTGAACCCCACCTTGGGCCGCCCTTGGATCGGATGTAAGGAGTATAGCCCAAATGAGCTTGTGCGATTGAGTGTGTGTTGTGCGTTTATATCATACATACATTCACAAGCACGTATTAACATAACATTCACATAAATATCCACTTTCATGAAAGTCACATATCGTACATATACATTACATCAAAGTACAAAGATCGGTTTGGAAATACGAGTTGTCACATTCATCAAACAAGCGAGTTACATTGTCTTTAAACAAGAAATAAAGAGTACATAACATAAATTTACTAGTTCTTGTCTCGTTTTAAGTCACTAAGGCACAGGTCCGCCTAAGTATGTCTTGATAAATCCTATGCATCATCTCCTGAAAACACATGTGAAAATAGGTACGTCAGCATAAAAATGCCTGTGAGATACTTAGGTTTTGTGAAAATGAGATTCATGACTTATGTTTAAGAAAATGTTTAGTCATGAACCTTTTAGTTTGCTTTGTTTTGTAAATTGTTTAAAAAGCAATAAGATCAGATGATATGTATAAGTAAGAGAATTATGTATGGTTAAATGAATAACCAAGTAAAATGAGTTTGTATAAGTTAAGTTGTTTGTAAAACAATGTATTGTGAAAAGTATGTTATTTGTATAAAATGTTATATGTCTCAAATTGAAATGATTCAAATAACGCTACAATATGTAATACCATACAAACACTTATATATAGGAAGTACCAGCGACGTATCCACCATGCTTGTATCATATTACACATGCCTCGTTACTTAAATCACTTACTCAAACCAAACCAAACAATGTAAGATGTCTATGTTTAAACCAATTGTCAAAAGTCCTTGTATAAACCATATCAAATGTTGATAGTCCAAAAGTAGTCAAGTAATGTGTAACAAATGTTTATGTATGGTAAGTAAAATAAGACTACTTAAACCATAAGTAAAAATGTACAAAACAAAGTATTTTGAGTAAATCAAAAAGTTATGTTTTGTAAAATATATGCATGCTATACTGAATATGAACATTTATGCGGTATTGTGAAAATTCATACATCCAAGCCTTGAGACAGCCGGATAACTATGTAAAAATGAGTTATCAAAAGAATATGTATTCGGATTCGGTCATTCCTTACGTCCAAACAAACACGAGATTTCAGGAATGGGATTTGTCAAGTCCTATGGTACCACTACCTACTACCGAGCGGCATGATCGGTGTTAATGAATGTATAGTATAGTTTAAACAAACCAAATGTCATACCAAAATGTAAGCAGAAAAGTCATGTAAAATGATGTACTAAGTATGCTAAGTTAACATACAAAGCAGAAAAGTCATGTAAAAATCAATGTGCTAAGTATGCTATCAGTTAACATACATAGCAGAAATGTAATGTAGAACAATGTACTAAGTATGCACAAAATGGACATACATAACATAAAATGTAATGAAATCATGTACTATAATGTACTAACAAACATAGCAGGTATATGATGTGAAAACAGGAAAGCAGGAAAGTAACAAGTAGGCACATGTGTTCCACCCCAAAACAGTTTGGAAAACAGTAAAAGAGGGGTCTATGTACTCACATAAACACCTTGAAAACATTTAAAAGAGGGGGTTCTATGTACTCACTTGAGATTGCTTAGTAGTCCTTGAGTAACAACCAAACAATGCTAGAGATCGCGGATATCAAACGACACCTAATATAGGTAACTATGTTAATAAACCGGGTCTAAATCGGAAGATTTGATAGAATGAGGGTTTGTAAACCAAACGAGTATGGAAACTCGTGTAATATGGTTTAACAAAGCCTACATACTAAATGAAACCTATCCTAAGTGCTTACGACCCATTACGACCCGTTTAGGTAGCTTATGCTACTTTAACGCGTCGCTCGCGTGAAACGCGTCCGGACCGCCTAACTAGCCCTATGACAAGTGTTATATCCCTAAACATGTTACATAATCAGTTATGTGACAAAAGTTTAGGTTACATATGCTTAATTACCAATTATACATGAAAAGGGTATTCTGGTAATTTACCTAAGGCATATAAACTACCTATCATACAACTACTTAAACGATGTGACCATAAGGTATAACCTCGGAAGGTTATTCCCTACCTACTATGGTCACCTAATGTGTTTGGTCGGATCCTAATGACCGACCAAATGGGTCGGGTTCGAGGTATAAGCGATTTATTAGATCGCTTACCCTACGACCCTAGACAACGTGGTAATCAGTAGGCATAGTCCCAAAGGACTATAACCAACGTGATTACACTCACGTTGGGAAGTTCAAACGAACTTCGCATTGACCATAAACTGGTCAATGCAGAAAGTCAAACAAAGTTTGACTTTCAGACTCGAAAAGACTCGAAAAGCAATAAAAGAACGAAAGAATACTTACGAAGGGTCCCCGAATGCTAATCCCGATCCAAGAATCTCAGGTATGAAACAAAGGTTTCAACTTAGAGTTTCTCAAATCAAAATTCTTAAGTTTTGCAATGGGGTGGATAGGTATTTATAGGAATACCCGAACCGTTAGGATCGTTTCATGGAAACCGTGCCTTAATCCAATCCGTACATGTGTCGGAAACTTGTGGTACCTAAATATGGTCCTTATCATCTGACAAGGCAAGTATGAACTTGTGGTTGTGGTTAAAACAGATGGAAACAGGCTGTTAAATGCAGTGCATCTGGTCTGGGGAACCCTTGCGCATCGTAACACTCCCAGTGTTACGGTACGCAACTACCAAGTTTGGCAAAATTGCAGTTTTGGTCCCTGCAGTGCATATAAGGCATTTCTGACACGTTTAAGGCCCGTTAACCCCATTTCAAAGCTCTTAAATGAAGTTAAAGTATAGGGAACTTAAATTGTGCCCAAAAATATGTCGGATGTCGGTTCATTTGGCCGTACGATCGCGATGTTCGCTTAATTACGACGGAATGCGCATAAGCGCGAAAAACGATCCAAATGACGCGACGAATGGATTTTTCTTAAGCCAAACACTAAAGAATAATATAGTCATGCTTACATAAATTTTTGGATGTCCGGATGTATTCAGAACTTGAGTTATGCGCAAAAGTGCAAACTTGTGCACTTTTTGACGCTTTTAGTTCCTCAATGATCCAAAAGTTTATTTTAGCACACCGAACCCCTCAAAGCCTATTTCTAAGCTATGTAAAGGATATTTATGGTGTGTTTAACTTATGGTCATGTTCCGGAATGTCTGTTACAGTTCAAATTGGCATACTTTCACAGTTTGTCAAATTTAGTCCCTGTAAGCGATTTAACTTGATTTTGCCATACCAAAGCCTTCAAAACTTATTTCTAAGTTAAGTAAAGGTTATTTAAGGTATGTTAAGCCTATTTCACTATTCCGGAGTGTTTGTTGCATTAAACTGGTTATATTTACGCATTGGTGCGCGTATAACCTTCCAGAAAGCGATTTAGAGTTTGAAATTGAACAAAAATTGATATATGCAAATGATACAGATATTTTTACAAATCCCAAGTATGAAATACAATATTTCATTGGTTTGGTATTTGTTTGATGGTCGCAGTGACCCAGGTGTCACACTTTTCTACTCATGTTTCTTTGATTCAAGCTGTTTATCGGTTTCCGCCTTATAAACAGTGGAGTTTTCACTCAGATTGACTCAATTGATTGTCAATACGATCCTACAGAAAATGATCAAAACACTCATAGAGAAAAAGTCAAGAAGGATAAGAAGGCACTTCACATAATTTTTCAGGCACTCAACGAAACCGTTTTTGAATGAATTGCAACAAGCAAAACGTCCAAAGAAGCATGGGATATCCTTCACAAGGCATACAAAGGGGAACAAAGAGTCAAAACGGTAAAACTTCAAACCCTAAGATGTGAGTTTGATGCATTATGAATGAAAGACAATGAAACTATAGAAGAATATATCAATAGAATGACAATTATAGTGAATCAATTATGATTAAATGAAGAAAACATCACAAAACAGCGAATAGTTGAAAAAATTCTTCGTAGTTTAACACGGAAATATGAATCGGTTGTAGTAGCCATAGAAGAATCAAAGGACATTACAGTCATGTCCACCGAAGAATTATTTGGAATTCTACAGTCTCATGAATTAAGGTTGAAGCAATATGATGATGTACCCATGGAACAAGCATTTCAAATACAAAGCCAAAATCAGAATCGATCAAGATTCTTTAGATCAAATTTTACCGGAAGAGGAAGAAGTAGAGGAAGAGGAAGATTTAGCAGACAAATCCGCTGTTATAATTGTAAAAAACTGGGGCATACGACACGTTTTTGTCAAAAAGAAGAAGAAAGTGATAAAAGTAATAGTGCTCTATTACATGAGGATGAAACTGAAGAGGGAAACGATGAATCCCTATTTATGATTTTTAACGTAGAAGAGGTAACAAAAGAGGATTGCTGGTATTTAGATAGTGGGTGTAGCAATCATATGACCGGGAACAAGAGTCTGTTCATTACTCTAAACGAATCAGAAAAGAGAGAAGTAAGAACCGGAGACAACAAGAGGCTCGATGTATTAGGAGGTGGTGATGTAGCCATTAAAGTGAGAGGAGTATAGAAAAGAGTACCCAACGTCTTCTATGAAACATAATTTATTAAGCGTGGGATAACTTGTACAAAAAGGATATGAAGTGAACTTTCACAATCATGAGTGCGTCATCAAAGATCCGACAGGGAAGCACACGGGAACAGTTAGAATGACTGGAAACAAAATGTTTCCTTTAAATCTAAACTACGATGTAACTCCACGCGTTTTTAACATAATGACTCAAGATATCTCGGTATTATGGCATCGAAGATATGGTCACATAAACTTCGAAACTCTGCACAACATGGGAGAAAAAGGAGTGGTAAAAGGTTTACGAAAAACTGCATCCAAATCATCACAGAGTGTTTGTGAAGGGTGTCTGTTTGGAAAACATGCTTGAAAGTCATTCCCTAAACAAACAACATGTCATGCAACGAAACCACTACAACTCGTACACTCAGATGATATATGTGGTCCAATGAGAACCTTGTCGATAGGTGGATGTAGATACTTCATCGCCTTCATAGATGATTTCTCAAGGAAAACATGGGTTTATTTCTTAAAGTTAAAATCGGATGCATTAACACAGTTCAAGAATTTCAAAAGGTTAGCAGAAAGTCAAGCAGATTTCAAGATAAAAGCAATACGTAAAGATAGAGGAGGAGAATATTGCAGTCATGAGTTTCAAAACTTCCTTAAAGATAATGGAATTCGTCATCAACTTACTACGAGCTATACACCTCAACAGAATGGAGTAGCCGAACGAAAAAATAGAACCCTCATGGAATTAAGCATAAGCATGCTGAAAATGAAAAAAACTATCACACACCTACTGGGCAGAAGCGGTATCATGTGCAACATACTATTAGAATGGTCAAAATTGATTGCTCTTGGCATTAGAATTAGTGTCAATATACACAAGAATACAGTAGCTAATTACAAGGAGAGATATTCTCTTTACATAAAAAAAGGTTTGACTAAATATTATTTTGAATTTTGAATTATTGTGTGTGGCTCCTGTT
Source organism: Helianthus tuberosus (assembly GCA_030545235.1). Lineage (NCBI taxonomy): Eukaryota > Viridiplantae > Streptophyta > Magnoliopsida > Asterales > Asteraceae > Helianthus > Helianthus tuberosus. The sequence continues at coordinate 21,662,322 of CM060375.1, read as the reverse complement.
ACCCCCCGTCAAGCGAATCGGGTGGAGGTCCTACTCGTAGCATGAGACCGAAGCGTTCAAAAAGTGGCTGTGGGAGACTTTTTGTGAAGATATCGGCTACTTGGAGCTTGGTTGGAACAAACTTTGTGCAAAGACGACCAGCGGAGACCAATTCCCGAATGAAATGATAATCTATATCTCTATGTTTTGCTCGTTTGTGTGAAACCGGGTTTTGGCTTAGAAATAATGCACTCTTGTTGTCACAAAGGAGAGTCGGACATCCCGGTGGAAGTGCATATAGTTCCCGTAATAAATGAGTAAGCCAAATAATTTCTGCCGCGGAGTTAGCCATTTCCCTATATTCGGATTCGCAACTCGAGCGAGATACAGTTTGTTGTTTCTTTGCGCTCCATGAAACTAGATTTCCTCCAAGATATATTGAATAGCCATAAGTAGAACGTCTTGTTTCTATGCACCGAGCCCAATCGGCATCTGAGTAACCAACTAGTGTTGTTTCTTTGGGTTTATCAAAGGTTAATCCGTAGGATAGAGTTCCTTTGACATAACGTAAAATACGTTTGACTAGTTGGAAATGAGAATTGGTTGGGTTGTGAAGGTATTGACTTGCTTGGTTGACGGCATAAGATAAGTCGGGACGGGTTATTGTGAGATATTGGAGAGCGCCGACTAATGAGCGATATAGAGTGGGATCATGAAATGGAGTGCCCGTAGACACAAATGTATCAGTTGTGGTGAGCGGGGTAGCAACTGGTTTGGAGTCAAGAAGTCCCGCTCGAGCTAGAATGTCATATGCATACCGAGCTTGGCTGAGAAAAAGACCCGATGAAGTGTGAGAAACTTCAAGTCCTAAGAAATAATTTAAGACGCCTAGGTCTTTCGGTTTGAATTCTTTGTGCAGCCTCTTTGTGAACTCATTGACAATGTTCAAGTCATTTCCTGTTACAATGACATCATCCACATACACGAGTAAATAAATTAGAACTGTGTCTTTTTTGTAAATAAAAAGTGATGGATCAACTCTACTGCAATTAAAACCAAGTTGTACAAGAAAGGCACTTAGTCGTTGGAACCAAGCACGCGGTGCTTGTTTGAGACCGTATAGACATGATTTGGAAACTTTGGGTTTACAAATCCCGGCGGTTGTTCCATGTATACTGTTTCGGTAAGATGGCCATTTAGAAAGGCGCTATTAACGTCTAGTTGGCGAAGTTCCCAATTGTGAATTGTGGCAAGACTTAAGACAACACGGATGGTGGACGCCTTCACAACGGGACTAAATGTGTATGAATAATTGTGACCGGGAACTTGGGTGAAACCTTGCGCTACTAACCGTGCTTTGTAACGATCAAGGGATCCATCCCCCTTATATTTATTTCTATAGATACATTTTGAACCTATGACATTTGAGTGAGGCGGGCGTTGAACAAGTTCCCATGTGTTGTTGTTGTTGTGAAGTGCATGAAGTTCGTCATTCATAGCGTCCACCCATTTAGGATTTTTCCAGGCGGTTTTGAAACATTTTGGAACATGGGTCGCGAATAAAGCATGATGTAATTGATTGGAGTGGAACTCGGTTAGATTTGCAAAATGTTTGGGTTTAAATATACCCGACTTAGACCGGGTGGTCATGGGATGAGAGTAGGTGGAAGTTTGAGCAATAGATGAAGGGTGATTTATGTTCATAGTGAATGAAGTGGGATTTTCGGATGAGAAATTGGGTTGTGGGCTAGGCGCTGTAGCCATTGGATTTGAAGTAGACAGGTCATAGTAAGATGGGTTATATGGGTGTGAGGTACTGGTTGTAGGGCTGGGAGGAGTTGGGCCGAGAGATGTAGGGCTAGGAGGTATTGGCCCAGGTGAGATTGGGTTGGGTTGGGTTGGGTTGGGTTGGGTTGTGAGGAGCTGGATTGAGGGGGGTAGGTTATGGCTTGGGCTGGGATATGGTGTTGTGGACTATTAATGTTTATTGGACAAATAGAACAGTGACTTGGGTGGTTGTTTGTTGTGGGTCCAGAAAGTGAAGTTGTTTGTTTGGGTGGGGTATTATGATGTTTTGAGTAATCGATGTTGGGAATGGGTGTAGGAATATTGTCATCAAAATTTGAAAGGAGAAGAGAAGCTTCATCAGTTTTGGTGACAATACCTGAGAATGGAAAATCCTCTTCATCAAATTTTGCATGGCGAGTGATGTAGATGCGAGAAGTAGTTGGTTCGAGACATCGATACCCTTTATGTTTAGGACTATAGCCAATGAATATGCAAGGGGCGCTTCTTGGTAGTAGCTTGTGTTTGGTATAGTCCCAAAGATACGGAAAAACACGACACCCGAATATTCGAAAATGTGCATAAGAGGGACGTTGAGTGAAGAGAACCTCAAACGGAGATTTGTTCTCAATTATGGGTGTCGGTAAGCGATTTATAATATATGTGGCGGAAGTGAAGGCATCAACCCACAAGTTTGCGGGAGCATGAGAGTTGAACATCATGGCTAGACCCGTTTCGGTGATGTGACGGTGTTTTCGTTCTGCTCGTCCATTTTGTTGCGGGGTATGTGGACATGATAAACGATGTTGTATACCGTGTTGATGAATTTTTTTTTGAACACGGTTGTTAGTAAATTCCGTTCCGCCGTCACTTTGGAAAACATTAACACTAAAGAGAATTGATTTTGAACGAGGTTTAAAAAATTTGTGAGTACATTATGAAAGTCGGACTTAGCTTTTAATGGATAAAACCAAGTAAATCGTGAGAAGTCATCGACAAAAATCACATAGTATGCATAACCGTCTTTAGATAGTATAGGTGCCGGACCCCAAAGATTGCAATGGATTAAGTCTAACACGTTTAGTGATCGTTTAGGGTTATCAATAAACGGTTTGCGTTGTGCTTTAGATAGTTGACATGATGAGCATAGGTTCGGTTTGGGAAATAAAGATGTAACAAAAACAAGGCCACGTTTATTTAAAGCAGAAACAATATTAAAAGAGACATGTCCTAGGCGACTATGCCATTTATCAAACGATGCATGAAGATATGATGTCGATAAAGCGGCGACGAGTGACTTGTGGCCTTGTGATGTGTGAAAATGTGTTTATTAAATTCGAACAAGTTTTAAAAATGGAATCACAACCTAAACCACACACAATCGGCAAGTGCACCGGTCGCAGTGTAGTGTAGATGGCAAGACCGGATATCAATCCGTGGACACTATATGCAAACTCTAGATAATGAACCTCTATCGAATAAGTAGTCAAATTTTAGAATTGTTTTGAAGTGATTTTTTTTAATAATTAAATAATAACTAAATTAAATAAGAAAATGTAGGAAACAAAACAAGCAAAACGAAGCAGACACGAGAGCAAATTGTGATCAAATATATATGAGATAAAGGCTACCTAGGTATCGAATCCCTAGAATCATGCTATGCTAATGTGACAATGATAACGGCTAAATATCTATTTCCCTCAATTGACCCCCCGCTAGAGATGTCCCAAATGAAGAAGCAAGACTAAATGTGAAGTGCTAGAACGAACCGGCTCGAGCTATCAATACCAAATCCTACGAAAATAGAATCCTTTTGACCTCAGAGACAGTTATGTTAAGAGAAGATCCCAAAATCGCAAAGCAAACCAAACCATGAAGATTGAAATCCTAGGAAACCTTAACCACGATGTAATAAACGAGCCCGAGCTATCGGTCACCCAATCTACCCACCAATGATTAGCTAATAACCTAGCTCACCTTAATCGTCTTTCGAGTCACAAGATGAGGATGCAAGTTTTAATATAGTAATTTTAATTATTAGTCAACTTGGTCAATTTCTCAACACAATACCTAACCCGAAAATCCTAAGATAACCGAATTAAATTAAATTCTAAGTCTAGGGGGAATTTCTTCGTGCCTAAACCGCTAAATTTATTGACTAATAAAACAATCAAAACATACCAACATGCAATATCAAGATCAATATCAAGGAAAAGCTATGTAAATCACACCAAATAACCGAAATCATGTCCAATATGCATTGCAATCAACTAGTTCATCTCAACCCAGGTAGTTTAGAAATTTAGCTACTCATAATATCCAAAAACATAACAAATTCAGTTCTAAAAATCAAACAAGACATGGTTCAATACAAAAGATTAGAATAATAAGAATAATATCGAACCCGTAGTGCTCCGAACAAGAACCGAATAATTCTTTTCTTTTCTCTTGCGCCAAACAACCAACAGCCGTGATCTTTTGTCTGATGTCGAAAACAATAATAATCCAATATCTCCCTTTGATGTTTTTTTTTTTCGAAAATAATGGGGAATACCCTTTGATCACGTGCGGTTGTCTTCTGTCTATGCCTCCAAATTGCCGCCAATGTTGTTCTTTTTTTTCGTCTGTTCCTTATGCTTGTTGACTTCCCAAAATAATGATATGCCACCAAGTATTATTATAATGGTGTCTCCATTAGGGTTAAGATATAATCCCATATAACATGGCCCAAGGCCCCCACTTCCTTTCTATTGTGTTTGTTGCCTACTGTTGCTCACGAAAAAAAAACTTAAGATGTCAAAATTGCTTTAGAATATAATTATTGGCCCCCACTAATTTTCCATGTCCATGTAACTTGCCAAAGGCCCAATAAAAAAAACAAACTCCCCCAACGATTGTTTTGAACGCGCATGGTGTCAGTTATCTCATCTCATGTGGGCGGCCCACTCCACTCAACTGGCTGGTTATTTGTTTATTATTCTTTTCCGCTCCATTTGCACCAGTACCTGCCAAAACACTAAATAATGTAATCTAATACTAAAAACTAAATAAAACAAATAAAAATTATACAAAAACTACACAATTTACACTGGACAAATATGTGTATTTTAACCCACATCAAATATCCCCACACTTAACCTTTTGCTTGTACCTAAGCAAAATCCCAAGCAACAAGTCCAACTTAAACACTTAACAATAACGCAAATCTCGAACAAGTTATAGCGCGAACTACGAAATCATCAAACACAGAGGTTTCGCAAGACTTACAACGTTCAAAAGGTGACGAATCATAATATTTAAATGAAAACAGGCCTACCTAATCAAGCTTTTCTCACTTTCAAGCAACCAATCATGCAATGTCAATACCCCTCACAATATCACTCATCTCTCGGCTGATAAATATGTTATTTTGAGTGAACTCTCAAAACCAAACTATGAAGCACACTATCATAAGCTTGTACGCCAATCAGATTTCCACCTATTTGTTAAAATCTAACACGGATCAAGAGGACTTTATTGGGTAGGTAAGGGCTAAAGGTAGGTTATTTTTTTTCATTTTTTTATTTGGCAATACTGGGCTAAACACGTAATCACAAGATAAACCGGATAAACACGAGACAAATAATAACATATTGGTCATTTTGACCCACATCTTTATTCTATTTTTTCTTTTTCTTTTGCTCTTTTTTTTTCTTTTTTTTTTCCTTTATTTTTTTCCTTTTTTCAAATATAATAATCACGTAACACGATCCGGCTATTAAATCACAAACGGGTAACAAACGAATGGCTAGGCTCAAAGTGGTGTATCTAAGGTAATGATGAAACAGGTCAAACACAAAGGTAACACAAACGAGGTGATCCTAATGCCTCTATCACATCCATGTCAAATCCTAACTGAAGGTCTCAAACTGTATCAAAACGCACAAGTTCTAAAGTAATGCAACAAAGTCGGTAAACACACATGAAACGAAAGTAGCGAACATATAAATATGAAGCATGTAAAGTCTCAAATCTCACTATCATGTGGTAAATAAGGGCTACCGATATCGACAATGCACAACCAATTAACTCTCCGGCTCCATCCACTATCCTAGGCATCCCAAAACCTTTTACTCCCAAAAATCGATTCAGTCAACCTACTATCCCGCAACTTAAAGAAACATGTGCTCTCCGACTCGTAAATTCGACAATTAAACCGCTTTTGACCGACGTTTTGAAAAGGTCTTTGTTTTCTACGCGCTAAAGGACCGGGACTCACAAAACCAACTCTCTTTTTTTTTCTTTTTTCGAATTTTTTTTTCTCAAAACTATCTAAAAAGACGTAGTCTCCCATCCCCACACTTAAAATTTACATTGTCCCCAATGTAGGATGAAAGACAACTAAAAATAAATAAGAAACAAAACCTAAAATAATATACAAAGATAAAAAGATAACGAATTGGAAAGGACTTAGCTGGTTAGGATAAAAATCAGTGCCAGCTGCGCGTGTCATCAATCCGAACCCGTACACGATCGTATAGCATTTCCTTCGCGATCGTATCCAAAACTGACATGCTCGGTAAATGCCTGATATTCGAAAAGCAGCTCCAAACTCACCCAAATGGAGATTGAGTACGGGTGGTACATATTCAAACCTGCATCAACAAAAACAAGCAAAACCAAAGGAGTACTGACTCTAAAACAAAATGACAAAAACTTACTCAAACCAACTAATTTAGACTCATGTACACAAAAGATAAAAATAAAATAAATACTACTAAAAATCATACAAACTCTACAACTCGGACGAACATCCGAGTACGCAAGCCAAACTCTCACGTGCTCATAACCGGGAGGTCCAGTACCTCCTCCTCTCTCTCCTCAGCTGGTCCCTCAACGAAATGCTTCAAGCGATGTCCATTGACCTTAAACCTCTGACCGTCCTCATTCTCAACCTCTATCGTTCCATACGGGAACACCTGTGTCACCACATACGGCCCATGCCAACGCGATCTCAACTTTCCCGGGAACAGCTTCAACCGGGAATTGTATAGCAACACCTTCTCCCCACACTTGAACTCTTTCACCTGCTTCAAGTGTCTGTCGTGCAACGCCTTTGTACGCTCCTTATATGCCCACGACTTCTCATACGCCACATCGCGTAACTCCTCTAACTCGTGAATCTGAAGAAATCGGTTCTTGCCTGCAGCTGGCAAGTCAAGATTCGCTGCCTTCAGTGCCCAGTATGCACGATGCTCTAGCTCCACCGGTAGATGACACGCTTTCCCATAAACTAACCTAAAGGGTGTGGTCCCAATAGGCGTCCTATACGCAGTACGGAAAGCCCACAGAGCGTCATCCAACTTCTCGGACCAATCAATACGACTGTTTTCGACAGTTTTCTCCAGAATTCGCTTAATCCCCCTGTTCGAATTTTCCACCTGCCCACTCGTTTGTGGATGATAGGCCGTCGAAAGCCGATGGGTGACCCCATAGCGTTTCAAGACCTTCTCCATCTGTGAATTGCAGAAGTGGGTGCCTCGATCAGATATCAAGGACTTCGGTGTCCCGAACCTAGCAAACAATCTCCTCAAGAATCTCACAACAACCCTCGCGTCATTCGTAGGCAAGGCCTCTGCCTCCACCCACTTAGAAACATAATCCACTGCGACTAGGATGTATCGGTTCCCCCTCGACATAGGGAACGGACCCATAAAATCGATGCCCCAAATATCAAAGATCTCAACCACCTGGATGGGGTTCTGAGGCATCTCATTACGGGATGAGATATTTCCTGTCCTCTGACAGGCATCACAACTTCGCACAAACTCATGTGCGTCCCTAAAGATGGTCGGCCAATAAAAACCCGCATCAAACACGCGTTTGGCGGTATAAGCTGCACCATAATGGCCACCAGTCGGTCCCTCATGACAATATCGCAAAATACTACGCGACTCGGACCCAAAGACACATCCCCTAACAACCTGGTCTGCACCGATCCTAAACAAGTACGGATCCTCCCAAATGTAGTGCTTGACATCCGCAAAGAATTTCTTCTTTTGCTGGTACGTCATGCCCTCCACAAGGTCACCTGTAGACAAGTAATTCGCTAGATCAGCGAACCAGGGAAAGCCTTCCTCGTGGGCTTTCAAAAACATCAACACCTCATGGGGAAACTCATCCCCAATCCTATCCTTTCGAGTCCTCTCTAACTCGGGGTTCTCTAGTCGGGACAGATGATCCGCAGCAACATTCTCAGCCCCCTTCTTGTCCCTAATCTCTAAATCAAACTCCTGAAGCAGCAAAATCCATCGAATAAGCCTCGGCTTTGCATCCTTCTTCGCAAACAAGTACCGAAGGGCCGCATGATCCGTGAAAATAACAGTCTTCGACAGCACAAGATAAGAACGGAATTTGTCGCACGCGAATACGACTGCTAGTAACTCCTTCTCTGTCGTGGTATAGTTTTCTTGGGCGTCGTTTAGGGTCTTGCTAGCGTAGTAAATGGGATGAAAGTGTTTCTCCCTACGCTGCCCTAAAACGGCCCCAACGGCGAAGTCGCTAGCATCGCACATGATCTCGAATGGGAGGCTCCAATCGGGAGCAATCAGAATGGGAGCACTCACTAACCTCTCCCTAATCAACTCGAAGGCCCTCAAACACTCATCGTTGAACACGAATGGCCTATCCTTCTCTAGCAGCTGGGTCATCGGGCGAGCAATCTTCGAAAAGTCGCGGATGAAACGGCGGTAGAATCCCGCATGACCCAAGAAACTCCTAATCGACTTCACAGAAGTAGGCGGCGGGAGCTTGGAAATAACATCAACTTTGGCTTGATCAACCTCAAGCCCCGCCTGTGAAATCTTGTGCCCTAGCACAATCCCCTCTCGAACCATGAAATGACACTTCTCCCAGTTAAGCATCAGGTTCGTCTCCTCACATCGTGTAAGCACACGCTCGAGATTACGCAGACAGTGATCGAAGGAACTCCCAAATACAGAAAAGTCATCCATGAACACCTCCATGGAGTCCTCGATCAACTCATGAAAGATCGCCACCATACAACGCTGAAATGTGGCTGGAGCGTTACATAACCCAAATGGCATGCGTCGATACGCGAAGGTGCCAAAAGGGCATGTAAATGTGGTCTTTTCCTGATCCTCTGGTGCAATAGGGATCTGGAAATAACCTGAGAATCCATCAAGAAACCAATAGTACTGCTGTCCTGACAGTCGCTCCAGCATCTGGTCAATGAATGGCAAAGGAAAGTGATCCTTGCGCGTGGCATCATTGAGTCTGCGATAATCTATGCAAACTCGCCAGCCGGTGACGGTCCGGGTAGGTATCAACTCATTCTTATCATTGACAACCACTGTCATACCCCCCTTCTTGGGGACCACCTGGACGGGACTCACCCATGCAGAGTCTGAAATCGGGTAAATCAGTCCTGCATCCAACAACTTAATCACCTCCTTCTTCACGACGTCCTGCATATTAGGGTTTAGCCTTCTCTGAGGCTGAACCACCGGCTTGAACTCCTCTTCCATCAAGATCTTGTGCGTGCAAAACGAAGGGTTAATGCCCTTGATGTCCATCAGCTTCCATGCAATAGCCTGCCTGTGCTCTCTCAAAACACTCATCAGCTTCTTCTTCTCCTCCTCCGTCAATCCAGCAGAAATGATGACGGGTAACTGAGATCCCTCGCCCAAGAATGCGTACTCCAGATGAGACGGCAACTCCTTCAACTCCAAGGGCGGGGGTACCTCAACAGACGGTCTCTCCTTTGGGATCTCCTCCTCCTCGATGACCTCAAATACCTCGAATCTAGGGGAAGGCTCGGTAGCCTGCAACAGAGGGTCCTGCTCAACATCCAACTCAGTGACCCCACTCCCCTGATCATCCATACTCGCATCATGCGTATCAGACGCATCTCTCCCACAAATATCGCTGAGAAGGCCACCCACATGTGACATAAGAGTATCAATAAAGTATAGAGTGTCATCATGCTGCTGGGTATGCCTCATAGAACGCTGAATGTCGAATGTGACCTCATCCTCGTCTACTCGAAGAGTCAACTTGCCATCGTGCACATCAATGAGTGCTCGTGCAGTGGCAAGGAATGGACGACCTAAAATCAGTGGGACCTCAGAGTCCTCGTCCATGTCAAGGATGACGAAGTCAACTGGAAATACGAATTTGTCGACCTTCACTAACATATTCTCCACAATCCCTCTTGGGAACTCCACTGATCGATCAGCCAACTGAAGGCTCATGCGCGTAGGAGATGGCTCGCCTAGATTGAGCTTAGCAAAGATGGAATATGGCATAAGATTTATGCTAGCCCCTAGGTCAGCAAGCGCATTGCTGACAGTAAGATTCCCAATCAGACATGGGATGGTGAAACTGCCAGGATCAGATACTTTCTTCGGCAGCTTGTTCTGCAAGACAGCAGAACACTCCTCGCTCAGGGTGATAGTCGAAAGATCCTCTAATTTCTTCTTATTCGTAAGAAGATCCTTCAAAAACTTCGCATACTTTGGCATCTTCGCCAAAGCCTTGACAAACGGGATGTTCACATGTAGCTTCTTCAACATCTCCATGAAACGACCATACTGCTCCGCGTCCTTACCCTTCACTAACCTACCAGGGTAAGGGGGTGTCGGCTTATACACCCTCATCGGCTCCTTCTCTGCATCCTTCTTCTCTCCTGGAGACCCGCTGGACTGTGCTGTACTTGCTGGGCGCAGCCTAGGGTGCACTTTGCCAGCTGGTGTCTCCATCTCAATCACCTCGTCGACCTCCGGGTCCTCATCGACTACCGGCTCGACTTCAATCGCTCCTCGTCCGCTCCTAGTGGTAACAGCCTTCGCAGTGGCGTTCGGATTTCCAACAGTGTTACTAGGGAGACCACCTTGAGGTCTCTGGTTCAGCTGATCGGCCAGCGAACCCACTGTCCTCTCCAGGTTCTGTAGTGCAGTGCTCTGACTCTTCATGAAGGTCTCGTGCTCCATGAACCTCGACTGTGTCTCCTGATGTCGAGTATCCTCTCGCGTGATGAACTGTGTAATCAGTTGCGTCTGCTGAGCTAACATCTCCTGGTTCTTTCTCAACATCTCCTCTATCGTCGGGATATTCGTACCCGAACTCGCCCCTGCTCCTGTGTCTTGAAACAAACTCTGACGCGGCTGAAACCCCGGTGGGTTGTTGTTCTTCCAGCTGAAATTCAGGTGATTCTTCCAGTTCGAATTGTAACGCTCCCCTAAATTTCCTTGATTCCGATTACTCACAAACTCTACCTGCTCTGGCGACTCTTCAGGGGCAATAGGACACACGGCTGTGTCATGCTTCCCTGTGCATATCTCGCATATCTGCTCTTTCTTCACCTGCATCTCCTTCACCTGCTTCTGTAAGGCATCGAGCTGGGCTTGCATAGAAGTGGCAGTGTCAACCTTATGCACGCCCCTCTGTGCAGCAGACGAATCTCTAGACTCGGGAAACTCATAGCTACTCATCGCGATGTCCTCAAACATCTCGGTACACTCATCTGGGGTCTTGGCGGTCATCAGATTGCAGCCAGCAGTAGTGTTCAGCATATTTCTCGTAGCAGGCGTCACTCCATGGTAGAACTTTTCAACTAGCGCCCAACTCTCAAACCCGTGATGTGGACATTTAACCAACAGCTCCTTGAAACGCTCCCATGTCTCGTAAAATGATTCTCCTTCCTTTTGACGAAACTCCTGAATCATGCTCCTCAGACGAGCGGTTTTGGAAGGAGGAAAGTACTTGCCTAAGAATTTTTCACGCATCCCAGCCCAGGTAGTAATGGATCCAGCAGGAAGAGACTCTAACCAAGCATGGGCTTGGTCAGTGAGTGAGAATGGGAAGAGACGTAACTTGCAGGCGTCCTCGCTAACGCCTTGCTCCTGAAATGTATCACAAATAGCTGAAAAACGAGAGATGTGAACATTTGGGTCCTCGGAAGGTAACCCATGGAACTGGACGGTGTTCGTAACCATCGAGATGATCTGAGGTGGAATCTGCCAGCTATTGGCGGCGATAGCAGGGCGGGTCATGCTGGATCGAGCATTGGCCGCGTTCGGCCGGGCGTAGTCTGCGACGACTCGCCTAACTGGTGCGTCGTTATCGTTCATAGCTAAAGCAGAAGATGGAATGTGTACCTGACTAGCTCGAACGGTGCGAAGGCGCGTGTGAAAATCTCGCTCAGGCTCAGAAGAAGCAACGATCGAAGGCGGTCCCTGTGAACGAGTGTGGTGCATACAATGAGAATATTACTTAACTAAATACTAAAGCAAATCTAACCTTAAAGGCACAAATTGCAAGCAAAAGGCACCTAAAGGCAATGGAAATCTATGAAAGCAAATAAACAACTAAATAGACGACTCGGGTCGTTCTCTAAAGTGCCAGTGTCCCCAGAAACGGCGCCAAAAACTTGATGTGTGAAAATGTGTTTATTAAATTCGAACAAGTTTTAAAAATGGAATCACAACCTACACCACACACAATCGGCAAGTGCACCGGTCGCAGTGTAGTGTAGATGGCAAGACCGGATATCAATCCGTGGACACTATATGCAAACTCTAGATAATGAACCTCTATCGAATAAGTAGTCAAATTTTAGAATTGTTTTGAAGTGATTTTTTTTTAATAATTAAATAATAACTAAATTAAATAAGAAAATGTAGGAAACAAAACAAGCAAAACGAAGCAGACACGAGAGCAAATTGTGATCAAATATATATGAGATAAAGGCTACCTAGGTATCGAATCCCTATAATCATGCTATGCTAATGTGACAATGATAACGGCTAAATATCTATTTCCCTCAATTGACCCCCCGCTAGAGATGTCCCAAATGAAGAAGCAAGACTAAATGTGAAGTGCTAGAACGAACCGGCTCGAGCTATCAATACCAAATCCTACGAAAATAGAATCCTTTTGACCTCAGAGACAGTTATGTTAAGAGAAGATCCCAAAATCGCAAAGCAAACCAAACCATGAAGATTGAAATCCTAGGAAACCTTAACCACGATGTAATAAACGAGCCCGATCTATCGGTCACCCAATCTACCCACCAATGATTAGCTAATAACCTAGCTCACCTTAATCGTCTTTCGAGTCACAAGATGAGGATGCAAGTTTTAATATAGTAATTTTAATTATTAGTCAGCTTGGTCAATTTCTCAACACAATACCTAACCCGAAAATCCTAAGATAACCGAATTAAATTAAATTCTAAGTCTAGGGGGAATTTCTTCGTGCCTAAACCGCTAAATTTATTGACTAATAAAACAATCAAAACATACCAACATGCAATATCAAGATCAATATCAAGGAAAAGCTATGTAAATCACACCAAATAACCGAAATCATGTCCAATATGCATTGCAATCAACTAGTTCATCTCAACCCAGGTAGTTTAGAAATTTAGCTACTCATAATATCCAAAAACATAACAAATTCAGTTCTAAAAATCAAACAAGACATGGTTCAATACAAAAGATTAGAATAATAAGAATAATATCGAACCCGTAGTGCTCCGAACAAGAACCGAATAATTCTTTTCTTTTCTCTTGCGCCAAACAACCAACAGCCGTGATCTTTTGTCTGATGTCGAAAACAATAATAATCCAATATCTCCCTTTGATGTTTTTTTTTTCGAAAATAATGGGGAATACCCTCTGATCACGTGCGGTTGTCTTCTGTCTATGCCTCCAAATTGCCGCCAATGTTGTTCTTTTTTTTCGTCTGTTCCTTATGCTTGTTGACTTCCCAAAATAATGATATGCCACCAAGTATTATTATAATGGTGTCTCCATTAGGGTTAAGATATAATCCCATATAACATGGCCCAAGGCCCCCACTTCCTTTCTATTGTGTTTGTTGCCTACTGTTGCTCACGAAAAAAAAACTCAAGATGTCAAAATTGCTTTAGAATATATTTATTGGCCACTTGCATAATAGATGGGAGACAATAGGTGCGCTCGGGAGGAAGATGAAAGCTGGAATGAGGTGCTATACCGGAATAACAGGAGGAAAAAGAAGCCGGAGATCACGTTCTTTGTTGCAAATCTTCCAGATCGTGTTACGGATTCTCTCTTAGGCAGAGCTTTCATGTACCTAGGGTGTGTTTCGGATGCGTATGTGGCAAAGAAAAGGGACCGTAGAGGTAACTGCTTTGGCTTCGTTAGATTTGTTGGGCTGGCCAACATTGAAGAAACGTTGGAAGGGATGAATCAAGTTACTATTTTCGAAGCAAAACTGTCTGTATCTCTGGCCAAGTTCGATAAGAACCACCATCGGTTCCAGTTCCCGGCTGCCAACCATGCGGGGCGTCATTGGATCCCGAAAGTGACCCAGGTTCCCTCGTCCAAGCCTGGGCCCTCTTTCGTGAAAAGTGGAGTGTCGTATAGTCAAGCTGCAGCCGCTCATATCGCTAAACCGGGGGGCGAGTCGAGGAAAACGGTTGTGGTAAATCATCGAGGCCCTGCGTTCCCTCACCATCTTATTGGTAGGGCTGTTGTCGGGTTGGCTAAAAATTTCTCTGATTTGGGATCCCTGAAAAACATCTTCACCGATGATGTTTGTTCGGCTTCGGGAGTATTCCTTATCGGTGGATTACGGGTCCTTATTTCCTTCTCGGATGCGGAGGCGGCGAGGGTGTTTGTGGACGTTTTTACGGACTTTTGGTCGGAAGTCCTGTCGGAGGCTTTCGTCTGGAAAGGTGAGGATATTCCTTTTGATAGGTTGGCTGCCATCAGAATCTCTGGAATGCCATTGCTCCTTCGCGATCGGTCTGTTTTTGATCAAGTGGGTGGAGTTTTTGGTAAGCTTGTTGTTCCGTCCAATTTTTCATGGTCTAATGAGGATGTGTCTTTTGGTTCGTGTATGGTACTCACTTCCCGGAGATCTAAAATTGAAGAAGAGGTTTATGTTAAGTGGGAGAACCAGGAGTTTGGGGTTTGGGTGGATGAAGGTATTATTGAATGGAGTTTCAATGGGGAGGAAGAATCATCGGAGTCGGAATCGGAATCGGATAGGGGAGAAGAACTGAATGACGATCATAATCTGGAAGATGGTGAGCTTTCGCCCGACCGTGATCATAGTCGGACGTCGACGGACTCCGCCGCCGGTGTTAGTGTGACTCGTCGGAAGGTTTCTCCGATCAGAGATGGGTCCCACGTCCGGGTAGTGGAGTCTGAAATGTCGCCTAGGGGAAACGAAAAGTTGCACGCTGTGCATGGGGTGGAGGATCTGCATGGGGTTATGAGTTTTAATAATAATTTTGTTGGTGATAATGGAGATTGTTCTGTCCCAACTACCCAGCAGACACCTTTGTCTGTTGTCAATGCTGGACCCCCATTGGTTCACTCTCCTAAGGAGGCTAACCTTACTGGACCTTTTACTTCTGCTGTTGGGTTAAATGGAGTTGGGCCCATCTTGGGTAAAAGGCCTAGGAATGTTAGAAGCCCTCCATCCGTTGGTTCCACATAAGGCCCTTCTGCTAAAGCCTGTGTCAGCCAGCAAAATACTGATCCCCTGGACCTGAATGCCCCTGCTAATTGCGCTTATACTGAGGTTCCCCAGATTTCTGAGTTCGTTGTCAGGAACGATGCTGCTAGTCCCAGTATTATCGAACCTCCTCGGTCGCTTGGGAACTCGGATCCTGCTCAGCCTAGCAAAGAAGACGGTTGCCGCTCACCGGGCTCGGAGGCATTGGCCACTGTTCAGGTCGGGTCCCTTGTGGGGGGCCCGAGATATTCGGAAGGAAGACTGGGTTCGAGGGCTAAGGTCCAGCTATGGTGTTCACTTTATCTCGATCCAGGAGACCAAGGTCAGTGATGATTCTATGTTTCGGTTTAACAATTTCTGGGGCAGATCTGCCGTTGAGGTGGCCACAGTTGGGTCGGTAGGGAGATCTGGTGGCTTGGCCTGTCTTTGGGATCCATCAATCTTTTCCGTCATAGGTATCATTAAGGACAGGTTCTTCCTGGTTGCCTCCGGTGACCTAATTCCTTCGGGGCAAAGGCTCAATATCGTTAATGTGTATGCCCCGAATGAAGTTCATGCTAGAAGAGCCCTTTGGGGTCAATTGATTCAGGTCAGAAGTTCCCGAATGGGTTTATGGCTTTTCATGGGGGATTTTAACGATGTCAGGTCCCCGGATGAAAGGCGTAATTCTGAATTTGTAGCGTCAAATGCGGATGTCTTTAACAATTTTATCGATGCGGCGGCTCTATCGGAATTTAATATGGGGGGAAGGCATTTTACCTATATGTCAGATTCGGGAGAAAAGTTGAGCAAACTTGACAGGTTTCTTGCTTGCCAAGACTTTATCGGGGCGTGGCCGTCGGCGACTCTTTTAGCTCTTCCTAGAGGAAGATCTGATCACTGCCCCTTATTACTGTCCACTACGGCTCATGACTTCGGTCATATTCCGTTCAGATTCTATAATTCCTGGTTCGAGATGGAAGGTTTTTTGGGTCATATTATGGGTCTGTGCCATAGTTTCCGTTTCTCTGGTAACGCGGGTTTAGGCTTAGCTACCAAGCTTCGGTGGTTAAAAAACCATATCAAGGACTGGGTTAAGCTTAACAAGGCTACTCAGGACAGGAATTACGCTGGGATGAAGAAAAAACTTGAGATTCTTGAAAACTTAGCGGAGTGCAGGCCACTATGCGACCTTGAATTAGCGGACATGAATATTTGCAAGGATTTTGTGTTTAATTTCGAGAGATTGGCGCTTATTGACATTCGGCAAAAGTCGCGGGTTAAGTGGGCTATTGACGGGGATGAAAACTCCTCCTTCTTCCATAGGGTCGTTAATTCCAATATTAGTAGTGGGAGGATCCATGGGATTCTTCTCCATGGGAGGTGGGTGTCCAATCCGGTCGAAGTAAAGGAAGGTTTTTTTGAATTTTTTTCTCAGCAATTCACTGAACCATTAAAGGATAGACCCAAGTTAATTTGTCCCAACTTGGTTACCCTTTCGGTGGCAGAAGCTGAGACTTTATCATCACCTTTTACTTTATCGGAAATTAAGGACGCCATTTGGGATTGTGATGGGGATAGGGCGCCTGGGCCGGACGGGTTCAATTTCACCTTTCTTAAAAGATGTTGGGACGGGTTACAAGGTGACTTTCTGAGACTTTTTGCAGATTTTTATGACAACGCTTCCATCAACCGGGCTTGTGCATCCTCTTTTATTGCCCTTATCCCTAAAGTGAAGGACCTGATGCATCCTTCCCACTTTAGACCCATTAGCCTCGTCGGGTGTGTTAACAAGGTGATCTCCAAAGTCCTTGTTAATAGACTCAAAGGGATTATTGGGAAACTTATCTCCGTTGAGCAAACTGGGTTTCTTGCGGGTAGGAGTACATGGATGGGCCGCTTATGCTAAACGAGATACACGGGTGGATGAAGAGACTTAAAAAACAAGGTTTCTTTTTCAAGGTAGATATCCATAAAGCCTTTGATTCTTTAAATTGGAATTTTCTTGACTCTATTATGGCGCAAATGGGTTTTCCGAATCGTTGGAGAAGTTGGGTGATGGCCATTGTTACGGCCGCTAAGTCCCCGGTTCTTGTAAATGGGTCTCCGACTCTAGAATTCCAATGTCAACGCGGCCTCAGGCAAGGGGACCCTTTATCTCCCTTCTTGTTCGTTATCGCTATGGAGGCCTTAACGGGAATCATGAAGAAGGCTTGCTCTATTGGATTGTACAATGACATTAAATGCGGGGGGGGTGGTCCGGTTATTTCTCACTTGTTGTATGCGGATGACGTCGTCTTCTTGAGTGATTGGTCTCGTCATAGCGCTAAAAATCTTTGTAGAATCCTTAGGGGTTTCTACTTGGTTTCCGGGCTCAAGGTAAATCTTGCTAAATGCAGTTTATATGGTTTCGGGGTGTCTAACTCAGAAATTCTATCTTTGGCTGGTGTCTTCCGTTGCAAAACTGGTAGCCTTCCATTCAAACACTTGGGTTTGTGGGTTGGAGCGAATATGAACCTCGTAAAAAATTGGAAACCCATTATCGATACTTTCCGTAATAGGCTTTCATTTTGGAAGGCTAGACACCTTTCGTATGGGGGAAGAGTCACTTTGTTAAAGTCGGTCCTCAATTCTCTCCCGACCTATTACTTTTCTTTGTACAAAGCTCCTTGCCAAGTGATCAAGTCTTTGGATAAGTTGCGAAGGGACTTTTTTTGGGGAGGTTCGGAAGATAAGTCTAAGCATTGTTGGGTTGCTTGGGAACACGTCATTGCTCCCATCGAATATGGGGGGTTAGGTTTCGGTTCTCTTCGCGATGCCAATATTAGCATGCTTGCTAAGTGGTGGTGGCGGTTCAAGATCGACCCGGAAGGCTTATGGAGAAAAACGATTTGGTCGCTTCACCATAATTCTAGATCGTGGCAGGCTATCCCGGCTAAGCTTTCTAATTCCGGACCTTGGAAGCACATTCACGGAATCACTAAAGATTTTGTGAAGGTGGGTTTAGACCTAAAAATAGCCATTAAAGGGGTAGTCGGGAGGGGTTCGGAGATCGCCTTTTGGCTAGATTTATGGATAGGAGTGGAGCCTTTAGCAAAGAAGTATCCGGCTTTGTTCGCTTTGGAAACATGTAAGGGGTGCTCTATTCGGGATAGGTGGTCGGTGGGTGCAAACGGACCCGGGTGGGAATGGAGCTGGAGTCGTCCTGTCACTACAGCTGCGGAAGCAGTCGAGTTGGCCAACTTACTGTGTTTGCTGTCTTCGGAGGGTCCATGCCCGATCACTGAGAACAGGGACTATTGGGTCTGGTCGCTGGATGAAACGGGCATCTTTTCGGTCAAAAGCGTTAAAAAAGTCTTTCCGTTAGCTGCTGCCAACCAGCTACATTCTACCTTTCTGTGGAATAATTGGGTTCCCCTAAAGGTGGGTATAGTTGCGTGGCGAGCGGCGAAGGATAGACTTCCGACTAGAGATGCTTTAATCAAGCGGAATGTTTCGGTTAGCTCAGATTTGTGTTGTTTCTGCAGTGGCAGCCCGGAAACGTCGGAGCACATCTTTATTTGCTGCAGTTTTTCTCAATGTTTTTGGCAAGTTATTCTTCAATGGTGTAAGCTGACGCATCATTTCATCTTCGACTTAAAAGACCTTCTCGAGTTACACCAATACGTTAACGGTTCTAAGAAGAGGAGGAAAGCTTTTTATGCGATAGTCTTAACTGGAATTTGGAGTTTCTGGAAAATACGTAATGAGGTGGTTTTCGGTAACAAAAACGCATCGCTTACTAAGGTGGTGGAAGAGACTAAAGCAATGAGTTTCCTTTGGGTAAAATACAGAGGTAAAGCGGTCGGATTGTCCCTGGAAGATTGGAGGAGCTTTAGAGTTTTTGATTCTTAATTTGTTTTTCTGGTGTGTTTTTCTGTTCTTTGTTTTGGCTGGCCTAGCTGCTGGCTAGCTGCCATCTTGTTCCAGCTCTGTGTTTCATTAATAATATTCCCTTTTTGTTGGCCGTTCAAAAAAAATATAATTATTGGCCCCCACTAATTTTCCATGTCCATGTAACTTGCCAAAGGCCCAATAAAAAAAACAAACTCCCCCAACGATTGTTTTGAACGCGCATGGTGTCAGTTATCTCATCTCATGTGGGCGGCCCACTCCACTCAACTGGCTGGTTATTTGTTTATTATTCTTTTCCGCTCCATTTGCACCAGTACCTGCCAAAACACTAAATAATGTAATCTAATACTAAAAACTAAATAAAACAAATAAAAATTATACAAAAACTACACAATTTACACTGGACAAATATGTGTATTTTAACCCACATCACCTTGCGAAAGAACATAGAAGCCATTTTCACAAGTGCCTCTAGCGATGACTTCCTTTGTCTTTCGATCCTGTATGTGAAAAAAATGATTAGAGAACAAGACATCAACAGGAGAATCATTAGTTAAACGACTAATGGAAAGGAGATTTTTGGTGATGTTTGGAACAACAAGGACATTTCGCAAGGGTAAAGTATTGTTGATAGTGGTATTTCCGATTTGTTTTACCAGTAAGGATTCACCATTACCAAAGGTGACAAAAGATTTACCCGAGTCTGCATAGAGATTTTCTAAGCCATCTGAGGAAGGTAGCATGTGGGTGGTCGCACCTGTGTCGGCGGTCCAATCCGGTGTGTTTTGAGCAATGTTGCATTGAGCTTGAAAGGCTTGAGCAAGGTTTGCGTCTAACGGTGGTGCCCTTTGAGCATAACTAGAAAGATTAGGACATGAACTAGCATAATGTCCTTCTTTTCGACACAATTGACAATGTGGCGGGCGTCTAGCATGAGTGGAGCGACCGTGTCAGATGGACGAGCCACGGAAACGTCCTCTCTGTGAGGAATCACGGCTGGATTTGGAAGTAAAACTGGACCATTGTGAGTGGGTAGAAAAGGCCGCTTGGGGAGTTTGATGAGCATTAAGATTATGGATGAAAATCTCATGATTTTCTGCATACGCCAGGAGATCACGGAAAGGAGGAGATGGTTGAATGGTACGTTGGGCAGTTGAGAAAGTTTCAAACGAGGAGCCGAGGCCACAAAGGAACCAATGGCGTTTGTCTTCGTCGGTGACCGGGTGACAGATGGCTGCAAGTTGGTCACATAAGGATTTGAATTTTCTTCCGAATTCAGAAACCGTATTGGCGCCTTTGGTAAGCTGCCTATGTGAGTCTCGAAGAGTATGCGTTCGTTCGAGAGAGTGGTGACTATATGCGGTTTGTAGAGCTTTCCAAACTTGACGAGCGGTGGTATGGCCGATTGTTTCGGCCATCGATTCTTCGGTGAGAGTGGACTGTAGAAGTAGAAGGACTTTGTGATCAGCTTCTTTCCATGAGAAGAATTCGGGATTTGGTGTTGTTTCGTTATCAGAAGTTACGGTTTTCGGTGGAGGATTCGCTCAACCGTCAACATGTTTAAGAAGGTCAAGATACAAGAGGACGGATTCAACCTAGGTTTTCCATACGAGATAATTGTTAGAGGCAAGTTTTATGGTGATAAAGTGAAGATATGTGTGAAGGGGAAGAGATGATGAATCAGAGGTGGTGAGGTTTTGAGTGCCGGCCATTGATTTCAGTGGGGAAGAAGACAGAAAACCAAAAAGAGGAGGGATCGAGATTAGGCCTGTGATACCATATTAGAATGGTCAAAATTGATTCTCTTGGCATTAGAATCAGTGTCAATATATACAAGAATATAGTAGCTAATTACAAGGAGAGATATTCTCTTTACATAAATAAAAGGTTAGACTGAATATTATTTTGAATTTTGAATTATTGTGTGTGGCTCCGGTTACATACCATTTAAATCAAGGAACCACTAAATGTGTACAGAATGTAACTCCTCAAGAAGCATGGAGTGGAAGAAAACCAAATGTAGCTCATCTAAGGATCTTCGGATGTGTGGCATATTCTCATGTTCCTAAGCAACATCGTGGAAAATTAGATGATAAAACGGAGAAAGCAATCTTAATAGGTTATAGCGAAAACAGCAAAGCTTATAAACTATATAATCCGTTGACAAATAAGACCATCATCGGTAGAGATGTAATTTTTTATGAAGATCAGGACTGGGAAGGAACAGAAAGATGCGAGAATGAAACACGTATTCAATTAAATTATCCTGATGACAATGATGCAAATCAAGAGAAGGAAACAACTGTTCAGAATAATAACTCTATTTCTCAACATAATGACTCAGGAGATAACATGTTAAGTGATGAAGAGACACAAGGACATAACAATGATCATGAGGTAGAAGGTTCATCATCTTCATCAGAAAACGCTGAACTAAGAACACGAAGCCTCACAGATGTATATGGAGAATCAGAACCACTTACACAGGAACAAATTGATGAGTTATATAATGATCAGTTTTCAAAACTGAAGATGCAGCAAATTTCGTATTATATGCTGATGCAGACCCTACCACGTATAGAGAAGCTCATAAAGATAGCAAGTGGAGAGAAGCAATGGACAAGGAAATGGAGTCAATACAAAGAAATGAAACCTGGGAATTGGTTGATCCTCCAAAATATCAAAAACCCATTGGTGTTAAATGGATTTATAAAACAAAATATGACGAGTATGGAAATGTGAGTAAGTACAAGGCGAGATTAGTAGCAAAGGGTTATAATAAAAAATATGGAGTGGATTATCAAGATGTCTTCGCACCTGTCATACGGTTTGACACAGTCTGACTAATATTGGCCTTAGTAGCACGGAACGGTTGGCATCTACATCAAATGGATGTTAAAACAGCATTTTTAAATGGAAATCTAAGTGAACAAGTATATACCGAACAACCGGAGGGACACATTAAGATGGGAGAAGAACGAAAGGTATGCCATCTCAAGAAAGCTTTATATGGGCTAAAACAGGCCCCAAGGGCATGGTACAGCAGGATAGATAAATTCTTTGGCTAAAACGGATTCAAAAAATGTGTATATGAACATACACTATTTATGAAGAACACAACTTCAAAGATGGTGATCTGCCTGTATGTAGATGACCTTATTATAGCTAGTGATTCACTTAGCATGATAAATCAACTCAAGGATTCAATGAAGAAAGAATTCGAGATGACTGACCTAGGAATTCTGCACTATTTCTTAGCCATGGAAGTCAAATATGAAAGTGGAAATATCACATTATCACAGCAGAAATATGCAAAGAGTTTGCTAAAAAAATCAATATGGAGAGGTGTAATATAATCTCAACTCCTATGGAATATGGTCAGCGATTATCCAAAGATGATCCTGAAGATGAAGTGGATCAAAATCTATATAGAAGCCTAGTGGGATGTGTAGGTCCGGCTAGGGGAGGATCTAGTCGCCTAATCCTTGTGTACAAACCAACCCGGTTGTGCGGAATCCAACCGAGATAGCAAACCGAGATAGAACACGCAATATAACGACACACAAGACTCAACGATTAACACCTCTGTATTAATACGTATGAAAGGATCAGTTACAAGCTCAATGTTTACAAATGTATTTTGTAAACCCTCTAAGTTCTCTCGTGTGTGTGTGTTCTGCTCTATGTGTTCTTTTCTTGTCTTCGGTTCTCACGCACTCACCACCGAAAACAAGTGTTTTCGGTATATATATATGATCTGCACATGTTGTGCGATTGGGCTGTGGAGTTCGGCCCAATGTTGGTGGCCCAATGAAGCTGATTGGTCCAAACAAAACAACACATGCACGTATGAATCCAACTTGTTTCATATTTGTGAAGTTTAGTCAACTGATGACATCATCATGATGATGTCATGATGATGTGGCAGCGGGAATCGGCTCGCGCCGCTCCGTGCTTCGCGTGTCGAACTCTGGGACGCACGACGGAGGAATTTCGTGACGTCGGGCTTGAGCCGAACCTAACCGAGTCGAACCGAATCAAGTTGAACCGAACCAAGTCGCGTCCACATAATATGTACCAACAAACTCCCCCTTGGACGCTACTCGTGAGGTTCAACTTCCATGTCTTCCATGTCGGAGGATCTTCAAAGTCTTCACACGTCGTAAGTAGAAAGTGTATCAACAAACTCCCTTTTCATTTAGGTAGTGTGTCAATAAACTCCCCCTTTGATTATGCTTGTGAATCTTTTGACTTCAATGCTTGAGATCCTTGTGGTGTTGGTAATGGTCAGCGGCAACTCGATCATGTTTATCTCTTGAGTGCCTTCACGTCGTGTCTTCATTCCGAAGCTTATCATCGAACATGTTCTCCTTGCCTTTATCATCTGCACATGCAAGAAAGCTAAACGCGTAATGAGAACAACTGCTTGGAATATAGTTAACATTAAACAAGTAACACACATGTGACCATATTTCAATCAACTACCGTCCGACAATTTGAAAGTTTAAAGGATTTATCAATTCTAGTTTTTAACTTTCAAAACTTGCAAATTTCGACCGTTTGTGAAGGTTTAGTCACTTTGGTTTTCAATCAGGTTTCAGGCAACGAAGACTCGAGATCCAACATCGTACAATCGAAAATAAGATAGAAATAAAATCTTTTTGGCTTTTTAGAAAGTTTATATTAAAACACACCTAAAATCTTTTTGGAATTTTTGAATATTTCAAATGTAAAGACTGAAAGCAGTAAATAAATATATACAAAGATGCATAAACGAAAGCATTAAATAAATATTTACAGACATTCTTTTTGCGAGTTTCGAGGGTAAGAGAATCATATCAGTGTACGGTCATGCCAAAACACTCTTGTTGTTCAATTAGTTAACATTAAGATAAGCATCCTATAATGATTATCGGTATTGTTGTCCACATAAGCTCAACTTATCAGATGTAATCATGGCGAGGGGATACGTTAAGGTATGATTTATACTTACCGACCGGTGTTCATCCACATCACGACACATTCCCGTATCAAGGTATGCTCGAGGGTTCATCTTACCGGTGAGTATACCGATTATCATCTGTTTGACCGTATATGATGTGAGAAACTCACTTATTTTGATTGAAAACAAGCCCTATGTGATAGAATCACTTATTGATGAGGAACTTGATTTTCGATGCATGAGGGCACAGTAGCAAGTCCGTGAACAGGTCAGTACTTTCGTACAGCAGAGAGACGAACTTGACTCCCGGATAAATGTGATATTTTATCACTTATTTGTTTGGACATGTGATTGTTGATCACTTATTGAGGTCGAACGCAATATGTACACGTATGTATGATATCATGGAAGATCTAGACTTCGTCTCCGATTGTTTCGGTATAAGAAACAACCATGATACCCAGATGATAAGCAGCATAAAGACCGAATATCTCAGAACCTCGGCAATCTCTCAAACGAAATTTCGGTACTAAGACCATATGCCAATGAATGGTTCCCACCTGGTCTTCAGTCGATTTAAGTTTATATCACCCTGCACACTTTAAAATGATTGTGAGCCTACCGATACATCTTATATAGAGCTGCTTATCATTTTTCATTTAAGGTTTAAAGAGGTTTGGACAGACCACTGATGTACTATCATTTTCTCTTTTGCTCGCCAGGAAACTCATTTTTGCTTTTCTATTGTTTTTGTGTTTTTGAAATTTTTCGATGTTTTTGGATTTTCAAATTTGGATTTACTCCCCCTAAAATCAATAAACTAAGATAAATTTAAAACACAAAGGTATTTACAAAAATGATTTTCCGATGTTGGTTTTACTCTTGCTTGACCTTAATGTCGTTTACCAGTAATAAAAAGTCAAATCTTGATTTGTCAAATGCTTTGGTAAAAAGGTCGGCACGTTGGTCATCGGTGTGGACCATGACAACATCGATGAGTTTCATAATGAAACAATCACGTGTGAGGTGATATTCGAGATCAATGTGTCAGGTCAAAGAGTGCTACGAGAGGATAACAATTTATAAAGCAGCTTAGATATCGACAAGTATAGGAGAGATTAGAAATTTAAAACCGTATCCTGCAACTGCTTCTTGCATTACAAGGAATCTGAGCGCTCTCCCAAACTGGATATCCACCAGGTGTGGACTACAAAGTCAATTTTGCAGCTACTGAGAAATCTCTTCATAGCAACAAGATCATAGACCTCTGGGTCCGGCTGGTCTTCCACATTGCACCAGCGAAGGTCTTTGTCTTTCTCTTTTTCTTGAGAGGAAGTGTGCGGTTGTTCAATCCATGCCAAGGCATCCGCACACCGGCTGGTTTGTTCAACAAACACATATTCTTCAATCACACCGTGGAGAAAAGTACCCTACACGTTCATCTTGTGGACTTTGAACTTCTTGTGGAAGAAAAATCCATGAATCTTCGAAAAACTTCAGACGTGCTACAGGCGCGTACTTTTCATTGGAATCTTTCCTGAGGACCCGATCAAAAACCATAACAACCAATTCTGGCACATTTTTCATCTTGTCGAATTTTCAACTACATTCAACCACATTCTTTCATCAGACATTTTTGTCTTCTTCTCTCCTCTCTCCATCAAAGGCAACAACTCCTAGATATAATGATGTTTCGGAGTCTGGTGTCGCCGATCTTGTGCATGGACACTCCACTATCAACAATCCTAAGACTATCAATAGTTCCTCCTGGAACATCCTGCACTCTCATTCAGAGATTAGTTGGAGAGGGGGACCCAAGCCTTCACAGACTTGGGTCGTCCGTCATCATCGAGAATTGTGACATCCATTTCCCGATGATTCGGAATTGATGTAGCTCCCCCTGAAACAATTTCCAATTTTGGTTTCCAAATCTGTTTTTGTTTTTCATGTTTAACATTTGATTCAACAGATTTTGTTTGGACAACCTCCGGTTTTAAAACCTTTTCAACATTTTTCCGTTGTTTCTTTCTCTATTTCACTTCTTGTTGTTTAACAAGACGAGGGTCCTGTTTTGGTGAAACAATTCTTTTATGGTAATTGTTACCATGGGGGGCATCAACTTTTGCCTTTCCTTTCGTGAGATATGGACAATTTCTGACAATGTGCCCGTACTCACCGCATTCAAAACATGATCTCCGCTCAACAAACCTCGGAGTATCATAACTGTAGGAGCTTGATGATGAACTTCGTGATCTTGAGGTACTTGGTCCTACATCACAACCGTTTGTGTGTTGTGTGTAATTGTTTTGACTGTTTCTTTTCAAAATTTTAACTTGTTCAATTTTGTCCGTTCCCTTTGATTTCACAAAGTTCACCTTCTTGTCCTTTTTCTTGGTCGGTTTCTTTTGACTTTGAGTCGGTGAATTACCTTTTGGTTTGGTGCGATTTTGCTGCTTTTTCACTGTTGGTAATTTCTGATTGCCACATTGTTTTCGAACTTCAGCCTTTGGGATAGGAGGACACTGTGTTACCACAACGTGTGATCCTGTCTTTCCCAAAAACTTACTTGTTGAATTTTCAAAAACTTTACTGATTAAAGATTGATTAACATTCTTAATAGGAAAATATTTGTCAGAATAAATTTTCTCATCACCAACAAGAGTGTACAGCAAATTCACACTCTCCGACTCTTGTGCAGATGAGGACTCGATTGCAACAGTCTTAGCGGGTTTTGCAGGAGGATCACATAGAATATGATTCTCAAGAGGTATGTCCTCTTCTTTGATTGCCGCATCAGACTTTGCTGAACCAGTATCATCAGATTCATCATCAGAAGAATCAGCATCCTCAATCACAACTGGAGGATCCTGATTCGGTTCAGCAGAAGACACACTTGTATCTGCTGACACATCCGATTCTGATGATACTTCCTTCTTGTATCCGAGTCCTGTTGCAAATTCCTCAACGTCCAAAGGAACGGATGGTTCAAAGTGAGTTCTATACTCCTCATCAGGTAGTGCATCGTAATTGCGTCTCACAGGTGGTGGACAATTTCTGTAACCTATGCATGTGACATCCCGTTTCTCTTTCTAAACGTCAATGATGTGATCCAACACATAGCTAGAGCTCAAATAACTGTCTAGCTTAAGCTGGATCGCCTCACTTTCAGTTTTCACATAAGCCATCTCTTTTTGCATTATCTCAAGACGTGTGATATACAAATTGATGTCAGTTTGTTTTCTTGAAACCATTTTTGTCAACTCGGTTTTATCTTTCTTTAATTTTTCAATCACTGATTTAAATTCATTTTCATGGTTTTCATAAAACATGTTGGCTTCAGTGCACTTCGAAAGATCCACGGTCAATTTCTGATTGTGGATGAATGTCACATCATATTTCTCTTGCAAAGCCTCGTGTTTGCTTTGCAATTCACACCACTTATCATTCAATGAAACATGTTTGTCTTGCAAGTCAAACAAACTAGCTTGTAAAGCATCATGTTTGCCTTGCAACTCAGACATGTTTGCATCCAAATCAGCACATCTATCACTTAATCTAGCACAATTATCACAATTAATAGCAATTGGTTCATCGACACATACCTGACGGGATTCACTCTCAGATGTTGACCTATATGCTTCAGAATCAACAACCTCCCTTGATGATTCACATTCAGATTCATCCTCGCTTGAACTTGAACTTGAAGTTGTAACATCTTCAACTGAAGTTGAAACGTCTTCATCTGAACTACTGTCATGTTCAGAACTGTCATCGTTTCGCGATGATTCACCATTGCTGGCATCTTTAACAATTTCGGCATAAAACACAGTTCCTGTATGACTACAGTTCCTTGGATCAAGAGATGATGGTGCTACAGTAGAACGATGGCAATGTGAAGCAACTGGTGGTAATGGATTTCCATATAAGTTTGTGGTTGGAGCTGGCTTTACAGGAACTTGTATAGGATTGCCATATAAATCTGTACTGGGGACAAATGCCGTTTTTGGTTCACTTTGAAGTTTGTTAGTAACCGATGCCCACATTTCTGCCGTAATTTTCGGTGCGGAGGATTTGGACGAAGACCAAATTTCCGTATTAGATGCGGGTGCGGGAGATTCGGCCCACGAAGGAGATAGACTTGTATTTCGATACTTTCCCGAATCTGGAGCCGGAGTACCCCACCAACTTGGATTCATTTTTGGTAAAGAAAAATGATCACCTGAAAAACACACTTGAAACAAATAGTTAACAAAGAAATAAGAATCTCCTGTAAAAAAAATGATTTCGTTGAAAAGGACAGGTGAGGTGTTTTCGGCAACAACACAGTAAGTGATTTCGGCTAGGAGGTGTTAGGCGATTTCGGTGATAAGGCCCAATACTTAAACCCAACTCTTCTTGTGCGACTGAAAGTGTCTTGTGCGAGTGGTTATTCTTGTACGATTCAATCTCTTGTGCGACTGTAAGCTTGTGCGATCCAAACTAAACAAGTCTTGTGCGACTGATAATATTGTGTGACTGATTAATTGTCTTGTGTGATCCCAAATCAGCAGCCCAAATAGGAAATGTTGTAATCAGAAGCCCACTATCTTGTGTGATTCTTTAATCTTGTGCGATCCAACTATCTCTTGTGCGACTGATCCTATTTGTGCGACTGAAAGATTGTGTAATCCAGCTATCTTGTGTGGTTGACTTTCTATTGTCTGACACAACAGCCCATTATCAGTTATACCATGCCTCTTGTTCACCAACCATGTAAGGTGTGAAATATAATAATCCTTTAACAATTTTCAAATACAAACAACTTTCACAACTGATTTTCAAGGATCTAAAAGTGGATTTTTATGAAGAACACTTGAATATGATATGAATATAGGAAGAACAACCCAGAAAAATATGAATTTTCCGGTTAACCGACAACTTTCCGAAACCCGATTTTGCCCGAAACTTCACTAAGAACCAAGGTTTAACATGTGAACATGAAGAAAAGGATGGTTTTTATAAGAAGTTCCAGCAAAACATGCAGATTTTCGAAGTTATGAGCTGATTTTTCAGAAAAATATGAACTTCACAAACCCGAAAAACAACCCGAAAACACTCGGTTTTAACAAGGAGAAGAGCCAAGGCTCTGATACCACTTGTAGGTCCGGCTAGGGGAGGATCTAGTCGCCTAATCCTTGTGTACAAACCAACCCGGTTGTGCGGAATCCAACCGAGATAGCAAACCGAGATAGAACACGCAATATAACGACACACAAGACTCAACGATTAACACCTCTGTATTAATACGTATGAAAGGATCAGTTACAAGCTCAATGTTTACAAATGTATTTTGTAAACTCTCTAAGTTATCTCGTGTGTGTGTGTTCTGCTCTATGTGTTCTTTGAACCGAACCAAGTCGCGTCCACATAATATATACCAACAGGATGTCTTATGTACTTGACAAATACTCGACCTGACATAATGTTTGCAGTTAGTAAGATAAGTCGATTTATGGAGAAGCCAAAGAAAAGTCACTGGGAAGCCGGGAAAAGAATTTTAAGATATATAAAAGGAACAATAAACCATGGAATCATCTATTCTAAGGGAAGCAAAGGGAAATTGGTTGGTTTTAGTGACAGTGACTATGCTGGGAATGTTGATGACAGTAAAAGTACCTCAGGTTATGTATTTCATTTAGGATCTGGAGCAATTGCATGGCAATCCAAAAAACAAAAGGTTGTTGCCTTATCCTCAACCGAATCTGAATACATAGCATTATCAATGGCTGGATTTCAGGCACTCTGGATAAATGGAATTCTCAATGAACTTCAAATGATAATGGACTGCCCACCGGTAATCTTCAGTGATAATAAATCCATAATTTGTCTAGCTAAAGATCCTGGTTATCATGGAAAAAGCAAACATATTAGAGTGAAATATCATTTCATTCGAGATCTTGTCAAGGATGATGAAATTGAAGTCAGGTTCTGCTCAACGAAAGATCAGGCTGCAGACATACTGACCAAAGCTTTGCAGCCAAAGGACTTCAGCCGTATCAAAGAACTCCTACATGTTGCTGCTATCTAGCTTACAGGAGGGTATTAGAAGGAATATAAGCTAGATATGATAGGTTAGTGTATTTATTATGTAACATTAATATAATTATGTTTTATTCTCATAGGTAGTGTCAGTTATATCTAACCGTCAAGTATATATGTATGATATGTATTAACAATATGTTTTACCAATTCTAATAAAAAGAACATCATCATGCTCTTGTGTTCCTCAAACCCTAATCTGAATTCCAAACTCAATAGGTTCAGTATTTAGGTGCCGACCGGGTGCAAAAGGCGAGGTTGCAAACTCTAAGGAGTGAATTCGAGATGCTAAAGATGCAGGAGAAAGTTTCTCAAATCGGTCCCAAAGAGATACTTACCTATTGTAGACCCAATTGAACAATACTCCAACCTTGAAAGTATGCCATTTGAAGAGGTAGTAGGAAGGTTAAAAGCATATGAAGAAAGGCTTAAAGGCTATGAAGAATAGGAAGAAAGGAAAATTCAACTTTTGTTGGCTAATGAACAAATGAATGAAGAAAGTGAAAGGTCCTATGGACGAGGAAGGGGTCATGGAAGAAGATATGGTAGAGGTGAAAGAGGTAGAGGAAGAGGCTCGGGTCGAGGTGATAAAAGTGGGTTTCGGTGTTTCAATTGTGGAGAATTTGGGCATTTTGGTTATGAGTGCAACAAATGGAAGGATAAAGATAAAGAAGCTAACTTGATTCAAGAAGAAGAACCAACTTTACTTTGATGAAGGAATGGGTCGACATCAAAATTAACGGGTGAATGTTGGCTAATCTTGATGGTTTGGGTCAAGTCAGGTCATTGGTATGGGTCAAGTCGGGCCAAATAATAGAATAGGTATGCATGTTTTATTTTAGTCATATTCGTGGTTTTATTAAGTCATGGGTAGTTTGTTTTTGTTAGTCAAAAGTTATGGAGTAGTGGGTATGGTAGTACGTGGGGTTACCTACTGAAAGGTATGGAGCATGAGGGTCAAGAGTCTATTTAAGAGTCCTCTTTATTTTAATGAAAGTATTTATTTTAATGAAAGTATGAATTTTTCCTTTGCAATTATCTCTCATACAGCTTCATTTCTTCTCACTGTGCAAATCAGAATCAACAAACTAAAGGGTTTAACCCCAACACCAAAATCTTATATTCAAATTTTGAGACGGCCACATCACAAATTTGCCTTCACCCGACAAAAAACTAAAAAGCCAAACTGGACAGTATCGGGGCATGGAGAGGGGAGGGCAAGCCCCTCCATGCCACGCCACCATAAAAGCCACAAGGTTTTGGGCACTTGGAAGCTATGATGCACTGGGACGGGTACGGGAACGAGGTATGGGGACGGGTAAGGGAACGGGAAACGGCAAAACGAAAAAATTCAAGAAGCTGGGACGGGACAGGTACGGGAATAAAAACATATAAAAAAATAAATATATATTAAAGATAACGTAACACAAAACCCCAAAATAGTTATATATTGATGTAAAATTCAAAAATCACATATCTATCATGCTCATCATTATTATGTTGATTTAACGAGTGTAACTAAATTCATTAAATTTTAAGTAAAAAAACGTACAACTAAAATAATAAAAAGGAAAAAATCATTATTAAAAAATTCGTATACTATTTAATTCACTTCAAAAACTATCCACCTGCTTTGAATATAATATAATATACTAAAATAATATATATATATATATATATATATATATATATATATAGGATAAGGATCATTACAGAACACTAATTATTGCGAGAACAAAAAGAACAACTCTAAATCACTAAATTTTGGGATTTAAGTTTCATATTTCTTAAATTTTATGTTTCTTACATTCATATGTGTATTATATATACATAAAAAATCATATATTTTTTCCTACACATAGTCTACAATATATGTAGGTAATTTAACCTACACATAACCTACGTGTGTGTAGGTTATTAAGAAACTCAAGATTTTTCATATTTTGTTTCAAAATCTAGTGTGAGAAACAATAAATCTAACATTTATAACATTTTCATTTAATTTTAAGGTTTTTAGGATTGAAAAAATGAGTGATTCACTTTCTTCTGCGTCTTCTTGCAATATTTAGTGTTCTGCATAGAACCTTCCCCTATATATATATATAGGGGACCGCTAGAATGAGAACCACCTCGAGTTATGAGAAGCGCGAGAACTACTTGATCCGGGGCGAGGTGGACCAAATTTTTTTTTTCAAAAACGTAGATGCATGTATTATAAACACATTCGTAAAAAAAAAAATTTAAAAATGCCGTGTGTGTAGTTTTTTACACCACAAGTTTGTGGTTTACGAGTTCCGTAACACCACAAGTTTGTGGTTTACGAGTTCCGTACGGAACTCGTAAACCACAAACTTGTGGTGTAAAAAACTACACACACGGCATTTTTTTTAAAAATTTTTTTACGAATGTGTTTATAATACATGCATCTACGTTTTTGAAAAAAAAAAATTGGTCCACCTCGCCCCGTACGGTGTGGTTCTCGCGGTTCTCATAACTCGAGGTGGTTCTCATTCTAGCGGCCCCCTATATATATATATATATATATATATATATATATATATATATATATATATATATATATATGAAAAATGATAAAATCGTACTTGGTTGGCATTGATCGAAAAGTAGGGAAATGAAATATATTAATAAAAAAATAACAAAAAGACCTGACAACTTCATCTTCTACCTTATTACACAGTGCAAAAAATCTGAAACCAAAAAAACCATTTCAAAATCGTTCATAACACAGACCGTCTTCCCCAATTTCAAACCCTAAAAATCATCCTTGGTCAAACATTCCAACACAAAAATAAACGGAAACGTTTCCTGCACGTCCCCAAACCCGGTCCCCTTCTGCAGCACGTTTCTAGGTCGTACCCAACATGCCGGGGACGTTTCCCGGCCGTCCCCGTGCCGTTTCCGTCCCCTAGCAGTCCCCGGGACGGGAGACGGCACCTCAATCGCGTTTCCATGCTTCCGAGCTTGGAAGTTTTGCCCTTGCCTTTCACCACCCCTCCCCTTTTTGTAATGTGGAGGACGAAACAGGCATTTTCATGATGTGATGACTGTGGGGCATGCTCTTTCCCCGTTACCCTTTCCTACCACACCATGTAGTGTGAGAGGTTCATCAACCAATGTTTACAAAACTGCAATATTTCTGAGGTACACCATCGATCATGTCGGATACTCATTGGTGATTTCCAAAAGATTACTGACACTTCAAATTGTATGATCTACGAGTGATCACGCAGCACATAAAACTAACAGTATTCTATTTGATATAATGATGTTTTTTGACGAAATATTTATTTCTAAATTAACTTAAACCATCCGTCGGAATTCCGTCACAACTTGTGACAAGTTTCCGACAAAAATTGAATCGAGTGGATCACAAACCCCAACATTCATGTAAAAAAAACTGTAGATATATAAAAAAGAATTACAGCTGTTCATAACTTTCATATTTTATTTATAGCATAAAGTACAACGAATTATTACACACACAAGGAGTTGCTCCAACAGGTATAGGAAACTTACTCCCTAGGAGTTGCTTTGACAAGTATAGGAAACTTCCTATGAACCGTTAAACCATCACTCTCAGTCATGTCTATAGGCTCGTTCCCCGGCAATGAAAATTCAAACTTATACACTAAATTTGCCAACACAATTTCGTTAATAATCATTGCAAAACTGATACCAGGACACCCTCGTCTCCCAGCACCAAATGGTATAAACTCGAAATGAAAACCTTGATAATCAGTAGCGGTGTTCAAGAACCTCTCTGGTCTAAACTCTTCAGGTTCTTCCCATATTAAAGGATCTCTAGCTATTGCCCATGCGTTAATCATCACTTGCGAACCTGATGGGATGTCGTAGCCGAGTAGTTTAACGTCTTTTGCTGATTCACGGGGAAGAAGGAATGGAGCTGGAACGTGTAATCGTAGGGCTTCTTTGAGGACGGCTTTTAGATAGGGCATATTGTCTAAGTCGTCTTCGGTGATCATTTCTCTTCCTTGTCCTACTGTGTGTGCTTCTTGTTGCCATCTTTTCATTGTACGTGGGTTTCGTAGTAGCTCGCCAATTGCCCAGTCAGCGCTAGTGGATGTGGTATCGGTGCCAGCATTAAACACGTCCTAGGAATCATGAATCAAAATTACATATGTATATACACTACTAGAAAAGTAGCCAATTTAAGAATAAGAAAGGAGAGACGTAGTACCAAGATGATAGCCTTAATCATATATCTTTCAAGGCGAAATCCTGTAGAGTTATCTTTTTTAATTTCTATTAAAATATCAATAAGATCTTGGCCTTCAGCATCACCCACTTTCTTGTTTTCATGTTCGTCAATTACAGCGTCATAAAACTCATCAATATCTTTAACAAGTTTTTCAATTTCTCCTTCTAATCCGGTAAATCTATCCATCCATGCTAACAAAGGAAAAACGCTCGCAAAACAAAAGCGTCCCGTCAAAACTAAAGTCCGGTCTAGAAAATTCTTAAGCTCCATCCCTTCATATATCTTTCCCAAAGCTGCTCTAGTAATCACATTATGTGTAAGGGTAGCAACTAACTCACTCAAATTAAAAACGGATTCATTGGTTCCTTGAATCTTTTTTATCATTCTCGCCACCTCCTCCTCCCTCACTTTTCGGTACGACTGAACCCTTTTGTTGCTTAAAAGATGGAGTACAGAAATACTTCTGAGTTGCCTCCAGTGCTCAACATATTTGTCAAAGGCTATATCTTTGCCGCCATAAGTAAGTTTACTAATGGTGTTTAAATACGGCCTATTTGCAAATGTTATATCATGGGTTTTCATAATCTCTCTAGCTGCATCAACGGAAGAGGCTACAATTATCGGCACACTACCAAAGTGAAGCAATACGAGTGGACCATAAGTCTTAGCCATGGATTGAAGGACACGGTGCATGCCCACGCCTAATTGGTGAAGGTTTCCTATTAATGGTAACCCTGGTGGAGATGGAGGGAGATTTTTATGGGATTTTTTGGAAGAAAAATATAATTTTGAAACAAGTAAGGCAAAAATTATAGGAAGAGAATAAAAGAGAAAAACTTGTAGGTTGAAAGACATTTTATCGATGTTCTTGCTAAGTTTAGAGATACCCTTGTATGTACGTGTTTGCATATATGTTGAGTATATGGAGTATATATATTTATATAATATAATGATAGTTCCAAATCAGATACTATTTACAACGTTTATGCATCTAGAAATCTCAAAAAAGTCAGCAAGAAACCCTTGTTATCTTAATTATTGTAGACGAGAGATATCCTCCATCTATTTTTATAGTGAAGAGCTAGATATATCTATAAAGTTATAAAAATGATATCGTAAAATAGATCTTGTGATGCAGTGATTAAGTTCTAGGCAGCCCTGGATAACAAATCTCGAATACTCGAAGGTTTCCACTTGGAGTGTTCGGATGTAAATAATATTATATAACCCTACAAAAAGTAACTTAGGGTACTTAGTAGTTGTGTCTCTTCACATCACACCTTTTAAATAATACCCTTTTATTTTTAACACACACCCCTTCCTTATTATATGATCCACCACTTCCCATCTGTTCATTAAAAAATGCTCCATCTTTTATTACAAAAAGTTGCGACTCATGGAATGTTGGTTTCACATTCTAAATTGACGCGCACCGTTTAAAGAATGAATGCAACTTTCTTTCAACCTCTACCAATTTATCTTTAATATACTCTGTTAAATTTAATTCTAACTAATTCACCCACCTTTAAACCATATTTGCCACATCATCAATTGAATACATGTACTTCTCCTCGAAACCGCTTCAACGGTAACCAACTTGACAATTCGTTTATTTCTCTCATATTTGGTTCCAATTCTTCTTCGTGTTTATCAATTTCTTGCTTTTTGAATCGCAATTAAGGTTGCAGTTCCGTCAATTCATTCAAGATAACAATTTTTAATTCTTTTCAATCAACTCACTCATACTTCGTTTCCTTTCCTTCCTGCTTCCATGTTTATCAATTTCTCACTTCTTGAATCACAAGGTTAATTAACAATTATAATTATATACCATTACCACTCCTATTCTTATTTTCTTTTTGAATCTGCATACACATAATGATGTTGCATTTGATTTTTGAACATTTATTTTTTACACTTTGATCGATTGATTCTTGTCCGGCTGTTATACTACTTTAACACCCATTAAATTGATTTTAGATTCTGCATAAGTATGTGACTGAACGTTGACCGGATGCAAAATTTAATAATAGAAAAGTAAAATGGGTACTAAATAGTAATTGATAAAATATATGCATACTAAATAATGAAACGTCACTAATTATCGGATACATTTTGGATCATTCAAGAGTAAAACGTTTTGTAAATACATACATTTTAAGAGTGTTCGAATCTTTTATAAAAACGCTCACAATCAACATTCCGCCGCAACGCGCGGGTTAGCGTCAACTTGTTAAAATCAAATACTAACTAAAAGGTTATGGCAAAGCTAATTATTGTGGCAAAGTTATTGCTTTTAGAATTCTAGTTCTGCTGCTAACTATAAAAATTAATGATAATTATTTGTGGGTGGGGGGGGGGGGGGGGGGGGGGGGGGTGTTTTAGCTTTTAGCTTTTAGCTTGGGGGGTTAGGTTTTTTTTTTTTTTTTTGGGGGGGGGGGGGGTGATGGTTAGGTTTTTTTAGCTATTTTTGGTTGTGTTCACATTGGTTCTCGCGGTTCTCGCATGAACCTTTATATATATATAATCATGTACATTTTATAAAATAGTTGTGCACTTTACACAATAAAAAAATCATGTACATGATCTTACATTTTCAACGTTTCCTACACCATTAAAACAATATTTTGGTGTAGGATACAGAATGTGTAGGACTCAAACACTTTTAAATAATTTTGCGACTCATAATAGGACACAAAAATTTTAAATAATTTTCTCACTTCTAAAAAAATTTGTGTAGGAGCCAATACATTAATGTTGGTGAAGGAGTAATTTATGGTTGCATTAATAAGATTTGAGTAACTCTTTAAAATATTTATTAATATTCTAAATCAAAATTTCTATACTACCCTTAATAATTAAAACATTAATTAAAAGTGGACAAAAATGATATCTTGATTCACAACCAGATAAAAAAATATTGGGTCTAAATTAATTCATTTTTTCTTCTTTTGATAAAATTCTTCTCAAATGAACATCCCCCTATATATATATATATATATATATAGGATTAGGTTCAAGAGTGAACACCAGTGTAGTTTGCGAACTGAGTGAATTAATCCTGCCCATACATGTGTGTAGATCAATGGCTAAGATTTGATGATAAAATACACTAGTGTATTTTACGATTTGATGATGAAATCCTAGCCATCCACGTGTGTAAATCACTGGCCAAGATATGTTCACTCAGTTCACAAATACACTCGTGTTCACTCTAGAACCCCAACCTATATATATATATATATATATATATATAGGAACAGGATCAGGAGAGAACGATTTGAAGTGTGATGAAAACAGTGAGAACGATTTTCAGCCATAGGATCTTTATGATTTGTGGCTAAGATGATGTGGTGGCATTTTTGTAAATAATGGAAACCTTATAACTATGAGGATGGGTAAAGTTGGAAGATCCAAACAAGGGTGCACATGCTAATCACATGTCATTTTCCCCATCATATTTAACCGCCAATAACTTTTTTATACGTGATTATTTTTCTAAAAAAATTACACCATAAAACTCAGCGTTTTTTATCTTTCCAACGAGTATACTGTTGATATACTTTTTGAAAAAAAAAATGAAATAAGTTTTATGGCGTTTTTCTGAACTGGGTGTTTTATGGGGTTTTAGACTATGTATTTTTACGGCGTTTTTCTGAACTATTTGTTTTTATGGCGTTTTAACTAGGTATTTTCATGGCGTTGTTCTGAACTTAGTGTTTTATGGCGTTTTAAACTAAGTTTTTCATGGGGTTTTTCGAACTGTGTGTTTTATGACGTTTTAACTGGGTATTTTCATGGCGTTTTTCTGAATTTAGTGTTTTTATGGCGTTTTATTTGAACACCCAGTTCATGTGTGTGGGTTTTTTTGACAATATTACCCTTTAATGTAATTTAGTATCAATGCCACTTGTTAACTCCAAAATCGTTCTCACCGTTCTCTCTAAATTCTGGCCCTATAATATATATATATATATATACATATATATATATATACATATATATATATATATATACATATATATATATATAAGTATCCGCTAAAATGAGAACCACCTCGAGTTGTAAGAACCGCAAGAACTTTTTGATCCGGGGCGAGGTGGACCAATTTTTTTTTTCAGAAACGTAGATGCATGTATAAAAACAACATTTGTAAAAAAAATTCAAAAAAAAAATGTCGTTGGTGTAGTTTTGAGCACCACAAGTTTGTGTTTACGGGACCCGTAAATTTTCCGGCCAGATTTACGGGTCCCGTAAACACAAACTTGTGGCGCTCAAAACTACACACACGAAATTTTTTTTTTGAATTTTTTTTTTACAAATGTTGTTTTTATACATGCATCTACGTTTATGAAAAAAAAATTTGGTCCACCGCGCCCCCTACAGTGTAGTTCTCACGGTTCTTACAACTCGAGGTGGTTCTCATTTTAGCATTCCCCTATATATATATATGTATATATATATATGTATATATATGTATGTATGTATAGAGTAAGGTTCATACGAGAACCACCTTTATTGCGAGACTCACGAGAACCAATGTGAACACAACAAAAAATACATAAAAAAACATAATCCCCCCCCCCCTCAAAGCTAAATGCTAAAAACTAAACTCCCCCAAAAAACTAAAAAAACATAACCCCCCGCCACACCCCCCCCCCCCAAAAAAAAAAAAAAAAAACCTAAACCACCCTCCCCCACCCCCCGCTCAAGCTAAAATGCTAAAAACTAAACCCCAAAAAACCTAAAAAAAACACACACACAAAAATTATCTATTTTACATATTTACATTAAAATCGCAACTTTTAGTAGCAAAAAAAAAAATTTGTTTTTTTTTAAATAATTTTTTTTGGTAACGAAATCCAGCAATTTTTTTTATAAAAAGTATTAAAAAATAAGTTTTGTGTGTTTTTTTTAACTATTTTTAGGTATTTTTGGTTGTGTTCACATTAGTTCTCGCGGTTCTCGCAATAAAGGGTAGGGTTCTAGAGTGAACACTAGGTTGAGAATGAGCTGTGTGAACTAA
This sequence comes from Helianthus tuberosus, assembly GCA_030545235.1. NCBI lineage: Eukaryota > Viridiplantae > Streptophyta > Magnoliopsida > Asterales > Asteraceae > Helianthus > Helianthus tuberosus. Next base: position 21,622,890 of record CM060375.1, on the reverse strand, counting down.
TCTGGGCCATTGGATTACATCATATAGATATTTTTAAACAATGGCAAAATTGTAATTATAATGTTATAACTTCCCTTGCATTTAATTGACATGAGGGTATTTTCGTCTTTTATAAATTGCATTTATTAAACAATATAATCAAAATTCTTAAAATCTAGCTAGTTTACGTATATACAAGATACACAGCTGTAAGTGTGTATATGTGTACAGTCTCGCTAATATGAGTTTATACAAGATACACAGATGTTACTTTATAAACATGTGTACAGTCTTGTTAACTATCAGTTTATACAATATACACAACTGTTAATTTATACATATGTGTACAGACTTTTATACATCTGTGTATTATATTCAGAAATCGTTACATATGTGTATATTAACAACATATTGTATATTATGCATGCACACAAATAGATTCATATAAAAATTATGTAATTAATGAAAATGAAACAAGGAACATAATACGTATACACATATACGTAGATTTGTATAAAATTATAAAAGCAACAAAAACTAAACAAGTTACATGTATGTATTAAAAATCATACACCCTCATCGCACGTCATCCATGATGGTCTACCAAAATTTAAAGTAGTCTAATCCCTTACAATTAAAATAATGGATAAATAACTAAAAATGAGAGAGAGGGAGAGAGAGAGAGTTAAGAGATGAGAAAATTAAGTGATTTAAATTAAAAATACTTGTCTAATGTCAATCTTACCCTTTTAATCTAATCAAGAAATTGTTCACACCTAATCTTGTATGTGCGTGTGTGTGTGTATATATATATATATATAGGGTAGGGTTCTAGAGTGAACACTAGGTTAAGAGTGAACTGTGTGAACTAATCTGGGCCATTGGATTACACCATCTATAGATTTTTATATAATGGCAAGATTGTAATTATAATTTTGTAACTTCCTTTTAAAATAATTGATAAAAGGGTATTTATTTCTTTTGTAAATTGCATTTATTAAACAATAAAATCAAAATCCCTAAAATCTTGCTAGTTTCCGTACATACAAGATACACCGCTGTTAGTGTATACACATGTGTACAGTCTCGCTAGTATCACTTTATACAAGATACACTGACGTTAGTTTATACACTTGTGTACAGTCTCGCTAACTATCAGTTTATACAAGATACACAGCTGTTAGTTTATACACATGTGTACAGTCTTTTATACTTCTGTGTATTATATTTAGAAATTGTTACATATGTGTATATTAACAATATAGACTATATTATGCATGCAAACGAGTAGATTCATATAAAAATATGAAATTAATGAAAATGAAACATATCACATGTATGCAAAAATAAATAACTTTATCACATATTCAAAAAAAAAAAGGTTAATGCCCAAAAATAATTACAATTTCAATCTCAGAAAATTTTTTCAATATTTATTGAAAATTATAAAAAGTTAAAAACATTATATTATGATATCTATATATACAGATAATAAAAGAAAAAATACATTAAAGTTAAAATTAAACGAAAATCTATGGATAAAAAATTATGGAGAAATAGCTAAAAATAAGAGAGAGAGGGGGAGAGTTAAGAGAGGAGAAAATTAACGGATTGTAATTAAACATGCTTGACTAGTGTCAATCTTACCATTTTAATCTAAAAAATGATCAAGGGTTAAGATTAGTTCACTCAGTTCACTCTCAAAAAGTTGTTCACTCTTGAACCTAATCCTATATATATATATAAATATATATATATATATATATATATATATATATAGAAACGGGATCAGGAGAAAACGCTCAAAAGTGTGAGAACGGTGAGAACGCATCCTGGCGCAACACGTGTCACACGGCATAGAAAAGGGCGGAGGGGCTTTTCTGTCCTTTTATCTTCTCCTTTTCCAGTTCCGCTTTTCACAATATTGTTTTATTTTTGGCGTTTAAGATTTTTGGCGTTAACTAAATTCAATAATTAATGGCGTTTAATGGTTTCATTGTATTAACATTTTGGCGTTTATGGCGTTTTTCAAAACGTATGCCATTGGAACCCAGGGGATTAGGAAACCTATTTGAATGGCGTTTTTCAAGGCGTTTTAAACAAGATGGCTCGTTGTTCTATTATTTTTTATATACATTTTGGCGTTTGTGGTAACTTGGCGTTTTACAATTGAAAAATTATATTACAACCAGATGGAAAAAAATTGAAGCGAATAAAATAAATTAAAAAGCCTAATCAGATCTCTCTTCACAATCTTCACTGTCATCAGTCTCTCTCTTCTTTAATACTACAAGAACTGTCACCAAAATATATGGCGTTTTATGTAAAACATAACAAACCCATCGGTTTGATCATTTTTGTCTGCTCGTCTATTGAAGTGGCTTTTGTGGATGTTTGGGGACATAGATCTATGACGTGTGGGTGGGTTTTTCGCTTTGATCTTCAACTTGATCTTCATCTTTATAATCATCCCACTCTTTAGTGTCATTGATCTCTTCTCCTCATCCAAGCCTTCTTCAAGAACAAAGAACACAAAATAACATATGACTGTCATCAATATCTTTTTCTTGAAGATTTGTCCATCTCATGCAGCAAAATCTTACTGAGTTACTCCCCTTAGCTAACAATCCATTCAGTGAAACTTCACGAAGAACAATACTGAATATCTAAGAAAGCATATTAGCCATCTTTGATTTTTTAAATTTTTTGCTGTTTTACAGTGAGTGGTATTTAGTAGTGTTTTGACGTTTGTTTGTTTGTTTTTTTTTTTTTTTTTTTTTTTGATTAAATGGAAGTTGCTGAGAGTTACTATTTTATAGGATTTTTGTTGGACCGATCTACGACCTTAAAACGTCAGTTAAGGCAGTTCATCTTCGAGTACGAAGGCGGAATCAACGTAATCAAAGTCATAACAGCTATTATCCTTTTAATCCTTCTTTACTGATTGATATTCGTGCTTTTACAACGTTTTCTGATACAAAACCGGCAGCACTTCGTGTTTCATACAATGACCATCACTACCAAATGAATCACACAACAACCTATTTATAACCTAATGATTTCGCTTGAAACAGTTTCAAGCTAAATCATGATTTCGCTTGAACCTGTTCAAGCTAAATCTCTGATGTTGATTTCGCTTGAACCAGTTCAAGCTAAATCTGATTTAGCTTGAATTACACAAGAACACTTTCAAGCGAAATCCCATGTTAAACATGTAAAAACCCTAAATAAGACCCTGTTGTGTGTACATTCAACCTATCTAGACACAAGACTTGATTATGACGTAATCAGCAGACATTTAATGCACCAACAGACTCCCCCTTGGATGTTGATGAAGTCTTTGGCTTCAAGTCTTTGTCTTTATCATTCTTCAAACATTGTAAAAACTCTCTTCAATCTTTATCTTCAAACTTTTAACTTTAAACTCCAATCTTCCCTTTGACCGTTGATCCAGACTCCCCCTTTCACTGACTCCCCCTCTCGATATGCTAGAATCTGAGATATCTGGTTCAAGCTTTGACATTTAGCTTCCGTTGGGAATAATGAAGTCCAATCCTGTTACTCAACCAATAAACATTACAATTCTATCTTTTCAACAATAATTCACAAACTCAATCAGTTTTAACAATCCACTCAAGTATTCAGGTTCAAGTTAATGACCCTGATCACTTGATTAATCTACCAAGTCCAAATTAATGACCTTGGTTGATCTTTTGACGAATCAATACTGATTTTAAAACAACAATTTCAAACATTTTCTGAAAATAACAAGTATCAAGTTAATGAACTTGTTTTTGACTTTTCAAACAATTCAAACTTCATCAAAGATAAGCTCTCCTCATTCTTCAGTCCAGAATCCCCTGCATCTGCTTCAAACATCTGAGAATCCAACAATCAACTCTCCACTTTGGTTTGTCAGAAAATAAAGCAGAAATAAAATCTTTTTGGATTTTATCAAAGTGTTCTAAACTAAGAAATGAAATACAGAAAACTTAAATTGCAGAAAGTAAACAAAGTAAACTATTTACAAACATATTTTTGGCGAGCGTGTCAGGGAATCATATCAGCTTTTCAGACAAATTACAAGTACCGTTAAGCTTCATTTCATACTCAGACTTAAACAATTCACCTCGATTGTCGATATACTGATCCATCTTAAATTTCCACACAATTTTCAATTTACTCAGGATACGATTTAGATGATTTAAGAACTTAGCTCATTTATGTGTCCCACCTCTTGAATATACTCCCGTATCCAGAATCCCAATAATCAGTCTTACAGATGAGTATACTACAATGATATCTGTATATAAATTAGGTATGCGAGGGCCGAGGGATCTCAGGTCGATACTTCCGTATACGCAGAGAGATATCAGCTTCGACTTTACGGTATGTCCCCTTTAGAGGATCTTTTTGCTTACAACAGCAGCGACTATCAATTTTATTGTTTCATCGGCATGCTGAGGGTTTAATGCTATGTTTCAAGCATTGCAGAAAGTATTAGCCAAGGACTAGGTCAGAACTACCGTTCAGCAGAAGTCCCGGAATAATACCCCAGACATCATTGAGTATAAAGACCTAGTATATCAGATTACGAGAGCTTTCAAACGAGATTTCAGGGGTTACCTATATATCCAAGGAGTGTTCCCCACGAATTCACAAGTTTGAATTTAGGTTTATATCCTGAATAAATCTACTACATGTGCGAAAACCTATCGACACATCATCAGTGAGACTGTTTAACTCATTTATACTTTACAAATCTTTAGCATACTGTAATCGTCTAGCCGATGTACTATCATTTTCCCTATATACACAAGCTTTTTTTCAAATTTTATCATGTTTTTGTATTTTTGCATTTTTTTACTGTTTTTGTATTTTCTGAAAATATAAACTATATACAACTATCTACTCCCCCTAAATACCAAAACAAGTAAAAAATTGACAAACCATTGCAGATTGTTTCTCGTCTTCATCCGCAACAGTACTCTCATCAATGCCCACAATTCCATCCGACACCGAAAGAAGCTTCATACCATTCAGTTTTAACAAATATTTAAACCGATTTTTATCAAAAGCTTTGGTATGTAAATCAGCTTTCTGTTCGTCAGTGTGGATTTTCACAATTCGTATCAACTTTTTCTCAAAACAATCACGAATAAAGTGATGACGAATTTCTATGTGTTTAGTTTTAGCGTGATGTACTGGATTCTTTGTTATATTTATAGCGGCCTCATTATCAACAAAAAGAGGTGTGTTAAGAAACTGCAAACCGTAGTCGCGCATCTGTTGCTGTATCCACAAGATCTGAGACAGCAACTGCTAGCAGAAACATACCCCGCTTCACATGTAGATAACGCCACAGACGTTTGTTTCTTACACTGCCAGGTAACCAATCTAGGACCAAAGAACTGGCATCCTGCAGTTGTTGATTTTGAATTGACTTTGCAGCATCCGAAATCCGAATCGGAATACCCTTCGAGCGTAAATTCGCCTTTTCTAGGATACCACAACCCCAATGAAGGAGTTCCTTTCAGGTAGCGCAATATCCTCTTCACAATAATCAAATGCGATGCTCTCGGGTTAGACTGACATCTTGCTGCGAGGCACGTTGGGTACATGATATCAGGACGTGAAGCAGTTAGGTACATTAAAGAACCTATCATGGAACGGTAAAACGTTTCATCAGCCCTGTCTCCGGTGAGATCTGGGTGAATCCCATGATTTGTTGCAAGTGGGGTAGCAGCTGGAGTAGAACTTGACATCCCAAATTTCTCTAGAATATCATGAACATACTTTGACTGATGAATGAAAATTTCCTCAGGATGACATTTCAAACTTTTGCTTCATCACTGATTCAAAATCTTTGCATAGATTTTCATTTGTCGACCCAAAGATTATATCGTCCACATAAATCTGAACTATCAGAAGATGACCATCGACCTCTTTAGTGAAGAGAGTGGCATCCACTTTTCCACGAATGAACTTGTTGGCTAGTAGGTGTTGAGACAAAGTCTCGTACCAAGCTCTCGGGGCCTGGTGTAAACCATACAGCGCTTTGTCCAATAAGTAGACCTTGTTTTTGTGGATTGGATCGGTGAAGCCCGGTGGCTGACCGACATAAACCTCCTCTTTAACCTTCCCATAAAGAAACGCCGATTTAACATCCAACTGATAAACTTTGAAGTTCTTCCAAGACGCAAATGCTAGGAAAATTCTGATTGCCTCTAGTCGTGCTACAGGAGCATAGACTTCGGTAAAATCAATCCCCTCCTGTTGACTAAATCCCTGAACAACGAGTCGAGCTTTGTTCCTTACAACAACTCCTCTATCGTCCCTCTTGCACTTGAACACCCACTTGGTGTTTATTTTCCTCTGACCATCCGGCAAATCAACTAACTTCCACACTCCCAATTTCTCGAATTGACTAAGTTCCTCCTGCATTGCGTTGACCCAAGAGTCTTCAGTAAGCGCCTCTTTGTAAGTTCTTGGTTCAACCTGCGAGATAAAACAACTCAATGAGAATTCAGTTTGCAAAGGAGCAACTTTTGTATAAAAACATGTAAGCCCTTTATCAATCTGATTTCGAGTGCGAACGCCTGTCTGCAATTCTCCTATGATCAACTCCTCTGGATGATATGAAAAAGTTCGCGGCATCACTTCGCTTGGAACATCTACATTTCCCTCCAGATTAGTAACATTCTGCTCTGCATCTTGTTCACCAACTTGGTTTGTTTGACTTGAAATCTGAATTTGCTCCCCCTCAGAATCTGAATCTGAATCACCATGATCAAATACTGGCATGTTTTCAGCTTCTAGATTTTCATTCTGAGCCGACTGATTATCCTGAGCAACTTCATTCTGTTGGACATCATCATGTTCACCAGCATTACTTGGACATGCTTCATCGTCATTTGAAGTTTCCCGTGGTCTTCCAGAATACTCAGCTGGGAACCTTAGCTGCGACTCATATTCACGCAAAATATCCAACTCATCAAAGAAATCTTCATCATCCTCTGATTCTTCCCTCATGTCAAACGAATCCCAAAGTTTGTCATAATGATAACGCCATGAATCACCAGGATTCTGTGGCGGCATAGTATAACCTTGACATTCCACATTTGCAGCTTCAATAATCCGCTTCTCAGTTGGAACGAAGACACGTCGCATCGGATTTGCATAACCAACAAAAATTCCCTCAATGCTCTTCGGACCAAACTTTCCATGAGGCTCTATAACCGTACAGGGTGACCCAAACGGTTCTAGATACTTCAAATTCGGTTTGCGATTATTGATTAGCTCAAAACATGTTTTATTGAACTTCTTGACAGTGAGAACCCTGTTGAGCGTATAGCATGCGGCGGAAACAGCTTCAGCCCAAAAATTAATCGGTAACTTTGAATCTGCGAGCATAGTTCTAGCCGTCTCGATTAGTGTCCGTTTTTTACGTTCTGCGACTCCATTCTGCTGCGGAGTATACGGAGCACTAAACTCATGCAAAATACCTCTTTCATCACAAAATTCTTCCATTTTGCTGTTCTTGAATTCAGTACCATTATCACTTCGAATTCTCTTGATACGCCTTTGGTACAAATTCTCAATCTTTCTGAACAGCCCCATCAAACTGTCAAATGTTTCATCTTTCGTCTTCAAGAAAGAAACCCACAAAAATCTGGAATAATCATCAGTAACGACCAAACAATAGTAATCTCCTGTAATACTTTTGACATTCACAGGACTAAACAAATCCATGTGAAGTCTTTCCAGCAGTCTCGAAACTGAATTGACTTGCTTTGTAGGGTGTGACTTTTTCTTCTGCTTGCCTTTGACACAACTAATGCACTCCCCTTCTAGATGAAAACCTTTGATATTAACTCCAAGAACCAAATCATTGTGCACCAAGTGATTCATCTTCCTTAGGTGAATATGCCCCATCTTGCAGTTCCACAATCTTGATTTTTTTCTCAGTTGCTCTAGACACAAAACAATGTGCTTGATCAGTAGTTGTAGTTGCTACACTCATATCTAACACATATAAATCATTCACTCTAGGTGCCCTCATGATAATCCATTCTTCAGGAACAACAAATCCTGGTTTCAAAATCAAACACTCTTTATCAGTGAAGTGAGTAGTATACATATTGTCACAAATCTGCGAGATACTAAGCAGATTGTTCTCCAGCTCAGTGATGTAGTTAACTCTCTCAAACGTCACAATCCCATTGGATAACGTTCCTTCACCAACAATTCTACCACCTTCATGACCTGCAAATCCCACATAACCACCATTGATATTCTTCACATCATACAGTAATGCAGTTTTTCCTGTCATATGTCGAGATGCGCCACTATCCATGATCCATCTTTAAATGGCTCTTGGAAGATCCTGCACATACCACAAGTTGATTTTAAAACACTTCAATAAAGATGCCGATTCATGCTTCGCTAACAAGGAAGCTCCGGCAATTCAAATTGCTTATTCGAACATGGTGTCCACCCAGGCCTCATCAGCCTTAGGTGTAACCTTGACTCTCACAATTTGAATTTTGAAATTTTCAGCCTTCAAAGGTGGAAAATTTGCATCATAATCAACCGAAATTGATTCTTCAGCCTTTTTCACTTCAGAAGTTGAAATTTTCATTTCAGTTTTTGGTTTCCAAACTTGTTGAGATAATGCAACCTGTTTATAAAACTTGTCGTTTTTAGTTACCACTTTCTTTACAGGTTCATTTTTCACTTTGATGTTGTTATTTTTCACACTCTTTTTCTCAACAACGATTGGTGCTTTACCCTTCACATCAACTTTCTTCTTTTGAATCTTCACATTTTCAGTCTTAGGCTTCACATTGGTACACTTTCGTGCAATGTGACCAACTTGATTACATCTGAAACATATTCGAGTATCAACAATTCGACTTGTGCCTTCAGACTGATAATGTGAAACTCTTTTCTCAAAGAACTCTTTATTTGATTATGAAAAAATTTCATTTTCCTCATCAGAAAGTGAACTTGAACTGTTCACAAACACTTTCTTTTCAGCAAACCTTTTGTTTTGAAAACTCTTTTTCTGATAACTATTACCACCTCGATAACCACCCGACCAATTGTTTCGATTGTTATTATAAAAATGTGGTGGAACTACAGATTTCTTGTAGTATGATTTATCTTTCTCAAAACTCATTTTTCTCTTTGTTTGACTGAACTTGTTCACTTCTGACAACTCAACTTCAACAAACTTGAAAACATTTGTCAATTTGTTCACATTAACATTCTCAATCAGAAATTCAGAATCCGAATACAACTTATCAGATCCAGCCATCTTGTACATCACAAGACCCGGTTCATCACTTAAGTTGTTTTTGGATTTTGATTTCTGAATGTACTTGTCCAAGAAACACCCATCTTCCTCAGTAGTGTCACTATCCATTTTTAGCACATTTTCAACAACACCTTTTACAATATCATTTTGGACACTATCGTCATTGGAAGATGTAAACATGACATCAATGTTCTCTAGAAGTTTAACTTCTTTTTCTTCCTCAATTTCAACCAACCCAGATTGCTTTTTCGTGTAGTTATCAAGAACAGGTGGTGGAACTTGATGAAACCCCACCCCAGTTCCATCACAATACACATCTTCGCCCGCTTTGTCTTTCCCGATGGGTTTGGGAATAATATGTTGCAACACAAAGCTTGCGGAGTTGTAACTGTTAAGCTTCAACTGGATTCGCTCGTTTTCGATTACAGCCTCTTGAACTTTAAGTTTCAATTTAGCGATTTCATCCAGTTGTTGGTTGATTGATTCTTCTTTGACTCTAAGCACTGCTTTCAAATGTTCATTTTCTTTAAAAGTTTTACCATTTCGATCATCACAATCTTCCATTGTGCTTTTGAGTTTTTCAAATTTTTCAGAAATCTGACGGTTTTCAAGAATCAACTTTTCATTTTCTTGTTTAATTTTGTCATGATCAATTTTATCATTTTCAATTTGTTTAGTTAATTCTCTTATCCGTTCAGTTGAAGCTTTAACTGATTTGTCACGATCAAGAATCTGATTCTCAACGCTTCTGACCTTTGCTGTCAGATCATCAACTTTCTTCCCGTTGAGATACGTGACTGTGCTACAAAATTTGCACTCTTTGTTGCAATTTTTGCAATCAGCATTTCCATCAATTTTCTTACCTGACACATTTGTTGACACATCTGAACTGACCTGGCTTTTTGACTCAGACACGGAATTAGAGTCTACCTCAAGTGCCTTAGCAGCCAGCACTTTGTCAGCCATTCTTCCAAAATTTTCAGCAGTGAACTCCTGCGTTGTGTCAATAACTCCAGTATCAACTTTCTTTGCTTTCTCGATCTCTTCTTTCTCTTTTCTCTCTTTCTCTTCTTCTTTCATTTTCTCGGTTGGAGTTCCCCACCATTTGTGTTGCCAGTACTCATCATCTTCTTTATATTGCTGGATTATGGCTTCAATATCAAGTGTACTATCATCAATTGCAATATTTCCATACTCATCAAGATAGCACTCTCTATCTGGATCCCATCTATTGGCTCTCCTTGCTTCCAGAAAGATACGAGATATTCTAATGATTTTGTTTTCAGCTATCATTTTTCTGTATCTATACTTCTGCTCTTCAGTTCTATCATCTTTCCACGGAATAGGTTCATCGTTTTTCGCCATGAATGCGTAACCAACCGCATCTTCTTCAGGTAGAACCTCTTGACTCCAATCATAACCTTCATCATCATAAATCACTGCAAGAGCTCTAGATTTCTCTCTGTTGTCTTCAACCTGCTTCAATCTAGGCGGCTCGGATTTATTCTGATGATAGATTGCCTTCTTGTAGTAATCATCTCTGAAAGGGTTCTCCGACTCATCAGCATAAGCGTTTCTGCATTCTCGTTTGAAGTGACCTTTCTGCTTACACTTGAAGCATGTCACCTTGGACTTATCGAACCCTAGCTTAGTAGATGCACCACCAATTGTTTTCCTTCCAGTAATTTCCATGAATCTTTATGCTCGACGAACAGCACTTGCCATAGCCCAACGAATATGGATCAGTTCCATTTCCTCCGGATCAATCTGATCGTAATCTTTTTTCGTCAGATTGGTATTGCCTATCTTCCCAGCTACTAATCCTTCATACGATTCCAACACCGATGCTAGGAAGATCATCTGCTGCTTGGCTGATTCCTCATCAAAGTCCTGAGCATTCTTCAAATCTATCGCGATGTTACATTGAAAACGATTCTTTGCATCTGGATGATTTCCAGAAGATGAAGATCCACTGTGATAACCACTGTGACTTCCACTGCTTTGATTGCTTTGACTTTCTTTTCCAACTGTCGACACATTTTCAGCAGAAAACGCAGTTTTTGGAGAAGTTGCTTTTGGCATCATGCTCTTTGGATAATACAAATCCAAATTCTGCTGGTAAGATGAGTGATTGACTTTGTACGTCTTCTTCAACTCCAGCTCGTGACTCTCGAGTTTCTCAATCAGCAAATCTAATGACAACTTTTCTGGTTCTTTGATGGTATTCTTCAGCATCAGCGCATAATATCTCCAATCCATTTCATCAGGTAACGAATCGAACAATTTGTCGATAAGATCTTCTTCAGAAATTTTGATATCATGTCTTACTAATTCCAGCTTCAGATGACCAAACCTTTCTATCATTTTACAAACTAACTCGTTCTTTAAACATCCAAACAGATCAAACTCTTTTCTAAGAAGTTTCTTTTTGTTCTTCACGATTTCAGTACTACCTAAACATTTCTTTTCTAACTTTTCCCAAAGATCTTTTGCATTTGAATAATCGATCAATGAGATTATGTCTTCCCGGACGGACTGAAATAACAACGCCACACACTTTTGTTCAGCTACAAACGATTCAATCTCCTCGGCTGCTCTTAAAGTTTCACCATATTTCTTTCCATGTTCATAACCGTTTTTCAAACTCTTCCAGCTGGGAAATGCGAATGCCATCAACCAGTCCTCAAACTTTCTTGACTACCGACTGTATTCCTCAATAGCCATTAGCTTTGGAGGTTTATTAAACGTTCCGAAAGCACTTTCCGATTCCCAAGCTTCCTTTTTCTTCTCTTTTGGCGGGTTATCATTCACATTGTTTGACGAAGTATCATTGTTTCCGGAATCTCCAGCGAACGCGTACATATCGCTAAACGGGTTCATGAAAAGATCATCCCTTGTGAATGTTCCTGCAAAATCAGCAAACACATAGAAAAATTTTAAGTTTTGAAAATTCAGCAAGTTCAAACGAAATCCTTTGAAGTGTAAACAGTCTCAAGCGAAATCAATACTTAAGACTGTTCAAGCGAAATTACAAAAATACACTTCAAGCGAAATCTGATCTAAACTATGTTTCAAGCGAAATCCAGCAATACAATTTCGCTTCAACTGTTCAAGCGAAATCTAAGAACAAATCTGATTCAAGCGAAATCTACGAACAGTTCTGATTCAAGCGAAATTAAACCCAACAATTTCGCTTCAACTGATTTCAAGCGAAATTCGAGATTACAAGACTAACAGTTTCAAGCGAAATCCAGATGATCAATTTCGCTTGAACTATTCAAGCGAAATCCTGATTTTCAAGTGAAATCCTATGTTTTTCAAGCGAAATCTTATCTTAACCTTCGAACTAACTCAAGCGAAATCCTGTTTTAGGTCATTTTTAACAAGTTTTAATCTGAATTTTAGTCCGAATCTTTGTAGGCTTTGTTAAAACTAAGTTTTACACGATATACTCGAAAATCAGACCATTTCGACCGTTGGAACTCGTTCAGATCAGAAAAATATAAAAAGAAATGAGTAGAAAGAAGAGAATCCGTTGCTATGGTATGAACTCCTCGTCCTGAGCTCTGATACCACTTGTTGGATCGATCTACGACCTTAAAACGTCAGTTAAGGCAGTTCATCTTCGAGTACGAAGGCGGAATCAACGTAATCAAAGTCATAACAGCTATTATCCTTTTAATCCTTCTTTACTGATTGATATTCGTGCTTTTACAACGTTTTCTGATACAAAACCGGCAGCACTTCGTGTTTCATACAATGACCATCACTACCAAATGAATCACACAACAACCTATTTATAACCTAATGATTTCGCTTGAAACAGTTTCAAGCTAAATCATGATTTCGCTTGAACCTGTTCAAGCTAAATCTCTGATGTTGATTTCGCTTGAACCAGTTCAAGCTGAATCTGATTTAGCTTGAATTACACAAGAACACTTTCAAGCGAAATCCCGTGTTAAACATGTAAAAACCCTAAATAAGACCCTGTTGTGTGTACATTCAACCTATCTAGACACAAGACTTGATTATGACGTAATCAGCAGACATTTAATGCACCAACAATTTCTTTTTGGCGGTGTAGGTTAGGTGGTGCCTTATTATAATAAACTATTCGTCGTTTCAGTTACTGTTTGTAATTATTGTTTTTGATAAGCTTTTATCTCTTTAGATTCTAATACAATTAATTTTCCGTCTTTTCATTTTTACTGTTTTCTAGTTACATTTTAAAGTTTGGTTTTTAATTTTTTATGGGTTTTTTATAATACTTTTCCGAAGTTAATTTCTTATAGTTTAGGAGTTTTTGTGGCGTTTTACGGCATGATAACGTTTTAACAAGCATTTGGATGTCTGGCGTTTATATTATATACGACATTTTTATTATATAACAATCAACTGAAAAAGAAAATAAAAAAAAAAGAATATATAAACAATTGATCTTCCAAATCTTCACTATCACCAGTCCTTTTTTTCTTTTTTGAATCATCTTAACTGGCTTGTTCGAATTTCGTATGATTCATTTTGTTTTTTTTTTTTCAAGTAGTTTTATTTGTCGCCGTTTTGAAGCACAAAGTCTGACATCAGCATCTTTTTCTTGAAGATTTGTCAATCTCATATAGCAAAATGTTAATGAGTTTACATCCTTCAGCCAACAATCTTGAATTTTCCAATGAAACGATGTTTGATTTTTAAATTTTGGTGTTTTACCGATAAAAAGAACGCCACTAAATAAAAGCATCTTAAACCTCAAATTTTGATCATGCTAAAATCAATAATGTTTTGCTGTATGAGATGGAAAACATTGTTAATCCTCGGTTAAGAAAGATATCTGACAATGTTGTCCACCTCATACAGCTAAACTTTATTGACAACAAACCTCCATAATGTTTTTGTATGTTTTGGGGTTATAAATTTGATGGAAGTTGAGAATAAAGTCAATAAGATTTTACTCAATGAAATGGACAATATCCTCAAGTGAGGATATTCTCCATTTCATTGAGTGAAACCTTACAGACAACCAAACTGAATTTCAAATAAACGTTTTGGTTTAGAAGATATTTGATGTTTGGGATTTTTGGCGTTTCTAAGAAGAATAATATATATTAAATATGGCGTTTGGGGTTTTGTGTGTGTTTTTAATTAAAGGTCTCAGATGTTGTATATATAAGATTTTTTTGGCGGTTTTTTAGGCGTTTTATATCTAATGGCGTTTTATAGTTAGAATGGTGTGTGTTATTTGTTTGGCGTTTTATTTCATGAGATGGCGTTTTGTGTGTAGTAGTCAAAAAAACTTTTTTACCCTTAATGAAGCGCGTCCACGTAATAAAATTGATGTTATTTACGAAAACGCCACCGCGCCAATCTAGTCCATAGATTGTTTTAATCGGACGATTCATAAGCGTTCTCACACTTTCCACCGTTTTCTCTAGATCCTGACCCTATATATATATATATATATATATATATATATATATATATATATATACGCGATGTACTTGATGTGAAATCGAATGTTATAAAATAGCATGGATGAAATCGCATGTGATAATTTTGATGAAATCGCATGTTGGTTTTTGTAACAATTTCGCATGTGATAATTTTGATGAAATCGCATGTTGGTTTTTTGTAACAATTTCGCATGTGCTACTTTTGATGAAATCGCATGTTAAAAAACCAACATGCGAAATTGTTAAAAAAACACATGCGATTTCAATGTGCGATGAAGATCTGACGGCTAAGATGATTGCATACGTAATGTAGGATAAGGGTTCTTGTACGTTAACATAGCTCTATATATATATAACAAGTATATCGTACATTACGGCTTAACGTACTTCACGTACGAGAACGTGCGTGATTTGTTCTATAACATGCGTGATTAATGTTTTCAATATTCGTGATATTGTGTTATAACGTGCGTGATTTTGGATTTTTGAGTTATAACGTGCGTGATTTTAAAATGAACGTGCGTAATTACCTGTCATACGTGATGTACGTTAAGCAGTAATATACGTTAACCTTCCTTTCTCTCTCTCTCTCTCTCATATATATATATATATATATGTGTGTGTGTGTGTGTGTGTGTGTCTAAAAAATGTTAAAGGGCATGAATTTATGAACCAAAAACGTTTTTGGCCATTTCATAATTTTTGGATTTATGAGCCAATTTTAATGTATGGAGATTTGCGAATAGGACCAAAAATTATTTTATCTCACATAGGGCGAATTTTTTCTTGTGATATTCAGAGATGACTCTGGAATGGAGCTATGGTTTGCTTACATTCCATCCTTCAAGTATCTTGTCAATGATTGTGCTATGAGTGAAATTTTACTATATATGGTTGTACAATACAATATTTATTATTCAAATAAATTAAAGGGTTACCAACAATTTACTCTCGTTTAATAAAAAATGATGTCGCTTTTTCACCTCTTTGTCTAGCGGTGTGAACTGCTATACAGCTAAAAGAGGAACAGGCTTTTAGTTTTGTGGTGTAACATAATTATTTTATAACCATTCATACTTTTGATTGTAATTTTGTAATTTGAAAATATTAAAATGCAAAAATAAAATACAAAATGCGGGATCAACATCTGTGAACCCACAAATGTTAATATCTTGTTTGGGTTTCTGTGTCCATGTCGAGTTCTGCATTTGTGTTGGATCGACTTGCCACATGATCGACATACCATCATCTCCCCTTCCTTTTTATAAATATTGTTACACATGACATAAGTATGTTCCATGTACTTATTTATGCAAGAATATAAATACAAATGAAAGAAGAATGGGCAATATATCATTTTCATATTTCACAACCAAGAAAGGAGGAAGTATATGTACATACTTCTACAGACATACATTATGTACCTTCAAAATATTATCTCATATTCATACCTATACAAGTATATGTGTACATATTAATAGTTTATACATATATTACTCCATCTAAAATAATGATATTTAACACATTTGAAATGAATATTATATATAATTAGAATACCATTTCTCTTAAATATTGGTACATTAAATATTGTGGCTATAGACATTGCAAAACAAACGCAATTATTTACTTTTGGGTAATTATTATAGCATAGTGGGTTATTTTGGACCCTAGATGGATTTATTAATGGGATTTAATATAGGCTGGGTGGGCTTTTGGGTTGATTGCTGGTTTAGACTTTAGTAGGTCAATTTGAGGTTGCCTTTAATATTTTTGTGATTTTTTTTTTTCAAATTGCTAAAACCCTTTGCTTGATTTGAACCCTCAACTATTTAGTCGGAGAATAAACCACTTTAAAGTGACAGATCTCGAACAAAAATTCAAGGGCAACGTAATACTTTTTATCGGCCGATGGGTATATCCTAATACGGGTTTTTGGATTAGAAGAGGGGCCAACCTTATAGGACTAATATTATCTAAACCTAATTAGTAGTGGCGAAACAAAAAAAAAACAGAGGGTAACAATCAATTTATATATATTTGATTTACTATATTAATATAACAATGAAGTAAAAATGATTACAACTTTAAACAAATGCAATGCGAAATGCAATGCATCTTCATTTTCTGTTTAGCACTTCAATTCTTAAGTCAACTTTTACTCTTTCTATCTTTGCATCACACGCGTTCACTTTAATCCACCTCTGACATCTCCGATCTCAGGTCATAAGTCTAAGTCATAAAACGAAGGGTATGTTTGGTAAAAGTAACTGGTTCTGGAGCTTTTTAGATATATTTAGGTGTTTAGAGGAGTAGTTGGAGCTTTTAATAATATGTATAAAATGATTAAAATGGACATAACTAAAAAAACATAATACTAAACGTGTCAATATATGTTTCTTTACGTTTGTTTATTATTATTATTAGAGTAAACTTCCGTTTTGCTCCCTGTGGTTTGGTCACTTTAACGGTTTTGCCCCAAACCTTTAAAAACTGACATTTTACTCCCTGATCTATGAAGCTTATCTCTATTTTACTCCCTGCCCTTAACGCCATCCAATTCAACTGTTAAATCCTGGTCACATGCCTCTCACATGAGGGGCATTTTAGTCTTTCCCCATCCTCCCTTATTATTATTATTAATAATTAATATGTATATATGTACATTTAACAAAAGATAAACATTGCTGTTACATTTCATCTCTGCATCTCTATGCTCTGTAACAACTACTACCCCCACCATCAAACACCATCTACAACCCATCGAACAACCACCACCCCTTCCCACCATCTCCACCCCACTACTACCACCACCACCTTGCACCACCTCCACCGCCCACCACTACCATCAGGTTGCACTAGCCCGACCGACAACCACCTTGCAATAACCCCACCCAACTACAACCACCACCTCCACCTGACCGCCACCATCTTGCACCGCCCCCACACACTCCGGCGGCCTCCCTAACTGCTGGAAAATCTTTTAAAAATAGATCTAAAACCATATTTCAACGAACTCCAGCGTCACCATCATCATCTGAGTCTGTAAAGGCGTCGGAGCTAAAGTTATTTGCTCGAAAACCTTGGCGCCCGTCACTGTCTGAACTTAGATCGCGTTCCTCTCTCTGTCTCTCCTATTTCTCTCTCAAGTCAGGGTTTGATTATAGGGTTTGTTTTGAAATTTGTGGGTTTTAATCATACAAGTTAGGGTTTGATTATAGGGTTTGTTTTGAAAAGTGAAATATTATGATGAAAAGGTGGTCTCTAGGCAGGTGGCGGTTGGGTGTGGCGGTGGTGGTCGCGTGGTGGTGGGGCGGCAGGTGGCGGTAGATGATGGTAGGTGATTGTGAGGGATGGTGGATAGGATCGAGGTGTGTGAAAGAGATTGTTAAATGTAAATATATGTATAGATTAATTATTAATAATAACAAGGGAGAATGGGGAAAGACTAAAATACCCCTCATGTGATGGGGCACATGACAATTATTTAACGTTACAAATGGATGGCGTTAAGGGCGGGGAGTGAAATAGAGATAAGCTTGATTGATCAGGGAGTAAAATGTCTGTTTTTAATGGTTTGGGGCAAAACCGTTAATGTAACCAAACCACAGGGAGCAAAACGGAAGTTTACTCTTATTATTATTTTGGGTTTACATAACTACTCACCATAAAAAAAAAAAGTATAGTATTATTTTGGTGCTAAATAGCTACTAACGATAAAAAAATACAAGTCAAGAGATATACATTTTTTACAATTTTAAATAAAAAAAATATTAATATTAAACATTTAAGATGGCTATTTTGGAAAATATTTTAGAATTAATAGTAAAGCAGGGGATTGTTCAAATGAAAACCACTTTTATTGTGAAAACTCGAAAACTAACAACAAAAAAAAAAGCCTAAAAAACACACCAATTTTTTTTTCAATTTTTTTTTTAAAAATCACAGGTTTTTATATATAAAAAAAAAACTTTTTTTCAAAAAAAAAAATTGTTTTTTTGTAGTACACATGTGTAGTACACATACACATGTGTACTACAAAAAAAGTTTGTTTTTTTTTGAAATTTTTTTTATATACATAAACCTGCGAAAATTGGTATTTTTTTGTTTGGCTTTTTTAATTAGTTTTCGGGTTTTCACAATAACTAGTGGTTTTCATTTGAACCTTCCCCTAGTAAAGGATTACATATAATATATTAAAAATACTAAATTAAAGATAACTAAGAATTTGATTTTTCGTTATCTTTAGAAAAAAATTTAAAAGTTGATGCATTAAAAAATTCATAATCTTTAGAGGTTAAAATTGTTATTTTTCCATAAAAAATTGTAACTCTTTCTAAACGCTACTAGTAAGAGCGTTCAACCAAAAGTTTCAAACTTCTAAACTTAAAGTTTCAATCTCCTTCAACTAAACAAGACTTTTTATTGAGTATGAGCTTTTTCTTAAAAGCTTAAAGCTAGAAGCTCCTAAAAGCTCCATGCCAAACATACCCGAAGAATATTTTTTATGTTAGTATACACTTTGCCGACAAAAATGAAGGTAGTGCGTGCTACCTCAGCGTCTAAGCGAGATCACTTTACCACCACACTATCCCCTTAGAGATAATATTTTTGTGAAACTATATATTGATTTACATGTGAATTGTGTATTGTGTATTTAAGTTGGGTTTTTGTATAGATAAATTTAAGAGCATTCAGATTTGGTCCTCTATAATTATGTGAGTATGTCCCTATATTATAGAGAGTGATTGTAAGTGGTTGTAAATGGATAAGAGAAAATGTTACCGTTCATCAGTAAATTTAGAGAAAACATTGTTCACCTTTTACAATTTTTTAATATTTTTGAAAGTTGTTATAAGTGGAAGAGTAAGAAAAAATAATAATAAAAGTTTTAAAAGGTATTATTTAATTGAAAAGGAGAGAGTAAATTTAATAATTTTTAGCATAAATAAAGAGATGGAGATGAAAAGTCAACTGGAAATACTCTAATCAACATGACGAACTTCTGATTTTGACACCTATGATTTCAATGCAATGCAGATCTGAACCTATAAATCTCATCATATTCATTGATTGAAGGAAAGTTGGAATTTGTTTGTTATTATGTCAGTTTGTTTCCAGATTAATTATACTAATTGAATAATTTTTGTTATCCATAGTTTTGAAGCAAAAGTAAAGGAATTAAAAAAAAGAGATATTTATTAATGAAAAATATCAAAATAGTCATCTTTGACTAGAATTTTTCGAAAATAGATATCGAGTTTTAGCCTTTACGAAAGTAATCACTTCACGCCAATGATCTCTAGATAAAGTGGTTGAGGGCTTGTATTTCTCTTGAGAGATGCAGGTTCGACTCCCACTTGGTGAAGAGTGAGGCACTGGTGGCGATGATAGGAGACCCAGGGAAACCTAGGTTGGATCCTTGAGCCAAACGGAGTATGTAGAGGTAAATGAAAAGTTAAAATTTGTCGAGAAACCACTGCAAATAGAAGAAAGAAAGGTCAAGTTTCTCAAACACAAAAGACTCGTACTGGTCAAAGTCAAGTGGGATTCGAAAAGAGGACCTGAATACACTTGGGAGCTGGAATCAGAGATGAAGCGAAAGTATCCCTACTTGTTTCAGTAAATCTTGAGGACGAGATTTTTATAAGGTGGGGAGGATGTAACAACTCTCATCAAAATTGCTATTTCTTATATTATTCTACCCAAAAGGAAACCCTAATTGAGACCCCCAAGTGATCCTGCATAAACCCTAAAATATTCAGAACAATCGGAATCAGGATCAAGGCCCCTAAAACTCAGGGGGGGGGGTATTCCCTAATTGTTATTATCCTCACAGTTTGCTGTAGGAATTGAATTTTGTCGAATTGTGACTCACCAAGGCTATATTGGACACGAACCTACCCTACCCTAGAACCTCACCCCGCGCGCCACGCGACGGGCCCTCGCGCCACGTGAGGGCGCCATTTTTCCAGTATATATAGAGGGGTGTGGGACTTGAAATTCTGCGTTGGTTCGACGTTAAAAGTCATTTCGTACACTAATTTATCGTCTGATTACTACAAAAACACACAATCACCTAACGCTGCCGCGACAACAGGGTAATAACTCGATCGCTGCTACGATTTAATGTCCGATCGATAGAAACCAATCCAATGGATGTTTAAGTGCTGCTCAAACTTGGGTTATACTTTGTCATTCGTCATGAATTCGATAGATGTTTAAGTATCGCACTTTGTCATTCGTTGTGAAGGTTTTGATCTCGTGAGTTGTCGTAAAAAGTTGGATTAAAGTTACTAACCTAGTTTTCGTGTGCATTGTTATTTGAATTAGGTTACCAGGATAATCAGTAGGCTAAAACTTTGCCCGTTAAACTTTCAATGTGAGTCATTCTCTTTTTATCAAAGTTGTTTTACAATACCTCAAATTATTTTCAAAGTTATAATTACAGGGATTAAGTCGTGGTTATCTTGAATCACTAGCTAGTGGGGTATTGTGCACATTACTAATTTCTCAAGGTTAGGTTAATAAATCCTAACAGTGATAAACGTCACTACTTTGGGAAGGACCCAATAGTGGTATGACCATCGTCACCAGGTGATACGGCACCAGATAAAAATAAGATAGAAGCCATTGTAATCGCTCTTATGCTGTAATTTATAACTCATGTGTCATTTTGTTAACCTGAGTGACTCACCAGTATTTCCCCGCTGACAAAATATTTTTAAAACATGTTTCAGGCGACCTGCTATAAATTAAGGAAAACGTGCTACGGAGCATTAACCAGCTTGAAGAGGTGGCTCAGTTAAAATAAATAAACATGTTTTATAAATCAGGGAATTTACTTGTGAAATTCCTCTATTGTAAATTACGGGGTTTATCCCGAATTATGAAATAAAATAATCGGGCATTTCAAGTTTTCAAAGATCTTGTTAAAAACTTCCGCTGTCGCATCAATTAATAAATACCACGGGTTCCAGTCCCGCGGCTCCTGACCGGGTAAAACCGGGGCTGGGGCCGTGACAGAAGGCCATCCGATCGAACCACTATTCTATCCCGACATGCTGTTGTACGCACTGTTCAACGCTCAAACTATCGTTCTCTGATTAGGCTAACTCTTCAGCGCTCCCTTCAATCCAAGACATGTGTTTATTTACTAAACACGATCTGTGAGTATTCTCGAACCCTTTTTCGCTTAACGCACTTTGGGTGTTACATACGTTATCTATATCAAATCACATCAACACAAAATGCAAACACTTTTAAACACTAACCGCTCTCGCATGTTATACGTGACTCGATAAATGCCTGTTTGTTAAGTTAACACATTGATTGCTGTCTACCTATCTTAACAATGATAGTACTATAGTTTGGACTCAGCACCTGTTTATTCAGGGGTTGTTAAGGATTTTACCTCACGTGTTCGCAGTGGTGAACATGTGTTGCGCACTCTACAACTCACAGTCATTGGTATTGGTAGGATCTTTGTCGATAACTTAGGTGCTTCCCTTTTAACGTACTACATGCTGGTTATGCATAAAACGTTTTCGCTACTTTATGCTATTAAACTTGTATGCTCACATTTACACTCTGTGTATTGACTTTTATTTTAACGTATGTGACAGGTGTTTAGGACGCGTAGCTTTGTGGAATCAAGATTAGGAGAGTCTAGAAACAAACAATATGAAATCTGAGTTGTCGGAACAATTACATTGTCTTTGAATACATATGTCTATAATAACTGTTTTTATTTGATATGTTATGGTATAGGACATAACATTAAATATCTGGTAATTTTAGTTGTTATGGATTCTCGTGGACAATCTGTTTCGCTTAGTGCCACGCCCCGATGTTTCCGCCATCGGTTGGGGTGTGACACTAATGACCCATGTTAATGATGACACTACTATTTCACTCATTTTCAATAATTTAATTAATTAAAATTATTAACACACACACACACACACACCTTGTTCATCCATGATCTTCCTTAGTTAACTCAACATCAAGGGGTAAGTTTCCCCCAAACACACTCAAGAATCTAGCCAAGAATGGCCACAGAACTAGATGTTACCAAACTTGAAAAGATTATGTAAATCATTAAAATCTTGATTACACTAATGATTCTTGAGTATTTTCTAATGATTACAATGATTAGAGATAGTGGGGTAAAAGAGAAGTGTGCAGTGGAGAAGAGGGGAGAAGATGAGCAAATGAAAATTGTGGAAATGGCTTCTATACATAGGTTGGCTGGGCGCCAGGCATGGGGCATGACTGGGCATGCCTTGTCTTGTATTGTCCAGGCACGGGGCGTGTCTGGGCTTTTTTTCTCTGCTCTTCGTGTTGTGGTCTTCTGGATGTATCTGGCAGTCTCCGGATCCGAGGCATGGGGCACTTCTGGCGAGACAAGGGACGTGCTTGGACATTTTCTTCTATTTTCTTCCGTTTTCACTCAGTTTTGCTTCTTTTGTTAATCTTGGGTTAGTTTTGTCTTAAACATCAAATATAAACCAATTTAAGCCTATTTTGAATATTTCTTTAACAAAACATAAAAATATGGGTATAAATTGATATAAAAACATGTGCATTTTGGCTCATATCATTAACCATGATTTATCATATGATCGATCAACATCTTTTATGTTTTTACCATATTTGGCCTAGTGTGACATATTCGTCATACATATCATAATGGGTTAGAAAGAACAATAATCTCATTATAAGTCATATCAACCTAATCATCATCATACTCCGTAAATCCCACCAAAAGCAAAGCTAAGGTAGGGTATGAGGAGGGTAAGATGTAGACAACTTTACCCTGTAGGAATAAAGAGGTTGCTTCTGATGAGACCCTAGCTTGATTCATATCAACCCTAATATTGACCCTAATTCACTTACGTTGGCTATGTTCATATAGGATTTACTATGACCGACAAACATTGAATATGTTTGCAATGCTCGACCAAATGTTCCATATTCCATCATGCATGTCATAATAGGTCATAAGGATCCTAATGCATCATTGTAAGTCATAATATTAATGGGTCATTACAAGGTATTTTAGATGATAATGAGTTATCTTTTATAAAACGTTACCTAATTCACCATTATGGAACTTATTATGGTTAATGAGTTATATTAGGTTAAACTAAGTCTGTTTATTTCAAAACAAGTTATTTTTGAAGTTGACATCATGTTAAATACTAAAGTAAATTACAACCCTTTAACTAAAGAAATTACAGACTCTATCCTTTATGTTATCATTTTTTAGCATGTTATGTCTTTTAGCCCTAACCTAGATAAGTTTTTTTGGTTAAGTCTTACCTTGTGCCTCTCGCATGAGGGCAACATGGTCTTTTCATCTTAATTTAACATGAATTTCGATTTCCCCCTTGCATCTCATAACATCTTATTGTTCATATGCATCTCAAAAATCATCACTACTATCTATGTCTCTCAAAACTTCTATAAAAAACCTACAGAAAAAAGGAACGTGAATCAAACCTTGCAATCAGTGGCAGATCTAGGCCACTTTTGTGGCTTCCCAGGAACCCATTCGGTTTGAAAAAAATGAAAAAAAATAGTGAGAACCTTGTATGATTTGGACAAAAATAGTGAGAATTAGTGAGAATCTACCAAAAGGAACCCAGTGAAAAAAGTCCTTAGATCCGTCACTGCTTGCAATGGGTGTCTTCTACATACGACAAGCACTAGAACAAAATGACATCAATGAAATTTATGGTAAGCTTCCAACATCATTGTAGTTTTATCTATTAATCCCACCGTAGTTTTCATAAGAATTTGTTTGCATATGATCCGACAATTCTAATGGTCAGTTCTTTTGATTGGTTTGATAAGAAAACAAAGATTAATTACAAATATTGTTCCATTGTCATCAAGTAATGAAGAGATATGACTACTCATGTGAGAGCCACATAGTAAGACTTAACCAAAAAAACTTAACTAGGTTAGGTCTAAAGGACATAATGTGTTAAAAACCAGTAACATAGAGGACAAAGCCTGCAATTTCTTTAGTTAAAGGACACCGGTTGTAATTTGATGCAAACGTAAAGGATACCGGTTGTAATTTACTCTAAATACTATAAATATATGCATATAGCATAATCTAAAATATAAAAGCTTTACAACCAAATATGACCAATTTTTCAATCAAATAGAAATACAGATACAAGTGTTTCAACTAAATATGACAAATCTTTTAATAAAGGAGACCTGCATATATAGTTGTTATAGTAAAATATGACCATTTTTAACCAAACAAATATCTACCTACATTAGAACATTAATCAACCACTTGTTCATAAGGATGTGTAATTAGGCTGTATTTGGATACATACGGGCAGTTTTAACTCTAACGGATTCCATGTATATACATGTGAAATTCATATTTCACATAGATGTGCACAAATGTAGAAGTTCCCACTACCTCAGATGAAGGATTAACACCTATATATTAAACATTACCGACGTTGGCTGGAAATCCGTTACAAAATTACCCATCCCAACAATGTAAAAAATCTGAAGAGCTTGTTTGAAATCTTATCCAAATAAGAATAGGTCTGCATGTTTTATTTTAGTCATATGCTTTTATTAAGTAACTAGCTTATGACCCGTGTAACACACGTGTTTGTTTTATTCCATTAGATTAAATTTTCCATCAAATCAATCGTAAGTATATAATGTTTTAAAAATAATTCATTAATTGATAGAAAATACGAAATGTCCATTTACAGTGGAGCTCATTAACTTGATCAAAACCCAATATACCAAACGCCTCAGATTTGTTATCGTAAGTTGTTGTCAAAATCAGCCAAGATGATTCCCTAAGAAAAGAGCCAAGATGATTCAAAGAACCTTACTTGCAATGGAGCTAGAAGACACGTGTGTTATTACTCATGTCCAAGTTAACCTCTTTCGTGTTCATGTGAGCAAGAATGAGGAAGACACAAAGGATGTGTCAAACACAGTTCAGATGATACAGGTTCAGGTAATAAGAAGAAACCCTCTGTTGAAGAAGCAACCAGTCATAGTGTTTGGGTGGAAAACGTGGAGGGGTCGGTCACATTGTCGAGGGTTGTCAGGAAATGCTACTACTACTAAGTAGCATTTCCTGACAACCCTCGACAATGTGACCGACCCCTCCACGTTTTCCACCCAAACACTATGACTGGACTAAGTAGCATTTCCTGACAACCCTCGACAATGTGACCGACCCCTCCACGTTTTCCACCCAAACACTATGACTGGACTAAGTAGCATTTCCTGACAACCCTCGACAATGTGACTGACCCCTCCACGTTTTCCACCCAAACACTATGACTGGTTGCTTCTTCAACAGAGGGTTTCTTCTTATTACCTGAACATGTATCATCTGAACTGTGTTTGACACATCCTTTGTGTCTTCCTCACTCTCGCTGACATGAACGAGAAAGAGGTTAACTTGGACATGAGTAATAACACACGTGTCTTCTAGCTCCATTGCAAGTAAGGTTCTTTGAATCATCTTGGCTCTTTTCTTGGGTCTTTAAGGGAGTTTACACCCGATAAGCAACAGGGTGTTTGGATGTGTAACATCATGATACATTTCTTAGATCTTTAAGTTTTCATTAATAATCGCCTCTTTATCCTTCCTTCGAAGCCACCTGGAAAAAAATCATATAAATAATTTGTAAGAAAAGGTAATCTTCATAATAAAATCACTAGAATGAACCAAAGTTATCAAATACATATTCCAAGAAAAAAAGCAGCATTTTTCACATAATAAAATCGAAATAGATGAATAGTAGCAACTCTTCAAATTAAAAAAAAAAACTTGATTCATTACCTATCACACATCAAAACCCAAATGCAATTAGCAATAAAAACTCAGCCCATATCACATCTGCAAATTGGTCCTAAACATATCAATTACATTCAACTTGACTGGAAACATAAAATATAAAACAAAGAAAACATGAGATTTCACCTGTATATATATGGCACCAGATTTTCACTGATTTAAGAATCTCAACATCAGCTAACAACAAAGAACCAATTTACAAACATCTTAATAGCAATACATAATTCAGATTATTAACTTCTGAAAGCACTAACTGGTTTTTCATGAAAAATTGTTGTCCAGTCTGTGTAATGTGGTGTCAATTGTACTGTTATTCCGCTTCTTCGCTGTATTAACACATTAAAATCTAAAACATAAAAGCAAACAAAATGTTCAAAAAAAAAAAATAACAAAACAAAAATACTTAGTTATATGTTACCAACCTTGAAGTGTTGCACCGCAGCCTCCACATGTGTACACCGGTTTGTTGCTTATCAAAGTAACCATCATCGTAATCAGCAAACTGCTATTATCATCAAAACACGTTTAAGAGAAAAGTAAACTGAATGAAAAACAAACAAACAACATTGAATCTATAAACATCATCCAGATTGCCTTCATTGAATCTATAAACATCATCTACAACCAAACAAAAATTATCACCACAAACAAAACCCACCAAAGAAGATGAAACCTTTATCAAACTACAAATTCTTGAAATTACCAATCACGACTAAGAACAAACAGACCAAGAACATCTTCAGGGATGGTAAAAGTACCTTATATTTCTGAGTGAACAACAATCGAGAAGAGTAACCGCCCTGAACTGTAGGAGAAAGTTGCTTCAACCTTAACATCTTCTCAGTCAGTCCGTATCAATGGCAGCGATGATTCAACCAAATTCGCAGACTAAACTACAAAACATAAACGTAACCAATTCATATAATCTTTCATATATCCAAGGCATCTATTATTCAAGAAACAACTTACCTTACAACCATGAACTTTTGAATTCTACCATATTAGGCAAATATCCCCTGTCCATTGAATCTCTACTGGCCTAAACATCATTAATCATAAGCCAAAAGTAGCTAACAAAGTTATACATCATCAGAAATTATGAAAGATCATCTCCTTATATGAAGAAGAATACTGAGAAGAATACTGAGACATACCTATATCGTCGGAAACGTCTTCTCCGTCCTCAAAAATGAATCTGAAGGTAAAACATGTGAAATCTATGTAAAACATACACAAATCAAACAATCTTAACTTAATCCAAATTGAGAAAAAAGTTACCAGGGTTTGTTGAAACTGTTTGGCTTCCAAAACTGTTAAAGGAGAAAAATAAATCAAGATTAAACAGTTTGATTGAAATGAAGGAAGTTGATCCTTAAATCTAAAAGTCTAAAACATAAACTACAATGTTAAATCAAACATAAATGAACATATCTTCATGAATGATCTGTATACCTGAATTAGATTAGTGAAGCCAGCAAAGATTTGGATGAAACACAGGAAAATGTTAATCGATTTGGATAATTAGGGCATGAAACAGTAATATATATAGAGAAAATGGTACCAAACAACAACCTTAAAAAAAATTCAGATGAAAAATTTTCTAATTTATCGACAATGGAACACTGCCTCTTTATCTTCAAACTCATAAAAAGAAGTAAAAATAATTTGTGATAAGAAAAATTAATACAATTAAAATATAAAGTATTAAAAAGTAACAATTACATATAAAAAAGAAAACTAATCAGACACTTAAACTCTAATAGCAAGAATCAAGAAACTTTAACTTCAACTCCATGGAGCACTGAACCTCTCGATGTATGTCATTGATCTTTCTCATGAACTCCAGGTCTCTATCTCCACACTCTATGTTACTCACAACACACAGGTCACGAACGGAAGTAGTCGGCACCGTCATCAGGTCTCTCGAAACCTGGTCTCTTGTCAGCAGACCAAGTTGCAGTCCGTTAAAACACCTCTTCAACTCTTGAAGAGTAGACCTATCAGCAAAAACTTTCTCTTCGATTTGTTTAATAAAGCGTTGCTTGAAATCGTCAGATTGTGCAGAAGTATATGACTCCATTTTACTGTATTTATAAGAACTAAGGCAAAACAATAACCGTTGCTCTTCTATTTCACTTAGTGAATCTGGGTATGATGAAACAACATTTGAATTGGCAATGGTATTATATATAATATGTAACAGCCCAAAGGTTAGATTTAAATGCAACCATTAAATAAAAATTTATATTTAAAAACCATGTACATTTAATGATTTAAGAGGGAAAAACGGGTATATAGGAGACGACTCTTCATTTACCCTATAAAACATTTTAATGCAAAACCTTTGAAAAATGAGTTTTCATGGGAAATCAAGTAAAATTAAATATCTTGAAACCCAAAGAACAAAATTTTAACCATCAAAAAAATGTTATCATAATTATGAGACGACTCTTCATTTACCCTATCAAACATTTTAAACACTATAAAGGATCATCATTAGTTTACTTGAAAACATCACCACTTCATTTTTAAAAAACCTTTCATCCTAAAACAAACCATCAAAAAACACTCACACTCTTTCTTAATGGCAAGCAAAAGCTTCTACCACTGGTCGGAAACTGCCTATCTTAAAATTGAATTTTCAAGATGGTCACTCGAAGAACAGAGAAAAGATGAAGAACTCAACAAAAAAGTTGCTATGGTGAGTGATAAAAATTATAAGCAAACCTGGAGTAGCATTGCACTGCTGGATGAAGTTGTCTGTTGTTCTACTCCATCAGAGTTTAAAGAAAAAGTAGAAGAGTTTATCACACATCTGCTGAAACAGGATCAGAAGACCTGTGATATGCTAGCTGATCTGCAAATTAAAACAAAAAATGAAATTGCATGGAAGAAGGCGAGAGAAAAAGATATCCTAGGAAGTGTTTATTTTAATGTGTAATTTTTAATATTTTTCAAAATCACCATTTTGTAATACTATTTAATATCGAATGAAGAAAATTCAAAGCTTTACCTGAGGAGCTGCTTCAACTATGGCTAAGTTATCTTGAACTTTGGCTTCAGTAGGTTGTAAATCTCAAAGTACTTATTAAAAACAATTTATATCACCCAAAATAAGCAAATAAAACATTTCTTCATATGTTCAGTTTCAAATTCACCTAAAAATTCTTGAAAACTATATCTTCCATCATCTGATCTCAATCAATCAAAATACACCAATTCAAGTCTAATAGAAACCTATTAACCTAATAACAACTAATAATCAAGCTAAAGACCAGAAAAACGTCACTTACTTCCTCCGATGAACAAATTAGGGTTTCAGTCAACAAAAATCTCAATTAAAACAGTTCTCAGGATCAAACAACTTGCAAACAGAACACACGAAGTAGTAGAATCAATAAACTGATTCAAACAAACAACAAATAAAACATATATAGACATAAACCCTAAAACATTAAAGAATCACTACTGATAGACTTACAGCAATTTAGGGTTTTTGATGTTGTTAGTATATATGAGAAGCGACAGAAAGATCAAACATTGTTGGCTTCAAACCTGTTAGAACCCTAATCGTGAAATCCCCATTTGAAGAACCCTAATTCTAACATTGAAATATGTGAAATATATGTAAAACATACACAAATAAAAGAATAACACATACCGATTGATGAAGAAAGATTGAAAGGAAAGGGTTTGGTAATGTTGCAACTGATTCTTCTTCAGATTATGTAACAGCAGAGAAAGAAGCGTGATTTGAATTTCAAAACTCTAGGGTTTGAAGTTTCATCTAATTAAATGGCGTGAAGGAGTGGTTGGATGTGTAATGGCGTGCAAAAAAGCTGCAGGGTTTAATTGAAAGAGAAGGTTGGCCCCATGAATAAGTTGCAGAGTTTTAAATAATCTAGGTTATAGTTTAAAACAATTTTAATTTTAAATATAAAATCGTTTTATTGTTCAAGTTATGTATGTATGTGTGCATGTATGTGGTCATATATGTGTTTTAGAAAAAAAGATGACATCATTTCTTCAAGAATTGACATCACCATTTTTAAAATACCTGCCTATGATTGGGGGAGGGCTGCCTTATGACATCAGCCTTAATTCCCATTTATTAGATTAAATGATGGGTACTTTGTTTTTATTAATAAAAAGTTAGTGGGTATGGAAGTACGTGAGGTTACGTACTTAAAGTATCGAGTCATGAGTAGTGGGTCAAGAGTCTATTTAAGAGTCCTTTTTATTTTAATGAAAGTATGAATTTTTCCTTTGCAATTATCTCCCGTACAGCTTCATTTTTTTCATTGTGCAAATCAGAATCAACAAACTAAAGGGTTTAACCCCAACATTTGGTATCAGAGCCACTAGGGCTAAATTTTGGGAAAGAAGAAAGTAACAGCAAGAAGGCGATTCGTGTCACAAGAAAGCTGAGAAAGAAGAAAGAAGGTCACTGGAAAGAGAAAGAAGAAAGTTTGTTAGTCATAAAGACGCCGCCCGTCAGAAAGAAAATGCAGACTAGGAAAGAATAAATAAAGCATACCGATTTACAGAAAGAAAGAAAATGGTAGCGAATGATGGAACTGTAGCAGTCCGTAAGCAAGGTAACGTACCAATTCAATGCCCTAATTAAATTAACTGAAACTAATTACACTACATGGTAAATTATGGTTGAGAGGGTGCTAAGGGAATATGGTCTTTGGGAGGCGGTAACCGGAGAAACGGATGATGAAAGGAAGAACTATACAACAAAGGAAATAATTTACCAAACTCTTCCCGAGGATATTCTCTTACAGTTTGCCAAACACAAGGATGTGAAGGAGGTTTGGGAGTCAATCCGGGTTTTATTAGAAGGAATATAAGCTAGATATGATAGTTTAGTGTATTTATTATGTAACATTGATATAATTATGTTTTATTCTCATAGGTAGTGGTGGTTACATATCTAACCGTCAAGTATATGTGTATGATATGTATTAACAATATGCTTTACCAATTCTAATAAAAAGATCATCATTCTTTTGTGTTCCTCAAACCCTAATCTGAATTCCAAACTCAATAAAGTGGTATCAGAGCCACAACGATCCGCATTTACAAATTTTACAAGTTCACTTCAAAATCATTTTTCCTGTCCGTCCGAATGACAACATCAAACGGCAGAATTCAAACCCAGATCCCAAAACTATTGGGACAAAATTACTATCATTGGCACATACAAATGAAGGTTTTATTATAATCACAAGATCTGGGAACCAGTGTAGAAGAAGGATATAATCTACTTGCCGCCGACGCTTCTGAAAATGTTGGTACACGATGTCTAAAGCCTATGTCTTAGTCTAGGGTCTAATATGTCTTTAATGTATAGATCAGGGGGCCGATTTGTAATGTTTAAAGTTATGTAATAGGGTTTTGCTTGAACCGTTGGTGTGTCAAGTTCAAGCGAAACCATGTCATTAGGTTTCGCTTGTGTCTGTTTCAAGCGAACTCGTAAGCCTATAAATAGGTTAGTTGGTTTCTCATTTGCAACAGTTCAGCAGATCGATGTACTGAACCGCTGCCGGATTTTCGTGTCAGATTTATATGAGAACCGGTGTTTAAACTGTCTTTGAGTGCTTTTCTACTCATGTTTCTTTGATTCAAGCTGTTTATCTGTTTCCGCCTTATAAATAGTGGAGTTTTCGCTCAGATTGACTCAATTGATCGTCAATACGATCCTACAATTGGTATCAGAGCCAGTCATGAGTAAAAACACCTGAATCAAAGTCTTTTTCTACACAAATTCTGATTTCTGGACGTTTACACGGACAAAATGGACTGATTTTTGAACATTGTGTGCGTAACTAAGTATTAACAAACCCTTGAGAGAATCAGCTTAAAATTCAACCTAAAAGTGGTAAAAAAATGGCTTAAAACAGGGTTTCGCTTGACCGTACTGTACCAAATTGCTTGAAAAACGAGTCTTTCGCTTAAACTTTCATCATTTCGCTAGAAAATTATGGCAGTTTGAAGCGAAACACACCTTTTCGCTTGATATACTTGGTTTTCGCTTGAAAAAGGGTGATTATCTCAAGCGAAGGCATCCTTTTCGCTTGAATTGCATCCTTCGTTTCAGATCACTTAGGGTATCGCTTGAAAACCTCTGGTTTCGCTTGAGTTTATTTGTCTCGCTTGAAAATTTTTTCTTGAAAAAGGTTTCACTTGAGTGTTGCTGATTTCTCAAAAGTCCATTGTGTTCGAGTTATTGTTCAACTATCTGAGTTTGTAATAAGTGTGTACTTAAAAACTATTCGGTAAATCTAAAAATGGAAAACCAAGATTTTTACAATTTTTTCGCCGGCAGTGGTATGGTAGCAGGACAAACCTCAGGTAGTGTTATGCAAAACGTTAACATGGAGAACGAATTGGGAACAATGCAAAAGCCTCCCAAGCTGATGAACATAGATGAATATGCGGGATGGTCAAGCAGATTTAAGAACTGGGTTCAGGCTAACCATTTTGAATGCTGGATGAAGATAGAGAGAAAGTATGTTCCACCAGTTGACGGTTTAAATAATAAGAAGAATATTGCAAGCCTGACAGAATCAGAACAGAATGATTTCAAAGCCGAGAAAAAGATGATTAGTATTCTTCAGCAGGCTATCAAAGAAGATATTCTAGTATTGTTGCAATATGAAGATAATGCTCAATCTATGTGGTTTACATTAAAGGCGAAGTTTGAAGGTAGTGATTCCATGATCAAGAACAAGAAGGCTTTGTTCAAGAAGGAGTTTGATATTTTTACCGGTATGAAGGGTGAAACTACAAGACAACTAATTGAAAGATATTGCCATTTGGTACTTGAGATGAATAGATTAAAAATTGAAAAGACCGATGAAGAATGGATTGACAAATTGGCTGATGCGTTACCTTATGACGAGTGGTGTACATACCTGATGATGCTGAAGAAGAATTCAGACTTTGCAAATTACAATCTTAGTTTGTTCATAGAAAAGATTGAAGCTCATGAATTAGAATTGTTGAAGATAAAAAAGATGAACTCAGCGAATGTTCAACAAGATGTATCTTTGTACTACAGAGGCAGTACTCCAGTTATAACAAATCAGAGCCCAAAGATACAAACTGGTTTCAGTGCTGACACAAGTTCAAATGCTTCGTCAAATACTCCACAAACAAACAAACCGTCACCATTTTCGAGTGCTGATCCAAACTTCAAAGCGAATGAACAACCATCACCTCAAAGTTCATTCAGTTCAAATAATCAGGCATATGTTTCTGGGGTGCATTGCAACATCGCGGTGAATATAAAGAATGGAAATGAGATCACAGAAAAAGCCGCAAAACAACACATAGCAATGCTTGCTTCCGTTCTTGAGGCTTATGAGGGCTTAGTAGCAGGGAGAATCGGTAATCCTGACATGACGAAGGAGGATTACGACCAAATTGACCCCGAAGAACTTGAACTAATTGATATCAAATCGGGCATGGCTAGTCTGGTGAGGAGGGCTCAACGTTTCATGGAAATTACAGGCAGGAACAGTTTATCAGGTCCCGATCAGAAGTTAGGGTTCGATAAGTCGAAAGTTACTTGTTTTAAATCTAAAGAACGTGGTCACTTCCAACGAGAATGTCCTAACCGTGAAGTAAACAATCATCAAAACCCGTTCACCAATGATTACTACAGGCAAGCGATTTATCACCGACCAAATCAACAGCAAATTGTTCAAAGGCCACAAATTGAGAATAAACCAGAAAAAGCGATGATCGTAAATCAAGACGATGAGAAGGTAGCTGCAGGTTTCAGCTGGGATAAATATATTCCCAGTAGCGATGGACATGCAATGATGGCTGAAGTTGTTGAAATTTCTGAGATGGTGTCTGAACCAGAAACAGTTACTGAATATGTTTATGTAGGTGTTGAAGAGGTTTCTGCTGAAAATGTGGACAATTTTGAAGAAATAGCTGCTGAAGTTCATTACTCTCAATCTGAGCAGGAGGTATTAGCTAGTTCGTTGAGATCTATCATGCCTCCTAAAATTTTTGAATCTTTTGCAGGTTTCTTTGAAGAACCAAGGACCGGATTGTGTCCAAGATATGAGGAGAAGAAATAATTTGTTGAAGAAATGATCGATGTGACAAAGGAAATGACCGAAGACAGTTTGAAAGAAATTGCTGACAAGGCTCTCATGGCGAAACTAAGAGAGGTAGACACAGAACTTGTGAAACCCGAGTCTGTCGGTACCGAGTCAGTTCAAAAGGAGTCTGATAAGAAGTCGGGAATTGAGGAGATCAAAACTAAGAAAGATTCTGAGTCAGAGTCCAAAGATGTCGGTAAACATGAAGTGAAAACTGCTTATAAAGCAGAGGTTGTTGAGAAATTGGATTCAATCTCTGAAACACCATGCCAAAAGTGTTTAGAACCGTGCATGGAGTGTCTTGAAAAAGACACTAAGTTTCAGGAATTGAAAGAACATGCTGACATGTTAAAATTTGATCTAGGACAAGTCAAAGAAGCATATGATACTCTAGCCAGATCAGTGAAAATGATTAAAGAAGAAAGTGTCCAAAATGATAAAGCCACAAAACTAGCAAAAGCAACACTTTTTGATAAACAAGTGGAAGTTAATTTTCATATTGACACAATCGCATCATTAAAGAAAGAATTGGAATTGATTAAAATTGAAAATGAGCGAATTGATAAGAAATTGATGAGCTATGTTGCATCGTCCTATGTTCTTGAACAAATTGTTCCACA
This sequence comes from Helianthus tuberosus, assembly GCA_030545235.1. Taxonomy (NCBI): domain Eukaryota; kingdom Viridiplantae; phylum Streptophyta; class Magnoliopsida; order Asterales; family Asteraceae; genus Helianthus; species Helianthus tuberosus. Next base: position 21,587,542 of record CM060375.1, on the reverse strand, counting down.
ACAGCCCAATGCTGCACCAGTCTTTAAGAGCGTTCCACCCCCAATGTGGAGTCATTATACACAGAAATATCCAGATGGGGTGGAAGCTGCTTTGAATCTCAAATTGAGATCAATTGAAGATGAATTGCCTGAGAGCATTGATGTTACATTCTCTGCATCCGACACAGACAATGAGTCACAAGTCATCAAGACTGTTGTCGATCAGGTGTTAGATGAAGAGAGTGATAACTCTGAGGTTGAAGTTATGAAATCTCATTCTGAGAAGTCTGTTACTGATTCTGAAGATGAGGGTAACTTTTTAGATTTTTTCATACCGAAATCAGACAAGAGTACGAATGATGATCCGATTATGGTAGTTTACACTATGATTGGAACGGACAAGCTTTATTCTGATTTCGAGTATCCTCTTCAGAATGTTAAGATTGAAAATGTTGAGAAAGTTTTCAAATTGGTTGAAATGGACATTAATGTGGTAAACAACAAAGAATTTTTTCGAAACTTAAAAAGTCATTTGTTACAACACGTGTCAACAACTCGGGGAAAAAGGAATGGGAAGGTAATGGTAACAAGAAAAATGGTAACAACTTTAAAAACAAAGGAATTGATTTTGAGAAAAAGATGGCTAAGAAGGTTGTCAAGTCAAAAGATAAAATGAATGATGTTTTTGTTGTTGGACCAAGTGTGGATGATGAGAAGGAATACATTTTTTGTCAAAAAGCAGTTGACGATTTCAATGCGGCTAAGAAACTGAAAGTAGAGTCATTCAAGTCAACTTTTGTCGAGTATGACAAAAGAGTTTGTTATCGCTGCAATGAAATCGGGCACATGGCAAAACAATGCAAGAAAGTTTTCGAAAAACCTGTCATTAAACCTGTTGTTCAAAAACCTCAACATAAGTCACTAGATGACAAAAAGGGTAAAAAACCAATGGTTTCACCAATCCGCATCTTGAAGAGGGGTGAATCGTTGAAGTCGGAAGATAAGCCGAAATCGACATTCGAGATTGGCGAATCTTCAAAGTCTCAAAAGACTTCAAAGATTTATCCAAAAACAAAAATTTTTGAAAATCAATCATGGGTTGCAAAGTCGAAACCATCGGTCGAGGAGAAAATGATGGAAAACATTTTGAAGAATGAAACAAAGGTTTTTGAAACTCAATCATGGGTGGTTAAACCAAAACAATCAGTTGAGGTGGAAAAAATGGAGAATGAGTTAAAGTTTGATTCAAAAGTCTTTAATCCAAATGTTTTAAATATTTTTGGAAAAATGGTTGACAGAAAAGTCAAAGGGACAAAAGAATTTTATGCATCAAAAGTGGGTGCTAATGATAAACAAGAATTTGAATTTGAACTTGATAGATTTCTTGCAGAGTTTCCCCCGATCAAAAATGAATTAAAATCAAAAGCTAAAACTGATGTTCAAAATGTCACGTTTACTTTTCCAAAGATTGATGAGAAATGTGATGTAGAGTTTGGAAGTGTCTCAACAGTTAAAAAGCCATGGGTTTCATTGTTTGAATGAATTTGATATGATATTTGCAGGGGCTGCCCAAGTCGATACTATCAAAGTGGATTATGGATAGTGGCGCTTCACGGCATATGACTGGGACGCTTGCTCTTCTCTACGATGTCAAATATGTAAATGGAAGCTATGTTGGATTTGCCGGGAATCAAGGTGGAAGAATCGTTGGTCAAGGAACGCTGTCAAATGGCGTGATTTCATTCGACAAAGTGAACTACATAATAGAGTTAACAAACAATTTACTCAGTATTTCACAAATCTGTGATAAAGAGTTTAGTGTACATTTTACAAAAACTGAATGTGTGGTTTTGAAACCAGGGTTTAAAATCCCTGATGAGATGGTGCTGTTGCGTGCTCCGCGGGAGTATGATCTTTATTATCTTGATATGAACATCGCAACACCAACAACTCATCAGAAACAGTGTTTTGTGTCAAAGACTAAAGCGACAGAAAAAGATTCAATAATGTGGCATCGTAAGATGGGCCACATTCATGTTCGCAAAATGAACTTTTTGGTACATAATGATTTAGTTGATGGTGTAAATTTGAAGAATTTTCACTTAAATGATGATTGTGTAGCATGTAAGAAAGGAAAGCAAACTCAGAAGTCACACCCATTGAAGATGATGAATACAATCAGGTTACCTCTTGAGAGATTGCACATGGATCTCTTCGGGCCTGTTAACGTAAAGAGCATCAGCGGAGACTTATATTGCTTGGTGGTGACTGATGACTTTTACGAGATTTTCTTGGGTAGTGTGCTTGGAACGAAAATATCAAACTTTTGAGTCTTTGATGGTGCTTTTCAAGAAAATGGAAACGGTGGATAAACTGCCGATCCGGAGGATTCGGAGCGACAACGGAACGGAATTCAAGAACAACAAGATGTACGACTTCTGCAATGAGAAGGGAATTCTTCATGAATTCAGTGCGCCGTATACACCTCAGCAAAACGGCGTAGCTGAAAGAAAGAATCGGACCCTGATAGAAACAGCCCGTACAATGTTAGCCGATTCCAAGCTACCAATCTTTTTTCTGGAGTGAAGCAGTATCAGCAGCCTGTTACACATTGAATAGAGTTCTAACTGTCAAGAAGTATAAAAAGACTTGCTTTGAGTTGCTGCACCGTTATAAGCCGAATCTTGAGTTTTTGGAGCCATTTGGGTCTCCTTGTACTTTGAAAGAAAGAATCGGACCCTGATAGAAACAGCCCGTACAATGTTAGCCGATTCCAAGCTACCAATCTTTTTTCTGGAGTGAAGCAGTATCAGCAGCCTGTTACACATTGAATAGAGTTCTAACTGTCAAGAAGTATAAAAAGACTTGCTTTGAGTTGCTGCACCGTTATAAGCCGAATCTTGAGTTTTTGGAGCCATTTGGGTCTCCTTGTACTTTTATTGATGAAAATGGTAAATTTGGCGCTAAATCTAATGAGGGTTTCTTTGTAGGTTACGCTAGCCCACTCAAGAGGGTGTTCGTACCATGCCTGGGTAAGGTGATTCAAGTCCAACACGTGGATTGTCAGAAGCACACTGCATCACCACAACTTCCCGGACAAAGATTTCTGTTCGACTACGATAAGCTCTGGGAGTCGTTTCATCTGCCGGTCGAGCCGAGTGAGGAGGAACTAGCTCTTATGTACATGTATCAACAAACTGTGTCACAGGAACAAGTATCTAGACCGATAGAATTTTCTCAACCCACCGTGGGTACTCATGATGATGAAGCAGGACCAAGTGGAACAGCTCACGAATCACCAGAGGAACCAGCTCCATCGTTTGACGAATCTGACGACTCAGAAGCGGAACCCGCTCCGACTTTTGACGAGGATCCAACAGAAGCTGAGGATCAAACCGTTGATCTTGATATATCGAGTTTGGAATCGGAAGTAAATGTGCCCGACAATGCTATGCCACGGACGTTGTCTTATCATCCTTCAGAACAGATTATTGGCGACCTGCAAAATGGTGTCAAAACCCGACATCAAATAGATCGAGCTTTTACATGTTTTTATTCATCAATTGCCAATATGCAGAAAGAAGTCTCGTTAAAATGTTTTATTTCGCAGATAGAGCCCAGAACCTACAAAGAGGCATTGACCGAGGATAGCTGGGTGAATGCAATGCAGGAGGAGCTGCAACAGTTCGAAAAGCTGGGTGTCTGGAGACTTGTCGATTTGCCACAAAATCAGAAGTTAATCTAGACGAAATGGATTTTTAAATGTAAGCGTGATGACAAAGGTGTTATCGTGAGAAACAAAGCGCGACTTGTGGTTCAAGGTTTCAGTCAACAGGAAGGAATAGATTATGATGAAGTTTACGCGCCGGTTGCCAGGCTTGAGGCAATTCGGATTTTTCTAGCCTTCGCATCATGGAAAGATTTTAAAGTATATCAACTTGACGTCAAATCTTCCTTTCTTTACGGAACTATCAGAGAAGAAGTGTATGTGGGGCAACCGCTGGGGTTTACAGACCCACTGCACAAAAACAAGGTGTATCTACTGGACAAAGCGTTGTACGGACTTCACCAGGCCCCGAGAGCCTGGTACGAGACGCTTTCGAGATACTTGCTGGACAACGGGTTCACAAGAGGGACAGTAGACAGCACTTTGTTCATCAAAGAAGAGGCATGCCACTTGTTAATCGTGCAGATATATGTTGACGATATCATTTTTGGATCTACCAATGACGACATGTGCAAAGATTTTGAGAAGGTGATGAAAAAGAAGTTCGAGATGAGTTCAATGGGAGAGATGAAGTTCTTTCTCGGGCTACAGGTAGAGCAAATGCCTGATGGAATCTTCATTCACCAAACGAAATATGTGAAGGACGTGCTAGACAAATTCGACATGACAGATTGCAGTCCTGCATCCACCCCCTCGCGCAGAATCATGGAATTTGTCCAGACGAGAATGGTGTGAAGATGGACGAGACATTGTATCGATCAATCATTGGATCTCTGATGTATCTCACGGCTTCCCGTCCAGACATCATGTACCCGACGTGTCTTTGTGCCAGATATCAGTCAAATCCAAAGAAGTCACACCTGACCATAGTGAAACGTATCTTACGGTTTTTGAAAGGATGCCCAAGCATTGGCTAGTGGTATCCTCGATCGGGTGACTTTACTTTATCTGGTTTTGCTGATTCTGACTTTGGGAGCTGCAAGCAAAACGCAAAGTCCACCACTGCTGGGTGTCAGTTCTTCGGAACTCGACTTGTCACCTGGCAGTGTAAGAAACAAACCGCAGTAGCGCTCTCTACATGTGAGGCTAAACACGTTTCAGCCTCCAGCTGTTATTCGCAGATCATTTGGATCCAATAGCAAATGCGAGACTTCGGTTTGTAGTTCTTAGATACTCCGATCTATGTGGACAATGAAGCAGCTATTAACATCACTAAGAATCCGGTTCACCATTCAAAAACAAAACATATTGAGATCCGTCATCATTTTATCCGTGATTGTCACGAGAAAAAGTTAATTCGGATTGAACACGTGCACACCGATGATCGGAAAGCGGATTTTTATACTAAACCATTTGACAAAAAGAGATTTTATTATCTTTCAAAATTGAACGGGATGAAAAATCTGCAATCTGGGAGGGTTATTGAATGTGAAGCCGAATTGGGCGGCGATCTGACGTGAACTTTTGTCGTGTTGTCAATTTTGTACAGTTTATTTTTTTTCTGCTTTTCGATAAAAACAAAAACACAAAAATATGTTTTAGTTTTAGGGGGAGAAATTTGCAGAAAAATACAAAAATATGATAAAATCAGAAAAACCAAAAACATTTGAAAAAGTAAAAAAGAGTTGTGTAGAATAAGGGAAATGATAGTACATCAGCTAGACGGACACAGTACGCTAAAGAATTGTAATGTATAAAATGCAATTAAGCAGTCTCGCTAAAGATGTGCCGATAGGTTTTCACAAAATCAGTAGATCCGTTTGGGATATAAACATAAATTTTACTTGCGTCTACGTGGGGAACACCTCCAGGATATATAGGTAACCCCTGAAATCCTGTTTGAAGGGTCCCGTATTCTGAGATACTAGGTCTTTATGCTTAGTGATATCTGGGGTATTATCCCGAGACTTCTGATTTTGCGGAAGCAATGGCCTAGTCCCCGAAGAATACTTTACGCTGCTTTGAAATATAAGCCTCCCCTCAGCATAAAAAATGATAACACATTGCAAAATGGTTAATCATGTGCTGTTGAAAAGAAGATCCCCAAAGGGGACCCACCAAAAGTCGAAGCCGTCATCATTCTGCGTATCGAAAGATCGACCTGAGCTCTCACGCAATTAACCCTTACAGATATCATCTAGGTATATTCACCAGTAAGACTGAATACTGGGGTCTGGATACGGGAGTATATACTGAGGTGGGACACTTGTAGATGTTTAAATCCTAAAACACTAATTCTGTATCCTGAGCAGATTGATAGTTTTGTGAGAATTTAAATGGATCAGTATATTGGCAATCTACGCGAATTGTTTAATGCTGGATATGAAATTATAGCTTAACAGTGCTTGTGTCTTGTCGGCAGCTGATATGATCCTTTAACACACTCACAAAAATATTGTGTGTACAGTTTTCAGTTTATTCAGTTAAAAATCCAAAAAGATTTTAGTTTCTCATTTTATTTTTGACAACTGACATTGGGAATCGGAAGATCAAAGCTTAGTGCAGATCATGTTAGTGTATGATGAGGACTAGGTAAGCTGGTGATGCAGAACAATAATTGGTACAGTGTTTGACTGTTGAAAAGTGTTTGAAAATTCAAAATGTTCAAAAGTTCATTAGTTTGAACTATTTTCAGAATGAAATAACTGCGTACTTCATAATTCGGTCAACCAAGGTCATTAACTTGGACTTGGTGGACTAAGCAGTTAACTAAGGTCATTGACTTGGACTTGGTTAACTGGGTGTGAAGGTGTTTAATCTGAATAGTGTGTCGGTAAAATCTTGAAAAACCAAAATGTTAAAGTTTTTATCATAATATTTCATTTGAATTTAAAAATGGTATCGCTTCAAGATGGGAGTTCACTTGCATGGGTTTCGCTTGAAGTCTCGGATGTCACTTTCAAGCGAGAGCCCTCTAACTATAAATAAGACATTAACCCTTTTCGCTTGAAAGCATTCATCATATCGTATCGCTTCAACTTTTCTCTGGGCGATTTCAAGCGATCTTCAAAATTCCGTTTTCCAGGCGTTACGCTGCCAAAATTTTCACAAATCAGTTGTTATTAGTTGGTGTACTCATCTAATAACATGGTGAATGTAAGTTTTCTCCATGATTTGTTCTGTATTTGAGGTTTTCTTGGTCTGTTTGTTAAAACTGTTAGATTTAGGGTTTTTAACTGCATATATCTTGAAACAAAATATGTTTTTGTTGTCGGTTTTATTTGTAGATGTTCATAGGAATGTTTAATTGCATCAGATCTTGTTGTTTGTGATTTTAGCGATTCGACAGTTTTTACAATCTCAGATAGATCTGGAACTTGATAGGTAGAATTGAGGGATGAATTTGATGTCAGTAGACTCGGAATCGAATGATCTTTACATCTGTAGTTTCAATTTCATTATTAATTGTATCAAAAACAATTTGGGATTTATGTAATGTTCAAGCAAGATGATACCCCTTTGCTTGAAGACCCCTTCGCTTGAATCCCTATCGCTTGAGATAAATTGTTGCTGAATGTGTAACTGTTAAAATTTTTTAAATGTCTAATGATAAGGTGTTTGTGTTTTTGCAGCCGTCGAAAGTTGTTTTCAATGCACTGCATAATAGTTGTTGTGATCTGGATGTGGAACGAAGTTCGGGCTTGACTGAATTTGCTGAAATTTTAGACTTCATGAGACGTATGCCATTACAGAAAGCATTGATCGACAGGCGTGCAATTTTTAGGTCGCATATAAAACGCTTTTGGGCAAATGCTGTGTATGATGAAACTGACAAAGCAATTACATCTGTGGTTGAAGTGAATAACCAAGAAAAGCCAATTATAATCACAGAAGCGGTGATTCGAGAAGTTATAAACTTTCCAGATGAAGAAAATAGTCCTACGAAATTTCCTGAACGGATGGTAAAAGGATGCTTGTTAAGAATGGGTTATAAAGGATTCTTGAATGCAGCAAATTGTTTAAAATCAAAATTTACAAAGCCATACAAATTTTTGATACAATCAGTGCTTATGAGCTTAAGTCATCAGAAAGGAAGTTACGACGCAATGAGGGATTACCATATGAATATGGTAGTGGCATTGGTTCTAAACAAGAAATATAATTTCTCACGTATTGTATTTCACTATCTTGTTGACGAGGTGACATCTAGGAGGAAAACTTGGTTGTATCCTAGATTTATTCAGATGATTATAGATCATGCTTATCCAGATATTGTCAGAGACGAGATGAATGATTTGTTGGTTCTCTCTCATATGGACAATGATTCAGTTAAGAGTCTTGCACGTTATCATCCGAATCACCCAGAACCAACTGATCCAGTTGCTTTGTTTGGAGCTCTAAGAGATGCAAATTATCAGGATCCAGATCCTGTAAATCATCAAAACTGGAGGAATTCAGAAGAGATGAGGGAAGCCGCATATGCTGATGAATTGAAAGTTCTTGAGGAGTTTGCAACTACTAGAAACGTATGGTTTGTTAAAGAACAGAAGAAAAGAGTTAGAAAGGCAACTCCAAAAGTGAAACAAAGTGAAGAATCGTCATCACAACCTAAGAAAAAGCAAAAGAAAACAGCTAAAACTTTGTTGATTGATGAATCCGATGTTGAAATTGAAAAAGAAGCTGAAGTCGAGACTGTGACTGAAGCTATGGCTGATGTTGAAACAGAGACGGTAGTTGAAGAAAGTGTAGGAGTAGATGTCCGTTTATCTCCAAATTCTTTAAAGTTACTAAAAGATTTACGTCTTTTTAATGAACAGGAGAAGGAACAAGATGATGCAGGTGATAAAGTTGTTGATATTGATAAAGATTCTTCTTCTTCTGAAGATGACGTTGATGAAACAGAGAGATACAAGATTGCAGTGTCAGCGGCAGCAAAAGAAAACCAAAAGAAGAAGAGAAGCAAGAAAGATGATGATGAACCGTATGAACCATCACAAGAAGAAATTGAAGTTCCAGTTCAGAAGGTTTCAAAGAGAAGAAAGAAAGGTGTAGTTAAAAATATTATTCAAACACCTCAAAAACCAAAGTCTTTAAAGATAGTGGTTGGGAAGAAACAGATTCGTGTAGCTGACAAATCACCATCTCCACCACATGATTCGTCACCACCTCAATTACCACACAAATCACCTCCAAAACAACTAAAATCTCCACCAAAACTACCTACACCACCTCCATCACCATTACATTCTTCAACACCTCATCAAGAACCACCAATTACTTCTTCGCACCAAATGTTTCAAACACCACCATCATCACAGCCTGTTATTCATACCACCACACCTGGTTCGTCAAGATCCAAAAGTTTTCCACGAATTCCTTTAAACATGAATTTTGGGCTTGATAATATTGGAGATTTAGATTTTGTGGACAATATTCAGTTGAAAAGTGTTGAAAAGAAAGTGGATGATGTGATTGATGAGAACAAGAGACTAACAACTGAATGTAAGATAATAGCTGATCATGAAAAAATTCTTGAAATGCGTGTAAAGAAGTTAGAATCAGAAAACAGGTCATTGTTAAAGAAGATTGAAACTGATGAAACAGAGATGGATATTATGAAAGTTCAGATAGCAGAGCTGTTAGAAGAGAAGACACGCAAAGATCATCAATATGATTATTTCAAGTTGAAGAACAAAGAATTGAAAGATATCAAGTCTAAAAATGAACATGAAAATTATATGTTGAGGATGGTTTTAGAAAGTGTTGCTGGTATGCCTATGGAGCAGAAATTTGATGAAATTATGCGTCAAGAAGTTAAAGCTCAGAATCAGGCGGTTATTGAAGCAGAAATGAGAAGAAAGGGTAAAGAACCTGAGGATACATCAGGAACGGCTTTAGTGTAAGTTGAACAACCTAAGCCAATTTCATCATTTAAAGTCATTTGTGATAAAGATAGTATAATTGAAGAAGGTGATGATGAAGATGACAATGAAGAAGATGATGATGATGAAAAAGTTTATTCTGCCAGCAGCTCTGACAAAGATGACAAAGATGATAAAGATGATCAAGGTGCTACTGGGATTCCGGTTACTGAAAAGTCAAATGAACAAACTACTGATGATTTGATGAATGATGAAGTTAATGAAGAAAAAGAGAATGTAACGGGAGAGGGGGAGTCTGTTGGAGATCAAAGTGTTGAAGTTACTGAAAAGTTAATCTTAAGTATCGAACCTGAAGTAGAAGAAGGAGAGATTAGACATACTTACACATTGGATGAAGTTTTAAAGATGTTCAATGTAAAAGAAAATGAAGTTCAATCCGATGTTGTAGAAGAGTTAAATGCGTTTGATATGAATCAAAAAATTGAATATAAATATAAATACGTGGAAGATGCAGATCTTTATGATCGAGTTGAAGTAGAGGATTACACGGATGAAGATGATGCTAATGTTGATACTTCGGGTTTGCCAACTCTGATGGAATTTTTTACTAAAGAGAATAGAGAAGAATTGAGGCGTAAAGTTGAAGAAATTCGCAAAGAAGTAAATTTTGATGGCACGAAAAAGGATACTCAGAAAGAAGATCATAAGAAATGGTTCAGACAGTCAAATGAAAGAAAGTTCAAGAGGCCGTTGAAGTTTTACCAAAGAGATAGAAGTGTTTCAATGGGTGATATCATAAGCTGGGGTTTTCTACCTCAAGTGAATGCTTATGTGATAAGAAGAGAATGCGGCGTGCAATATTTTGAGAAGTTACATGATATTATGTCATTACCTTGGTGGGATGTTGATGAATTAGCTCAAGTCAAAACGTTAGATTATCCAGTAAGAAAGAACGATATTAAAATGTGGCGTTGTATAAAGTTTGAAGCTTTGAAGAATTTCAAGAACTGGCAACCACATTACCCAAAGAAAGATAGAAGAGTGAATCCTAAAACTGGGCTTGAAGAAACAATTTTACATATTAAGAAGCCGCGAACCATGAAGACTATACCAATGCCACAAATGGAACAAGATTTTTATAAAGGATTCATGGATTGGGTGTATAGTTGTAGATCAGCTGAATCAGTGATTACTTATCGGGCTGGAAGTGAAATTAGAGAAATTCATGTATTTGATCCGATGTGGCTCGTAAATTGTTCTGCAAAAGATTTAGAATGTTTATTCATTCATAAGATTCGTTTTCAGCTGAAGACAGAGAGCAAGCGATGCAGTTTCAAAGAGTTGTTTCTATTTGTGTTCAGAAAGGCATAAATGCAGATAACAAATGGAACTCTAAATGGTGGAAGCTTGAAAAGAAAGTCAAATTGAAAGCTGAGAAGGCTCGTAAAGCTCAAGAAGAAAAAGATAGATATCTACGTGAGACGTTTGCTCAAAGACAAGATGCTGAAGAAAAGAAGAGAGTAGACGAGAATGAGAAGCTTCAGAAAATGTTGCTAAAGAAGCCTAAGCCTCATGAAGAGAAGTTCAAGTCCCTGTAATGTTTGAAGGCCAAGACTGAAGACTCCGGCTGTATCCAAGGGGGAGTTTGTTGGTACACGATGTCTAAAGCTTATGTCTTAGTCTAGGGTCTAATATGTCTTTAATGTATAGATCAGGGGGCTGATTTGTAATGTTTAAAGTTATGTAATAGGGTTTCGCTTGAACCTTTGGTGTGTCAAGTTCAAGCGAAACCATGTCATTAGGTTTCGCTTGTGTCTGTTTCAAGCGAACTCGTAAGCCTATAAATAGGTTAGTTGGTTTCTCATTTGCAACAGTTCTGCAGATCGATGTACTGAACCGCTGCCGGATTTTCGTGTCAGATTTATATGAGAACCAGTGTTTAAAGTGTCTTTCAGTGCTTTTTGTCACACCCCGACCACGTAGAACATACAAAACGTGGCGGAAATATCGGGGAGTGTTGTAACAGAATTAATGTTTCACAACCATTGATATTAAAGTTTCGTTTTATTCATCAAACAAGCGAGTTACATTGTCTTTAAACAAGAAATAAAGAGTACATAACATAAATTTACTAGTTCTTGTCTCGTTTTAAGTCACTAAGGCACAGGTCCGCCTAAGTATGTCTTGATAAATCCTATGCATCATCTCCTGAAAACACATGTGAAAATAGGTACGTCAGCATAAAAATGCCTGTGAGATACATAGGTTTTGTGAAAATGAGATTCATAACTTATGTTTAAGAAAATGTTTAGTCATGAACCTTTTAGTTTGCTTTGTTTTGTAAATTGTTTAAAAAGCAATAAGATCAGATGATATGTATAAGTAAGAGAATTATGTATGGTTAAATGAATAACCAAGTAAAATGAGTTTGTATAAGTTAAGTTGTTTGTAAAACAATGTATTGTGAAAAGTATGTTATTTGTATAAAATGTTATATGTCTCAAATTGAAATGATTCAAATAACGCTACAATATGTAATACCATACAAACACTTATATATAGGAAGTACCAGCGGCGTATCCACCATGCTTGTATCATATTACACACGCCTCGTTACTTAAATCACTTACTCAAACCAAACCAAACAATGTAAGATGTCTATGTTTAAACCAATTGTCAAAAGTCCTTGTATAAACCATGTCAAATGTTGATAGTCCAAAAGTAGTCAAGTAATGTGTAACAAATGTTTATGTATGGTAAGTAAAATAAGACTACTTAAACCATAAGTAAAAATGTACAAAATAAAGTATTTTGAGTAAATCAAAAAGTTATGTTTTGTAAAATATATGCATGCTATACTGAATATGAACATTTATGCGGTATTGTGAAAATTCATACATCCAAGCCTTGAGACAGCCGGATAACTATGTAAAAATGAGTTATCAAAAGAATATGTATTCGGATTCGGTCATTCCTTACGTCCAAACAAACACGAGATTTCAGGAATGGGATTTGTCAAGTCCTATGGTACCACTACCTACTACCGAGCGGCATGATCGGTGTTAATGAATGTATAGTATAGTTTAAACAAACCAAATGTCATACCAAAATGTAAGCAGAAAAGTCATGTAAAATGATGTACTAAGTATGCTAAGTTAACATACAAAGCATAAAAGTCATGTAAAAATCAATGTGCTAAGTATGCTATCAGTTAACATACATAGCAGAAATGTAATGTAGAACAATGTACTAAGTATGCACAAAATGGACATACATAGCATAAAATGTAATGAAATCATGTACTATAATGTACTAACAAACATAGCAGGTATATGATGTGAAAACAGGAAAGCAGGAAAGTAACAAGTAGGCACATGTGTTCCACCCCAAAACAGTTTGGAAAACAGTAAAAGAGGGGTCTATGTACTCACATAAACACCTTGAAAACATTTAAAAGAGGGGGTTCTATGTACTCACTTGAGATTGCTTAGTAGTCCTTGAGTAACAACCAAACCATGCTAGAGATCGCGGATATCAAACGGCACCTAATATAGGTAACTATGTTAATAAACCGGACCTAAATCGGAAGATTTGATAGAATGAGGGTTCGTAAACCAAACAAGTATGGAAACTCGTGTAATATGGTTTAACAAAGCCTACATACTAAATGAAACCTATCCTAAGTGCTTACGACCCATTACGACCCGTTTAGGTAGCTTATGCTACTTTAACGCGTCGCTCGCGTGAAACGCGTTCGGACCGCCTAACTAGCCCTATGACAAGTGTTATATGCCTAAACATGTTACATAATCAGTTATGTGACAAAAGTTTAGGTTACATATGCTTAATTACCAATTATACATGAAAAGGGTATTCTGGTAATTTACCTAAGGCATATAAACTACCTATCATACAACTACTTAAACGATGTGACCATAAGGTATAACCTCGGAAGGTTATTCCCTACCTACTATGGTCACCTAATGTGTTTGGTCGGATCCTAATGATCGACCAAATGGGTCGGGTTCGAGGTATAAGCGATTTATTAGATCGCTTACCCTACGACCCTAGACAACGTGGTAATCAGTAGGCATAGTCCCAAAGGACTATAACCAACGTGATTACACTCACGTTGCGAAGTTCAAACGAACTTCGCATTGACCATAAACTGGTCAATGCAGAAAGTCAAACAAAGTTTGACTTTCAGACTCGAAAAGACTCGAAAAGCAATAAAAGAACGAAAGAATACTTACGAAGGGTCCCTGAATGCTAATCTCGATCCAGGAATCTCAGGTATGAAACAAAGGTTTCAACTTAGAGTTTCTCAAATCAAAATTCTTGTAAGTTTTGCAGTGCATCTGGTCTGGGGAACCCTTGCACATCGTAACACTCCCAGTGTTACGGTGCGCAACTACCAAGTTTGGCAAAATTGCAGTTTTGGTCCCTGCAGTGCATATAAGGCATTTCTGACACGTTTAAGGCCCGTTAACCCCATTTCAAAGCTCTTAAATGAAGTTAAAGTATAGGGAACTTAAATTGTGCCCAAAAATATGTCGGATGTCGGTTCGTTTGGCCGTACGATCGCGATGTTCGCTTAATTACGACGGAATGCGCATAAGCGCGAAAAACGATCCAAATGACGCGACGAATGGATTTTTCTTAAGCCAAACACTAAAGCATAATATAGTCATGCTTACATAAATTTTTGGATGTCCAGATGTATTCAGAACTTGAGTTATGTGCAAAAGTGCAAACTTGTGCACTTTTTCACGCTTTTAGTCCCTGAATGATCCAAAAGTTTATTTTAGCACACCGAACCCCTCAAAGCCTATTTCTAAACTATGTAAAGGATATTTATGGTGTGTTTAACTTATGGTCATGTTCCGGAATGTCTGTTACAGTTCAAATTGGCATACTTTCGCAGTTTGTCAACTTTAGTCCCTGTAAGCGATTTAACTTGATTTTGCCATACCAAAGCCATCAAAACTTATTTCTAAGTTAAGTAAAGGTTATTTAAGGTATGTTAAGCCTATTTCACTATTCCGGAGTGTTTGTTGCATTAAACTGGTTATATTTACGCATTGGTGCGCGTATAACCTTCCAGAAAGCGATTTAGAGTTTGAAATTGAACAAAAATTGATATATGCAAATGATACACATATTTTTACAAATCCCAAGTATGAAATACAATATTTCATTGGTTTGGTATTTGTTTGATGGTCGCAGTGACCCAGGTGTCACAGTCTCCCCTACTTTAGGAAATTTCGTCCCGAAATTTATTTAGAGGAAACTTGTGAGAGTTTAAAACATAAAGTTGAAAAAGATCGAACAACATTGGTTTGGATTCTGAACTTCTAGTAACCTTAATAACATCATGCTTGAAATGTAAGAGGGATACTTATATACAAGTATATGAAGTGTCATTGGTGCGTCCACCGTACCTCCATTACATCGTTCTCATTTTGTTATTGTTGTCACTATCGGTTCTTACACATAATAAATCTTACTGGGTTTCTGTGCACTAAATTTCATAATTATGTACGCGTCCATAATTAGACAATTCCTTGCATAGATCACACAGTCTATTTTTTGATGTGTAGGGTAAAACCAAATGAACAAACCTGTGATGAGTGTGACTAGACCACCATAGAGTCCTTTTAATTAAATCAATAATTGATCTAAATAGACTACCAAGGAGTCTGTTCAGCTACATCACTAGATGTCGTTCTTTAACCAAATTGTGAATCAATCTTTTTTACTAGACCATTAAAGGGTCTCTTATGAATCATGGAATGGTACTATATAATCCAAGGGTCTTAACTATTACATAGAAGCCCATTAAGGATTTAAGGTAGCGCCTTTTGAATATCCTGCTACGAATCCATCATATGAAGATATGAAAGATTCTACGAGGATTTGGATAACGAATATCCAGAGTATACAAAAACACAAAAAAAAATGCATAAAAGAAACATAAGATGAATAAACACATAGTCACATAACCACAAAATTGTCTGTTAATTTGTTCTGCTAACAGAGCACATGTATTTAAAGCACACTAGGAATCCATTTCTTGGATTTCATTTGGTACTTTAAACATTATCAAGAATCTAACTATAAAGATAGAAAGATTTTTGAAAGAAAAATTCGATTTCGATTATAAGGAACCGAAATATTCGAATTTAGGTACACAAGGAATCCAATTAAGGACTCTGATTTGAATGATAATTATCCACAAGGGTCTAAAGGTGAAGATAAAAAGATCCCATATGGATTTTAGAAGTTGAAGATGTTTTGAAACCTTGCACTGGACGTGCTTAAGTCAAAACATGAAGTTGAAATGCTTATGAAGTTGAGATGCTTGATATGTCAAGGTGACATATGAAGCAGAATTTGAAGGTTAAGTCAATGTATGAGGAAAATATTTTTGAAATCTATACATGGGGTTCCTTTAAGAAAAATGCGTTTAACGTTTTTGAAACCTTATATATAATACTTTTGAAATCATAAAGTAGGTGTATTAGATAGATATATTTACAAAAATGTTTTAAAATCATGCGAGATGAATTTTGAAATTATGTATAAGGTTTTTGAAAGACATGAATGATGCTTTTTCGAAATCATGCACTTGATAAGAAAATGTATTGTGTTAATATTGTCTTCAGACTATATGAAATATTTTGAAATTAGAAAGGTTGGTTTTGATAACATGGTCAATGTTTTTGAAATAACATAGACAATGTATCTAGAAAAATTGTTTTCAAACTATATGAAATGTTTTGAGATCATGAAGATTGTTTTTGAAATACTTGTACTGTATATGTTGGAAAATCAAAACGTAATGGGTATGAGATTTGAAAATATCCTTAGTTATCCAACCAAGGATTCAAAGGTACAGATGTGCAAAAAGCACGATTACTCATAGTTTCACTTTATTTCATGTACTTCGTTTCTTAGAATGAAACGAGTACTTAGAACTTTCGAGGAAATTATGAGCGGTTTCTTGTAAGAGAGAATCACAAGAGTAATTTGTAAGGAACATAGTTCCTTAATACAGATATTATAGGGAAATGCCATAGACACATGTAATTATACTTGTACATCAGAATTGCGAACAACAACTTTTATTTATGAACAAGACAGATTGTTTCACATTACTAGAAAACGAAAGAAACAAAAGCATAGGATAGCAACATCTTCTACTCAGCCAACTGCTCATCCGTGGGTTGGATTTGCATTAACAAGCTTTGGGCAATCCCTTAGGAAATGGCCCATATCGCCACAGTTGTAGCAAGACCCTGGTGAGAAGCGAGCTTGAGCAGAGTCGCCAGCTTGCTTTGGAGCAACTGCAGCGCAGCAAACTCTTGCTGTATGACCTTTAAGTCCACAAATTTGGCATTTGCGGCACTTCACACTAGGGTGATGATGAAGGGTACATTGGTTGCACAAGGGTTCAATTCCGTTGTATGGCTTCCTGACTGGTAGTGCTGTCACTTGGCTAGGTCCCGCTTGATTAGGTGTAACTGTTGCGGGTTTCCTTGAAGCCTTATGCTTCCTTGATTTTGGTGCTGGCTTGACGTCTGCTTCCTTCGGTGGCTCTTGAGTGGCTTCATTGTCGAGATGAGAGGATTCATTGTGGAGATGAGCCATGGCAATGCCTAAATCCACAGTCTTCTGAATCACTTCGCTTATTTGCTGGACAAATTTGGCTGTTCGCTCGGGCATTTGACCAGTGCTGAAAGGAATAGACATTCTAGAAGGAAATGAAAGTCATAGGAAGAAACAAGTGAAAGGTTATTGGATAATCAATACAGAATGGTAACGAAAGAAAATTGTGATCATTTGTTTGTTACCTAAGGCAAACAAATGAGATGGTGACAAATCAAAGTAAATGGGTCAAAAATAATGTATCGCGAAGACATGCTCGCCTATAAGTGAACACTCATTCCAAGAATTCCCAGGTAAGCACAACTGGTCTCGCGCCTGATGAGATGTATACGAAGTGCTTGCCTAGACAGAAAACCCAGAATACAGGCATTCACCCTTCCAGTTTGCACGTGTTCACATTATTTAAAACCCAAAACCTTGACAAGATTTTGAAAAATTCAAAGGGGTTCAAAACCATATAACAGAGAGTTCAAAACCTTACAATAGAGGGTTCAAAACCTAGTAATCAATCATTCTAGAACAGATGATCAGTTTCAAAGCGGTTTTGAAATTTATGTTCTTGTTGTGGTTGTCGCCTAAGGATAGGTGACGGTATAGTTTTATGACTAAACACAAGTAAACTCGCGTTAGGGTCCTAGAAAGGTTATAGACTAGGTCAAAGTATTACTAATAACCTAATTCCCTATAACCATGAGCTCTGATACCATCTTTTCTGTCACACCCCGACCACGTAGAACATACAAAACGTGGCGGAAACATCGGGGAGTGTTGTAACAGAATTAATGTTTCACAACCATGTATATTAAAGTTTCGTTTTATTCATTGTCACACCCCCAAAATCCACATGCGGAGTATCACCGCTTGGAGGCGTGACTGACCAGGATCAAACCACTAATCATATTGAACAAGTAAATATTTAATGTAAAAGTCCAACCAACACGATTAATGTCCAAAACAAACATAGTTAAGTTATGAGCGGAAGCATAATGTTCAAAACCAAATCCAAAGTTTAATTATCCAAATGTTTAACATGGCACACAGCTGTCCATGTCCCACAACGACTCTTCCTTGTGCAAGCTCCAGCTAAGTACCTATAGACCTGCAAAGCATGTAGTAACGAGTTAACAACTAGTTGAGTGAGTTCACGTTTGGTTGTCCAGTTTACAGTTATTCCGAAAACACAGTTTGTTCTTTACAAGCTATCCAGCCGTGGGGGTTACCCCATAGTTCGAAAAACGTTTATTAGTTACCCGTTCTTACGTTGGCTATTCCAGCCCGGCTCTATGGCCGTGGGGTCTACCCCATGTTTAATTCACCAGACTCGTTACCATATCGACTACTAACGTTCGTCATGTTTAAGTGCCCTAACGTCTGTGTCTATCATCACTGACGTGCCATAGTCCATTAGTCCACGCCCGTCCTCTGCGGCACGGTGTGAGGTTTGTTAAACCAAATAGCGCTATTTAACTAATGACCCGTTCGCCATTGGCCTCGGCGATTAAGTCGATATAAAAGGAGGGACTTCGTTGATAGAGTTCTAGTCTAGTATAGTTAAATCCGTCTCATACTGGACGAGGAATCTATGTTCCTGATTACGTCTCAACAGGACGAGGAATCCCTATTCCTTAACCCATTCCCAACCCCTGGGAATCCCATGCTTTGTAACGAAGTGTGAACTCACCTTGGTTTGCTCGGCAGATTACACAGAAAGGTCAAGCCTAGCAGCTAGTGGTCAACCACGTCCTAACATGGTTATCATACAAGTCAAGTTTCGGTTTCACAGAGTGCACATGAGTATCACGTAAGATAGCATGTAAGAAACACATACGAATCATGGCAACACATATTATTACATTCATTATATTAAATATTGGGCTCGCACAAGTCTAACAACTTGTGCGATCCTCTCGTTGAAACCCAACAGCACCCGGCCCAAAATCAGAAAGCCCAATAACATTGATGTAGAACACACGGCCCAACATATCATTCAATAATTCATCTTGTGCAACTGATCCTATTACCCAGCCCAATGTATAACATACGGCCCAAAAGTAATAAACAATTAATCTTGTGCGACCCGATTAAGTTGTGCGATCAGGCCCGGCCCAACCAGTTTAATAAACATGCAGCTTGTGCGACTATAACAGCCTTGTGCGACCGGGAATTCATTGTGCGACCGGGCTTGTGTGTTCGGATCAGGTCTTGTACGACCTGATCTTGTGCGACAAGGCTGCATGTTGGAATGGATTTAAATATCCGAATGTCTTGCCATTCGGTTACAACCAATTATCTATTTCCAAAATTACAAGAATTAATCCACAGTTTCTATTTACCAAACCAATCAACTTAACAGTTTCTCATTTAGCTCCTATTCGATCAAACAAGGGTATTTACTATCTAATTATATGAACCCTAAATAATACATGATCATTGTATGAACAATAATTTATCACATCACCATCCTAAAATCTATCATTCAAAACATCGAACATGGTCGACAACTGTCCATCACCTCAAAAGGTTATTGGACCAAATAGTTGGGTGGGTTTGACTAATTATTAGATTGAAATATGAATCATGTGCAGACCCTTTATCACAATCATGTGCAAGTAATTATGAAGCAATCCTTGAAATACAATTAATTAAAATCACATGCTCATTCCTCATAGATGCACACTGTTCGATCAAAAACAACAATCATTCCACCCATCCCATCAACACACATTCTCATGCTAACATGCCATAACCTAAGTCAATTATAAACAACTTTAAATCGATTTACAACAATATACATGTGAGCCGATTTCATACATCCATAATCTAACACATCTTATTCATTATTATGTAGTCATCAAATCTCATCAAAATCAACATACATGTAAACCGATTATCAAGAACACTATCATTCAACATCATGATCTATCATGTTAATCGAAACCCTAGATCATCATGCAGCTATATTAGCACACACATCAGAATATCATCAAACATGTATATGATAAATCCAAACACTAACCGGATAAGAGATGATTGAGGGTTAATCCGAATGATAGACTTCGAGTGAGAGGCTCCTTGTTGCCGTCGAGTTCAAGAGGAGAGAAAGAGAGCACTAGGGTTTGGTGTGGTATTGTGTGATTAACAACAAATGAGAAAAACAACTCCCTAATGGAGTGTGTGAGCGAATAAGAGGAGTGGGCCGAACCCCACCTTGGGCTGCCCTTGGATCGGATGTAAGGAGTATAGCCCAAATGAGCTTGTGCGATTGAGTGTGTGTTGTGCGTTTATATCATACATACATTCACAAGCACGTATTAACATAACATTCAGATAAATATCCACTTTCATGAAAGTCACATATCGTACACATACATTACATCAAAGTACAAAGATCGGTTTGGAAATGCGAGTTGTCACATTATCCCCAAGTTGAAAGAAATTTCGTCCCGAAATTTAGCACGTACTCACTGAGGAAGCTAGTTAAGTTGCATGGTTTTCCTGGGGTGTCACATTCTCCCCCCGTTGATCTGGAATTTCATCCCGAAATTCCGTAGCTTCAGTCTCAGTAGTAGTTGTACCGGTTGCGAACAGTTGGGGATACTTTTGTTTCATCTGATCTTCGCGTTCCCAGGTGAACTCTGGGCCGCGACGTGAGTTCCAACGAACTCGAACGAGGGGTATCCTAGTACGCTTGAGGACCTTAACATCCCGGTCCGTGATTTCAACAGGTTCCTCGACGAATCGTAACTGCTCGTCGATCGTGAGCTCCTTCAAAGGAACTACGTGGGTCTCATCTGACAGACATTTCTTCAAATTTGACACATGGAAAACGTCGTGAACTGCACTGAGTTCTGCTGGTAAGTTCAGTCTGTAGGCCACCTTGCCTATTTTCTCAATGACTTCGAATGGTCCAACGTATCGTGGGTTAAGTTTGCCCCGTTTCCCAAAACGAACCACACCCTTCCAGGGTGAAACTTTGAGTAGTACCCGCTCCCCAACCTGGAGCTCTAATGGTTTTCTGTCCTTATCTGCGTAGACTTTCTGACGGTCACGAGCTGCCGCCATTCGTTGTCGTATCTGAGCAATTTTCTCTGTTGTGTCAACCAAATGTTCTGGTCCAGTAATCTGACTATCCCCTACCTCTGCCCAACAAAGAGGTGACCGGCATTTACGCCCGTACAATGCCTCAAACGGAGCAGCTTTAATGCTGGTGTGGTAGCTATTGTTGTACGAAAATTCCACAAGTGGCAGATGCTTTTCCCAGCCGTTGCCAAAGTCAATCACACATGCCCTAAGCATGTCTTCGAGGGTCTGGATAGTACGTTCCGACTGCCCATCCGTTTGCGGGTGATAAGCTGTGCTCATATCTAACCTTGAGCCAAAGGACTTGTGCATCGCTTGCCACAGTTCTGATGTAAAACGTGCATCTCGATCCGAGATGATAGAGATGGGCACTCCGTGCCTAGAGACAACTTCCTTGAGATATACTTCTGCTAGGGTGGAGAACTTATCTGTTTCTTTGATGGCCAAGAAGTGAGCAGACTTTGTGAGTCGATCCACGATCACCCAAATAATATCATTACCACGTTGAGATCTAGGCAGGCCAGTAACAAAATCCATGGAAATTTGCTCCCATTTCCATTGTGGTATCTCTGGTTGTTGAAGTGGGCCTGAAGGTTTCTGGTATTCCGCCTTGACTCTCGCACAAGTCAAGCACTTGCTAACGTACGTTGCTATGTGGGCCTTCATGCTAGGCCACCAATATGTGATTTTGATGTCGTGGTACATTTTGTCCGAACCAGGGTGCACTGAGTAGCGAGACTTGTGTGCCTCATCCATCACAAGCTCTCTTAGGTTGCCATAAAGTGGGACCCAAATGCATCCTGTGACGTAGTAAGCACCGTCTTCCTTTTGTTCTAAGCGTTGCCTCGAGCCGCGTAGGGCTTCAGCCCTGACATTCTCTGGTTTCAATGCTTCTACCTGAGCATTTCGTATTTGCGAAGGAAGATTAGACTGTATCGTAAGTTGTAAAGCTCGTACGCGCTTGGGCGCAGTGTCCTTTCGACTGAGGGCGTCGGCCACAACATTGGCCTTGCCTGGGTGGTACCTGATCGAGCATTCGTAGTCATTCAGCAGTTCAATCCATCGTCGTTGTCGCATATTCAGTTCCTTCTGTTTGAAGATATGTTCGAGGATTCTGTGATCAGTGTAGATAGCACATTTGGTACCATACAGGTAGTGTCTCCATATCATAAGTGCAAAAACAACAGCTCCCAGCTCTAAGTCGTGTGTAGTGTAGTTCTTTTCATGAACCTTGAGTTGGCGTGAGGCGTAGGCTATAACTTTATCCCGCTGCATCAATACGCAACCAAGACCCTGAATGGATGCGTCACAGTAAACTACGAAGTCGTCTGTGCCCTCTAGTAATGAAAGGATAGGTGCACTGCAAAGTCTATCCTTTAAGTGCTGAAACGCTAACTCCTGTGCGTTTCCCCAACGATAAACAACGCCCTTCTGCGTTAGTGAAGTAAGAGGCTGAGCAATCTTAGAAAAATCCTTGATAAATCTCCTGTAGTAGCCTGCCAATCCCAAGAATTGGCGAATTTCCGTTGGCGTACGAGGTGCAGGCCAGCTCTTGATTGACTCTACCTTGGATGGATCAACGTGAATTCCATCCTTGTTCACTACATGACCTAAGAAATGGACTTCACGAAGCCAGAAGTCACATTTGGAAAACTTGGCGTACAGCTGTTCTTTTCGAAGGAGTTCCAAAATAAGTCGTAAATGTTGCTCGTGTTCCTCCGGACTCTTCGAATAGATCAGGATGTCATCGATGAAGACAATAACGAATTTGTCTAAATAAGGCTTGCACACTCGATTCATCAAGTCCATGAAGATCGCCGGTGCGTTTGTCATCCCAAAAGGCATGACCAAAAACTCATAGTGGCCATATCGAGTTCTGAAGGCGGTTTTGGAGACGTCCTCCTCTCGGACTCTCAGCTGGTGATACCCTGATCTCAAATCAATCTTTGAATAGTAGCTCGACCCTTGCAGTTGGTCAAATAAATCGTCAATGCGTGGAAGAGGATAGCGATTCTTCACAGTCACCTTGTTCAGTTCACGGTAGTCGATGCACATTCTGAACGTACCGTCTTTCTTTTTCACGAATAGCACTGGAGCTCCCCAGGGCGAAGAGCTAGGACGAATAAAACCCTTATCTAAGAGTTCTTGCAGTTGCGTAGATAGCTCTTTCAACTCTGATGGAGCTAAACGATAAGGTGCACGAGCTATAGGTGCCGCTCCAGGAGCTAACTCAATTTGAAACTCGACCTGACGATGAGGCGGGAGGCCAGGTAGTTCCTCAAGAAATACCTTAGGATAGTCGCGTACAATCGGAAAGTCTTCTATCTTCTTCTCTTTCTTCGAGGTGTCAGTAACGAGAGCCAGAAAGGCAGTGTGGCCCTTACGCAAACACTTTTGGGCCTTAAGGGAAGAAATGATGCTCACCACAGCACCACTCTTGTCGCCACGAATCATGAGAGGTTCATCACCTGGGCGAGGAATATGAACAACCTTCTCGTTGCAAAGAATCTCAGCTTGATGTTGGGATAACCAGTCCATCCCAATTACAACGTCGAAACTACCCAGAGTGATAGGAAGGAGGTCGATAGAGAAAGTGTGATCAGCAAGAACGAGATTACAACCTTTGATTACGTGTGTGACCTCTAAACTCTTACCATTAGCTAACTCTACATCGTGTTTGGGGTTCAAAGGTGTTGGGGTTCGTTTAAGCAGTTGACTAACTTTTTGGGACACATAACTAGTATCAGCACCCGAATCAAATAAGACAGTAACGTAAAAGTCGTCGAGAAGGAACTTACCCGTCACAACATTGGGGTCATTCCTCGCTTCTCCATTGCCAATAACGAACACACGGCCCCTTGCACCATTGCCATTGTTACCCCCGTTGTTTCCATTCCCCTGATTGTTGTTGTTATTGTTGTTGTTCTGGTTCAGCTGGGGACAGTCTTTCTTGAAGTGGCCTTCAGCTCCACACTGAAAGCACCCTCTGTTGTTACCCTGTTGTTGCTGCTGCTGACGTTGATTTGGTGGGGCTTGCTGTTGTTGCCGATTTTGGTTCGCGGGAAACTGACTCCTACATTCTCTTGCAATATGACCAGGCTTGTTGCACCGATGACAGTTACTTCTGGTGCATGGCCCACTGTGATGTAAGTTACAACGATTACATTTGGGGTGATTTCCTTTGTATCCACCCTGACTTTGGCTACCTGACGATTGCTGACTAGGACTCTTATACTCTTCAGTTCTTCTCTGCTGCGACTGGGATTGAACAGAAGTCGAACCTCTGCTTGAAGCTCCATCCCATTTACGTTTGTTATCACTGGGAGGTTCAGAGGTAGCTGTAGCACTAATGTGTTTTGGTAACCTGTTTTGCTCCACCGCCTGATCAGTGAGACGGTGAGCCAACTGAACAACCTGCTGATAGGTAGCGAGATTTGCTGAAGTCACATGACTTTGGATCTCCGGCTTTAGGCCCTTAAGATATAGTTCGATACGCTTAATTGGAGGGTCCACCATAGTAGGACACAGTAGTGCAAGCTCATTCGATCTCTTAGTAAACGCCTCAATTTCTGACCCCGTCATCTTGAGGTTGAAGAACTCGACTTCCAGCTTATGAATGTCGTCATGAGTGCAGTATTCCTCCCTAATCATTTCTTTAAAATTGTTCCATGGGGTGGCATTAGCAGCAACCAACCCCAGCATTTGGACCTGAGTGTTCCACCATGTGAGGGCTAAACCCTCGAGAGTGCCGGTAGCATATTTCACCCTGCGTGCCTCAGGGCATTCACACATTTCGAACACAGACTCTAGTTTCTCAAACCAGTGGAGGAGACCTACTGCTCCTTCAGTGCCACTAAAAGTAGTGGGTCGGCAGTCCATGAAAGTTTTGAAGGTGCAAACAGGTGGCTGAGCATGTTGACCTGTTGTGGGTATAAGAAAGGACAAGGTTTAACACAAGGATAGATTCACGAGAGTAGGATCTAAAGATCCTAGAATGAGTTATAAACTGCAGGGTATACCTCCTGCCTGTGCTGCTGCAAGTGCCGCAGCAACCTGTTCGTTTATCAGAGCCGTCAACTGGGCTTCAGTCATGTTAATGCGTCCAGACATGATCTTCATATTAAGGGAAACATGAGTGAGAAGGGTTCGCGAAAGTGCGATGACAGAAGAGAGTAAGCACACACGTGTTCAAGCAACAGTAGCTATACTAGCTAAGCATATCATGAGCAAAGTTCTACGTAATCTAACAAGTAGGTAATAAAACACAAACCATATCACCTAGAATGTCGAGCCTTGCACGTGGAGTGAAGCGTTGTTGTGGATCGTAGAGCACTGTACAGGTTATAGTCTGGTTTTAACAAAAACGTTTTCCTTTATTAAAACCAAGTTCTCTATAACCAATGGCTCTGATACCAATCTGCCACACCCCCAAAATCCACATGCGGAGTATCACCGCTTGGAGGCGTGACTGACCAGGATCAAACCACTAATCATATTGAACAAGTAAATATTTAATGTAAAAGTCCAACCAACACGATTAATGTCCAAAACAAACATAGTTAAGTTATGAGCGGAAGCATAATGTTCAAAACCAAATCCAAAGTTTAATTATCCAAATGTTTAACATGGCACACAGCTGTCCATGTCCCACAACGACTCTTCCTTGTGCAAGCTCCAGCTAAGTACCTATAGACCTGCAAAGCATGTAGTAACGAGTCAACAACTAGTTGAGTGAGTTCACGTTTGGTTGTCCAGTTTATAGTTATTCCGAAAACACAGTTTGTTCTTTACCAGCTATCCAGCCGTGGGGGTTACCCCATAGTTCGAAAAACGTTTATTAGTTACCCGTTCTTACGTTGGCTATTCCAGCCCGGCTCTATGGCCGTGGGGGCTACCCCATGTTTAATTCACCAGACTCGTTACCATATCGACTACTAACGTTCGTCATGTTTAAGTGCCCTAACGTCTGTGTCTATCATCACTGACGTGCCATAGTCCATTAGTCCACGCCCGTCCTCTGCGGCACGGTGTGAGGTTTGTTAAACCTAATAGCGCTATTTAACTAATGACCCGTTCGCCATTGGCCTCGGCGATTAAGTCAATATAAAAGGAGGGACTTCGTTGATAGAGTTCTAGTCTAGTATAGTTAAATCCGTCTCATACTGGACGAGGAATCTATGTTCCTGATTACGTCTCAACAGGACGAGGAATCCCTATTCCTTAACCCATTCCCAACCCCTAGGAATCCCATGCTTTGTAACGAAGTGTGAACTCACCTTGGTTTGCTCGGCAGATTACACAGAAAGGTCAAGCCTAGCAGCTAGTGGTCAACCACGTCCTAACATGGTTATCATACAAGTCAAGTTTCGGTTTCACAGAGTGCACATGAGTATTACGTAAGATAGCATGTAAGAAACACATACGAATCATGGCAACACATATTATTACATTCATTATATTAAATATTGGGCTCGCACAAGTCTAACAACTTGTGCGATCCTCTCGTTGAAACCCAACAGCACCCGGCCCAAAATCAGAAAGCCCAATAACATTGATGTAGAACACACGGCCCAACATATCATTCAATAATTCATCTTGTGCGACTGATCCTATTACCCAGCCCAATGTATAACATACGGCCCAAAAGTAATAAACAATTAATCTTGTGCGACCTGATTAAGTTGTGCGATCAGGCCCGGCCCAACCAGTTTAATAAACATGCAGCTTGTGCGACTATAACAGCCTTGTGCGACCGGGAATTCATTGTGCGACCGGGCTTGTGTGTTCGGATCAGGTCTTGTACGACCTGATCTTGTGCGACAAGGCTGCATGTTGGAATGGATTTAAATATCCGAATGTCTTGCCATTCGGTTACAACCAATTATCTATTTCCAAAATTACAAGAATTAATCCACAGTTTCTATTTACCAAACCAATCAACTTAACAGTTTCTCATTTAGCTCCTATTCGATCAAACAAGGGTATTTACTATCTAATTATATGAACCCTAAATAATACATGATCATTGTATGAACAATAATTTATCACATCACCATCCTAAAATCTATCATTCAAAACATCGAACATGGTCGACAACTGTCCATCACCTCAAAAGGTTATTGGACCAAATAGTTGGGTGGGTTTGACTAATTATTAGATTGAAATATGAATCATGTGCAGACCCTTTATCACAATCATGTGCAAGTAATTATGAAGCAATCCTTGAAATACAATTAATTAAAATCACATGCTCATTCCTCATAGATGCACACTGTTCGATCAAAAACAACAATCATTCCACCCATCCCATCAACACACATTCTCATGCTAACATGCCATAACCTAAGTCAATTATAAACAACTTTAAATCGATTTACAACAATATACATGTGAGCCGATTTCATACATCCATAATCTAACACATCTTATTCATTATTATGTAGTCAACAAATCTCATCAAAATCAACATACATGTGAACCGATTATCAAGAACACTATCATTCAACATCATGATCTATCATGTTAATCGAAACCCTAGATCATCATGCAGCTATATTAGCACACACATCAGAATATCATCAAACATGTATATGATAAATCCAAACACTAACCGGATAAGAGATGATTGAGGGTTAATCCGAATGATAGACTTCGAGTGAGAGGCTCCTTGTTGCCGTCGAGTTCAAGAGGAGAGAAAGAGAGCACTAGGGTTTGGTGTGGTATTGTGTGATTAACAACAAATGAGAAAAACAACTCCCTAATAGAGTGTGTGAGCGAATAAGAGGAGTGGGCTGAACCCCACCTTGGGCCGCCCTTGGATCGGATGTAAGGAGTATAGCCCAAATGAGCTTGTGCGATTGAGTGTGTGTTGTGCGTTTATATCATACATACATTCACAAGCACGTATTAACATAACATTCACATAAATATCCACTTTCATGAAAGTCACATATCGTACACATACATTACATCAAAGTACAAAGATCGGTTTGGAAATACGAGTTGTCACATTCATCAAACAAGCGAGTTACATTGTCTTTAAACAAGAAATAAAGAGTACATAACATAAATTTACTAGTTCTTGTCTCGTTTTAAGTCACTAAGGCACAGGTCCGCCTAAGTATGTCTTGATAAATCCTATGCATCATCTCCTGAAAACACATGTGAAAATAGGTACGTCAGCATAAAAATGCCTGTGAGATACATAGGTTTTGTGAAAATGAGATTCATGACTTATGTTTAAGAAAATGTTTAGTCATGAACCTTTTAGTTTGCTTTGTTTTGTAAATTGTTTAAAAAGCAATAAGATCAGATGATATGTATAAGTAAGAGAATTATGTATGGTTAAATGAATAACCAAGTAAAATGAGTTTGTATAAGTTAAGTTGTTTGTAAAACAATGTATTGTGAAAAGTATGTTATTTGTATAAAATGTTATATGTCTCAAATTGAAATGATTCAAATAACGCTACAATATGTAATACCATACAAACCCTTATATATAGGAAGTACCAGCGACGTATCCACCATGCTTGTATCATATTACACACGCCTCGTTACTTAAATCACTTACTCAAACCAAACCAAACCAAACAATGTAAGATGTCTATGTTTAAACCAATTGTCAAAAGTCCTTGTATAAACCATGTCAAATGTTGATAGTCCAAAAGTAGTCAAGTAATGTGTAACAAATGTTTATGTATGGTAAGTAAAATAAGACTACTTAAACCATAAGTAAAAATGTACAAAACAAAGTATTTTGAGTAAATCAAAAAGTTATGTTTTGTAAAATATATGCATGCTATACTGAATATGAACATTTATGCGGTATTGTGAAAATTCATACATCCAAGCCTTGAGACAGCCGGATAACTATGTAAAAATGAGTTATCAAAAGAATATGTATTCGGATTCGGTCATTCCTTACGTCCAAACAAACACGAGATTTCAGGAATGGGATTTGTCAAGTCCTATGGTACCACTACCTACTACCGAGCGGCATGATCGGTGTTAATGAATGTATAGTATAGTTTAAACAAACCAAATGTCATACCAAAATGTAAGCAGAAAAGTCATGTAAAATGATGTACTAAGTATGCTAAGTTAACATACAAAGCAGAAAAGTCATGTAAAAATCAATGTGCTAAGTATGCTATCAGTTAACATACATAGCAGAAATGTAATGTAGAACAATGTACTAAGTATGCACAAAATGGACATACATAGCATAAAATGTAATGAAATCATGTACTATAATGTACTAACAAACATAGCAGGTATATGATGTGAAAACAGGAAAGCAGGAAAGTAACAAGTAGGCACATGTGTTCCACCCCAAAACAGTTTGGAAAACAGTAAAAGAGGGGTCTATGTACTCACATAAACACCTTGAAAACATTTAAAAGAGGGGGTTCTATGTACTCACTTGAGATTGCTTAGTAGTCCTTGAGTAACAACCAAACAATGCTAGAGATCGCGGATATCAAACGACACCTAATATAGGTAACTATGTTAATAAACCGGGTCTAAATCGGAAGATTTGATAGAATGAGGGTTTGTAAACCAAACGAGTATGGAAACTCGTGTAATATGGTTTAACAAAGCCTACATACTAAATGAAACCTATCCTAAGTGCTTACGACCCATTACGACCCGTTTAGGTAGCTTATGCTACTTTAACGCGTCGCTCGCGTGAAACGCGTTCGGACCGCCTAACTAGCCCTATGACAAGTGTTATATCCCTAAACATGTTACATAATCAGTTATGTGACAAAAGTTTAGGTTACATATGCTTAATTACCAATTATACATGAAAAGGGTATTCTGGTAATTTACCTAAGGCATATAAACTACCTATCATACAACTACTTAAACGATGTGACCATAAGGTATAACCTCGGAAGGTTATTCCCTACCTACTATGGTCACCTAATGTGTTTGGTCGGATCCTAATGATCGACCAAATGGGTCGGGTTCGAGGTATAAGCGATTTATTAGATCGCTTACCCTACGACCCTAGACAACGTGGTAATCAGTAGGCATAGTCCCAAAGGACTATAACCAACGTGATTACACTCACGTTGCGAAGTTCAAACGAACTTCGCATTGACCATAAACTGGTCAATGCAGAAAGTCAAACAAAGTTTGACTTTCAGACTCGAAAAGACTCGAAAAGCAATAAAAGAACGAAAGAATACTTACGAAGGGTCCCCGAATGCTAATCCCGATCCAAGAATCTCAGGTATGAAACAAAGGTTTCAACTTAGAGTTTCTCAAATCAAAATTCTTAAGTTTTGCAATGGGGTGGATGGGTATTTATAGGAATACCCGAACCGTTAGGATCGTTTCATGGAAACCGTGCCTTAATCCAATCCGTACATGTGTCGGAAACTTGTGGTACCTAAATACGGTCCTTATCATCTGACTAGGCAAGTATGAACTTGTGGTTGTGGTTAAAACAGCTGGAAACAGGCTGTTAAATGCAGTGCATCTGGTCTGGGGAACCCTTGCGCATCGTAACACTCCCAGTGTTACGGTACGCAACTACCAAGTTTGGCAAAATTGCAGTTTTGGTCCCTGCAGTGCATATAAGGCATTTCTGACACGTTTAAGGCCCGTTAACCCCATTTCAAAGCTCTTAAATGAAGTTAAAGTATAGGGAACTTAAATTGTGCCCAAAAATATGTCGGATGTCGGTTCGTTTGGCCGTACGATCGCGATGTTCGCTTAATTACGACGGAATGCGCATAAGCGCGAAAAACGATCCAAATGACGCGACGAATGGATTTTTCTTAAGCCAAACACTAAAGCATAATATAGTCATGCTTACATAAATTTTTGGATGTCCGGATGTATTCAGAACTTGAGTTATGCGCAAAAGTGCAAACTTGTGCACTTTTTGACGCTTTTAGTTCCTCAATGATCCAAAAGTTTATTTTAGCACACCGAACCCCTCAAAGCCTATTTCTAAGCTATGTAAAGGATATTTATGGTTTGTTTAACTTATGGTCATGTTCCGAAATGTCTGTTACAGTTCAAATTGGCATACTTTCGCAGTTTGTCAAATTTAGTCCCTGTAAGCGATTTAACTTGATTTTGCCATACCAAAGCCTTCAAAACTTATTTCTAAGTTAAGTAAAGGTTATTTAAGGTATGTTAAGCCTATTTCACTATTCCGGAGTGTTTGTTGCATTAAACTGGTTATATTTACGCATTGGTGCGCGTATAACCTTCCAGTAAGCGATTTAGAGTTTGAAATTGAACAAAAATTGATATATGCAAATGATACAGATATTTTTACAAATCCCAAGTATGAAATACAATATTT
Organism: Helianthus tuberosus; assembly: GCA_030545235.1. NCBI lineage: Eukaryota > Viridiplantae > Streptophyta > Magnoliopsida > Asterales > Asteraceae > Helianthus > Helianthus tuberosus. The sequence goes on along the minus strand of CM060375.1, from coordinate 21,555,939 downwards.
CATTGGTTTGGTATTTGTTTGATGGTCGCAGTGACCCAGGTGTCACACTTTTCTACTCATGTTTCTTTGATTCAAGCTGTTTATCTGTTTCCGCCGTATAAACAGTGGAGTTTTCACTCAGATTGACTCAATTGATTGTCAATACGATCCTACAGAAAATGATCAAAACACTCATAGAGAAAAAGTCAAGAAGGATAAGAAGGCACTTCACATAATTTTTCAGGCACTCAACGAAACCGTTTTTGAATGAATTGCAACAAGCAAAACGTCCAAAGAAGCATGGGATATCCTTCACAAGGCATACAGAGGGGAACAAAGAGTCAAAACGGTAAAACTTCAAACCCTAAGATGTGAGTTTGATGCATTATGAATGAAAGACAATGAAACTATAGAAGAATATATCAATAGAATGACAATTATAGTGAATCAATTATGATTAAATGAAGAAAACATCACAAAACAGCGAATAGTTGAAAAAATTCTTCGTAGTTTAACACAGAAATATGAATCGGTTGTAGTAGCCATAGAAGAGTCAAAGGACATTACAGTCATGTCCACCGAAGAATTACTTGGAATTCTACAGTCTCATGAATTAAGGTTGAAGCAATATGATGATGTACCCATGGAACAAGCATTTCAAATACAAAGCCAAAATCAGAATCGATCAAGATTCTTTAGATCAGATTTTACCGGAAGAGGAAGAAGTAGAGGAAGAGGAAGATTTAGCAGACAAATCCGCTGTTATAATTGTAAAAAACTGGGGCATACGACACGTTTTTGTCAAAAAGAAGAAGAAAGTGATAAAAGTAATAGTGCTCTATTACATGAGGATGAAACTGAAGAGGGAAACGATGAATCCCTATTTATGATTTTTAACGTAGAAGAGGTAACAAAAGAGGATTGCTGGTATTTAGATAGTGGGTGTAGCAATCATATGACCGGGAACAAGAGTCTGTTCATTACTCTAAACGAATCAGAAAAGAGAGAAGTAAGAACAGGAGACAACAAGAGGCTCGATGTATTAGGAAGTGGTGATGTAGCCATTAAAGTGAGAGGAGTATAGAAAAGAGTACCCAACGTCTTCTATGAAACATAATTTATTAAGCGTGGGACAACTTGTACAAAAAGGATATGAAGTGAACTTTCACTATCATGAGTGCGTCATCAAAGATCCGACAGGGAAGCACACGGGAACAGTTAGAATGACTGGAAACAAAATGTTTCCTTTAAATCTAAACTACGATGTAACTCCACGCGTTTTTAACATAATGACTCAAGATATCTCGGTATTATGGCATCGAAGATATGGTCACATAAACTTCGAAACTCTGCACAACATGGGAGAAAAAGGAGTGGTAAAAGGTTTACCAAAAACTGCATCCAAATCATCACAGAGTGTTTGTGAAGGGTGTCTGTTTGGAAAACATGCTTGAAAGTCATTCCCTAAACAAACAACATGTCATGCAACGAAACCACTACAACTCGTACACTCAGATGATATATGTGGTCCAATGAGAACCTTGTCGATAGGTGGATGTAGATACTTCATCACCTTCATAGATGATTTCTCAAGGAAAACATGGGTTTATTTCTTAAAGTTAAAATCGGATGCATTAACACCGTTCAAGAATTTCAAAAGGTTAGCAGAAAGTCAAGCAGATTTCAAGATAAAAGCTATACGTAAAGATAGAGGAGGAGAATATTGCAGTCATGAGTTTCAAAACTTCCTTAAAGATAATGGAATTCGTCATCAACTTACTACGAGCTATACACCTCAACAGAATGGAGTAGCCGAACGAAAAAATAGAACCCTCATGGAATTAAGCAGAAGCATGCTGAAAATGAAAAAAAACTATCACACACCTACTAGGCAGAAGCGGTATCATGTGCAACATACTATTAGAATGGTCAAAATTGATTGCTCTTGGCATTAGAATTAGTGTCAATATACACAAGAATACAGTAGCTAATTACAAGGAGAGATATTCTCTTTACATAAAAAAAGGTTTGACTAAATATTATTTTGAATTTTGAATTATTGTGTGTGGCTCCTGTTACCCCCCGTCAAGCGAATCGGGTGGAGGTCCTACTCGTAGCATGAGACCGAAGCGTTCAAAAAGTGGCTGTGGGAGACTTTTTGTGAAGATATCGGCTACTTGGAGCTTGGTTGGAACAAACTTTGTGCAAAGACGACCAGCGGGGACCAATTCCCGAATGAAATGATAATCTATATCTCTATGTTTTGCTCGTTTGTGTGAAACCGGGTTTTGGCTTAGAAATAATGCACTCTTGTTGTCACAAAGGAGAGTCGGACATCCCGGTGGAAGTGCATATAGTTCCCGTAATAAATGAGTAAGCCAAATAATTTCTGCCGCGGAGTTAGCCATTTCCCTATATTCGGATTCGCAACTCGAGCGAGATACAGTTGGTTGTTTCTTTGCGCTCCATGAAACTAGATTTCCTCCAAGATATATTGAATAGCCATAAGTAGAACGTCTTGTTTCTATGCACCGAGCCCAATCAGCATCTGAGTAACCAACTAGTGTTGTTTCTTTGGGTTTATCAAAGGTTAATCCGTAGGATAGAGTTCCTTTGACATAACGTAAAATACGTTTGACTAGTTGGAAATGAGAATTGGTTGGGTTGTGAAGGTATTGACTTGCTTGGTTGACGGCATAAGATAAGTCGGGACGGGTTATTGTGAGATATTGGAGAGCGCCGACTAATGAGCGATATAGAGTGGGATCATGAAATGGAGTGCCCGTAGACACAAATGTATCAGTTGTGGTGAGCGGGGTAGCAACTGGTTTGGAGTCAAGAAGTCCCGCTCGAGCTAGAATGTCATATGCATACCGAGCTTGGCTGAGAAAAAGACCCGATGAAGTGTGAGAAACTTCAAGTCCTAAGAAATAATTTAAGACGCCTAGGTCTTTCGGTTTGAATTCTTTGTGCAGCCTCTTTGTGAACTCATTGACAATGTTCAAGTCATTTCCTGTTAGAATGACATCATCCACATACACGAGTAAATAAATTAGAACTGTGTCTTTTTTGTAAATAAAAAGTGATGGATCAACTCTACTGCAATTAAAACCAAGTTGTACAAGAAAGGCACTTAGTCGTTGGAACCAAGCACGCGGTGCTTGTTTGAGACCGTATAGACATGATTTGGAAACTTTGGGTTTACAAATCCCGGCGGTTGTTCCATGTATACTGTTTCGGTAAGATGGCCATTTAGAAAGGCGCTATTAACGTCTAGTTGGCGAAGTTCCCAATTGTGAATTGTGGCAAGACTTAAGACAACACGGATGGTGGACGCCTTCACAACGGGACTAAATGTGTATGAATAATTGTGACCGGGAACTTGGGTGAAACCTTGCGCTACTAACCGTGCTTTGTAACGATCAAGGGATCCATCCCCCTTATATTTAATTCGATAGATCCATTTTGAACCTATGACATTTGAGTGAGGCGGGCGTTGAACAAGTTCCCATGTGTTGTTGTTGTTGTGAAGTGCATGAAGTTCGTCATTCATAGCGTCCACCCATTTAGGATTTTTCCAGGCGGTTTTGAAACATTTTGGAACATGGGTCGCGAATAAAGCATGATGTAATTGATTGGAGTGGAACTCGGTTAGATTTGCAAAATGTTTGGGTTTAAATATACCCGACTTAGACCGGGTGGTCATGGGATGAGAGTAGGTGGAAGTTTGAGCAATAGATGAAGGGTGATTTATGTTCATAGTGAATGAAGTGGGATTTTCGGATGAGAAATTGGGTTGTGGGCTAGGCGCTGTAGCCATTGGATTTGAAGTAGACAGGTCATTGTAAGATGGGTTATATGGGTGTGAGGTACTGGTTGTAGGGCTGGGAGGAGTTGGGCCGAGAGATGTAGGGCTAGGAGGTATTGGCCCAGGTGAGATTGGGTTGGGTTGGTTGGGTTGGGTTGGGTTGTGAGGAGCTGGATTGAGGGGGGTAGGTTATGGCTTGGGCTGGGATATGGTGTTGTGGACTATTAATGTTTATTGGACAAATAGAACAGTGACTTGGGTGGTTGTTTGTTGTGGGTCCAGAAAGTGAAGTTGTTTGTTTGGGTGGGGTATTATGATGTTTTGAGTGATCGATGTTGGGAATGGGTGTAGGAATATTGTCATCAAAATTTGAAAGGAGAAGAGAAGCTTCATCAGTTTTGGTGACAATACCTGAGAATGGAAAATCCTCTTCATCAAATTTTGCATGGCGAGTGATGTAGATGCGAGAAGTAGTTGGTTCGAGACATCGATACCCTTTATGTTTAGGACTATAGCTAATGAATATGCAAGGGGCGCTTCTTGGTAGTAGCTTGTGTTTGGTATAGTCCCAAAGATACGGAAAAACACGACACCCGAATATTCGAAAATGTGCATAAGAGGGACGTTGAGTGAAGAGAACCTCAAACGGAGATTTGTTCTCAATTATGGGTGTCGGTAAGCGATTTATAATATATGTGGCGGAAGTGAAGGCATCAACCCACAAGTTTGCGGGAGCATGAGAGTTGAACATCATGGCTAGACCCGTTTCGGTGATGTGACGGTGTTTTCGTTCTGCTCGTCCATTTTGTTGCGGGGTATGTGGACATGATAAACGATGTTGTATACCGTGTTGATGAATTTTTTTTTGAACACGGTTGTTAGTAAATTCCGTTCCGCCGTCACTTTGGAAAACTTTAACACTAAAGAGAATTGATTTTGAACGAGGTTTAAAAAATTTGTGAGTACATTATGAAAGTCGGACTTAGCTTTTAATGGATAAAACCAAGTAAATCGTGAGAAGTCATCGACAAAAATCACATAGTATGCATAACCGTCTTTAGATAGTATAGGTGCCGGACCCCAAAGATTGCAATGGATTAAGTCTAACACGTTTAGTGATCATTTAGGGTTATCAATAAACGGTTTGCGTTGTGCTTTAGATAGTTGACATGATGAGCATAGGTTCGGTTTGGGAAATAAAGATGTAACAAAAACAAGGCCACGTTTATTTAAAGCAGAAACAATATTAAAAGAGACATGTCCTAGGCGACTATGCCATTTATCAAACGATGCATGAAGATATGATGTCGATAAAGCGGCGACGAGTGACTTGTGGCCTTGTGATGTGTGAAAATGTGTTTATTAAATTCGAACAAGTTTTAAAAATGGAATCACAACCTAAACCACACACAATCGGCAAGTGCACCGGTCGCAGTGTAGTGTAGATGGCAAGACCGGATATCAATCCGTGGACACTATATGCAAACTCTAGATAATGAACCTCTATCGAATAAGTAGTCAAATTTTAGAATTGTTTTGAAGTGATTTTTTTTTTAATAATTAAATAATAACTAAATTAAATAAGAAAATGTAGGAAACAAAACAAGCAAAACGAAGCAGACACGAGAGCAAATTGTGATCAAATATATATGAGATAAAGGCTACCTAGGTATCGAATCCCTAGAATCATGCTATGCTAATGTGACAATGATAACGGCTAAATATCTATTTCCCTCAATTGACCCCCCGCTAGAGATGTCCCAAATGAAGAAGCAAGACTAAATGTGAAGTGCTAGAACGAACCGGCTCGAGCTATCAATACCAAATCCTACGAAAATAGAATCCTTTTGACCTCAGAGACAGTTATGTTAAGAGAAGATCCCAAAATCGCAAAGCAAACCAAACCATGAAGATTGAAATCCTAGGAAACCTTAACCACGATGTAATAAACGAGCCCGAGCTATCGGTCACCCAATCTACCCACCAATGATTAGCTAATAACCTAGCTCACCTTAATCGTCTTTCGAGTCACAAGATGAGGATGCAAGTTTTAATATAGTAATTTTAATTATTAGTCAACTTGGTCAATTTCACAACACAATACCTAACCCGAAAATCCTAAGATAACCGAATTAAATTAAATTCTAAGTCTAGGGGGAATTTCTTCGTGCCTAAACCGCTAAATTTATTGACTAATAAAACAATCAAAACATACCAACATGCAATATCAAGATCAATATCAAGGAAAAGCTATGTAAATCACACCAAATAACCGAAATCATGTCCAATATGCATTGCAATCAACTAGTTCATCTCAACCCAGGTAGTTTAGAAATTTAGCTACTCATAATATCCAAAAACATAACAAATTCAGTTCTAAAAATCAAACAAGACATGGTTCAATACAAAAGATTAGAATAATAAGAATAATATCGAACCCGTAGTGCTCCGAACAAGAACCGAATAATTCTTTTCTTTTCTCTTGCGCCAAACAACCAACAGCCGTGATCTTTTGTCTGATGTCGAAAACAATAATAATCCAATATCTCCCTTTGATGTTTTTTTTTTCGAAAATAATGGGGAATACCCTCTGATCACGTGCGGTTGTCTTCTGTCTATGCCTCCAAATTGCCGCCAATGTTGTTCTTTTTTTTCGTCTGTTCCTTATGCTTGTTGACTTCCCAAAATAATGATATGCCACCAAGTATTATTATAATGGTGTCTCCATTAGGGTTAAGATATAATCCCATATAACATGGCCCAAGGCCCCCACTTCCTTTCTATTGTGTTTGTTGCCTACTGTTGCTCACGAAAAAAAAACTCAAGATGTCAAAATTGCTTTAGAATATAATTATTGGCCCCCACTAATTTTCCATGTCCATGTAACTTGCCAAAGGCCCAATAAAAAAAACAAACTCCCCCAACGATTGTTTTGAACGCGCATGGTGTCAGTTATCTCATCTCATGTGGGCGGCCCACTCCACTCAACTGGCTGGTTATTTGTTTATTATTCTTTTCCGCTCCATTTGCACCAGTACCTGCCAAAACACTAAATAATGTAATCTAATACTAAAAACTAAATAAAACAAATAAAAATTATACAAAAACTACACAATTTACACTGGACAAATATGTGTATTTTAACCCACATCAAATATCCCCACACATAACCTTTTGCTTGTCCCTAAGCAAAATCCCAAGCAACAAGTCCAACTTAAACACTTAACAATAACGCAAATCTCGAACAAGTTATAGCGCGAACTACGAAATCATCAAACACAGAGGTTTCGCAAGACTTACAACGTTCAAAAGGTGACGAATCATAATATTTAAATGAAAACAGGCCTACCTAATCAAGCTTTTCTCACTTTCAAGCAACCAATCATGCAATGTCAATACCCCTCACAATATCACTCATCTCTCGGCTGATAAATATGTTATTTTGAGTGAACTCTCAAAACCAAACTATGAAGCACACTATCATAAGCTTGTACGCCAATCAGATTTCCACCTATTTGTTAAAATCTAACACGGATCAAGAGGACTTTATTGGGTAGGTAAGGGCTAAAGGTAGGTTATTTTTTTCATTTTTTTATTTGGCAATACTGGGCTAAACACGTAATCACAAGATAAACCGGATAAACACGAGACAAATAATAACATATTGGTCATTTTGACCCACATCTTTATTCTATTTTTTCTTTTTCTTTTGCTCTTTTTTTTTTCTTTTTTTTTCCTTTATTTTTTTTCCTTTTTTCAAATATAATAATCACGTAACACGATCCGGCTATTAAATCACAAACGGGTAACAAACGAATGGCTAGGCTCAAAGTGGTGTATCTAAGGTAATGATGAAACAGGTCAAACACAAAGGTAACACAAACGAGGTGATCCTAATGCCTCTATCACATCCATGTCAAATCCTAACTGAATGTCTCAAAACGCACAAGTTCTAAAGTAATGCAACAAAGTCGGTAAACACACATGAAACGAAAGTAGTGAACATATAAATATGAAGCATGTAAAGGCTCAAATCTCACTATCATGTGGTAAATAAGGGCTACCGATATCGACAATGCACAACCAATTAACTCTCCGGCTCCATCCACTATCCTAGGCATCCCAAAACCTTTTACTCCCAAAAATCGATTCAGTCAACCTACTATCCCGCAACTTAAAGAAACATGTGCTCTCCGACTCGTAAATTCGACAATTAAACCGCTTTTGACCGACGTTTTGAAAAGGTCTTTGTTTTCTACGCGCTAAAGGACCGGGACTCACAAAAGCAACTCTCTTTTTTTTTCTTTTTTCGAATTTTTTTTTTCTCAAAACTATCTAAAAAGACGTAGTCTCCCATCCCCACACTTAAAATTTACATTGTCCCCAATGTAGGATGAAAGACAACTAAAAATAAATAAGAAACAAAACCTAAAATAATATACAAAGATAAAAAGATAACGAATTGGAAAGGACTTAGCTGGTTAGGATAAAAATCAGTGCCAGCTACGCGTGTCATCAATCCGAACCCGTACACGATCGTATAGCATTTCCTTCGCGATCGTATCCAAAACTGACATGCTCGGTAAATGCCTGATATTCGAAAAGCAGCTCCAAACTCACCCGAATGGAGATTGAGTACGGGTGGTACATATTCAAACCTGCATCAACAAAAACAAGCAAAACCAAAGCAGTACTGACTCTAAAACAAAATGACAAAAACTGACTCAAACCAACTAATTTAGACTCATGTACACAAAAGATAAAAATAAAATAAATACTACTAAAAATTATACAAACTCTACAACTCGGACGAACATCCGAGTACGCAAGCCAAACTCTCACGTGCTCATAACCGGGAGGTCCAGTACCTCCTCCTCTCTCTCCTCAGCTGGTCCCTCAACGAAATGCTTCAAGCGATGTCCATTGACCTTAAACCTCTGACCGTCCTCATTCTCAACCTCTATTGTTCCATACGGGAACACCTGTGTCACCACATACGGCCCATGCCAACGCGATCTCAACTTTCCCGGGAACAGCTTCAACCGGGAATTGTATAGCAACACCTTCTCCCCACACTTGAACTCTTTCACCTGCTTCAAGTGTCTGTCGTGCAACGCCTTTGTACGCTCCTTATATGCCCACGACTTCTCATACGCCACATCGCGTAACTCCTCTAACTCGTGAATCTGAAGAAACCGGTTCTTGCCTGCAGCTGGCAAGTCAAGATTCGCTGCCTTCAGTGCCCAGTATGCACGATGCTCTAGCTCCACCGGTAGATGACACGCTTTCCCATAAACTAACCTAAAGGGTGTGGTCCCAATAGGCGTCCTATACGCAGTACGGAAAGCCCACAGAGCGTCATCCAACTTCTCGGACCAATCAATACGACTGTTTCCGACAGTTTTCTCCAGAATTCGCTTAATCCCCCTGTTCGAATTTTCCACCTGCCCACTCGTTTGTGGATGATAGGCCGTCGAAAGCCGATGGGTGACCCCATAGCGTTTCAAGACCTTCTCCATCTGTGAATTGCAGAAGTGGGTGCCTCGATCAGATATCAAGGACTTCGGTGTCTCGAACCTAGCAAACAATCTCCTCAAGAATCTCACAATAACCCTCGCGTCATTCGTAGGCAAGGCCTCTGCCTCCACCCACTTAGAAACATAATCCACTGCGACTAGGATGTATCGGTTCCCCCTCGACATAGGGAACGGACCCATAAAATCGATGCCCCAAATATCAAAGATCTCAACCACCTGGATGGGGTTCTGAGGCATCTCATTACGGGATGAGATATTTCCTGTCCTCTGACAGGCATCACAACTTCGCACAAACTCATGTGCGTCCCTAAAGATGGTCGGCCAATAAAAACCCGCATCAAACACGCGTTTGGCGGTATAAGCTGCACCATAATGGCCACCAGTCGGTCCCTCATGACAATGTCGCAAAATACTACGCGACTCGGACCCAAAGACACATCTCCTAACAACCTGGTCTGCACCGATCCTAAACAAGTACGGATCCTCCCAAATGTAGTGCTTGACATCCGCAAAGAATTTCTTCTTTTGCTGGTACGTCATGCCCTCCACAAGGTCACCTGTAGACAAGTAATTCGCTAGATCAGCGAACCAGGGAAAGCCTTCCTCGTGGGCTTTCAAAAACATCAACACCTCATGGGGAAACTCATCCCCAATCCTATCCTTTCGAGTCCTCTCTAACTCGGGGTTCTCTAGTCGGGACAGATGATCCGCAGCAACATTCTCAGCCCCCTTCTTGTCCCTAATCTCTAAATCAAACTCCTGAAGCAGCAAAATCCATCGAATAAGCCTCGGCTTTGCATCCTTCTTCGCAAACAAGTACCGAAGGGCCGCATGATCCGTGAAAATAACAGTCTTCGACAGCACAAGATAAGAACGGAATTTGTCGCACGCGAATACGACTGCTAGTAACTCCTTCTCTGTCGTGGTATAGTTTTCTTGGGCGTCGTTTAGGGTCTTGCTAGCGTAGTAAATGGGATGAAAGTGTTTCTCCCTACGCTGCCCTAAAACGGCCCCAACGGCGAAGTCGCTAGCATCGCACATGATCTCGAATGGGAGGCTCCAATCGGGAGCAATCAGAATGGGAGCACTCACTAACCTCTCCCTAATCAACTCGAAGGCCCTCAAACACTCATCGTTGAACACGAATGGCCTATCCTTCTCTAGTAGCTGGGTCATCGGGCGAGCAATCTTCGAAAAGTCGCGGATGAAACGGCGGTAGAATCCCGCATGACCCAAGAAACTCCTAATCGACTTCACAGAAGTAGGCGGCGGGAGCTTGGAAATAACATCAACTTTGGCTTGATCAACCTCAAGCCCCGCCTGTGAAATCTTGTGCCCTAGCACAATCCCCTCTCGAACCATGAAATGACACTTCTCCCAGTTAAGCATCAGGTTCGTCTCCTCACATCGTGTAAGCACACGCTCGAGATTACGCAGACAGTGATCGAAGGAACTCCCAAATACAGAAAAGTCATCCATGAACACCTCCATGGAGTCCTCGATCAACTCATGAAAGATCGCCACCATACAACGCTGAAATGTGGCTGGAGCGTTACACAACCCAAATGGCATGCGTCGATACGCGAAGGTGCCAAAAGGGCATGTAAATGTGGTCTTTTCCTGATCCTCTGGTGCAATAGGGATCTGGAAATAACCTGAGAATCCATCAAGAAAGCAATAGTACTGCTGTCCTGACAGTCGCTCCAGCATCTGGTCAATGAATGGCAAAGGAAAGTGATCCTTGCGCGTGGCATCATTGAGTCTGCGATAATCTATGCAAACTCGCCAGCCGGTGACGGTCCGGGTAGGTATCAACTCATTCTTATCATTGACAACCACTGTCATACACCCCTTCTTGGGGACCACCTGGACGGGACTCACCCATGCAGAGTCTGAAATCGGGTAAATCAGTCCTGCATCCAACAACTTAATCACCTCCTTCTTCACGACGTCCTGCATATTAGGGTTTAGCCTTCTCTGAGGCTGAACCACCGGCTTGAACTCCTCTTCCATCAAGATCTTGTGCGTGCAAAACGAAGGGTTAATGCCCTTGATGTCCATCAGCTTCCATGCAATAGCCTGCCTGTGCTCTCTCAAAACACTCATCAGCTTCTTCTTCTCCTCCTCCGTCAATCCAGCAGAAATGATGACGGGTAACTGAGATCCCTCGCCCAAGAATGCGTACTCCAGATGAGACGGCAACTCCTTCAACTCCAAGGGCGGGGGTACCTCAACAGACGGTCTCTCCTTTGGGATCTCCTCCTCCTCGATGACCTCAAATACCTCGAATCTAGGGGAAGGCTCGGTAGCCTGCAACAGAGGGTCCTGCTCAACATCCAACTCAGTGACCCCACTCCCCTGATCATCCATACTCGCATCATGCGTATCAGACGCATCTCTCCCACAAATATCGCTGACAAGGCCACCCACATGTGACATAAGAGTATCAATAAAGTATAGAGTGTCATCATGCTGCTGGGTATGCCTCATAGAACGCTGAATGTCGAATGTGACCTCATCCTCGTCTACTCGAAGAGTCAACTTGCCATCGTGCACATCAATGAGTGCTCGTGCAGTGGCAAGGAATGGACGACCTAAAATCAGTGGGACCTCAGAGTCCTCGTCCATGTCAAGGATGACGAAGTCAACTGGAAATACGAATTTGTCGACCTTCACTAACATATTCTCCACAATCCCTCTTGGGAACTCCACTGATCGATCAGCCAACTGAAGGCTCATGCGCGTAGGAGATGGCTCGCCTAGATTGAGCTTAGCAAAGATGGAATATGGCATAAGATTTATGCTAGCCCCTAGGTCAGCAAGCGCATTGCTGACAGTAAGATTCCCAATCAGACATGGGATGGTGAAACTGCCAAGATCAGATACTTTCTTCGGCAGCTTGTTCTGCAAGACAGCAGAACACTCCTCGCTCAGGGTGATAGTCGAAAGATCCTCTAATTTCTTCTTATTCGTAAGAAGATCCTTCAAAAACTTCGCATACTTTGGCATCTTCGCCAAAGCCTCGACAAACGGGATGTTCACATGTAGCTTCTTCAACATCTCCATGAAACGACCATACTGCTCCGCGTCCTTACCCTTCACTAACCTACCAGGGTAAGGGGGTGTCGGCTTATACACCCTCATCGGCTCCTTCTCTGCATCCTTCTTCTCTCCTGGAGACCCGCTGGACTGTGCTGTACTTGCTGGGCGCAGCCTAGGGTGCACTTTGCCAGCTGGTGTCTCCATCTCAATCACCTCGTCGACCTCCGGGTCCTCATCGACTACCGGCTCGACTTCAATCGCTCCTCGTCCGCTCCTAGTGGTAACAGCCTTCGCAGTGGCGTTCGGATTTCCAACAGTGTTACTAGGGAGACCACCTTGAGGTCTCTGGTTCAGCTGATCGGCCAGCGAACCCACTGTCCTCTCCAGGTTCTGTAGTGCAGTGCTCTGACTCTTCATGAAGGTCTCGTGCTCCATGAACCTCGACTGTGTCTCCTGATGTCGAGTATCCTCTCGCGTGATGAACTGTGTAATCAGCTGCGTCTGCTGAGCTAACGTCTCCTGGTTCTTTCTCAACATCTCCTCTATCGTCGGGATATTCGTACCCGAACTCGCCCCTGCTCCTGTGTCTTGAAACAAACTCTGACGCGGCTGAAACCCCGGTGGGTTGTTGTTCTTCCAGCTGAAATTCGGGTGATTCTTCCAGTTCGAATTGTAACGCTCCCCTAAATTTCCTTGATTCCGATTACTCACAAACTCTACCTGCTCTGGCGACTCTTCAGGGGCAATAGGACACACGGCTGTGTCATGCTTCCCTGTGCATATCTCGCATATCTGCTCTTTCTTCACCTGCATCTCCTTCACCTGCTTCTGTAAGGCATCGAGCTGGGGAAACTCATAGCTACTCATCGCGATGTCCTCAAACATCTCGGTACACTCATCTGGGGTCTTGGCGGTCATCAGATTGCCGCCAGCAGTAGTGTTCAGCATATTTCTCGTAGCTGGCGTCACTCCATGGTAGAACTTTTCAACTAGCGCCCAACTCTCAAACCCGTGATGTGGACATTTAACCAACAGCTCCTTGAAACGCTCCCATGTCTCGTAAAATGATTCTCCTTCCTTTTGACGAAACTCCTGAATCATGCTCCTCAGACGAGCGGTTTTGGAAGGAGGAAAGTACTTGCCTAAGAATTTTTCACGCATCCCAGCCCAGGTAGTAATGGATCCAGCAGGAAGAGACTCTAACCAAGCATGGGCTCGGTCAGTGAGTGAGAATGGGAAGAGACGTAACTTGCAGGCGTCCTCGCTAACGCCTTGCTCCTGAAATGTATCACAAATAGCTGAAAAACGAGAGATGTGAACATTTGGGTCCTCGGAAGGTAACCCATGGAACTGGACGGTGTTCGTAACCATCGAGATGATCTGAGGTGGAATCCGCCAGCTATTGGCGGCGATAGCAGGGCGGGTGATGCTGGATCGAGCATTGGCCGCGTTCGGCCGGGCGTAGTCTGCGACGACTCGCCTAACTGGTGCGTCGTTTTCGTTATCGTTCATAGCTAAAGCAGAAGATGGAATGTGTACCTGACTAGCTCGAACGGTGCGAAGGTGCATGTGAAAATCTCGCTCAGGCTCAGAAGAAGCAACGATCGAAGGCGGTCCCTGTGAACGAGTGTGGTGCATACAATGAGAATATTACTTAACTAAATACTAAAGCAAATCTAACCCTAAAGGCACAAATTGCAAGCAAAAGGCACCTAAAGGCAATGGAAATCTATGAAAGCAAATAAACAACTAAATAGACGACTCGGGTCGTTCTCTAAAGTGCCAGTGTCCCCAGAAACGGCGCCAAAAACTTGATGTGTGAAAATGTGTTTATTAAATTCGAACAAGTTTTAAAAATGGAATCACAACCTACACCACACACAATCGGCAAGTGCACCGGTCGCAGTGTAGTGTAGATGGCAAGACCGGATATCAATCCGTGGACACTATATGCAAACTCTAGATAATGAACCTCTATCGAATAAGTAGTCAAATTTTAGAATTGTTTTGAAGTGATTTTTTTTAATAATTAAATAATAACTAAATTAAATAAGAAAATGTAGGAAAAAAACAAGCAAAACGAAGCAGACACGAGAGCAAATTGTGATCAAATATATATGAGATAAAGGCTACCTAGGTATCGAATCCCTAGAATCATGCTATGCTAATGTGACAATGATAACGGCTAAATATCTATTTCCCTCAATTGACCCCCCGCTAGAGATGTCCCAAATGAAGAAGCAAGACTAAATGTGAAGTGCTAGAACGAACCGGCTCGAGCTATCAATACCAAATCCTATGAAAATAGAATCCTTTTGACCTCAGAGACAGTTATGTTAAGAGAAGATCCCAAAATCGCAAAGCAAACCAAACCATGAAGATTGAAATCCTAGGAAACCTTAACCACGATGTAATAAACGAGCCCGAGCTATCGGTCACCCAATCTACCCACCAATGATTAGCTAATAACCTAGCTCACCTTAATCGTCTTTCGAGTCACAAGATGAGGATGCAAGTTTTAATATAGTAATTTTAATTATTAGTCAACTTGGTCAATTTCTCAACACAATACCTAACCCGAAAATCCTAAGGTAACCGAATTAAATTAAATTCTAAGTCTAGGGGGAATTTCTTCGTGCCTAAATCGCTAAATTTATTGACTAATAAAACAATCAAAACATACCAACATGCAATATCAAGATCAATATCAAGGAAAAGCTATGTAAATCACACCAAATAACCGAAATCATGTCCAATATGCATTGCAATCAACTAGTTCATCTCAACCCAGGTAGTTTAGAAATTTAGCTACTCATAATATCCAAAAACATAACAAATTCAGTTCTAAAAATCAAACAAGACATGGTTCAATACAAAAGATTAGAATAATAAGAATAATATCGAACCCGTAGTACTCCGAACAAGAACCGAATAATTCTTTTCTTTTCTCTTGCGCCAAACAACCAACAGCCGTGATCTTTTGTCTGATGTCGAAAACAATAATAATCCAATATCTCCCTTTGATGTTTTTTTTTTTTTGAAAATAATGGGGAATACCCTCTGATCACGTGCGGTTGTCTTCTGTCTATGCCTCCAAATTGCCGCCAATGTTGTTCTTTTTTTTGGTCTGTTCCTTATGCTTGTTGACTTCCCAAAATAATGATATGCCACCAAGTATTATTATAATGGTGTCTCCAATAGGGTTAAGATATAATCCCATATAACATGGCCCAAGGCCCCCACTTCCTTTCTATTGTGTTTGTTGCCTACTGTTGCTCACGAAAAAAAAACTCAAGATGTCAAAATTGCTTTAGAATATAATTATTGGCCCCCACTAATTTTCCATGTCCATGTAACTTGCCAAAGGCCCAATAAAAAAAACAAACTCCCCCAACGATTGTTTTGAACGCGCATGGTGTCAGTTATCTCATCTCATGTGGGCGGCCCACTCCACTCAACTGGCTGGTTATTTGTTTATTATTCTTTTCTGCTCCATTTGCACCAGTACCTGCCAAAACACTAAATAATGTAATCTAATACTAAAAACTAAATAAAACAAATAAAAATTATACAAAAACTACACAATTTACACTGGACAAATATGTGTATTTTAACCCACATCACCTTGCGAAAGAACATAGAAGCCATTTTCACAAGTGCCTCTAGCGATGACTACCTTTGTCTTTCGATCCTGTATGTGAAAAAAATGATTAGAGAACAAGACATCAACAGGAGAATCATTAGTTAAACGACTAATGGAAAGGAGATTTTTGGTGATGTTTGGAACAACAAGGACATTTCGCAAGGGTAAAGTATTGTTGATAGTGGTATTTCCGATTTGTTTTACCAGTAAGGATTCACCATTACCAAAGGTGACAAAAGATTTACCCGAGTCGGCATAGAGATTTTCTAAGCCATCTGAGGAAGGTAGCATGTGGGTGGTCGCACCTGTGTCGGCGGTCCAATCCGGTGTGTTTTGAGCAATGTTGCATTGAGCTTGAAAGGCTTGAGCAAGGTTTGCGTCTAACGGTGGTGCCCTTTGAGCATAACTAGAAAGATTAGGACATGAACTAGCATAATGTCCTTCTTTTCGACACAATTGACAATGTGGCGGGCGTCTAGCATGAGTGGAGCGACCGTGTCAGATGGACGAGCCACGGAAACGTCCTCTCTGTGAGGAATCACGGCTGGATTTGGAAGTGAAACTGGACCATTGTGAGTGGGTAGAAAAGGCCGCTTGGGGAGTTTGATGAGCATTAAGATTATGGATGAAAATCTCATGATTTTCTGCATACGCCAGGAGATCACGGAAAGGAGGAGATGGTTGAATGGTACGTTGGGCAGTTGAGAAAGTTTCAAACGAGGAGCCGAGGCCACAAAGGAACCAATGGCGTTTGTCTTCGTCGGTGACCGGGTGACAGATGGCTGCAAGTTGGTCACATAAGGATTTGATTTTTCTTCCGAATTCAGAAACCGTATTGGCGCCTTTGGTAAGCTGCCTATGTGAGTCTCGAAGAGTATGCGTTCGTTCGAGAGAGTGGTGACTATATGCGGTTTGTAGAGCTTTCCAAACTTGACGAGCGGTGGTATGGCCGATTGTTTCGGCCATCGATTCTTCGGTGAGAGTGGACTGTAGAAGTAGAAGGACTTTGTGATCAGCTTCTTTCCATGAGAAGAATTCTGGATTTGGTGTTGTTTTGTTATCAGAAGTTACGGTTTTCGGTGGAGGATTCGCTCAACCGTCAACATGTTTGAGAAGGTCAAGATACAAGAGGACGGATTCAACCTGGGTTTTCCATACGAGATAATTGTTAGAGGCAAGTTTTATGGTGATAAAGTGAAGATATGTGTGAAGGGGAAGAGATGATGAATCAGAGGTGGTGAGGTTTTGAGTGCCGGCCATTGATTTCAGTGGGGAAGAAGACAGAAAACCAAAAAGAGGAGGGATCGAGATTAGGCCTGTGATACCATATTAGAATGGTCAAAATTGATTCTCTTGGCATTAGAATCAGTGTCAATATATACAAGAATATAGTAGCTAATTACAAGGAGAGATATTCTCTTTACATAAATAAAAGGTTAGACTGAATATTATTTTGAATTTTGAATTATTGTGTGTGGCTCCGGTTACATACCATTTAAATCAAGGAACCACTAAATGTGTACAGAATGTAACTCCTCAAGAAGCATGGAGTGGAAGAAAACCAAATGTAGCTCATCTAAGGATCTTCGGATGTGTGGCATATTCTCATGTTCCTAAGCAACATCGTGGAAAATTAGATGATAAAACGGAGAAAGCAATCTTAATAGGTTATAGCGAAAACAGCAAAGCTTATAAACTATATAATCCGTTGACAAATAAGACCATCATCGGTAGAGTTGTAATTTTTTATGAAGATCAGGACTGGGAAGGAACAGAAAGATGCGAGAATGAAACACGTATTCAATTAAATTATCCTGATGACAATGATGCAAATCAAGAGAAGGAAACAACTGTTCAGAATAATAACTCTATTTCTCAACATAATGACTCAGGAGATAACATGTTAAGTGATGAAGAGACACAAGGACATAACAATGATCATGAGGTAGAAGGTTCATCATCTTCATCAGAAAACGCTGAACTAAGAACACGAAGCCTCACAGATGTATATGGAGAATCAGAACCACTTACACAGGAACAAATTGATGAGTTATATAATGATCAGTTTTCAAAACTGAAGATGCAGCAAATTTCGTATTATATGTTGATGCAGACCCTACCACGTATAGAGAAGCTCATAAAGATAGCAAGTGGAGAGAAGCAATGGACAAGGAAATGGAGTCAATACAAAGAAATGAAACCTGGGAATTGGTTGATCCTCCAAAAGATCAAAAACCCATTGGTGTTAAATGGATTTATAAAACAAAATATGACGAGTATGGAAATGTGAGTAAGTACAAGGCGAGATTAGTAGCAAAGGGTTATAATAAAAAATATGGAGTGGATTATCAAGATGTCTTCGCACCTGTCATACGGTTTGACACAGTCTGACTAATATTGGCCTTAGTAGCACGGAACGGTTGGCATCTACATCAAATGGATGTTAAAACAGCATTTTTAAATGGGAATCTAAGTGAACAAGTATATACCGAACAACCGGAGGGATACATTAAGATGGGAGAAGAACGAAAGGTATGCCATCTCAAGAAAGCTTTATATGGGCTAAAACAGGCCCCAAGGGCATGGTACAGCAGGATAGATAAATTCTTTGGCTAAAACGGATTCAAAAAATGTGTATATGAACATACACTGTTTATTAAGAACACAAAACTTCAAAGATGGTGATCTGCCTGTATGTAGATGACCTTATTATAGCTAGTGATTCACTTAGCATGATAAATCAACTCAAGGATTCAATGAAGAAAGAATTCGAGATGACTGACCTAGGAATTCTGCACTATTTCTTAGCCATGGAAGTCAAATATGAAAGTGGAAATATCACATTATCACAGCAGAAATATGCAAAGAGTTTGCTAAAAAAATCAATATGGAGAGGTGTAATATAATCTCAACTCCTATGGAATATGGTCAGCGATTATCCAAAGATGATCCTCAAGATGAAGTGGATCAAAATCTATATAGAAGCCTAGTGGGATGTGTAGGTCCGGCTAGGGGAGGATCTAGTCGCCTAATCCTTGTGTACAAACCAACCCGGTTGTGCGGAATCCAACCGAGATAGCAAACCGAGATAGAACACGCAATATAACGACACACAAGACTCAACGATTAACACCTCTGTATTAATACGTATGAAAGGATCAGTTACAAGCTCAATGTTTACAAATGTATTTTGTAAACCCTCTAAGTTCTCTCGTGTGTGTGTGTTCTGCTCTATGTGTTCTTTTCTTGTCTTCGGTTCTCACGCACTCACCACCGAAAACAAGTGTTTTCGGTATATATATATGATCTGCACATGTTGTGCGATTGGGCTGTGGAGTTCGGCCCAATGTTGGTGGCCCAATGAAGCTGATTGGTCCAAACAAAACAACACATGCACGTATGAATCCAACTTGTTTCATATTTGTGAAGTTTAGTCAACTGATGACATCATCATGATGATGTCATGATGATGTGGCAGCGGGAATCGGCTCGCGGCGCTCCGTGCTTCGCGTGTCGAACTCTGGGACGCACGACGGAGGAATTTCGTGACGTCGGGCTTGAGCCGAACCTAACCGAGTCGAACCGAATCAAGTTGAACCGAACCAAGTCGCGTCCACATAATATGTACCAACAAACTCCCCCTTGGACGCTACTCGTGAGGTTCAACTTCCATGTCTTCCATGTCGGAGGATCTTCAAAGTCTTCACACGTCGTAAGTAGAAAGTGTATCAACAAACTCCCTTTTCATTTAGGTAGTGTGTCAATAAACTCCCCCTTTGATTATGCTTGTGAATCTTTTGACTTCAATGCTTGAGATCCTTGTGGTGTTGGTAATGGTCAGCGGCAACTCGATCATGTTTATCTCTTGAGTGCCTTCACGTCATGTCTTCATTCCGAAGCTTATCATCGAACATGTTCTCCTTGCCTTTATCATCTGCACATGCAAGAAAGCTAAACGCGTAATGAGAACAACTGCTTGGAATATAGTTAACATTAAACAAGTAACACACATGTGACCATATTTCAATCAACTACCGTCCGACAATTTGAAAGTTTAAAGGATTTATCAATTCTAGTTTTTAACTTTCAAAACTTGCAAATTTCGACCGTTTATGAAGGTTTAGTCACTTTGGTTTTCAATCAGGTTTCAGGCAACGAAGACTCGAGATCCAACATCGTACAATCGAAAATAAGATAGAAATAAAATCTTTTTGGCTTTTTAGAAAGTTTATATTAAAACACACCTAAAATCTTTTTGGAATTTTTGAATATTTCAAATGTAAAGACTGAAAGCAGTAAATAAATATATACAAAGATGCATAAACGAAAGCATTAAATAAATATTTACAGACATTCTTTTTGCGAGTTTCGAGGGTAAGAGAATCATATCAGTGTACGGTCATGCCAAAACACTCTTGTTGTTCAATTAGTTAACATTAAGATAAGCATCCTATAATGATTATCGGTATTGTTGTCCACATAAGCTCAAGTTATCAGATGTAATCATGGCGAGGGGATACGTTAAGGTATGATTTATACTTACCGACCGGTGTTCATCCACATCACGACACATTCCCGTATCAAGGTATGCTCGAGGGTTCATCTTACTGGTGAGTATACCGATTATCATCTGTTTGACCGTATATGATGTGAGAAACTCACTTATTTTGATTGAAAACAAGCCCTATGTGATAGAATCACTTATTGATGAGGAACTTGATTTTCGATGCATGAGGGCACAGTAGCAAGTCCGTGAACAGGTCAGTACTTTCGTACAGCAGAGAGACGAACTTGACTCCCGGATAAATGTGATATTTTATCACTTATTTGTTTGGACATGTGATTGTTGATCACTTATTGAGGTCGAACGCAATATGTACACGTATGTATGATATCATGGAAGATCTAGACTTCGTCTCCGATTGTTTCGGTATAAGAAACAACCATGATACCCAGATGATAAGCAGCATAAAGACCGAATATCTCAGAACCTCGGCAATCTCTCAAACGAAATTTCGGTACTAAGACCATATGCCAATGAATGGTTCCCACCTGGTCTTCAGTCGATTTAAGTTTATATCACCCTGCACACTTTAAAATGATTGTGAGCCTACCGATACATCTTATATAGAGCTGCTTATCATTTTTCATTTAAGGTTTAAAGAGGTTTGGACAGACCACTGATGTACTATCATTTTCTCTTTTGCTCGCCAGGAAACTCATTTTTGCTTTTCTATTGTTTTTGTGTTTTTGAAATTTTTCGATGTTTTTGGATTTTCAAATTTGGATTTACTCCCCCTAAAATCAATAAACTAAGATAAATTTAAAACACAAAGGTATTTACAAAAATGATTTTCCGATGTTGGTTTTACTCTTGCTTGACCTTAATGTCGTTTACCAGTAATAAAAAGTCAAATCTTGATTTGTCAAATGCTTTGGTAAAAAGGTCGGCACGTTGGTCATCGGTGTGGACCATGACAACATCGATGAGTTTCATAATGAAACAATCACGTGTGAGGTGATATTCGAGATCAATGTGTCAGGTCAAAGAGTGCTACGAGAGGATAACAATTTATAAAGCAGCTTAGATATCGACAAGTATAGGAGAGATTAGAAATTTAAAACTGTATCCTGCAACTGCTTCTTGCATTACAAGGAATCTGAGCGCTCTCCCAAACTGGATATCCACCAGGTGTGGACTACAAAGTCAATTTTGCAGCTACTGAGAAATCTCTTCATA
This sequence comes from Helianthus tuberosus, assembly GCA_030545235.1. Lineage (NCBI taxonomy): Eukaryota > Viridiplantae > Streptophyta > Magnoliopsida > Asterales > Asteraceae > Helianthus > Helianthus tuberosus. The sequence goes on along the minus strand of CM060375.1, from coordinate 21,534,190 downwards.
GCAACAAGATCATAGACCTCTGGGTCCGGCTGGTCTTCCACATTGCACCAGCGAAGGTCTTTGTCTTTCTCTTTTTCTTGAGAGGAAGTGTGCGGTTGTTCAATCCATGCCAAGGCATCCGCACACCGGCTGGTTTGTTCAACAAACACATATTCTTCAATCACACCGTGGAGAAAAGTACCCTACACGTTCATCTTGTGGACTTTGAACTTCTTGTGGAAGAAAAATCCATGAATCTTTGAAAAACTTCAGACGTGCTACAGGCGCGTACTTTTCATTGGAATCTTTCCTGAGGACCCGATCAAAAACCATAACAACCAATTCTGGCACATTTTTCATCTTGTCGAATTTTCAACTACATTCAACCACATTCTTTCATCAGACATTTTTGTCTTCTTCTCTCCTCTCTCCATCAAAGGCAACAACTCCTAGATATAATGATGTTTCGGAGTCTGGTGTCGCCGATCTTGTGCATGGACACTCAACTATCAACAATCCTAAGACTATCAATAGTTCCTCCTGGAACATCCTGCACTCTCATTCAGAGATTAGTTGGAGAGGGGGACCCAAGCCTTCACAGACTTGGGTCGTCCGTCATCATCGAGAATTGTGACATCCATTTCCCGATGATTCGGAATTGATGTAGCTCCCCCTGAAACAATTTCCAATTTTGGTTTCCAAATTTGTTTTTGTTTTTCATGTTTAACATTTGATTCAACAGATTTTGTTTGGACAACCTCCGGTTTTAAAACCTTTTCAACATTTTTCCGTTGTTTCTTTCTCTGTTTCACTTCTTGTTGTTTAACAAGACGAGGGTCCTGTTTTGGTGAAACAATTCTTTTATGGTAATTGTTACCATGGGGGGCATCAACTTTTGCCTTTCCTTTCGTGAGATATGGACAATTTCTGACAATGTGCCCGTACTCACCGCATTCAAAACATGATCTCCGCTCAACAAACCTCGGAGTATCATAACTGTAGGAGCTTGATGATGAACTTCGTGATCTTGAGGTACTTGGTCCTACATCACAACCGTTTGTGTGTTGTGTGTAATTGTTTTGACTGTTTCTTTTCAAAATTTTAACTTGTTTAACAAAATCTAAGTTAGATTTGTTCTCAAAAGTTTCAATTTTGTCCGTTCCCTTTGATTTCACAAAGTTCACCTTCTTGTCCTTTTTCTTGGTCGGTTTCTTTTGACCTTGAGTCGGTGAATTACCTTTTGGTTTGGTGCGATTTTGCTGCTTTTTCACTGTTGGTAATTTCTGATTGCCACATTGTTTTCGAACTTCAGCCTTTGGGATAGGAGGACACTGTGTTACCACAACGTGTGATCCTGTCTTTCCCAAAAACTTACTTGTTGAATTTTCAAAAACTTTACTGATTAAAGATTGATTAACATTCTTAATAGGAAAATATTTGTCAGAATAAATTTTCTCATCACCAACAAGAGTGTACAGCAAATTCACACTCTCCGACTCTTGTGCAGATGAGGACTCGATTGCAACAGTCTTAGCGGGTTTTGCAGGAGGATCACATAGAATATGATTCTCAAGAGGTATGTCCTCTTCTTTGATTGCCGCATCAGACTTTGCTGAACCAGTATCATCAGATTCATCATCAGAAGAATCAGCATCCTCAATCACAACTGGAGGATCCTGATTCGGTTCAGCAGAAGACACACTTGTATCTGCTGACACCTCCGATTCTGATGATACTTCCCTCTTGTATCCGAGTCCTGTTGCAAATTCCTCAACGTCCAAAGGAACGGATGGTTCAAAGTGAGTTCTATACTCCTCATCAGGCAGTGCATCGTAATTGCGTCTCACAGGTGGTGGACAATTTCTGTAACCTATGCATGTGACATCCCGTTTCTCTTTCTGAACGTCAATGATGTGATCCAACACATAGCTAGAGCTCAAATAACTGTCTAGCTTAAGCTGGATCGCCTCACTTTCAGTTTTCACATAAGCCATCTCTTTTTGCATTATCTCAAGACGTGTGATATACAAATTGATGTCAGTTTGTTTTCTTGAAACCATTTTTGTCAACTCGGTTTTATCTTTCTTTAATTTTTCAATCACCGATTTAAATTCATTTTCATGGTTTTCATAAAACATGTTGGCTTCAGTGCACTTCGAAAGATCCACGGTCAATTTCTGATTGTGGATGAATGTCACATCATATTTCTCTTGCAAAGCCTCGTGTTTGCTTTGCAATTCACACCACTTATCATTCAATGAAACATGTTTGTCTTGCAAGTCAAACAAACTAGCTTGTAAAGCATCATGTTTGCCTTGCAACTCAGACATGTTTGCATCCAAATCAGCACATCTATCACTTAATCTAGCACAATTATCACAATTAATAGCAATTGGTTCATCGACACATACCTGACGGGATTCACTCTCAGATGTTGACCTATATGCTTCAGAATCAACAACCTCCCTTGATGATTCACATTCAGATTCATCCTCGCTTGAACTTGAACTTGAAGTTGTAACATCTTCAACTGAAGTTGAAACGTCTTCATCTGAACTACTGTCATGTTCAGAACTGTCATCGTTTCGCGATGATTCACCATTGCTGGCATCTTTAACAATTTCGGCATAAAACGCAGTTCCTGTATGACTACAGTTCCTTGGATCAAGAGATGATGGTGCTACAGTAGAACGATGGCAATGTGAAGCAACTGGTGGTAATGGATTTCCATATAAGTCTGTGGTTGGAGCTGGCTTTACAGGAACTTGTATAGGATTGCCATATAAATCTGTGCTGGGGACAAATGCCGTTTTTGGTTCACTTTGAAGTTTGTTAGTAACCGATGCCCACATTTCTGCCGTAATTTTCGGTGCGGAGGATTTGGACGAAGACCAAATTTCCGTATTAGATGCGGGTGCGGGAGATTCGGCCCACGAAGGAGATAGACTTGTATTTCGATACTTTCCCGAATCTGGAGCCGGAGTACCCCACCAACTTGGATTCATTTTTGGTAAAGAAAAATGATCACCTGAAAAACACACTTGAAACAAATAGTTAACAAAGAAATAAGAATCTCCTGTAAAAAAAATGATTTCGTTGAAAAGGACAGGTGAGGTGTTTTCGGCAACAACACAGTAAGTGATTTCGGCTAGGAGGTGTTAGGCGATTTCGGTGATAAGGCCCAATACTTAAGCCCAACTCTTCTTGTGCGACTGAAAGTGTCTTGTGCGAGTGGTTATTCTTGTACGATTCAATCTCTTGTGCGATTGTAAGCTTGTGCGATCCAAACTAAACAAGTCTTGTGTGACTGATAATATTGTGTGACTGATTAATTGTCTTGTGCGATCCCAAATCAGCAGCCCAAACAGGAAATGTTGTAATCAGAAGCCCACTATAGAAGCCCACTATCTTGTGCGATTCTTTAATCTTGTGCGATCCAACTATCTCTTGTGCGACTGATCCTATTTGTGCGACTGAAAGATTGTGTAATCCAGCTATCTTGTGTGGTTGACTTTCTATTGTCTGACACAACAGCCCATTATCGGTTATACCATGCCTCTTGTTCACCAACCATGTAAGGTGTGAAATATAAAAATCCTTTAACAATTTTCAAATACAAACAACTTTCACAACTGATTTTCAAGGATCTAAAAGTGGATTTTTATGAAGAACACTTGAATATGATATGAATATAGGAAGAACAACACAGAAAAATATGAATTTTCCGGTTAACCGACAACTTTCCGAAACCCGATTTTGCCCGAAACTTCACTAAGAACCAAGGTTTAACATGTGAACATGAAGAAAAGGATGGTTTTTATAAGAAGTTCCAGCAAAACATGCAGATTTTCGAAGTTATGAGCTGATTTTTCAGAAAAATATGAACTTCACAAACCCGAAAAACAACCCGAAAACACTCGGTTTTAACAAGGAGAAGAGCCAAGGCTCTGATACCACTTGTAGGTCCGGCTAGGGGAGGATTTAGTCTCCTAATCCTTGTGTACAAACCAACCCGGTTGTGCGGAATCCAACCGAGATAGCAAACCGAGATAGAACACGCAATATAACGACACACAAGACTCAACGATTAACACCTCTGTATTAATACGTATGAAAGGATCAGTTACAAGCTCAATGTTTACAAATGTATTTTGTAAACTCTCTAAGTTATCTCGTGTGTGTGTGTTCTGCTCTATGTGTTCTTTGAACCGAACCAAGTCGCGTCCACATAATATATACCAACAGGATGTCTTATGTACTTGACAAATACTCGACCTGACATAATGTTTGCAGTTAGTAAGATAAGTCGATTTATGGAGAAGCCAAAGAAAAGTCACTGGGAAGCCGGGAAAAGAATTTTAAGATATATAAAAGGAACAATAAACCATGGAATCATCTATTCTAAGGGAAGCAAAGGGAAATTGGTTGGTTTTAGTGACAGTGACTATGCTGGGAATGTTGATGACAGTAAAAGTACCTCAGGTTATGTATTTCATTTAGGATCTGGAGCAATTGCATGGCAATCCAAAAAACAAAAGGTTGTTGCCTTATCCTCAACCGAATCTGAATACATAGCATTATCAATGGCTGGATTTCAGGCACTCTGGATAAATGGAATTCTCAATGAACTTCAAATGATAATGGACTGCCCACCGGTAATCTTCAGTGATAATAAATCCATAATTTGTCTAGCTAAAGATCCTGGTTATCATGGAAAAAGCAAACATATTAGAGTGAAATATCATTTCATTCGAGATCTTGTCAAGGATGATGAAATTGAAGTCAGGTTCTGCTCAACGAAAGATCAGGCTGCAGACATACTGACCAAAGCTTTGCAGCCAAAGGACTTCAGCCGTATCAAAGAACTCCTACATGTTGCTGCTATCTAGCTTACAGGAGGGTATTAGAAGGAATATAAGCTAGATATGATAGGTTAGTGTATTTATTATGTAACATTAATATAATTATGTTTTATTCTCATAGGTAGTGTCAGTTATATCTAACCGTCAAGTATATATGTATGATATGTATTAACAATATGTTTTACCAATTATAATAAAAAGAACATCATCATGCTCTTGTGTTCCTCAAACCCTAATCTGAATTCCAAACTCAATAGGTTCAGTATTTAGGTGCCGACCGGGTGCAAAAGGCGAGGTTGCAAACTCTAAGGAGTGAATTCGAGATGCTAAAGATGCAGGAGAAAGGTTCTCAAATCGGTCCCAAAGAGATACTTACCTATTGTAGACCCAATTGAACAATACTCCAACCTTGAAAGTATGCCATTTGAAGAGGTAGTAGGAAGGTTAAAAGCATATGAAGAAAGGCTTAAAGGCTATGAAGAATAGGAAGAAAGGAAAATTCAACTTTTGTTGGCTAATGAACAAATGAATGAAGAAAGTGAAAGGTCCTATGGACGAGGAAGGGGTCATGGAAGAAGATATGGTAGAGGTGAAAGAGGTAGAGGAAGAGGCTCGGGTCGAGGTGATAAAAGTGGGTTTCGGTGTTTCAATTGTGGAGAATTTGGGCATTTTGGTTATGAGTGCAACAAATGGAAGGATAAAGATAAAGAAGCTAACTTGATTCAAGAAGAAGAACCAACTTTACTTTGATGAAGGAATGGGTCGACATCAAAATTAACGGGTGAATGTTGGCTAATCTTGATGGTTTGGGTCAAGTCAGGTCATTGGTATGGGTCAAGTCGGGCCAAATAATAGAATAGGTATGCATGTTTTATTTTAGTCATATTCGTGGTTTTATTAAGTCATGGGTAGTTTGTTTTTGTTAGTCAAAAGTTATGGAGTAGTGGGTATGGTAGTACGTGGGGTTACCTACTGAAAGGTATGGAGCATGAGGGTCAAGAGTCTATTTAAGAGTCCTCTTTATTTTAATGAAAGTATTTATTTTAATGAAAGTATGCATTTTTCCTTTGCAATTATCTCTCATACAGCTTCATTTCTTCTCACTGTGCAAATCAGAATCAACAAACTAAAGGGTTTAACCCCAACACCAAAATCTTATATTCAAATTTTGAGACGGGCCACATCACAAATTTGCCTTCACCCGACAAAAAACTAAAAAGCCAAACTGTACAGTATCGGGGCATGGAGAGGGGAGGGCAAGCCCCTCCATGCCACGCCACCATAAAAGCCACAAGGTTTTGGGCACTTGGAAGCTATGATGCACTGGGACGGGTACGGGAACGAGGTATGGGGACGGGTAAGGGAACGGGAAACGGCAAAACGAAAAAATTCAAGAAGCTGGGACGGGACAGGTACGGGAATAAAAACATATAAAAAAATAAATATATATTAAAGATAACGTAACACAAAACCCCAAAATAGTTATATATTGATGTAAAATTCAAAAATCACATATCTATCATGCTCATCATTATTATGTTGATTTAACGAGTGTAACTAAATTCATTAAATTTTAAGTAAAAAAACGTACAACTAAAATAATAAAAAGGAAAAAATCATTATTAAAAAATTCGTATACTATTTAATTCACTTCAAAAACTATCCACCTGCTTTGAATATAATATAATATACTAAAATAATATATATATATATATATATATATATATATATATATATATATATATATATATATAGGATAAAGATCATTACAGAACACTAATTATTGCGAGAACAAAAAGAACAACTCTAAATCACTAAATTTTGGGATTTAAGTTTCATATTTCTTAAATTTTATGTTTCTTACATTCATATGTGTATTATATATACATAAAAAATCATATATTTTTTCCTACACATAGTCTACAATATATGTAGGTAATTTAACCCACACATAACCTACGTGTGTGTAGGTTATTAAGAAACTCAAGATTTTTCATATTTTGTTTCAAAATCTAGTGTGAGAAACAATAAATCTAACATTTATAACATTTTCATTTAATTTTAAGGTTTTTAGGATTGAAAAAATGAGTGATTCACTTTGTTCTGCGTCTTCTTGCAATATTTAGTGTTCTGCATAGAACCTTCCCCTATATATATATATATAGGGGACCGCTAGAATGAGAACCACCTCGAGTTATGAGAAGCGTGAGAACTACTTGATCCGGGGCGAGGTGGACCAAATTTTTTTTTCAAAAACGTAGATGCATGTATTATAAACACATTCGTAAAAAAAAAAAAAAAATTTAAAAATGCCGTGTGTGTAGTTTTTTACACCACAAGTTTGTGGTTTACGAGTTCCGTAACACCACAAGTTTGTGGTTTACGAGGAACTCGTAAACCACAAACTTGTGGTGTAAAAAACTACACACACGGCATTTTTTTTTTAAATTTTTTTTACGAATGTGTTTATAATACATGCATCTACGTTTTTGAAAAAAAAATTTGGTCCACCTCGCCCCGTACGGTGTGGTTCTCGCGGTTCTCATAACTCGAGGTGGTTCTCATTCTAGCGGCCCCCTATATATATATATATATATATATATATATATATATATATATATGAAAAATGATAAAATCGTACTTGGTTGGCATTGATCGAAAAGTAGGGAAATGAAATATATTAATAAAAAAATAACAAAAAGACCTGACAACTTCATCTTCTACCTTATTACACAGTGCAAAAAATCTGAAACCAAAAAAACCATTTCAAAATCGTTCATAACACAGACCGTCTTCCCCAATTTCAAACCCTAAAAATCATCCTTGGTCAAACATTCCAACACAAAAATAAACGGAAACGTTTCCTGCACGTCCCCAAACCCGGTCCCCTTCTGCAGCACGTTTCTAGGTCGTACCCAACATGCCGGGGACGTTTCCCGGCCGTCCCCGTGCCGTTTCTGTCCCCTAGCAGTCCCCGGGACGGGAGACGGCACCTCAATCGCGTTTCCATGCTTCCGAGCTTGGAAGTTTTGCCCTTGCCTTTCACCACCCCTCCCCTTTTTGTAATGTGGATGACGAAACAGGCATTTTCATGATGTGATGACTGTGGGGCAAGCTCTTTCCCCGTTACCCTTTCCTACCACACCATGTAGTGTGAGAGGTTCATCAACCAATGTTTACAAAACTGCAATATTTCTGAGGTACACCATCGATCATGTCGGATACTCATTGGTGATTTCCAAAAGATTACTGACACTTCAAATTGTATGATCTACGAGTGATCACGCAGCACATAAAACTAACAGTATTCTATTTGATATAATGACGTTTTTTGACGAAATATTTATTTCTAAATTAACTTAAACCATCTGTCGGAATTCCGTCACAACTTGTGACAAGTTTCCGACAAATTGAATCGAGTGGATCACAAACCCCAACGTTCATGTAAAAAAAACTGTAGATATATAAAAAAGAATTACAGCTGTTCATAACTTTCATATTTTATTTATAGCATAAAGTACAACGAATTATTACACACACAAGGAGTTGCTCCAACAGGTATAGGAAACTTACTCCCTAGGAGTTGCTTTGACAAGTATAGGAAACTTCCTATGAACCGTTAAACCATCACTCTCAGTCATGTCTATAGGCTCGTTCCCCGGCAATGAAAATTCAAACTTATACACTAAATTTGCCAACACAATTTCGTTAATAATCATTGCAAAACTGATACCAGGACACCCTCGTCTCCCAGCACCAAATGGTATAAACTCGAAATGAAAACCTTGATAATCAGTAGCGGTGTTCAAGAACCTCTCTGGTCTAAACTCTTCAGGTTCTTCCCATATTAAAGGATCTCTAGCTATCGCCCATGCGTTAATCATCACTTGCGAACCTGATGGGATGTCGTAGCCGAGTAGTTTAACGTCTTTTGCTGATTCACGGGGAAGAAGGAATGGAGCTGGAACGTGTAATCGTAGGGCTTCTTTGAGGACGGCTTTTAGATAGGGCATATTGTCTAAGTCGTCTTCGGTGATCATTTCTCTTCCTTGTCCTACTGTGTGTGCTTCTTGTTGCAATCTTTTCATTGTACGTGGGTTTCGTAGTAGCTCGCCAATTGCCCAGTCGAGGCTAGTGGATGTGGTATCGGTGCCAGCATTAAACACGTCCTAGGAATCATGAATCAAAATTACATATGTATATACACTACTAGAAAAGTAGCCAATTTAAGAATAAGAAAGGAGAGACGTAGTACCAAGATGATAGCCTTAATCATATATCTTTCAAGGCGAAATCCTGTAGAGTTATCTTTTTGAATTTCTATTAAAATATCAATAAGATCTTGGCCTTCAGCATCACCCACTTTCTTGTTTTCATGTTCGTCAATTACAGCGTCATAAAACTCATCAATATCTTTAACAAGTTTTTCAATTTCTCCTTCTAATCCGGTAAATCTATCCATCCATGCTAACGAAGGAAAAACGCTCGCAAAACAAAAGCGTCCCGTCAAAACTAAAGTCCGGTCTAGAAAATTCTTAAGCTCCATCCCTTCATATATCTTTCCCAAAGCTGCTCTAGTAATCACATTATGTGTAAGGGTAGCAACTAACTCACTCAAATTAAAAACGGATTCATTGGTTCCTTGAATCTTTTTTATCATTCTCGCCACCTCCTCCTCCCTCACTTTTCGGTACGACTGAACCCTTTTGTTGCTTAAAAGATGGAGTACAGAAATACTTCTGAGTTGCCTCCAGTGCTCTCCATATTTGTCAAAGGCTATATCTTTGCCGCCATAAGTAAGTTTACTAATGGTGTTTAAATACGGCCTATTTGCAAATGTTATATCATGGGTTTTCATAATCTCTCTAGCTGCATCAACGGAAGAGGCTACAATTATCGGCACACTACCAAAGTGAAGCAATACGAGTGGACCATAAGTCTTAGCCATGGATTGAAGGACACGGTGCATGCCCACGCCTAATTGGTGAAGGTTTCCTATTAATGGTAACCCTGGTGGAGATGGAGGGAGATTTTTATGGGATTTTTTGGAAGAAAAATATAATTTTGAAACAAGTAAGGCAAAAATTATAGGAAGAGAATAAAAGAGAAAAACTTGTAGGTTGAAAGACATTTTATCGATGTTCTTGCTAAGTTTAGAGATACCCTTGTATGTACGTGTTTGCATATATGTTGAGTATATGGAGTATATATATTTATATAATATAATGATAGTTCCAAATCAGATACTATTTACAACGTTTATGCATCTAGAAATCTCAAAAAAGTCAGCAAGAAACCCTTGTTATCTTAATTATTGTAGACGAGAGATATCCTCCATCTATTTTTATAGTGAAGAGCTAGATATATCTATAAAGTTATAAAAATGATATCGTAAAATAGATCTTGTGATGCAGTGATTAAGTTCTAGGCAGCCCTGGATAACAAATCTCGAATACTCGAAGGTTTCCACTTGGAGTGTTCGGATGTAAATAATATTATATAACCCTACAAAAAGTAACTTAGGGTACTTAGTAGTTGTGTCTCTTCACATCACACCTTTTAAATAATACCCCTTTATTTTTAACACACACCCCTTCCTTATTATATGATCCACCACTTCCCATCTGTTCATTAAAAAATGCTCCATCTTTTATTACAAAAAGTTGCGACTCATGGAATGTTGGTTTCACATTCTAAATTGACGCGCACCGTTTAAAGAATGAATGCAACTTTCTTTCAACCTCTACCAATTTATCTTTAATATACTCTGTTAAATTTAATTCTAACTAATTCACCCACCTTTAAACCATATTTGCCACATCATCAATTGAATACACGTACTTCTCCTCGAAACCGCTTCAACGGTAACCAACTTGACAATTCGTTTATTTCTCTCATATTTGGTTCCAATTCTTCTTGGTGTTTATCAATTTCTTGCTTTTTGAATCGCAATTAAGGTTGCAGTTCCGTCAATTCATTCAAGATAACAATTTTTAATTCTTTTCAATCAACTCACTCATACTTCGTTTCCTTTCCTTCCTGCTTCCATGTTTATCAATTTCTCACTTCTTGAATCACAAGGTTAATTAACAATTATAATTATATACCATTACCACTCCTATTCTTATTTTCTTTTTGAATCTGCATACACATAATGATGTTGCATTTGATTTTTGAACATTTATTTTTTACACTTTGATCGATTGATTCTTGTCCGGCTGTTATACTACTTTAACACCCATTAAATTGATTTTAGATTCTGCATAAGTATGTGACTGAACGTTGACCGGATGCAAAATTTAATAATAGAAAAGTAAAATGGGTACTAAATAGTAATTGATAAAATATATGCAACTAAATAATGAAACGTCACTAATTATCGGATACATTTTGGATCATTCAAGAGTAAAACGTTTTGTAAATACATACATTTTAAGAGTGTTCGAATCTTTTATAAAAACGCTCACAATCAACATTCCGCCGCAACGCGCGGGTTAGCGTCAACTTGTTAAAATCAAATACTAACTAAAAGGTTATGGCAAAGCTAATTATTGTGGCAAAGTTATTGCTTTTAGAATTCTAGTTCTGCTGCTAACTATAAAAATTAATGATAATTATTTGTGGGGGGGGGGGGGGGGGGTGTTTTAGCTTTTAGCTTGGGGGGGTTAGGTTTTTTTTTTTTTTTTGGGGGGGGGGGGTGATGGTTAGGTTTTTTTAGCTATTTTTGGTTGTGTTCACATTGGTTCTCGTGGTTCTCGCGGTTCTCGCATGAACCTTTATATATATATAATCATGTACATTTTATAAAATAGTTGTGCACTTTACACAATAAAAAAATCATGTACATGATCTTACATTTTCAACGTTTCCTACACCATTAAAACAATATTTTGGTGTAGGATACAGAATGTGTAGGACTCAAACACTTTTAAATAATTTTGCGACTCATAATAGGACACAAAAATTTTAAATAATTTTCTCACTTCTAAAAAAATTTGTGTAGGAGCCAATACATTAATGATGGTGAAGGAGTAATTTATGGTTGCATTAATAAGATTTGAGTAACTCTTTAAAATATTTATTAATATTCTAAATCAAAATTTCTATACTACCCTTAATAATTAAAACATTAA